>JAJHSJ010000008.1:55410509-55501625 GCA_021015155.1 Magnolia officinalis
GTGTGCGGGCATGCGTGTGCACGATGTCCTCATCAACTCTCCCCGGCTGCGAAGATTTTTCGCCACTGGCGAAATAAAACTCCTGAACCACTCTAGGATGTCGGGATCAAGTCTCTGAAGCTCCTCATTGAGCCACGTGCTGTCTGAAGCTGGTGTGGACTTCCATTAACTAAGTATTTTTGAAACTCGCCATCTAACGTGGAAATTATCTCATGGTCTAGAATATCCTCTATTTCCTCTCTGGGTGTGTGAAGGCTAGGTATGGGAGGCAGAGGCTGGGATGAAAGGTCGGGAAGAGGCCATGGATCAAAGGGTAAGTCTGGGGAATCAGGATGGGTGGGCGAAGGGCCGGACAAAGTATCAGTGGGTCCCTGAAAAGCAACTAGATCCTCCACATTGAATGTGGAACTAATTCCCATGGAAGGTGGAAGATCTACCTTATACACATTGAGACCGTTTCGCTTTATAATTTTGAAGGGTCCAGCGCTACGCGCGTGTAACTTACGAACAGCCCCTGGAGGGTACCGATCGGGCCTGATGCGGATCATCACAGAGTCCCCAATATTGAACTCTTTGAAACGTCTATGTAAGTCTGCAAAAAATTTGTAATGTTCATTACTAGTAGTGATCTTTCGCCTGATTTCTTGATGCAATGAATGTATATGATGCGCAAAAGACTCTGCGGACTCTGATGGCCTATGAGACAATGACACGGGGATAAGATCAATAGGCTTCCTAGTCTTGTAACCAGTAACGACTTCAAAAAGGACTTAGACAATCTATTGACAGAATTATTGTATGCAAACTCGGCTATGGGTAGTACGGCGTCCCATGTCCTGGTATGCTCCCCCACTAAACATCGAAGTAAACTTCCTAGGCTCCTATTAACTACCTCAGTCTGGCCATCGGTCTGAGGGTGGTAGGCAGAAGAAAATTGGAGCCTAGTATTCATCATGTGCCATAGTGTCTTCCAAAAGTAACTCATGCATCTCATGTCACGGTCAGACACTATGGTTTTTGGTAACCCATATAGTTTGACGACCTCACTAAAGAACGGCTTGGCAACATGAGATGCGTCGGAGGTCTTAGAACACGGAATGAAGTAAGCCATTTTAGAGAAACGGTCCACGACGAAAAATATGGAGTCATGCTTTCGAATAGTCTTGAGAAGTCCAAGCACGAAGTCCATACTGATGTCCTGCCAAGGGATGAATGAGACTGGCAAAGGTGTATATAATCCTGTATTTTATTTCCTCTGCTTTGCCAGTTGACAAGTACGGCATTGCCCTATAATTTTGGCCACGTTCCGCTTGAGGCTTGGCCAATAAAATCTATTCTCCACTAGGGCAATGGTCTTGTCACGACCGAAATGACCCGCGACCCCCCCTGAATGTAACTCCCAGACAAGAAAATTGCGAAGGGAATACAAGCGGTCACTCCTAAACAAATATCCGTCCAAAATCAAATACTCATTGTTAGCTCCTGACGGACTCTCTAATAAAGAAGTATACATAGCCCCAAAATCTGGACACTCAGAATACTCTTCTTTGATGCGCTCAAGGCCCGTAACTTCAACGCTCATGGAGTTGAGTAATGCGACTTGACGACTCAACGCGTCGGCAGGCTTATTCTCTACACCGGCCTTATGCTTAAGCACAAAAGTGTACTCTTAAAGGAATTGAACCAACTTAGCGTGCCTGAGGCTTAATTTCTTCTAAGAGTTTAAGTATCTCAAGGCCTCGTGATCTGAGAACAAGACGAATTCTTGTGGTAACAGGTAATGTCGCCAATGGCGTAGTGATTGCACTACCGCATAGAATTCCTTGTCATAGGTAGAATATCCTCATTCAGTTTCTCACTAAAAAAGGTGACAGGGTGCCCTTCCTGGCTAAGTACTCCTCCTATGCCGACTCCTGATGCATCACATGCGACTTCAAAAGGTTTTGAAAAATCTGGAAGTCGCGTGACTGGAGCTTCGGTCATCTTGACCTTTATCTCCTTGAAGAAGGCCTTCGAGGCGACATTTGTCCATTGAAACTCTCTTTTTTTATGTAGTCCGTGATGGGAGCCACAATGGAACTGAAGCCTCAAATGAACTGCCTATAAAAAGTGGCTAAGCCATGAAAGCTGCGCACCTTATGAATATTGCGGGGTTCAGGCCAATTAACGATGGCCTTGACCTTCTCAGGATCCGCCGATACGCCCACAGCTGACACAATAAAACCTAAGAACACACTACTAGACAAGAACGCGCACTTCTTTAGGTTGGCGTACAACTTCTCGGCCCTAAGGATCCCACAAACCTGCCTTAAATGGTTGAGGTGTTGCTCTTTAGTTATGCTATAAATCAAGATATCATCAAAGTATACGACAAAGAACTTCCCTATGAAGGGTCTCAACACTTGGGTCATCACACGCATGAAAGTGCTTGGGGCATTAGTTAACCCAAAAGGCATAACTAGCTACTCATATAGCCCATCCTTCATCTTGAAGGCCGTCTTTCACTCATCACCCGAGCGTATACGGATTTGGTGATACCCACTTTTGAGGTCAATTTTTGAGAAGATAGTAGCATTGGCCATCATATCTAGCATGTCATCAAGACGCGGTATGGGAAACCAATACTTGATTGTGATTTTGTTAATGACTCTACTATCAACACACATCCTCCATGTGCCATCCTTCTTAGGTGTAAGAAGGGCGGGCACGGCACACGGACTCATGCTCTCTCGAATGAAACCCTTCTATAGGAGTTCATCAATCTGCCTCTTCAACTCAGTGTGCTCTTTTGAGTTCATTCTGTAATGCGGGAGGTTTGGTAGAGTTGCCCTAGGGATTAAATCAATGGCATGCTGTATATCCCTGATAGAGGGAAGCTTATTCGGTAAATCATCAGGAAAGACATCATGAAACTCATGTACTACCTGAATGGCCTCAGTGGGTAACTCTACGCTAGTCTCTGGTACACTCTCCCTAGCCACAAGAGCGTATATCATCGAGTCCGCTTCCGTCTCTCGCTCAAAGTCTTTGGCATTCAAAATATGGAGCGGTTTGGACTTGGACTTCGACTCCACTTCTTTTGGGCCGCTCACACCACTCTGTGTGGTGAACTCTTTTCCAATTGTATTCTTGGGTGGCAGAGGATTTAGCTTGACTTTCTTGCCCCCAAACCAGAATGTACATACATTTGAACGACCAAATATGGTAACATCTCTGTCATAGAGCCACGGCCTACCCAGAATGATACGACCCATATCCATAGGAACAACATCACACAAAATTGTGTCTTTATATGATCCGAACTGAATAGGGACAAGACAGCGGTGCGAGACTGGAATGGATGTTTCATCAACCCAGAAGACTCTATAGGGTTGAGGATGGGCTTCCAGCTTCAAGCCCAAGCGACTCACAGTGCTAGTCGATGCCACGTTGGTACAACTACCACTATCCACGATCATCTTACAACTCTTTTCCTCACATTTTGCGTAAGTGTAGAAGATCGTGTTGCGGCGCCAGTCATCAGTGTTCTTGGCTTGAGGCAGGGCGCAGCGCACAATTGCGAGGGTCACAGACTCTTGTGTTCCCTCTTCCTCATCAGTAGGGGTTTCGACTAGCTTATATTCATCCTCTTCACTATCACTCTCTGGGGGCACTACTTCTACTTGCCCATCAATAAGGAGTACTTTGGTGCCCTCTCTCGTGCCGCACTGGTGAGCAAAATGACCAAACCCCTGACACCTAAAACACCTAGTGGCCCCACTTCCACGTGAACTAGACCCGACAATCTCTTTACCCTTATCATCCCTAGGTCTGGGCTGAACATTAGGGAAAGGTTTGTTTTGGAATCCCGTGTTAGGTCTAGCCCCAGAGGGGTTGGCCTTAGCACCAGATTCGCAAAAGTCAAATCGCCTTCCCACAAATGCTTTAAGGTATTGCTCGACATCTAACACTACTTGGTACAATTGTTCATAGTGTCTATCTATTTGGCGAGCAATTCTCTCCTGATGTTAGGACGGAGACCCGTTTTGAAACAAGCAAGGGTAAGTACTAGGTCCTCATCAACCTCACAGCGGGTCGAGTATTCTTCAAACTTCTTGATATAGTCCGCAGCACTCATGGAACCTTGTCGAAGAGACTGCCACTCCTCAATCAATCGTAAGCGATAAGAGAAAGGGAGGTACTTTTCTTTAAGCGTTTCTTTCATCTCTACCCAATGAACTATTGGGAGTTCTCTCGCTTTTTCTTTCTTTCGCTCAACCGTCGCCCAAAACCTCTTTGCTTGACCCACAAGCTTCATTTTGGCGAATCGGACTCGTCGAGCATCCGACATATCATACCACTCAAAATAGTGGTCCATATCCGCCAACCAATCTAGAAAGGCTTTAGGGTCCAAGTGGCCATCAAATGTGGGGGCATCTACCCTAACTCCCTTGAGGAGTTGTGCATCTGGGTCATATTGATCATGATGTCCCTCACGGGGTGGGTGCACAGGTACGCGCCCATGACCAACTCCTTGGCTGCCTCCATTCCTTGGCTTAACCTCCTGACCAACTGCCTGAGATTGGGCATCCTCCCCAGTGGTGGGGTTTGCCCTGAAGGAGGCCTCTGTTTCTTCAAGGCGTTTATCTATGCGTTGTTCCAAGTGCTTGTTCAAGAACTCAACCTGCTGGGCTAACTTGGCCACTGTTTCTTGCGGTTGCTCCATGTTTAGTGTGGGGTGCAAACCAAAACCACGACCCGTACGTGTGGGCATACACTGACTTGCTCAACCTAAGGACCTACTACGACAAATATATGCGTCTAAAAACTAAATGACCCTATGAGACTATATGAAGGAGACTACACACCGTTATTAAAATTCAGCTATATATGATGGACTGAATGCATGAAGGACTCAAACAAACTAAACCCTAAATATGTGGTGAATTCCCCTACAAGAACCCTAGGCTTTGATACCAAATTTGATGCAAGACATGAATTTAAATATGATATGCAAGATTTCAGGCTTAGATCACACCAATTTAGAAACAACCACACAAATTCCACATCCCACATGAAAATCCAAACATTCAATTAAAGGGGAATCTATGCGGATCCAGGCCTACACAGGCTAGGACTAGGCCAATAAGATTTATAATTCAAACGATGCTTAAAGAGAAATAGAAATCAACCACACATGCATAAGAATCAGTCCCTAATCCAAGGGATTCCCCAATCTCAATTCAAGGAACCCTAGGTGAGAAAATAGACAAATAACTTAAGAAAACGTAATCTAGGGCTAAGATTCATGAAAAACAGCTATGAGAGGATAAAAGAGGATAAAAACCTGAGCTAAAAAAGATCCCGCGTGTGGACAGCGGGCTTGAGGCGCTTACACGTGCCCAAGTACCTGGCTGCACGTGCGAGGGGGCGTTGATGGCGGAAAAACTCTCCTTACCCTGGTCGGCCAGGGGTATGCTCCAAAACCCCGAAGTTTCGGGTCGATCCGAGCTATGGCTTGTGCGTGGTGCTCCGTCGAAGTTTCAGCCCTCCTGCGGGCCGAAATCTGGAAACCTGCTGTAATGAAGAAAACTGATGCAACAAAGGACGAATTCGAAGCACGGATAGTGGTAGAAGATGGAAAAAAAGAAGAGATGATGGACGATGGGGTGAATCGGGATCGATGTGGCTTCGCACCACGGTAGTTAGCCCTTCGAAAAGGGAGGGCTTCGCACCTACTTTTGAATTCTTCCACAACTCACGAAGAGAGCAGAAAAATAAAGCAGGAATTTTTTTTTTTTGAAAACTTGAATGAATTAAAAGAACTACAAGGGGTGCCTATTTATAGGGAAAACTTTATACCCCCAAAACTCACACCATGTGCTCAACCTATTACTTGGCGATGAAGTAAACTAAAATAAAAACCAAACAGAGAAATCTAAAGTGTTCATGATGTTCTAAATAATAACAATAAGCAAAACCTAAAATATGAAATCAATCCGACGAGTGGGCTACGATCATGAGTTCCTATGATGGGCTTTTCTTGACTATCGGGCCCACTTTTTTTGAACCAAAACTTGTCTTCTAGCTAGGAGGCCCTCCCTGGACGTCCTTATCGAGCCAGATCGATGGTGGGGTCCTCCTTCTGCGTACGTACGTGTGTAGGGGTGGTGGTGTGCGAGCGTGCGTGTGCACGATGTCCTCATCAAGTATTTAGCATAAGATTCTTCTTCATATTATTTACTCTTCTAAAACATTGACCTGATTGCTAAACACCTCAATACCATGTAATTCTCTAAAAAGGGAACTTGGTAATATCAATGTCACACACACACACACACACAAAAGGGTGATGGTAGTGGCAGCTTAGGAGTGAAGCTAACTTTCATGGTTGTGTTTTGATGTGGAATTTTAGGGTCCTTGACCTGAGGCTTTGACAACATACGTGGGCTTTTAGTTTTGATAGGTGACAAGTGGGGTCCATGGGTTGGTAATCTGACCACTGGTTTGTAACGAACATGTCCGTAAAATATCCTTGATAGGACAATAATACCCTTTGATTCATGGCCTACAATTTGAAGTTTGAGGAGAAATACAACAATGATCACATGCAACTGAAAAGGTCCCAAAATTGGTGGTTAATATCTTCCAAATTCGGAGTTTTATATCCAATATCCATGTTAGGACCTTAGTTGCATGATCCTTCTAAATGGGTGCCTTTCCTGCTTTAAATCATGCTTCAAACTTGCGCCCCTGCTTCTGCTTCCGCTAACATTTGGAAACTGACATGTTCATGTACCCACGCCAGAATTTGTTGCCCCATCTCTTCACAGTTCACGTTACTATGATCAGGACACAACAAGCCAGTGGCCTTGATTACAATAGGCTCTGTTTGTCATTAGTAAAAAATCCCGAAGATCTGGAAATGTTCATCAGACGTAAGTTCAACTCAATGTCATTTTTTTTACGTCATTTGCCTTTGCAATGTTCCGTCTTCACATTGCGTATAAGTGGAGGGATGCTCTAATCTTCCTAGAATGCAAGCTTTTGCCTAGTGGCTTTTACGAATACATATTCTTACCTTGAGCAACCTCGCAAAACCACAAGTGGTCCTCTCATAAACGTATGTTCTTTGCCAAAGGGATGAAGAAGCTGTAGATCACCTGTTTCTCCATTTCCTTGTAGCTAGATCCTTCTAACGTATTTTCTCCAACTATTTGGGGTTGGTCCATGAATGCCTCCCTTAAGGAGCTAATTGATGGGTTGGAAGATGATGTGTTCAAGGATTCTTCAAGATCAATTTTGGCAGTTTCTCAAACGGTATTTAGGTCCCAGGTAGCATCGGAAGGATTTTAAGGAATGGTAGCGGTATTGTGGTGACAGCTTTCTTGGGCCCTTGTTGTAGGATGGCCACTGCATGCTCATGCTGGGAGTTGAGTGTATGTTTTCCAACTCATCACTTCGAAGGATCAATGTTGATGGAAATTCTTTTGAAATTCTCCGTTGCATATTGAGGGGATAGTTGGGAGCATGGCATCTCATTTCTTGTAATGAAAAAGGCTAAGGCTTTGCTGTCAAATTCTCAACCAATTGCTATGTAGTTCCAAAGGAGGTCAATGAGGCGGTTGGTAGGCTTGCCAAAGATAGAGTGAAGTGAGGATCACTCATCTCTTGTTCCTCTTTGATTTCAATTTTGTAACTAGCTTTGTTTTCTTTTAATTAATTTGTTACTCATCAAAATTTAAAAATAAAAATCCAGAGTATACTGTATAAAGCCTCAAGCAATGAGCATATGATTCCTTTATGAGGAAATGTTTGGCCTCAGAAATGGAATACGTCATGCCCATATTGCCATATACTATCGATATCGCATATGGTTGATACGATATACAAGTGGAGTTATTAAATTCCCCTATATCGCATTAAATATCTCAATGCATTGCCGATATATTGTGATTAATTGATACATTGTGATATTTTTCCAAAAATCCTTCATAAATTCCTTTCTATCATCGATATATGCAATACATTGCGATATATTCTCCCATTGGAAATTCGAAAAAAAAAATTGCAGAGAAACCCCCCAAAAAATCCATCTCCTAAATTTGTTTAGGAAAATCTATTTCAGTACTTGTATTGTATGATATATGAATTATATGAACTCATTTTGGATATACTTGCATCACTTTTGCTGACACCACACAGTTTAGGACCTTGTACAAAGGAAACTTGTTGTGCACACTTGTTTTTTGTGATCTTTTGAGTTCTAAGTGTGTAATCATGTCTTTTTCAACATATCCTGAAGTTTCATTGAAAAATTCCTTCATTTCCTTCAAACAGGTACATTCCCTGATACATGCAATATTTCGCATGCAATACCGATCTGTTTCTGTATCCCAAGTAGAGGTGTACACGGGTCGGGCCGAGTCGAACTGGCCTCAGCTCATCCAGGCCCGTTCAACAGCCACACCAGGTCCGAACCCGACCGAGCCTGGTCACCGGGCCAACATCTCCAGCCCGAACCGGGCCCGGGTGAGTTCGGGCCGAGTTCGGGCCAGTTTCGAACCTGAGTTCGGGCCAGTTTCGAACCTTACAGTAAGTTCATGGGAAGGGCTTTGGCAGGTAATCCGTGTCCCATTAATTTACAAGGCCCTCGATCAACGGTTTAGATAATTGAACTATAGACTCCACAAAAAATCTTCTGGCCTGGAACGTTCAATTCCTCCTGGTGATCATACTGGCCCAAAACAAATGGGTGACTAGAGAATTTGTTTTAGCCGTTTATTTGTTTTATACCTGTGGCCAACCTAAGGTGTTTACCGGCCTGATTTTCGAATCAGAAGATCTAATTAGTACATCCAACCGGATGGAACTAAGATTTCATTTTTCTAATCCATATTAAGATAAGAAATGTGGCACATGTGTTTCACATCTAGGCCAGTCCTTATTGGGTCCCACTTTGAACATCCAATGGCCCAAAAAATAGGATGATAGACTCACCATCAGTCATTATTGCTTTTCCAACCATTGATTCTTCTGGTAGAAATGTGGCCCAACTGATAAGTGGGAACCAGGGCTAGCCCACCTGATGACTGACCCAGATCTTGTACACATGACATTTTGCCATGTTGCAAATCATCTTCACAATCTTCATGAAGAAATGATTTGATACTCTTGCAGAGTGATGGACGAGACATGAGCAGTTAGAAATTACTTAGAAATTACATATATGGCTTTAAACCTTTCAAATTACAAGAACTAGTTATATATATATATATATATATATATATATATATATATATATATATATATATATATATATATATATATCATGAACCGGGTTTCGGACCGAGTCGGGCCGGGACGGGTTGGGCTGGGGGAGTCGGTTTCGGACCGAGTCGGGCCGAACTGGGAGGTATCCGAACTCGGCTTGAACTCAGTTTCGGACCTAGAAAATTGGCTCGTCCTGACCCGAACTTAGTTCCGGGTCAGGCCGAGTCGGGCTTTTTCGGGCCGGGTCGAGCGAGCTAACCGGGCTAGCCCGGTTTGTGTACACCCCTAATCCCAAGGGTATGATATGTGCATCAATACTGATATTTAAATCACCGTGTCCATAGTTTTGGATATCGATATTATATCGGCTGATATGGCTGTTCCATATCTGTATTGGTTTGATACGTTACACAATAAAGGGCTGAATTGGCTCACCCTTAAAAAATGGGCTGTATCAACCCATATCGGCTGATATGGGAGTGAATTGGCACTAGTATGGATCCATATGGTCAATACACCCATAAAGGCTCCAAATTTTTTATTTCTCCCTCATTTTTCTTTTACCTTTTTTTTTTTTTTTTTTTTTTTTCATTTCAACCAGGGAGGAAGCTTATAAAGTCTTTTTGGATCTTGACCTATCTTAGGGATCAAAACAAAAGATTTGAGTTGGATTTGATTAATCAAAGTGGAATATGGGAAAAATCGGAGCACTTCTTTTCATGTTTTATCTTCTTTTTGTTGTATTCATGTAATGGGCATTGATTTGGATTTGACTAATCAAAGTGGAATATAGGAAAACTCGGAGTAAAGTAAACCTTCACATCTTTTCATGTTTGATCTTCTTTTGGTTGTATTCAATGTAATGGGCCCTTATTCACCTCATCACAATGTTTTAAATATTTGGCTGATATATCCCACTATATCTCTTGTATCCCACATATGCGATACGAAACACAAGTAGTGGGATACATCCCACATGTTCGATCCGGTGAACATTTTTTTTTTTTTTTCTGTAAATCATGTTAAATCAATGTCAAATTGTTACAAATCCATGATTTTTCAAGTTTTGCATGACATGAAAAATCATGGATTGGGAATTTCGATTTCGAGATTTGGAGGAGAAGGTCCGAATTGCGGAAAATTGACAAAAAATCAAAAGCAAACATGTATGTAACCTAATCTAGTGATTCTTCTTTTGCTTTTGAATGTATTTCTTGTGTTTCCACTTGTCTTCTTACATTTATAAATTATATGAATAGACTTTGAATATACTTGCATCAATTCAGTTAGACAACACATAGATTAGGATCCCATACAAAGAAAACCCATTATGTGTACTTGTTTTTTGTAATGTTTTGATTTGTAAGTGTGTATTGATGTCTTTTTTAACAATCATTGAAATTTCGTTGAAAAATTCGACCAATTCCCAATGTTTCCCCATGTTTCCAACAACAACAATACATTATGCGATACAACCAATATATCCCATGCGATAACCGATACGTATCTGTATCCCAAGGGTGCGATATGTAATGCGATACCGATATTTCGAACATTACCTCATCATGCTTTATTTGTGTTTAATTAGGGTCCATTTGGTTGACTTTCAACAGGTTAAACAGATTGACAACATTCTTATCAAAAGAATAGTCTAATACACCATTATATACATGTCTAAAATATAAAAGAAAAGATAAATTCTTGAATATCTAATTTTTCCCCTTTTGTTTGTATTTTCCTTGATTCTTTTGTGTTAAAAGATTTTTGACTGATACGGGCTGATACCGATACACAACTCTATATCGTATCATTTTTTGACTGGGCCAATATGCCACCCAATACAGATATTCAGAACCATAATGCCGATAGGAAATGAGATGTTTTAGCATTTTAACCTGTCACATTAAAATCTAAGTTACTATGATAATGATGGTTGGGAAGATTAGTAATTTTGAGACTCACACGTTACTGTTAACAAATCTATAAATACTCAAAAGTATTCTTCTTATGCGACTAACCTTACAAATTATAACTATTTGTCTTGAATGTTATAGTTCTATGGAGGCTCTATTTCTGACGGCTCTGAGTTACAATTAGAAGTGGCGGAGTTCTTGTGGAGGGATGTTCAGGTAGTCATCACAAGATAATATTTGTTAAAAGTTACGACTTTTATGTTTGACCCAGGATGAAGATTGATTTCATTTTCCCACCCAGCTTGATGGAAGCCTCATTGTTGTTGCTGAGAATGTCATGGGCTCAACTAGGAACCATGAAAATGATGAACCAATATTGCATTATGGATATAGGTAAATATATTGATTTCATTCTTTGGGTAAGGATCTGTTTTTATTTTTATTTTTGTTTTTTACTTTTATTGGTAAGCTGAGCTTGAACCCAAGACCTCAATGTTGAAAAACACACCCAGTCTACCATGGAGCTACAGGCTTGAAACCTTTGGGAAAGGATCTGTTGCTGAGTCATTATATCTAACGTTAGATGTCAAGGACCCTATCTCAGAACAATGGCCACAAATGAACTAGACTAACTGTTCATGTATTGGACCCTGCTATGGGTGGGCCATAACAACGTTTGAACCAGTTGGATGATCCTAGCTGCTGATTAGAGGACTTCTGCCCATTGAATGTCCTGGGCTTCTTTTTCTAACCATCCATTTGTAGATGTCAAAAGTCTGCTAGGATCATGAGACCGGTCTGATTTTAACAGGTTATCCACAGTACAGACCTAACATACGGAAGGGTCTGATTGTATGTGTCCCATGTGCTTGGAGAATTGGAGATATAGAGCAATTGATAACTAACTCACATATAACTGTTAGCATCAGATCCTCTGCTTATATGTTTCCTGAAGAAAGAAGTTCCAAAATTGAGTATCTGAAACTGATGTGGTTCTTGACATTGGTAAAAGGTGTGGAAGATGTAAGCTACAGAATGTCAAGGTCTTGAATAATGGAATTGACTGGAAGTCTCCTGAAAACATTTATTGGAAGCATGATGTCAAGCGTATTGAGGCATTGAAGGTCATACTTCATGGAAATGCTGAATTCGAGGCAACAGACGTGGTCCTGCAGGTCATAATGACAAGAGAGCAGTTTTGTTTTTCTTTCTTCTCTTTTTTTCCTCCTTTGGAATATCCTCCTGTTGAAATTCTCAACCATATATCTTCCTATTGTCCAGGGAAATCATGTTTTTGAAGTTCCAAATGGTCACAGGCTGCGTATCACCTCTGGAAATCCAGGTTCTTAAATCTAGATTTCTTTTAACCATGATAATTTTTTGCTCGTCTGCTGTGACTAAGAGCTTGCATTAGATGCCTGTATCTGTTTTATTCCTCATGAGCATGTTGGTCCTGTCATCTGATTGTCAGTGTGAATGTTAATCATTCCCTCATGGCAAGTAAACAACTCAAAATTATCCAAAGCAACTTAATAACAATACCTCCTTATCTTACCATCATTTTTTAGCAAGCAGTGCAAAGAAGTCCCTTTGCTTTGTGCCATCTAGACCAGATTGTGGCACCCGTTTTAAATCCATCAGATGCCGCAGTCAGCATAGTCATATTTCTGCCCCTTGCTTATTGTCCCTTTCTCACGTACTGTGTTTATTACA
This sequence comes from Magnolia officinalis, assembly GCA_021015155.1. Lineage (NCBI taxonomy): Eukaryota > Viridiplantae > Streptophyta > Magnoliopsida > Magnoliales > Magnoliaceae > Magnolia > Magnolia officinalis. Next base: position 55,423,388 of record JAJHSJ010000008.1, read on the forward strand.
TGTTTCCAGTCTTTTTAAAAAAAAAAAAAAATTGTGTATGTGAAAGCATCACATGCGCCAACTGAAACAGATGAAAGTGTATGGAAAACATCTCCTGTCTTAAATTTGTTGTGCGGGGGTATCTTTATGCTCCCCAGGGTGGATTCATTCACTATCAATAATAGAACTTCAATCCTTTGTCATATCTGACAATTGGACCCCAGTCCCTCATCATCACTCTTGAAAAGCAATTAGAATACTTAGGTGCATTCATAGAGTTTGCGACCACACGTATGAATACCCAGCCACCTACATGCCAGTGAACATGCCGATGCAGCACAAATGTGCTCTCCAGGTAGTTTATCAGGTAGGCCACACTGCATGGATGAATTAGCCCAGGAACCAGGCCAGTTTACTCATTAGGTGCATCCCGATGTATAGAACAAATGAATGGCTAGAAAATTGTTTTAGCCTTCTAGTTGTTTCATATACTGTGGCCCACCTGATGATTGTGTTAGTTTGAGTTCTTTGTCAGAACATCCACGCAGTGTCACCCACCTGATGGACTGCTCAGATCTTACACCCAAGCTCCACATTGCTGAGGAATATACATGCATGTGGGCTTAGTGAACCCAATAATCATGATTGCACGAGTTATTGTGAAACATGAACTCTCCTGGAAACTTGATGATTCTCACTTGAAGTGTGTTTCTTTTATCTTTTTTCTGCTTTCATTTGAGATTCTTCACTCCATATGAAGAGGATTGCTAGTGTCCTATGGGTGTATATCCAAGCTTCTCTACATGCTACCTCACGCCAGTCTGAGTTTCATGTGCATGATCCGGCCCCTCCAGACTGCCAGGATAAAAAAAATAAAATCAGGCCAGACCATTCATCAGGTTGGCCAAGTTCTTTGACCTTTACATTTGTTTTTTATTTTGTAGTCCAGGTGATGAGTGGATCAGCCTGGGTACTCTCCCAGATCATCTACTGTGAGTCCTTGGTATTAACAGAGCATCTATTATGAGCCCTTGTGATGGATTGCTCTGATGTGGCAGCATGTACAAGGGCTGGTATACATATCCTTGCGGAATTTGCAATACTCTCCATACGAACATGTCCTTGGATAACCTGTCTGTCCTTTTTATGCTTCTGATCCAAATTTCAGGTTTGTCAGTGAAGTTATACCCCATAAAGACAGAGATGATGGACAGTGGAAGCTGGTTCTGGAAGTATAAGCTAGACGGCACACACATTCGCCTGGAAATGGTGGAACTAACCCAAACCTTGGTCTCACTTCCTGTGAATCGGTGTTCACAGGTTTGACTCGAAGATTACGCTGTCATCTCCGGCCTGTTCAGTTCTTGATTAGTTGAACAGAAGTTCAATTCAACAACTCGGATGTAAGTGTTTTTTTCTTTTTTTAATAAGATGTTGATTCCGAGTTTTGTAAATTATTGAGGGCTCGATGCCTCCTGTAATCTAAATGTAATTTCTGGATTCAGCTTATGAGCAATGAATATTTCATATTCTCTTCCTGTCTGAAGAATCTAAAATGCTATTGTGGATGGAGCCGAGGAACCAAAGAGATTAAAAAGGAGAAGATGTGGAGAGCTGCCTTCTCATCTCTCCTTGATAGTACTTTATTTACTATCTTAGAAAGGGATTATGATATAATTACCATTTGAATAAAAAGAAATCAAGAATAACTAAAAGATGTACATCACCAATATGGTGCTCTGGACATACACATAGAACAATGTATACTAGTATGATGCCCTGCACGTAAACAAAACTGCCAACTCTAATACTCCCCCTCAAGCTTGTGCATGCATGTATCGAGCTTGGCGATTGATATTCTTTAAGCAGGTGGATGAAGAGGTTTTAGTGAAGATATTCACCAATTGATCTTCTCAATGTACAAGGGATGTATGTGGAAGCTATGAATCTAATTTTTCTTGAATGAAATGGAAATCAATTTCAATATGCATGGTTCCTTCATGGAAAATGGGATTTGAGGCAATGTTTATGGTTCCTTGATTATCGTAATGAAGGGAATGGAGGAGGATGTAGTGAATCTCATGTCCTGAAGAATGATTTGACCCATATTAATTCACAAGCAGCTTGAGTTGCATAATACTCGACTTTGGTAGAAGAGCAAACAACAACTGATTTCTTACTTTTCCAAGTAACTAGGTTTTTTTCTTGCAAACGTGAAGTAGCTTGTAGTAGAACATCGATCAAAGGAAGAGCCCAATCCCAATCGGCATCATAGAAACACTAATGTTTAAGAGGCCATGATTGGAATAAAGATGTTTAAGAGTGTGACCGGGAGCAACTTTCCTATGATAAAGGATTTGATAGACAACTTTCCTATGATGATGGCAAGGCATTTGCATAAACTGATTTACAATCCTAATTAATGACAAAGTCATGAGGATAGGTAAAACTGAAATTAATTGAATGGCCACTAGTCGATGAAACATGCTAGGATTATTTTATTTTATTTTTTTAAAATTTAATTTTAACTATCATGTACTTATGATTTACTTCAATAGGTATATCAACTAGATGAGCACCAAGTAAACCAACTTTAGAGGAATGTTTAATATGTACTTGTGTTGGGCTAATAAATTTCTGTGCTTTGATCGAGCAAGGTCAATTCTTAGAAACCATTTGAGTAAACCTAAATCATTCATCTTAAATTACAAGGCCAATAACTTAACATTTTTTTTTATTTTTTTATTTTTATTTTTTTTATATCCGTTGTACTTGTCCTAGTTAAAATGATATCAATGACATATGACAAGAATTTTGGCATTGCCATCCATGTGTTTTACGAACAAAGAATGGTTAAATTTGGCAGTAAATTTAAAAATTGTTTGTCTGAATCTTTCAAACCATGCACGAGAAGTTTGGGTTCTATCTTTTATCTTGAGTAAAAACCTCTTAGTTCTTTGCTTGGAGAAAAATTGGGGCCTCTTTAATGCGCAAATTATTTATGGTTGGAAGATGAAGGGGCGCCAGAAGGGATGGCGCATTGTCTCATGAATATAGCATCCTTGAAACACACCTTCTCATTCATGGGACAAAACATTTAAACACCTTTTAATAGTTAGAATATCCCAAAAACACACATTTCATTGTAGTTTGTGTTTGGTTCCAGATGTTCCAAGAATGTGGAAAAAGCAAGTGCACCCAATAACATTGGTAGAATTGTAAATAGAGAAGCATGGGATTGCAAGACTTGTATGAGTTGCCTTTAAGAACATCAAGAGGAGTTCGATTGATTATATGGGTGACAAAAACAATGCCTTTGTGCCAATATTCTTTGTGTTAACATGCCAATCAATAACGATTACGTTACCTCCAATAAATGAGGATTTCTACATTTAGCTATATCATTTTGTTATGGTGTTTGCTGGCAAGAGGATTGAAACTCGACACCATGGTCTATGAAATACTTCTGTAAATCGTTGTATCAGTATTTTTGGGTATTGACAGATGAAGTATTGGGTTTATCATCTAATGAAGTATCTTTGTAATAAATGAAACTTCGTCATGACTTTTTAACAAATAAACAAATGTACACTAGAATATTATCAGCAATGATAAAAAATTATTTAAAGCCAAAGATGGAGACAAGAGGAGCAGGTCCCACAGGCTGAATGAATAAGTTAAAATGGATGTGACTTTTTCGTACTACTCCAAAGAAAGATAAAACTTACAATGTTTTGATAATTGACATGTTTTACATTGCAATCTTTCGTATTTATTGATCTTTTTAGGAAATAAAAGACACAAAGATAATAATAATAAATGACCTAAATGAGTGTGCCAGAGAGATCAATAGAGAAAAGAGAAAAAAAGATCAATGGTTCACTTCTCCGTTTTTTTTTTTTTTGTTAGCTTGTTAGTACACACCAACTGTCAGTACATGCACTGTTAGCCACCCCCACTAGGGCTCGATACCAAGACCTCAAGTGTTGAAACGAGGTATATCCACTCAGTCTACCAATTGAGCTATGGATGAGGGTGTTGTGTGAAAAGATTAGGCGTTGTGATCAATAGTTCACTTCTCCGTTGAAAAGATTAGGCGTTGTGTGATATCTTGGAAATGAAGTCATTTCCAAGGACTCCTTATTTCTCTGCCTGCAAGGTCAAAAATATGCTATGGAAATCAATTCTCCTTTCCTTTTTCTTTTTGTGTGTGTGTATGTGTGTGGAGAAAATCGTTGAAATCAATGTCAGCAAGACAAAAGGCGTTAAATCAATTTCTGGGGTAACGAAAGAAAGCGAAGCCTACTGTTCCTCATTTTGGTTTTCGTTTGCAAGGGTTTTCATAAAAAAAATAGCCCTCCAAATCAAACATCGGAATTATTGTTGGAATCCATGGAATTAGTTAATGATTTTATTTTTATTTAATAAAAAATAATTTCTTTATAATGTAAAACATGTCCAAATAGGAGATATGGGCAAATGTGTTGAATTAATAGATTTAAGATATTTCAGACGTTTGTTAACAAACAAGTTATTTCAAATTCGGTACTTAATTTTCAGACTTCAGCAACAGTTACCAAACAAGTTCTTGAACATCAGATTTAGACTTCATATTCAGATTTTAGATTCGGGCTTCATATTTCAGATTCGAGCTTTAGACTTCAGATTTAACAAACGGGGCCTTAGTTTGCCATATCTAAGTTTTGTTTTCCTTAGAAACAAACACAACCTAAGAGCATGACAAGGAGATTTCACAGGAGAGAGAGAGAGAGAGAGAGAGAGAGAGAGAGGAGAGAGAGAGAGAGAGAGAGAGAGAGAAGAGAGAGAGAGGAGAGAGAGAGAGAGAGAGAGAGAGAGAGAGAGTCATTCACACATTCAAGAAAGTTACTTCAAACAGGTTATACAAACAAACCACAATCCCTTCACATCAGCCCCATCTTCTTAGATGTCTGCAATAGGGAAGTTCCAGTGGCAATGAGATACGAACAACATGTGCATGTGTGTGTATGTGTATGTGCATATATTATGTGTGTTTGTTGTTTTCATTCCTATGCATGGTGGGATTGAGAACAATATCTGTTGAGTAATCTTAGAAGTGAATCTGCCTTCCTTCTTGCTTTAGGACTCCCATCAGAAGCCAAGCTCTGAAGAGAAGGAATGCTACGTGGGTTTATCAACAAACGCCTGGCCATCTCCTCTCCTCCATTCCTGCACATCCCCAACAACACTGCTACTGAATTCTCCTTCCCCTTGGGAGTCCCAAACCTCATCAGATCAACCAAAATGGACCCCACCACTCTATTCTCCCTAATCTCTTTCAATCCTTCCCCGCATGCTGACAAAAGCATCAGCACGGCCAACGCATCGTCAGTGATCCCAGCCTTGTCGTCCATCAAGAGGTTGATGAGCAAAGGGACTGCGCCTGCATCCACAACACTCACCTTGTTGGCGTTATAGACAGCGAGGTTGAAGATCGCCGTTGCCGCATCCCTCTTCCCAGTAGTAGTCCCCTCCTTGAGGAGCCCTACCAATGCTGGGATCGCTTTGGGGTGGGCCCCAATCATCACCTTGCACTCGTCTACCATCGACAAGCTGAAGATCGCTGCCTGCCGCATTCTCCCTTGCCTCCATGCTCTTCCCCATCTGCAAAACATCTACGATGCCATCGATGGCCCCACCCTCCATTATGAGAACCTTGTTCTTATCCAGGATGGAGAGGTTGAGTAACGCAGTAACCGCATTTTCTTGAGTCCTCGGATCATGGGTGCTGAGTAACGTCACCAGAAATGGGATCGCACCCGCCTCAGCGATGATACGGCGGTTGTCCATGCCAGATTTAGCTAGCAACCGCAGCTCGAAAGCTGCCTGCCGTTGGATCTCCGGCGACCCAGTTGCCAATTTTCCCACTAGAAAGTCTGCCGTCATCTTGATAGCTTCCACAGCCGATTTCATGGCTGATATGTGATCAACAGCCCATGCAGCGGATGATTTCCTCCCACTACTTTCTGTTTCAGATGATGGCGATGGAAATTCATTGTCGCCCAACGGTACATGGTTGTCATGACACCATTGATGTATCAAGCTCTTCAGTGCAAAATTGGGTATGAGAGCTGTGTGAATCAGCTTCTGCCCACTCTTCGGACATGTGTGGTGGCCTGAGTTGATCCATTGTGCTATCGAACTCCGGTCATAAGTGTGTCCTGTTGCCACAATCACAGGATCTCTCATCAAGTCAAGAGAAATCGGGCATCGAAACTCATCAGGGACACTCAGCGCCAATAGATACGAAGACAACGAACGGTCGAGCTTCCGCTGGTGGGCCACGGAGTGTTTTCCCGCATCTTCTTCAATCGCGCCATTACCATCCTCACCAAAGATCATGGATTTTGAGTATGTAACAAGGGAGATCAGATTGTTGATGTTGGATATCACAATTAGGCCACCGGTGCCTGCTTGCTTCTGAATCTCCGCTTCTAACCGCAGGATTTCTTCTTTATAATCCGACACTCTTCTCAATCCAAGGCCAATCATGATCTCCTCCACCTTCTCGTAATCAATACCGATGTCTTTGTTGTTGCTATGAGCCATCACCTGAAACAGCTCTTCTCTTCGCCGTCGATCATTGGGGTCCAAGAACAGCTGGGCCCGCCTAGCCTGCTTGTGAAGAAGCTCAACCTGCTCTCTGACATCCCCCGTTACGTCGATCAAACTCAACGGTAGGATATCAAGAGCCCGCCCCATCTCCCCCGCCAAAGCATAGAACTGTCTTGAGACGAGCTCCGCCTGCATAAGGTTCCACAGCGCACTCCTGGCTGCGCATTCTTGTATGAGAGCCTTGGTCCGTCGGATCGTTGAGAAGAGCTCGGTGAGACACAAGATAGAAGATGGTGGGAGCGGGCTCTTCGCCTCCCGAATATCTTCAAAGAGAGACGATAAGAGCTTGATTCTGCGTATCGTGGAGGCTGTGTTGCGGGCGTGTATGTATGGGAGCCTGTCCATGCATGAGACATCATGGGAGATGTGAATAAGGGCTTCTACTAGAGAAGCTGATGGGAGGAAGCCAGTAGCCATTGTTGGTGCAGCTGTTTCCATGCAGCTTCTACTTCATGGGTTTCTTCTCTCTTAATCTCTCTTACATTCCTAATGCATGTTTACTTGGGCAAATCCATTTTTATTTTTATTTTTTTCTTTTTTAAATAGAAATGTTTACATGCAAGGTTGTATGAGATCTTTAACATACAACACTTCTCTCCGGCGAATGTGATACCTTTTTATAACATCCAGGTCGTGCAAATAGTGGGACCTATTATAAACATCACAAGAGGAAAAAACCAGGATGGTTCATTTATATCCTCGGCTACACTTTCGAAATCAATTTACAGCCGTTGGTATGACTTTTGATTCAACTAATGCGTGTATTCTTCTAATTATTTCTATAGATGATCTTTTTAGTGTGGTCCACTGGTTTAACGGTCTGGATGTTCCACCCAAGTGACAAATTAGCAAAAATTAAAAACGTTGTATGTTGGACTCCTCATGCAACATTGTACGTGAACATTATCTTTTTCTAACGAGAAAATTCAAGCTAGATTGCACTCGAATTACACTCTCCACATGTGCGGAAATGAAGAAACGTATGCAAGATCCGATCCGATAATCAGGCGCTACTAATTGTCTAGATTTCATATCTGAAAAAACAGAACGATCTGATTAGCAGGTGGGCCACACTTATATATAGAAGTTGGATAGTCATGCAAAATTTTTGGTATGAAGTGGCCCACCTAATGACCATCTCTGTCTGCGGTTTGAAGCGTGGCACTACCCTGTGGGACAGCCTGATGACCGGCTGCGGTCTTACACACGTGTTCATCGTTCCCGTGCGAATGCATCTAGCATTACTCTATTTTAATTGGTCAATGTGAGGAAAGTGTTACATATCTTGTCCTTTTCTATTTGTGTAGTAGCAACCAGATTGTAATAGATCGAATAGTTGAGGAAGGAAAGGCCTCGAGGATGCAGCCATGTGGAGGAATTACCTTGAATTTTGGGTTGGCCGCTTTTGCCTGTTCTTATTCTAATGCGCCACTATGGTCCGTCGAAATGAGCAGGTGATTGTACATTGCAGCCCACTACTCGTGGTTATAACTCATATTCACAGTTTACAAATCCTATCCGTCTGATCTGTGGGAACATGCCACAATAATTGGACAACTCTGACCATCCAATATTTGAGTTCTGCTGAAACTCCAACTGTCCTTCTTTTAGGCACAGATTGGATGTCTATTTTGTCTAATACGCTTGTATTTTGGAATGTGGGCCATCCACATGATGGCCCATGACAATAACAGCCCTGATCATCAGACATGTTTGCCACGTGTATGGTGAGGAGGAAAGAACTGTATGGAACTTGTATGCAACGCCTGCATATTAGCATCTCTCTTTCTCAAATTGAAGAAAGAGAGAGTCAGTCAAAACTCTAGATGGGTCGCAATTGCATGGTTCCAAAAGACTACGTCCAAAATAGAGTTCAGTAGGCCACAAAAGGCACACGCAACATTACATCATAGAAAATGTCAATACCTGTTTTGAGTCAAAACTATTGCATTGACAAGTAGGGCCCCTGTGTGAGTAATCGGAACCGTTAACATGATGGGCCCGACCACAGATGTTGGACACTGTTAAACTGATCCAGATTAGAAAATCCTACCCGTCCAATATCTGCCTTTTTTTTTTCCTAGACTGTTGCTGTAAAAAATTCTTAACGGTCTGTCTGTCTGCCACTGAACAAAGTGTTAGGCTCATCCGTACGTGTATTTTGGAGCATCCCCCATCGATGTAATGGGATCTATTCAGATCAAGGGTTTGGATCCCTTACCATAGGCTCACTTGCACTATGACTAACTGGTAGCAATTTCTAGGGCAAAAAATTATTCACCTTCTGATGCATCATGACCTATACAATGCTAGAGCCGAAAATTATACAGTACGTTCAACGTTTACATTTTCTACAGGTGGGACCCATGGTTCGGTGTTCTAAACCGTTGATATGATGGGGTCCCACAGTGGATCGCCTATGCACTGGAATGCCTCCAAATTTAAAGATCCTACCTATGGAATATTCAGCCTTTTTCTGTTTTGAACCCGAACATACAGAAGATTATTTCCTTGGACCGAGAGCATTCTCATGACATCTTGAAACCGCCGGGTGCCAAAATTAGAAAAAGGGCATAGGCGAAAATCTAATTTATGCAAACTTAGCCCACCCAAAGCTGATAGATGGCATCTGGATAGTTTATGTGGTAGAAATGTTTACAAAAATATGCAAAAAAAGATTAGCATGAATCGTCAAAAAAGTTGAAAATTTTTGAAAAGTTTTAGCTCAAAAGCTCAAAAGTTCAGCCAAGGAATACTACCCCAACCTAAATTCTATATTGTCTTTAATGTATAAATATATGAAATAAAAGTAACATGAGAGCAACAAAAATAAAAAGAGTAGATAAAAAATATTTGAAAGGCGAGAGTATATAATTGTTAGTGTGAACTTCCTATCAGTTGGTGTTTCAACATTAAATTAAACTAATCATAACAAAGTAATAAACTCCTAATTATAAACTATCAATCATTCAAAGGCATAGGTTCTTCATCTAGCAAGTATCTCGATAAATTTCTCAACGGATTTTTCAGCACAATCATACAAAAGTTTATTTTGCAGTGGGATAGGATATTCTGTAGCATGTATGTCCAGAGAAATTTATAAATCCCATTAAAAAATTTTCTTTTAAAATTTTAAGGTATCCAAATTTTATAGAATTCACTTGTGGTAGAAAAAATTTCAATGTTAGTACATAACGGTAAATCAAGACTACAATTAATTGAAATTTAGAAAAAAATTCTTTTATTGGTGCAGTCTCAACAAACTTTGAAGTTTTAGTCTCCAGTTCAAATCCCAGCTCCTCCACCTTTGATGATAAACATTCCAGATCGGTGGAAGGATACACTTCAAAATAATGATTCCCCTGGTTAGTGTCAGGTACCGAGGTAAAGTTTGACAATATATTCGCTATATCTTTAATCATGTCATTATTCGAATCTTCAAAGTGTGCCAAGCCAACTTCTAGAGAGAGAACATTCAGAGAAGAGGGACCCATTCTCTATAATGAAATTGCGCGTCTAGTAGGTAGATTATATCAATATCACTATGTTCGAAAATTTCTTAATTATATCTCTTCATCATTAAATGATGCTTTCGATGAGATCAACACTTGGGGAAACTAAACCATAGGCTCTTGAACATACTCCGACTCTTTATTTTCAAATTCAGTATGCTCAATGAGCTAGTTAAGATCATTCTCCTCGCATTGTATTTCTAGATTAGGATGACGTTGGGCTAGACAAATCCATTCCTCATCAATAAGGTGTGATTGAATTCTTTGAATGAGGGATACAAACATCTCCAATGATATTCTGCTGTCTTGGAATGTTTGTATGGTGTTTTGGTTGACTTGTTCTTAAGCATCTATGAGCCTCTAAAACTGATCTATTAGGTTTTTTTTTTTTTTTTTTGTGGGATCTCATACGTATGTGGTCTAAGGGGATAGTTGTTAGAATACATGGTTGGTTCACCTCTCAAATTTAAGCTCTGATGGTTCCACCAATCAATATCATATGTGTCATATATGGGCGTACTCAATGGCTGTTGATAAGTGTTATTACCCATGAAATAATCACGCACTGTCTTCGTAACCAGTGAAACATCATAATCTGGTTGGTTCTCAATCGTAATTCCAGTTATTTTACAAGACGTAGGGCGTTTCTTAACATAGTGAGATCTGATAGTCCTTCAACTAATGTTTCATCTTTTAGAAGTTGATTAGTGTATTTTCATGTTCACTCCAGCATGAACATAATGAAACCCTAATTCCAAACTAATTCCTACAGCAATATGAAAACTAATTAAGAAGAGAGGGGGATGGTGTTATCGGAAGGGGGGAACTAAAATTAGAAGACACCTATAAAACAAAAACAAGCAAACAATGTTAGTAGGGTTAGAAAATTTGAAACAAAACAAACCCAAAAAAAATTCTAAAATTATGAGAAAACCTTTTAATAAATAAATAAATGAAACCCTAGGTTAGAAAAGTTTGTAGAAAAATAAAATCTCTAACCTATAAATGTAGAGAAAACTAATATTAATCCTACACAAATTCTAACCCTAGGGTATTTTAGAAAAATGCAACCAAAGTCCCTGTTAACGACACCAAAAACTTGTTGAGCAAACCCAAAGTGCAGGGCTATGATGTAATTTTATTCAGTGAGACCTAGGTCGAATTCACATGGACTGATATTTATGCATTTTCTAGAATACTTTAGAACTAGAAATAGAACTAAAAGTAATTATAAAATCAGATTTTGAGAAGAAGTATGATTGAAACTAAGATAATTTAAAGAAGAAATCAATAGAGCAAAACACTAGAGCACTAATGATCCACTTATAGCCATTCTTAATGTTTATAATTCATTTGATTCAATTAGATAACTCATTTGGAATCTAAATCCTATCCTATCCACCTGGATAATAAAGTGGTTAATTTATCATTCATAAACCAAAATAGATTTGAACTTTAGTTGATTTGGTTCCCACATAATGCACCAAATTATTGATTGCAAGGAATTCAAAGCATCTATCTTGCCCTTATTCTATGGTAGATTAATCCCTTGCAAAACAGATAAGCAATCACTCTTAGCTTTCCTAAGCATCCAATGTGCCTAGAGTCAACAATGGATCAAAGTGTACTAAAAATTAAATCTTTATTCAAACCAATATTAATGAATTGTTCTACAATTAAACTAATAACATGAATCCAAGTAAACTAAAATATTAAAAACTGCCACAAGGTTTATGTAACGTCTCGAAAATTTTGTACGAAGACCCAAGTACCACCTCAGGCAGAAATCACTCAGGACCAAATCCTTTAGAAATTAGACAAGTTTAACTAAGTGCTAAAATAGATTAGCTACGAAATCCGATTGATCCACTTTAAATACGATCTGCAAGACCCAAAACTTGTAGAATCATTAACGCTAGGTTACCCTAAAATCTAGGATCGATCTCATTACCCAGTTGCTCTTGGGAGCACATTGAAACTTCGCATCGGATCTGGACAGCACGTCGAAAGTCCGATGACCAGGAAACTGAGCGCTTAAGACCGCCTTGCTGAGCTTGACAACCATCTCGGAAATCAAATCCAGATAGTGTCTCGGGGCTATTCGCTTGAGCCCGGAGTGAAAAGTGTGAGAAAACGTGGTTTTCTTTAGAAATTAAATCTAATTTAAGTAATCTGAGACTTGTTGCTTGCGGCCCAGATATAACCAACCAGACTATCAGAATCCGACCCAAATACACCCTCAGATCAGGAGAAATTTCTCATACAAGGTAGTGTACTTGTAACCCTGATCGAGTTTTGGTTACCGTTGAATTGAAACTGGTCCGCCACATGTGATCTGGAAACCCGATTGAAACGAAAAATTATAAACTCAACCTAGATCCATGGTCAGGGAGCTTAAGTCCGACCTTTGGCTCAAGGAGGGAGGTCTCCGGAAGTGCTCCGTTAAGCTGAAACAGACGTCCTTTCACTATAACCTAAGTATACCTTGGCCCTGGGGCCATTCCCATTAGTTTTAGGCCTATATAAGGACCTTAAACCCTCTCTCATTCACTCCATACGAATTTGAGAAAACCCTAGGAGAGAGAAGAGAGTAAAGAGAGAGAAAGTGTGAGAGAAGTGGGAGAAGATTCCTGTTGCTCTATCCTGCCATTCCACGTGCCTGACCATCACTATCACATCACTATTCCGGCGATTCTGCCTTTGTTCTTAGGTAAGAAAACCTAACCCTAATCTGTTCTAGGGTTTCAATTGTTACGAGTGGCGAGATAGCTGACTTAACTTATGCTATATGTTGATACACCATCGTTGACGAAGCCTTAACATTTCTAGCGAATTCGTTACGCTTCTACGGCGTAAGATGCGGACTATAGACGTATAGGTTATGGTTTTCAAAGCTTTCAATGTCAGATAATGATAGATTCCTGATGTGGGTGTTATTTCACATGTAAAATGCGATGTTCGTTTTACGATTAAGTTATATATGCAATTTGTGGCGTTTAGCATATTATGTGTATTTGTAGAAAATACTGTATACATACGAAATATGAAAGTGTGTTTGCCATGATTAAGTACCATGTGTATATGCTAGTTATATGTGTAATAACTACTCGGTGAAAGGATTCGCCCTAATACATGTTTTTGCCAACATACGTTATGTATGTGAATAAGTGTATTATAAGTGTTTGTGAAAATATTGTATGAGTAAGTACTTAGGTGATAGTGCTTAGGGTGGGTGTTGAGATAGAATTCTCAACTACCTTAGAGATGTGTATGATTTCCTCCATGCAAGTTGTTTAGTTTAATCACTTACTTATGAAATGTACGTGTTTGGATTTCCTGTTTGCATTGTGTTTTATAACATGCTCGTTAATATGTTTGAATTACTTGTTTGTTTAAGTCTGCTTGGATGATTCCACATGCTTACTGGTAAGGATAGAATGTGTTGGGACTATAGTATAGTCCAGGCAATCGGTAACCAGCTTTGAGTTCGTGGATGAGCTTCATTCGCCATATAGGATGTGTTTGACGAACCCAAGTTGCACTAGAGTTGTTGGCAGTGTTAGGCCACACAGAGTATTTACCCACTTCATGTCAATCAACTTCAGGTGTGCTCGTATTAGTCGAGCTCGCCAAGTAACCCGATTTACCTATTATATGTTCGCCATGTATGGACGCTATTGTTTGAACCTAAGGTACAGAACTCACCAGTGAAACTCCGTTTAACCTTGATACCTCGATCCACTAAGACTCATGAGCTGTACATGGTGGTATGGGACACCGTTGTCTAGTTGTCAGCCTACGCTGGGGCGACGAGCCTCCCCGTAGTGACCAGTGAGCAACTCAGACTCGTGAGCCGAATACGGTGGTATGAGACACTATATTCGAGCTGTCGGCCTACACTGATTTGGCGACGAGCCTTCGAAAATAGACTGCCAGTTGGTAGGGCATTGGTGGAGTGACCTCGAGTACAAGATAAGCCTACCCCAACACAGCCTGGCTGTGGTCCCCAGTCGGGTTGGCGATGAGCCTTCGAAAATAGACTGCCAGTTGGTAGGGTGTTGGTGGTAGTGACTTGAACTTGCCTATCGTATATGATTAACTAGGATTGACGACCCTAGATGGATCATTGTTTGGGAATTGATATAAGGGAGGTACCTTAGTTTCCCAATCTTGCTGTATGAAAAGGACTAATAAAAACTTGGTAATCACGCTCATAACATCGCACTGCATGTGCCCCAGGTTGAAGAGCACAGAGGGAAGAAAGCATGCCCCGACCGTAAGATAGTGTCGCATGAGGGAGTGTAGGCGAGGGCATGCATCATTGTTTATATCATTCTTGCATTAATAAGAGTATCTAGGTATGTTTGATTTTACTGCTTTATCATTACTGCTTGACTGGATCGATAACATGTTAACCTTTGCTCTATGATTCCACTGAATTGATCACTCACTCCCACATTATGGGACGGTGTTTTAAACACCAACCAGACCCTGTCTTGATTTCAGATGACGACGTGCCCCTAGAGGCGGAGCTTGATTACTATGACAATCAGGTCGAGTTCTCTTATATGCAGTTCTCCGGCGGCTTCGCTTAGGCCATTCGGATCGACGGGGCTACAGAGATTATCATTGTAGTTGTACTGTTTGACATTTTGATTTTGAGACTATTATATGTATATGGTGACTCAGCGAGGTATTTATACTTTGGAGACCGATCGTGATCTTTTGACTTATATACGTTTATTTATGTCTTTCAGTCTTCCGCTTGCGTTTTACAACTTGATCTGGAGTATGAATTACTGTTTTGGTATAATCCCACTCATGATTAATGCACTAACACAAACAACATTTAATCATAAGCATATATGTTGCATAAGTGATGTTTTGGAACTCGGGAGTTGAGTTGCTACTCGACTGATTTTCAGGGGGTGACAAGTTGGTATCAGAGCATGATTTGGATTAAACCGGACCTGTGTTATGGTAACATGACGTACGTTGATGCATTTCAACTTAGATGGGTGCGAGAAAATGTAGAAACAGTCATAGGAGTCCCGATTTTGCCAATTGGTAAAGTTTATCGAAAACGATCGCCAAGATCAGGTCCGTACTCTCTCATGATCGCTTAAAGCGACCCTGGATCACTTCTAGACCATCAAATGACGGTCTAGACCACAAATTACCCCACCCCAACCTTTAGAAATTGCTAAATGCGAATGTACATCAGATAGTATCCAAACTAGCCCGAATTGATTCAAAACGGGTGTGGGGCCCAAATCGGGCACTTTCGGGGGGACCCAGGGTGGAACCCGCATGCATTTGGGGCTAGGGGGTAGGAGGACCTCGCACAAATGGTGAGCCCTCGCCAGTTTCTCCAGGGACCGGCGAGGACCTCGTCGACCAGCGGGCTCGGCCCGACCATGTTTGGGGTGTAGTGTGGCCCCCTGATGCTTGGGTTTTCAATTAAAACCCCTCCTGGTCACCCCTCCTTCACAAAGTACCCCCCAAGCTCTCCTTTCTTTCCCAAACTTCTGATTTTTTGCAGAAATCGCCCCTCCAACCTCTTCTTCCTTCATTTTCGTGCACCGCCTTCACCACACATTTGAAATCTCTCTACCACAGCTGCCTACCCTCTCCATTCTCTCCCATTTGAGCTCTTAAACCCTCCATTTGAGTCTCAAATTCGTGTACACCGACTAACCCATCCTCTTTCTTCATCTTCACTCTTTATTCCCTTTCATTGAGCCTTTACAACCTCCTTTGAGGCTCAAATCCATGGAGAACCAAAGAAACCATCCCTTTCTTCCCTTTCTCCACTTTTCCATGGCCCTATTCGAGTTTATTACGACAATTTTCTCACTTTCCACCATTCTTTCTCTCATGGGAAAGAGAAAGGGTGCCGTGGATGAAGCTGGGCCTAGTCATCCTACTCGTTCAAGGAGACCGAGAGGCGCCACTGCAAGCACGGGCGTTGAACGTGAGATACGGACTAAGCGGGACCTTGATCCCCAGGCTCCTCTTCCAAGAGCTCTACTGGCGGAGTTGGCCCATGGGAGATATGCGGGCTGTAGGGTCCTTTTTGAAGCTCAAGTGGATGGGCGGCTCTTTGGGGAGTATCTGCTATTGGAGCACCTGACTAAAGCCTGGTGGGGCCCTGTATTTGAGGGAAAATATTGTATGAATGTCGGTGCTGTCCGAGCTTTCTATGTTCACATTCGAGAGCCTACGCTGGACCCCTTGCAGTTCAAGATCCCATTCGGAAGAGATCGGGAGGCCACAATTGACGCTGGCTTGATAGCTCGACTCCTGGGAATACCGCTTGGCCAAGTTCACGCGAGCGAGAAAATCTGAAGAGTGCACGTGAAAGGGATCGCCGTACTCATTTTCTTTGTGGTCGACTGGTTCAATGACAACCGAACAATAACCTCCTGGCGTAAAACATGGCAGATGATTTTCGCATACTCCACCATATCTGCACGTTTAACGTGTACCCCAGGTGGGGCAATCACAGTGAGTGCATGCGCCTGATGGTAGATTTTCTATACCAAGCGGGGCAGGGAGAGAAGTTGTGCGTGCCTACATATGTTTTGCGATAGATATTTCTTACCGCACGCTCCATTAGAAAGAATGATTCGCTCCCCTTCGGCCTACTTATATGTAAGATTGCACGCGAGTTCGACTACAGTCTTGACGCAGAACTCCCAGTGCCGCAATACTTCATCGACGAAATTACTCTCAATCAGATGAAAATCGGGCCACAGCAGCGGCGAGCCCGACTTGATGAGAGTGAGGATGAGATGGAGAGTGAAGAGGAAGAGAGTGAGAAAGAAGGTGGAGCTGAAATAGAAGAAGAAGAGGAGGCCCAGGACACGAAGGAGAGCTCCCCTCCCGCCACCGGGGCAGGACACAGATCAGGCTGATAAGGAAGCCCGTTTGGCTCAACTTGAGGAGGGTCAAGATGCCTTGAGGCAGGAGATCCAGGAGGCCCGAGCCGAAGCAAGACAAAAGCTTGAGGAGAACGAGGCCTTCATGAAACAGAAATTCAGTAAAGTGTCCCGCACCTTGAGGGCCATCCTATGCTATCTGCAGGATAAGGGGGCCCCTCCTCCGTCGCCAGACTCGGATGCCTAGTCATCCATGTTGTTGTCTTGTAACTTGTTTTGGTTACTGCTTTAGGTTCTGTTTGTGTTTATGTTGATGGACCGACGTTAGGGAACATGCCAGTAGTTCGGGAATTTGAGGATGTGTTCAGGAAGATCCCTGGATTACCTCCTCAGTGCGAGATCGATTTTACTATTGATCTTGTGCCTGGTGCGACCCCCATTGCATTACCTATGTATCAGATGCTTTTATGTGAGATGGAGGAACTGAGGAAACAAATTGATGAGCTGGTAGAGAAGGGCTTCATACGACCTAATGTGTCTCCTTGGGGAGCACCTGTGTTGTTTGTCAAGAAGAAGGATGGGTCGCTACGATTATGTATTAATTATAGCAGGTTGAACCAATTGACCGTGAAGAACAAGTATCCTTTGCCCAGGCTTGACGATCTGTTTGATCAGTTGAAAGAGGCGCAATACTTCTCAAAGATTGATCTACAGTCAGGGTATCATCAGTTGCGCGTCAGGGATGAGGACGTCAGAAGACGGTCTTCAGGACCAGTTTTGGGCATTACGAGTTCCTCGTAATGTCTTTCGGTCTTACGAATGCACTGGCCGTGTTCATGGACTTGATGAACCGGGTATTTCGTCCATTTCTATACCGATTTGTCATCGTGTTTATCGATGACATCCTGATATACTCTGTGAGTCGGAAAGAGCACGAGGAACACCTACAAAAAGTCTTAGACACTCTGAGGAAGAGCCAGTTGTTCGCACAGTATAAGAAGAGAGGAAGTCAAGTTCCTGGGACATGTAGTGTCCAAGGAAGGAATAGCGGTGGACCTTGCTAAGGTAGCCGCAGTTCAGGACTGGAAGCAGCCTGGTTCGGTTACTGAGGTGAGGAGTTTTTTGGGACTCGCTAATTACTATCGACGATTCATTCGGGACTTCCGATCCGAGTACCACCTCAGGTAGAAACCACTCAGGACCAAATCCTTTAGAAATTATACAAGTTTAACTAAGTACTAAACTAGATTAGCTACGAAATTCGCTTGATCCACTTTAAATACGATCTGCAAGACCCAAAACTTGTAGAATCATTGACGCTAGGTTACCTTAAAATCTAGGATCAATCTCATTACCCAGTTACTCTCGGGAGCACATTGAAACTCCGTATCGGATCTGGACCGCACGTCGAAAGTCTGATGACCACGAGACTAAGCGCTTAGGACCGCCTTGCTGGGCTTGACAACCATCTCGGAAATCAAATCCAGATAGTGTCCCGGGGCTATTCGCTTGAGCCCGGAGTGAAGAGTGTGAGAAAATGTGGTTTTCTTTAGAAATTAAATCTAATTTAAGTAATCTGAGACTTGTCGCTTGCGGCCCAGATATAAGCAATCAGACCATCAGAATCCGACCTAAATACACCTTCGGATCAGGAGAAATTTCTCATATATGGCAATGTACTTGTAACCCTGATCGAGTTTCGGTTACCATTGAATTGAAACTGGTCCGCCACATGCGATCTGGAAACCCGATTGAAATGAAAACTTAACTCAACCTAGATCCATGGTTAGGGAGCTTAAGTCCGACCTTTGGCTCAAGGAGGGGGGGGGGGGGCTCGGGAAGTGATCCGTTAAGCTGAAACAGACATCCTTTGGCTATAACCTAAGTATACCTTGGCCCTGGGGCCATTCCCATTAGTTTTAGGCCTATATAAGGACCTTAAACCCTCTCTCATTCACTCCATACGAATTTGAGAAAACCCTAGGAGAGAGAAGAGAGTAAAGAGAGAGAAAGTGTGAGAGAAGTGGGAGAAGATTCCTGTTGCTCTATCCTTCCATTCCACGTGCCTGACCATCACTATCACATCGCTATTCCGGCGATTCTGCCTTCGTTCTTAGGTAAGAAAACCTAACCCTAATCTGTTCTAGGGTTTCAATTGTTACGAGTAGTGAGATAGCTGACTTAACTCATGCTATATGTTGATACACCATCGTTGACGAAGCCTTAACATTTCTAGCGAATTCGTTACGCTTCTACGGCGTAAGGTGCGGACTATAGACGTATATGTTATGGTTTTCAAAGCTTTCAATGTTAGATAATGATAGATTCATGATGTGGGTGTTATTTCACATGTAAAATGCGATGTTCGTTTTGCGATTTAGTTATATATGCAATTTGGGGCGTTTAGCATACTATGTGTATTTGTAAAAAATACTGTACACATACGAAATATGAAAGTGTGTTTGCCATGATTAAGTACCATGTGTATATGCTAGTTATATGTGTAATAACTACTCGGCGAAAGGATTCGCCCTAATACATGTTTTTACCAACATACGTTATGTATGTGAATAAGTGTGTTATAAGTGTTTGTGAAAATGCTTGTATGAGTAAGTACTTAGGTGATAGTGCTTAGGGTGGGTGTTGAGATAGGATTCTCAACTACCTTAGAGATTTGTATGATTTCCTCCATGCAAGTTATTTAGTTTAATAGCTTACTTATGAAATGTATGTGTTTGGATTTCCTGTTTGCATTGTGTTTTATAACATGCTCGTTAATATGTTTGAATTACTTGTTTGTTTAAGTCTGCTTGGATGACTCCACATGCTTACTGGTAAGGATTGAATATGTTGGGACTACAGTATAGTCCAGGCAATCGATAACCGGCTTTGAGTTCGTGGCTGAGCTTCATTCGCCATGTAGGATGTGTTTGACGAACCCTAGCCGTACTAGAGTTGTTGGCAGTGGTTGGGCCACACGGAGTGTTTACGCACTCCATGTTGATCAACTTTAGGTGTGCTCGTATTAGTCGAGCTCGCCAAGTAACCCAATTTGCCTATTGTATGTTCACCGTGTATGGACTCTATTGTTTGAACCTAAGGTACTGAACTCACCAGTGAAACCCTGTTTAACCTTGGTACCTCGATCTGCTAAACTCATGAGCCGGACATGGTGGTATGAGACACCGTGGTCGAGATGTCGGCCTACGCTGGGGCGACGAGCCTTCCCGTAGTGACCAGTGAGCAACTCAGACTCGTGAGCTAAATACGGTGGTATGGGACATTGTATTCGAGCTGTCGTCCTACACTGATTTGGTGACGAGCCTTCGAAAATAGACTGCCAGTTTGTAGGGCATTGGTGGAGTGACCTCGAGTACAAAATAAGCCTACCCCAGCACAACTTGGATGTGGTCCCCAGTCGAGTTGGCGACAAGCCTTCGAAAATAGACTGCTAGTTGGTAGGGTGTTGGTGGTAGTGACTTGAACTTGCCTATCGTATGTGATTAACTAGGATTGACGACCCTAGATGGATCATTGTTTGGGAATTGATATAAGGGAGGTACCTTAGTTTTCCAATCCTGCTGTATAAAAAGGACTAATAAAAACTTGGTAATCACGCTCATAACATCGCACTGCATGTGCCCCGGGTTGAAGAGCACAGAGGGAAGAAAGTATGCCGCGACCGTAAGATGGTGTCGCACGAGGGAATGTAGGCGAGGGCATGCATCATTGTTCATATCATTCTTGCATTAATAAGAGTATCTAGGTATGTTTGATTTTATTGCTTTATCATTACTGCTTGACTGGATTGATAACATGTTAACCTTTGCTCTATAATTCCACTGAGTTGATCACTCACTCCTACATTATGGGACAGTGTTTTAAACACTAACCAGACCTTGTCTTGATTTCAGATGACGATGTGCCCCCAGAGGCGGATCCTGATTACTATGACGATCAAGACGAGTTCTCTTATATGCAATTCTTCGGCGGCTTCGCTTAGGCCATCCGGATCGACGGGGCTACAGAGATTATCATTGTAGTTGTACTATTTGACATTTTGAGGAGACTTACATGTATATAGTGACTCAGTGAGGTATTCATACTCTGGAGACCGATCGTGATCTTTTGACTTATATACATTTATTTATGTCTTTCAGTCTTCCGCTTGCGTTTTACAACTTGATCTGGAGTATGAATTACTGTTTTAATATAATCCCACTCTTGATTAATGCACTAACACAGACAACATTTAATCATAAGCATATATGTTGCATACGTGATGTTTTGGAACTCGGGAGTTGAGTTGCTACTCGACCCCCGATTTTCAGGGCGTTACAGTTTACCTTTTATCTATAGCTAAGAGATTTATCCAACCATAGACATAATTGAATTGAACTCAAATAAAAACATAAAACCTAGAGTAAAACTGAAGGATTGGAGAAGAATAAGGAATTTGTAAAAGCCCCTCAACTCCTTGCTCTCTCTCTTCTACCTTAATTCGTACTTATAATAGCTTGAAACATCCAATTAAATAGGAAAAACTTGCACTAACTTGGAATCGACTTTAATTTTATGCACTTTTGTTATACCTTGGTAGCACCGACAGTCACCTTCAGTTGCACTTGAACATACCTTCAATCGCACCGAACCCACTTTCGGTTGCAACAAAATTTATCTAAAATAAGTCTAAAGTTTGTCTCCCTTAGGTTGCATTAAAGATGATTGGTTGCACCTAAATTTCGAGCCAAATTATCTATGAAAATCACTATTTTTTGTTGGACTATTTTGTACACATTCGATCGGGCCGAACTAACCTCAGGTGGAACCGAACAATTTATTATTTTTGTTATTGCAATTTATGATTTTTCAGTCTTTTATTCATCCTTTGTCCTTGATTTTTTTGGATCTTTGGCATGTGAATTATTCATTAATGACCTCGAAACATACAAGTCTTCATTATCTTCAAGCTTAATAACTTTTTGAGCTTTAAATCTCCTTTTAAGTATGTATTCATCTTTATGTTCAAAATCATCTCGCATGTAGGAAACATATATAATTAGATCGATGAAGCAATTAAATGCATCCGAAACTAGTTTTAATTGAGAGATAAATATGCAATATAAATAAGTTATCAGTAGGACTTGATCTTTCTGTAACGCCCAGGAAAATCGGGGGTCTTGCATACGCTAGACTCCCGAGTCCCCGAGTGTAACTTATCCTCAATTTTATGGTTTTATGATTTATTAAGTTTAAATGCGTAGCATGGAATTAATTGAAACATGAGGCACATCCACATCTAGTTTACTGAACTGAAAGAAATCAGTATATACAGGTTCAAAAGAATATAAAAGGGCCGCACAAGGCAAAGCCCAACAAAATCACAAAGAAAATCATATGCCCATAAGAATGGTGCGCTGAGCCCACGACTTAACGCTCTAGAATCTAGTCTCCTAAGCCGATGGAGAACCGCCCATCAACTGGAAGTAGGACAGCTCGTCGTCCCCCTCGGGAGTAGCATCGCCATGCTCCACTTGTTTTGCATCCCCTGCATCTATGAGAGAGTCTGGTTGGTGTTTTAAAACACTGTCCCAGAGTGGGAGTGAGTGATCAACTCAGTGGAAACTATTAGTCTCAAGTTATCACAAACATCAGTTATATTGCGGATTTAATGAAAAGCAATCATTCATAGTCACTAAACTAATCTTATTAATGTGCATGCATGATGGATGAAATGATATATGCCCTCGTCACAACTCTCCCTCAAGCGACTCCATCTTACGATCGCATATGACAACACTCCCTCAAAGCGACCTTGACTGCCGAGTCGCCAACCTAGCTAATGCGATGAAATGATATGTTAGCCAAGTTCTTAGTTAATCCGTTCATCCAGCAGGTTTGGAAATTGATTCACCCCACGTATCAATGCCCTCAACTAGTTGCGGTGCCGAGACCCCTCAATGCGCGAGGCCAGGGCACCGCGATCCGTGATCCCATCGGGTTCCCCATCCCCGACTCCAAGCACATGGGGAGTGCTGAGAGGAAGGGATCGCTCGCGGTCATTACGGGGAGGCGCGTCACCCCAGCATAGGCCGACAGCTCGGACACAGTGTCCCATTCCACCATACCCGGCTCACGAGACGGTGGATCAATGCTGAGTTCGCTATCAGTGGGCTAACAATGGTGGTAGGTTGTGCCAGGTTCCATACATGTGTGAACAATCAAGGTTAACAAACAAGATTGGTCAGTATTAGGCTATACCGCACAAGTTCAGGCAAACACGCAACAGACAACATCGGGTACGGGCGACCCATGTAGTATAACTACTGCTGCCCATCCGCACTCGCCCAAACCCACGGCCTAGCCCCAGGATAGTCCTACCAACGGGACCATCCTCACTCTCCTCATTTCCTGACCAACCCAAGGGTCGACAAACAATCATGGCATGTTATTCATCATTGTTATCTACTAGCATAGCCGATATAATGCATACACATTCATCACACTCATCTGGAATTCTTCTACAAGCAAGCTAACAATGCATTTGAATAAGGTGCTTGTATGTAATGTTGTGTTTGTGTGGAAGTGAAGCACTTCCCGCATCTCATAGGACTAAAATGCGCAAACGTGAGCGAGTCATACATGTTATGAGGAACAACATACATGGATCACCAAGACATGAGCATGTAAGCATTTGATTTTCTACCTAACCATGTGAGAGGCAAACAACATGTTATAAAGAACATCACACATAACTCCATCAAGACATGAACATACAACATTCATTGTGACTAAGCATATGAGAGGCAAGATCAACATCAAAAGGAAACTAAACATGCAAATCCATACGATTCCAACGAACATGAAATTCTTAGGTTTCCCCTAGATCCTCCAAACAACATCCCATACACACGAAATCATTAAACTCAAATTATAATTGATGCTAGACCACCTAAGGATAATAGTCCGCACCTTCAGATTCGTTGAAGGCTTCGGAATGTCCTAAGAGAGTGGATTTTGGGGGTGGTTTGGCCGGGATCCCTAGAACAACATTTACATGTTAGAATCTGAAACAAATCCCTTTCTCATTACAAGGGTTTCAAGGGAAAGGTGGGTTAGAATCTTACCTAAACGATCAACGGAGAGAAGAGGGGCGATTTCGGATGGGGTTTCTTCTTGAAGGAGATGTAGAGAGTTATGGGGTTTGCTTCCTTAGGCCCCACCTTGATTTAAGGTCCACCTTACTCACCTTCACCACCTATTTACTCTCATTGGTCGTTAGATAATGTGGTGGCTATGAGGGAGAAATTTGTTGTTGGGAGATGGAGAAGTTATGAAGAAGAGAGATGGGTTATAGGGGAATTGAGGATTTATGAGGGAGAAGGTTTGGTGGTGGGAGATTTGGGGAAGTTATGAGGGAGAAGAGGAAGGGGTTGTTGTTGGAGAATGGAGTTATGAAAGAGAGCTAGGGTTTATTCCCTAGAGTTGGCTCCATTGGCCTTATGTTTCCAAGTTTTCCCAAAATAGCCCTATAGGATTATATTTGATGTTGAGGCGGCCCTATCACCCCTCTGGCCACCAAATTTGGTGTGTAGGTGCCTCATGGCCCGATGAGGGGCCATACAAAGTTCGAGATTAAACGGATTAACGGAGATGGGGTTTCGAGCATAGGGTTTCTTTCTTTAAATGGCCCGGTGGAGCCATTTCTGATTGATGGGGCATTTCTGGTGGCCATCTGGCCATGAAACTTATACGAAAGATGTTCCATGGCCCGATGAAGGGCCATGCAAAAATTGGAGGTGATCGGATATGGGGTTTGGCCGTACGGGCCCGATTTGCGATCAACGGTCACCGTGCCACGATCGGGCCCCAGATTTGGTGGACGGGTGTAGAAAAATATATTAAACCGTCACAGTAAATTTGGAAGAAATCCGATGGCTGAACCCCTGTTATCCCAATTTCATTTGTAAGTGCCAGATTCCAATCTAGCATTGGTGGGGCGCATTGGGCAAGCGCCAGATGGTACTTTTGGGTGTCCACTGGGTCCGTAGTTCGCGATGGACCACAAGCCCAGTGAGATCTATGATTTTCTAAATTTTTAGATTTTTCTGACGTTCCTTGGTCATCGGGCGACCCACACGGGCTGTTGTTAAATGTAAACAGTCATCGGGCTTGGCGGGCCACACCAGGTCCTATCATGACCAGACTGGTCCACCCCAGTATACACTAACATTGAGTGCTAATGGTCATGAAGTAATTTTATAAGTTAATTAAAAGAAATTTTTAAGAATTTTTGAAAATTCAAAACAGTGAAAATCCAGGATGTTACATTTTCTCTCCATTTTTTTTAGTATTTGAGAAAGAGTTAATTTCATGAATATATCAATAAAAACATAAAATGGAATTAAAATCTAAAATCACATATGTTACTATAAGCACATACTGACAAGAGAAGAGGGTGCATATAAACTTTATAAAAACATGAAGCATGCTTATTGTTATGGGAAAAACCGAATTGGTCTGTTGTATGAGAAATGTGACCTATCATAGAAGTGGTAACTTAAAGCTGGGCTGATTAGAATATTAGAGAAAAATTCATAAGTTGATGAGGCACCAATAGTGAGAAGAGCCCTAGGCCAGCCAACCCCCGAGCTGTCCTGCTTAAAGGCAGGGTTCAGTAATAAGACTCACCTCTCGAGCTGACCAGATCGACCCCAACTTGAAAGGTGGAAAACTCTGAGAGAATTCCATCTTGAACCAAGAAAAGAAAGATTCAACAAGATTTTAGTTGAAGATCATGCCGACTGAGGTAGGCTCGACAATACTTTTGAAAGTAGATCCCCATCCAAATAAGGAGTCTTAAGTGAATCCAGCATATCCCACCAAGTTACAGTAGTTCAGAAGCCGCCTAAGCATCCTATAAATACACCCATTGCTATTGGTAAAAGGTAAGCATAAAAAATCCTGATTTAAATCCCACTTATATTTTCAGACTACTTGCATGACTTAGGCATTGGAGGGTCCCCGGCCATAACCGACACCCTCGGTGTAAGGCCTGTATCCTAGTCCGTACAATTCCTTATACTCCCGTGATCCTCCCTGTCAAATTTTGGCAACCCGCGACATGTAATCAGCATTTGCCCGTGACCCTAAGTCACATCATGTAAATACAAGTCAACTTAAATCGAGACTTGTACTATTGCGACTATACCGTCGTCGTGGTTCAAACGTCGTGACTTGTACATCGATGCGATACTCAGGGTAGGAGTTGTGGGCCCGCATTTATTTCGAGGAAATGTCGCGCGTTGCGAATTCCAAAAGAATCCTATCATCCATCACATCAATCAATCAAATGCAAGTCAAGTACACAATCCATCCCTCTCTTACACAAGCCATTCCCAAAGTCAACTCTCTCTCTTCTCTCTCTCTCTCTCTCTCCACCCATCCCTTTTTCTTACACACACCTATACCTCCCTTACACCACCATCCCTCTCTCCCATCCATCACTCCATCCCATTTCATTCTCTACCAAAAAATTCTAAGCAATAAGAGAGAAAATCCTAAGGAGAGAAAAGAGAAGGCCCACCTCCCTACCACCCAATCTCATCATCCAACCCTCCAAAATTAATCCCAACCATTGAATCTCAACCCTTGGAGCTCTAGAACACATTGGTGGAAGAAGAAGTCCAAGATCTAAGGTGGGTGTTTTTTTAAGGATTAGAATGTATTTTGATGATGGGTTAAGTGGGGCCTACCGATTAATGGTATGGATCTCACTTTGGACCCTAGGTGTGGCCGATGGCCCACCATGATTCATATGTTCATCCCATGATGGGGCCATTCTCCATGGACCCCATCATGATGTTTATTTTCCCATTTATGGAAATGTCATCCAGACCTTACATCTTTTGGTGGAAAGGGATCTCCACTGTTGATTTTTATGATCTAGGGCCCACATGATTTGGGACCCATTTTGATGTATGTATTGTATGTACATGGCCCACCTAGGAAGGGCTCATAGTGGTGGAGCCCCTCCCCTCCACCACGCGTCTCTCTCTCTCTCTCTCTCTCTCTCTCTCTCTTTCCCATGTGTTGTGGACCCCACTATGATGTATGATCCAGGCCATCCGTTTGACGGGCCACATCGTGATATATGTATTTCATTCATGCTGCACAACAACATGTGTGGCTCACTAGACATGGGGCCCACCTTGATGACGTGTTGCATCTAGCATGTGGACCCCACCTTGATGACGTTTTGTGTCCAGGTTGTCCAACAGGCCTGGATGATGGAGCAGCAGCAAAAAATAAAATAAAATAAAAATAATAATATAATAAATAATATATATTTATATTATTATATGTGGTGGGCCCCACGTGGGACCCACCTGCCTAGAAGCGGATTGGCTGGAGTACCTTATAGCAACTATATTGACGTCAACAAATTTTAGGGTCCCATCATGTGATATATGTTATATCCCAACCGTCCGTCCATTCTCACTGTCCAGGTGGGGCCCACCTTAATGTATGAATTGTATATCAGCACCGTTCAACTGGACGGGCTGTGTGGGGCCTACCTTGATGTATGGGTCCTATCCAGCACTATCCAACAACTGCTGGATGGTGGGGCCCACCTTGGTATATGTGTTTTATCTCAGCCGTCCATCACGTGGATCCCATGATGTATGTGTTCTTCCAACCGTCCATCTGTATGGACGTCAACAAGTTCGGTGGGTCCCATCTGATACATGTGTTGTATCCACCGTCCATCTGTATGGACCACACGTAATGTATGAGTTTTATATATACCGTCCATTTGCTGGGGAACCCACCTATATAGTTGTTGT
This sequence comes from Magnolia officinalis, assembly GCA_021015155.1. Lineage (NCBI taxonomy): Eukaryota > Viridiplantae > Streptophyta > Magnoliopsida > Magnoliales > Magnoliaceae > Magnolia > Magnolia officinalis. Next base: position 55,451,261 of record JAJHSJ010000008.1, read on the forward strand.
ATTGACGTCAGCAAGTTCTGTGGATCTGATAATGAGGTATGTGTTATATCCAAACTGTCCATCGGGTGAGGCCCACCATGATATATGCGTTGTATTCACACTGTCCAGCCTACTGGATGGTGGGAACCCCACCAGATGTACGTGTTTTATCCCAAGCCGTCCAGTCTAGCTGGACGTGGACCCCACCATGATCTATATATCTCATTCAGACTGTCTAGATCATGTGAGGTCTGCCATGATGTAAGTATTGTATTCAACACCATCCATCAAAATTTCCATATCATTTTAGGCCATGGGCCAGGAAATGGGACAGATCCAAACCTCAAGTGATCCACATCGTAGGAAGCAGTGGGCTAACGTCCATCATTGAACCCCTCTTAGGTCCACTGTGATGTTTGTGAGAAAGCCCAGCTAGGGGCTATGAGGCCTAATATGATGTATGCGAGGCCCATGAGTGAGGCCCAACGTGATGTATTTGTGGCCCATTTGATGAGGCCCAATGTGATATATTTGTGGCCCATTTGATGAGGCCCAATGTGATGTATTTGTGGCCCATTTGATGAGGCCCAATGTGATGTATATGCATCCCAGGTAATGCGGCCCATTGTGATGTACATGAGGCCAATGTAATGAGGCTCATTGTGATGTATTGCAGCCCAGGTAATGTGGCTCATTGTGATGTACACGAGGCCCACTGTGATGAGACCCATTGTTATTGTATGAGGCCCATGTAATGTGGCCTATTGTGATGTATTTAGGGACTATGGGATGTGGTCCATTATGATGTATGAGAGGCCCATATGATGAGGCCCAATATAATGTACAAGAGGCACACGTGATGAGGCCCGATGCGATATATATGTGGCCCACATGATGAGGCCTGATATGATGTATATTAGGCCCTTGAATGAGGCCATGGGCCCCACTATATGTTTAGCTCTATGAGGGCCATTCCTTGGGAGCAATGTTGGTTGAATGTCCACATTGAATGGGCAATGATGGTTAAATGTCCACATTGTGACCTTCCCTTAGGCTTTTGTTAGACCCATTCTCATAATTTTCTAAGTGGGTTGACCCAAATCATTGGGCCTCATTGATAATTGCATGATCCATCTATTCTTATTGGGCTAACCCAAAATATTGGGCCTCCATTAGTTGCTAGTAGGGTTGTTTTTAATCTTAGAGTCCATCTAGGACTTATTTGGGCCCCTTAGGGCATCCAGCGGGCCATATGATAGTATGGTGAAGGAAGCCTGTTCTGGATCCTTAGGATTATAGGTAGGCCACCTAGGCCCAACCTTGATATTAGGAGAGTTCATCATCACCGTAGACGGAAGGATCCGTGCTATCAGATTTGGTATATCCATAGTTGAGGATTGATCCTCATGTTATGGATCTGCTGTCCATCTATGGACCCCACCTTGTGTATAGGCCAATTATCGATGCCGCCCAGGAGTACGTGCCATTATAACATCATAATACTAACCATTGAGATGATATGAGGCCCATTGTGATTATATGAGGCCCATTGTGTGATTGCATGAGGCCCATTGTGTGATTGTATGAGACTCATTGTGATTGTATGAGATGCATTGTGATGGTACAAGGCCCGTTGTGATCGTATGAGGCCCATTGTGATTGTATGAGGCCTATTGTGATTGTATACGGCTCATTATGATTGTATGAGACCCAATTATGATGTAAGAGGCTCATCATATGTGTGAGGACCATTATATGCATGAGATCCATTGTATGTGTGAGGCCCACCATGTGTAAGTGATTATTGCACACCACCCATTCACCTATACGGGCCATGGACCATCTTATACTGGCCCACGATGATGTATGTGATTATAATCATGCTTGGTACACTTCATGAAACATGCCCATACGCATCATCCGCACGCTTGTTATGATGAGTGATTGAGCATAGCATGTGCCATTAGGCTGATTGTTTATGGGACTCCCTTAGAGACGGAGTTGCCCCACATGAGCGCACGATACGTACAGGTTTGAAGTATGAATGGATGGTATGACTCATGTGAGACCCATATCCTAGTCCATACCGTTACGTAGGCTTCCGCGGTCCTCCCAGTTGAATTCCGGCAACTCACGACCTATAATCGGCATTTGCGCACAGCCCTGAGTCGTGTCCCGTATTCCAGAGTTTTCTTGACCCGAGACTTGTTCCTTAGCGACTGCGCCATCGCCGCGTCTCGCTCGCCGAGATGATACCTGGGTCAGGAGATGTAGGCCTGCGTTCAGTTCGAGAAAAATGTCGCGCGTTGCAAATACCGAGGGAATCTCTACGATACATCACATCAATCCATCAATCAAATGTCAAGTACAACACCCATCCCCAAGTACAACTACTCCTCTCCAAAGTCAACTCTCTCTCTTACAACTAAGTACACTCATCCATCACTCACCATCCCTCTCTCCCATCACTTCTCTCTTATCACCTCTCTCTCTCTCTCTCTCTCTCTCTCATTCTCTCTCCATTTTCAAGCAACCTCAAGGAGGGGAAAAATCTAATGTCCAAGGGAGAGAAGCCAGGTGTGGCCCACTCCCTACCACCCAAACCCACCATCCAAAGTCCATCTCAACCATTGAAGTTTACCCCTTGAAGCTCTAGATTGCATCGGTGGAAGGAGGAGTCTAAGAAGATCAAAGGTGGGTATTTTTGTATGATTTTGATGATTAGAGGGCCCATATATGGTGAGACCCATCTTGCTGTATGCATTGTATAGGGAGGGCCCATAGTGGCGGGGTCCCTCCCCTTCTCACGTCCCTCTATCTCCCTCTCCCTCTCTTTCTCTTTTTTTTGGCAGCTCACCTATGATGAATCCATGCTGTCCACCTACGTGGGACCCACCTGATTTATGTGTTACATCCCACACCGTCCATCTGTAGGACGTCAACAAGATCCGTGGACCCCACCATATATGTGTTATATGTACACCATCCAACAACAGACGCTGCTGGACGAAGCCATAACACAAATATAAGCTTTGATCCCAAGCTGGGTGGGCCACCTATGTGGGACCCACCATCATGATGCGTTGTATATCTTGGTCGTCCCTCTTAGATGGGCCTGGACGAAGAAACAAATATCAGCTTGATCAGATGGACCAGCACGTGTTGGTAACACCCTGACGTATGTGTTTTGCCACACCATCCAGACCATGGATGGTGGGGCCCTAGCATACTATGTGGGTCCCATCCTCACCGTCCAATCTGTTGGGACGGTGGGTCCCGCCCTGAGGTATGTGTTCATGTAACGACCCGTAAATTTCCGTACTTTGGCTCGAGTACCACCTCGACCAGAAATCAATTAGGATTAAATCCTTTAGAAATTTAACAAAGTTAACTAAGTGCAAAACTTGAATAGCCATGAAATCCGTTGGAATCGCTTTAAATACGATCTGCAAGACCCAAAACTTGCAAAATCATTGACTCTAGGTTACCCTAAAGTTTAGGATCAAACTCATTACCCGGCTACTCTCGGGAATGACTTGAAACTCCGTATTAGGTCTAGACCGCACATCGGAAGTCCGATTAACACGAAGTTAAGGAACTAGGACCGCCTCACTGGGCTCGACAACCACCTCGAAATCAGGTCCAGTCGGTGTCCCACGGCCATTCGCTTGAGTCCGGAGTGAGGGAGTGTGAAAACTACTCTTTTCTTTACAAAATAAATATCTGGAATAGTGATCTGACATCACTTGCTTGCGGATCAGTATTAAGCAACCAGACCGTCAGAATTAGACCAAATTACACCCTCGGATCAGGAAAAATTTCAGGAACATTTACATGTACTTGGAATTTCGGATCGTGGCCCACTGACCGTTGAACTGAAAATGGTCCGCCACGTGTGATCTGGGAATCCGACCGAGACAAAAATGTAATCCCACGTAGATCCATGAGTTGTGAGCTTAAGTCTGACGTTTGGCTCAAGGAGGGCCGCCAGAAACCCTCTTTTGAGCAGGAACAACACCGAAATGATTATACTAGACGTACCCCTTGAACATGAGTCTATTTCGGAGAGGTTTTAAGCTATATAAGGGCCTTAGAACAGCCCCTCTCATAGCCATATGAATTTGGGATAAAACCCTAGAGAGAGAGAGAGAAAAGGGAGAGAAAACTTGGGATTTGTGGGAGCACCTTCCTCCTACTGCTTTCGATCATCACACGGCCTGCACCGACTCTTTCCAGACACTTTCGCAGCAATACCCACTCCGTTTTAAGGTGAGAAACCCTAACCCTAGATCTAATTTGAGGTGTATAGGCTATAGGTTATGAAATAGCTAACCGATTTCACTCTTTAGGCTAGAAAACTCCCGAATACGGAAGCTCATCAAACCTTGCTGATCCGTTGAGATTCCAAGGAGCAAAGTGAGGACTTTAGGTGTATAGGTTACATTTTTCAACGCTTTCAATGTCAGATAATGATAGATTCATGATCTGCATGCAATTGCACATGTACAAAGTGCTTTCCGTTTTCTGTTTCGATTAAAGTTGTAGAATATGGAATTTCACATACTCTAGGTATACGTAGAAATACCGTATACGTATTTTTTTTGGAAAAGTGTTTGACATGTTTATTTGATGTATGGTTATACGATATATGGATAAAATACTTGTTTGGCGAAAGGAATCGCCGAAATACATATTTGCTTATAAACACTTTGTATGTTGAAATTGTGTATTCTAGAAATACCGTATATGTATAAATTTTGGAAATACAATTGTCATGATTAATTGCTATATGATTATGATATACATGGATAAAATACTCGCTTGGCGAAAGGATAGCCCTAATACATATTTTACTAACATACGTCATGTATGTTGAAATAGTGTACTCTAAGTGTTTGTGTAAATGCTTGTGAGTGTAAATGCATACGTGTTAGTACCGTAGGTTGGTGCTGAGATGAAATTCTCGACTACCTTAGAGACATGTAGGATTCCCTCCATGTGGTTGTTTACTCTAACCACTCACTTATGATGTATATGTATTTGTATCCCTATTTGTATAGTACTCTATAACATGCTTTACAACATGCCTTATATCATGCTTTATAACATGCCTTATGACATGCCTGCTAGCATGCTTGTATTACTTTGTTTATCATGCTTTACTCCACATGCTACGGATGAGAATTGATTGAGTTTGGGACTATGTCTATAGTCCAGACATTCGGTACCAGACTCGAGGTTGTGGCTGAGATTCATGTCGCCACAAGGGATGTGTCTGACGAACCCGAGTCGTACTTCGGTTGGCGATAGTGGTTGGCCACACGGAGTGCTTTTGCGCTTCATATCGCCCAACTTGTTGTGCGCTCGAGCTAGTCAGGCTCGTCAAGTAACCCGATATGTCGAATGTGTGTTCACCATGTTTGGTCATTACTGTTTAAACCTAGGGTACCAAACTTACCAGTGGCAATCCCGTTAACCATGGTACCTCGATCCGCTAAGACTCATGAGCCGGACATGGTGGTATGGACACCGTGGCCGAGCTGTCGGCCTATGCTGGGGCTACGTGCCTCCCCGTAGTGACCATTGAGCAACCCAAACTCGTGAGCCGAATACGGTGGTATGAGACACTGTATTCGAGCTGTCGATACTTACGACGAGAGCTGAGTACGGTGAGACCTGTACTCGTGCTGACGGACGACGAGTCCTCTGTAGTGTCTTCGAGTATACTCCAAGGTTTGTGATTGGCGACGAGCCCTTCACAGCAACTAGAGTATGAGTTGAGCCGAGTACGGTGAGACCTGTATTCAAGCTGACGGCCAGCGATTGAGCCGAGTACGGTGAGACCTGTACTCGAGCTGACGGTCAGCAATTGAGCCGCATACGGTGAGATCTGTATCCGTGCTGACGGGTGACGAGCCCTTTGCGATGCCTTCGCTATGCCTCTCAAACCACAATATCGTATGAGATTAACTAGGACTTACGACCCTAGAATGGATCATGTTTGGGAATGATACAAGGGAGGTACCTTAGTTTTCCAATACTACTGTTTGAAATGGACTAATAACAACTCGGTAATCATGCTCATCATCGCACCGCATGTGCCTAGTAGATGTGGAGCACTGAGGGAGGTATGCATTCGCGAACGTAAGATGATGTCGCATGAGGGTGGTTTGGCAAGGGCATACATCATCATGTCATTTCATTCTTGCATTTAACAAGAGTAGTTAAACTTGTTTGATTTGTACTGCTTTATCATTACTGCTTGATTGAATTGATAACATGTTAACCTATGCTTTATTGTTCCACTGAGTTAGCTACTCACTCCCACGTTACGGGATGGTGTTGTACACACCAACCAGACTCTGTCACAGGTATAGACGGCGCGTCGGTTCAGGAGTCGGAGCCTGATTTCGACGAGACCAGGATGGGTTCTCATTTATGCAGTACTCTGACGGCTTTGCTTAGGCCGACTGCATCGCGGGATTTCAGGACTCATCTTTTAGATTGTATTTTAATTTTTGACTCAGAAACAGTACATGTATATTGGTACTCAGTTAGTGTTCATACTCTGATGTTCATAAAAATTTTTGTTTCTTTACATACCTTATATATGCAATTTCAGTCTTCCGCTTGCCTTTATACAATTGAACTGGAGTATGAATTACTGTTTTGGTATAATCTCACTCATGTTTATTGCTCTAACTCAGACAACATTTAACCATCATTAATTATGTTGCATAAGTGATGCGTTGGAACTCGGGAGTTGAGTTCATATTCGACCCCCGAATTTCAGGGTGTTACAGTTCACCCGGGCCATCCATTCATGGACCTACCTCCTACAAGTGTGAAATCCTCACCATCTAGTAAGGACGGTGGGATACACTGTGATGTGAGTGATTTATCCACGCTGTCCAAATATGGGACATGGACCCCCATGTTGCATGCGTTTCATCCAGCCGTCCATCTGTGGGCCCCACATATGTGGACCCCATCTATGATGCGTGTGTTTCAACCATTCCATCCACCGTCCAACTACTGGACAGTGGAAACCCTTGTTGTATATGTGTTTCAACCACATTGTCTATCCATTTTGGGACGAGGGGCCCACCACACACGTGTGGCACGTGTGGGGGTGGGACCCACCTTGATGTTTATATTCTGTATTCACACCGTCCATTTGGACAGTGTGATGTGTGGGCGACCATGATGTATGTTTTTATCCACACCACCCATCTAGACGGGTGGTGTGGGGCGCACTGAAATGTATGTGTTATTCCATGTTGTCCATCCGACAACTGTGCGGGGCGCACCATGATGCATTTGTGATCCACACCGTCCATCTATCAAGTGGACCACACTGTAAAACCAGCAGGAGTTGGAACGTCTACCATTGATACCCTTTTTGGGTCACAAAAGTTTTGGATCAATATGAAATTTATTTATTTATCTTAATTCAGGTCTTTGTGACCTTATCAACAGATGGGATGGAAAATAAACGTGATTGGTGGGCCCCACATGGGACCCACCTGTGGAGAGGATTGGCTGTTGTATGCATACACCAGCTATATAGCTGATGTATTGACATCCTAAGTTCTGCGGGTACCATGCATGATATATGTGTTATCCACACCGTCCATTTGCTGGATGGGTGGGTGTAAGTACTATAATTTATATCCCTGTTTGTTGTCAAATTTGTGGTGCCAAAATCACTGTTATATAACTTGCATAAGTGAAGCTGTCTCAAAGATCAACATTCATCAACCTTGACTACAAGAACTGCTCACAAGACATGACAAGCTGTAAGACTTGAAGAAGAGTACAAGGCAATTTATAAAGAACTCAAGACACTTTCAAGATTGAGCTACATTAAGATTTCAAGATTGAACTACATCAAGACTTCAAGGCTCATACTTCAAGGTCACTAGTTTCTAATGTTTCAATGTCCTTACTTCATGGTTGAGGTTTGACTGACCTTAGGTTGGCCTTAGAAGTAGGTCACTTTGGATACATAAATCGAATGTTTATTTTACATAAGTTTGGTCTGTTCTTCGACTAGTCCTAAACCTTCTTCGACTAGTCCTAGATTTGCTTCAACCAGTTTAAGAAATTCCTCGATAGTCGTGAGTTTGTTACAAAAATCGGATAATTTCTGTTAGGCTTCGACTAGTCCAGGAGTCTGTTCGACCAGTCGAAGGAACAGTGTCGACTGCATCTTCGACCAGTCGAAAGTCTTCGACTCAAAGTCCAGCGATGAATTTTAAGTTCTTCGACCAGTCGAAGGAGGTCTTCGACCAGTCGAAGGTGACCTACGACCAGTCGAAGGAGACCTTCGACCAGTCGTAGAACGGTCAAAGCTTATCGCGCCTGATTTTTCAAATATCTGTTATTGCTTCGACTAGTCGAAGATCTCCCTAGACCAGTCGAACACGCGATCTGCTCACCTATAAATAGAACACAAATCTCAGAAGAAATCATCGAATTAATTAATCCATTCAAGCCAATCTTCGTCGAACTTCTGAGAGATAATTCTGTGCTCCATCTAAGCTAAGTGTGCTTATTTAATATTCTCTTTCCTTAGCTTTAATTAATTGATTTTGTTTATACTATTCCAATCTAATTTGATAAGAGGAATTGTTATTCCCTTTCTTTGGAATCAAAATCAATTAAGGCAAGCCCTACTTGGTTTAATTTAAAATCTATTAGAATTAGAACCATTGTAATTGAGTACTGGACATTGAACTTGGACATTCAATCATCTACTCTGACTTGGTTCTACCGGGCTGCTACAACGAAGGAGATAATCAGGTATTTTACATTTAATTATAAATTTCTTTCTGTTTTGGTTTCTTTCAAGATTTGCCAGACAAATCTTGTTGTATTGGTTATCCGAGGAGAGCCAGGAAAACTCAGAAGTGGAGTTTTTTTTTTTAATTGTGTAAGCCCACAGACAAAGACATAATTGTAAAGGTTTTGGGTGAACCTGGGAAAACCTATTTTATTAGTGAACGCTAATATTCCTTGTGTGAGGATATTAGGTGTGGAGTAGCATTTTGTGTGGCTGTTGTTTAACAGTTGGTGAACACACAGGCGAACCACTATAATCCCTTGTGTTGTGGTTGAATGATTTATACTTCTAATCTTAATTATTCATTTGTGGGATGTATGTATGGTGGTGAATGTTGTAATCATTTAATTCAAGCATTGTGAGAATTTTGTAATAGTTTAGAATTTATTTTCTGCTATTCCTTTATCAGCTTGATATTCAATTTCCTTTAAAAGTTGTTCCAGCAAGGTTGCCCTGCCATTTTTATGGTGTATGGCTGTCCCTAGAACAATACATTTGTGATTACAATTTATTTCAATTCAGTTTGTATTTATTTCTGTATTCCTCTTTGCTTTGAGATTTGATACAAAGATCTTTCTAGAAATAAGGTTGTCCTACCATAAACTCTGGTTTTTGGTGAAAGGTTGTCCTTAGAACAACATTTGTATCAACCTCTCAAGATCTAAATTTTGAGGTTGTTTTACTTTCCTACATTGTGATTTACTTTGGCTATCATATTCTTTTTAATTCCGCTGTTATAAGTTTTATTTGGCATTGTCCTATTCACCCCCCCTCTAGGACATATAGCTAGGCCTTTTCAGTGGGACCCACCATGATGTATGTTTTGTATGCACACAGTCTAGGCCAATTGGTGTGGCCCATTGATGTGGCCCACCTGCTGTATATGAGGCCCATGGGTTGCGGCCCATTGTGATGAATTGAGGCCCATGGGTCGTGGCCCATTAAGATGTATTAATGATCCATGTGTAGGGCCCACCTATTGTGTATTTGAGGCCCGTGTGATGAGGCCCATGTGATGTATTTGATGGCCCATGTGATGGGGCTCACCTGTTGTGTATTTATTGCTCATTAGTGCGGCCCATTGATGCGGCCCACTTGATGTATATAAGGCCCATTGGTGCGGCCCATTGATGCGGCCCACTCGATGTATATGAGGCCCTGAATGGGGCCTAGTGTGATATATGTGTGATCCATATGTGAGGCCCGACATAATGTATTTGAGGCCCATGAGTGAGTCCCAATGTGATGCGTAAATTACCCATAAGTGAGGCCCAAGAGGATGTATATTAGGCCCTTGTGTGAGGCCATGAGGCCACTATATGTTCGGCCCTATGTGGGCCACTCCTTGGGAGCAATGTTGGTTAAAGGTTCACATTGATGAGCAATGATGGTTAAATGTCCACGTTGTGACCTTCCCTTAGGCCCTTTGTTAGGCCGATTGTCGAGGCTGATTCCAATTATCGAAGCCGATTCCAATTGTCGAGGTTGATTATTGAGGCCGATTGTATAGGTCGATTATCAATGCTGATTGTCGATACCGAATATGAGTATGTAATAGCATAACATCATGATACATGCCATACGCATCATCTGCATGTTTGTTATGAGATGTGATTGACCATTGCATATGTCATTGGACAGGTTGCTATGAGACTCCCTGATTGGCGGAGATTGTTCACATGAGCACATGGTATGCGCAGGATTGATGCATAACTGGCTTATATGATTCATGCAGCTTGCATTGTGTTGTGATTACTGTACGCACTATCGACATCAGGGTCGTAGCCTCCACAGAAATGTCATGGATGGCCAAATGGGACACCGAAAATCTGTTACTAGCATCTGTCCACCATAGATGGCCCTGGGTGAAAATCCCTAAACCCTCTTGGTACCAGAGGATGCCCCAATGTCGAGACCGGGTGGATATATATGAATGTATGAGGGCCATATACCAGTAGGCCGCGTCTCCCACTGTGTCGTGGTCGGTTGAGAGGGGGTGTGGCCTTACCCACCCGAGGGTAGGGGCATAGCTAGGTTAAGTTTGACCAGCTCATAAATGGGTCCGCTATCGACGTGTCGGGTAGATATTGGCTGACTACTGGCCAGGCGGAGAGTGAGGTCTCTTCCACTTGGATGGTTACACGTCTGTGGGTGGCGTGTAACATCCTGAATTTTTGCCAACCTGGGATTAGACGTCCTTAGGCAATGGGTCGCTCCTAACACCTTATTAACCTGTCAGAACTGAATCCCACAATCTAAAATCGCTTTTGAACCCATTTCCTTCACAAATCCCACCCTTCACCACCTTGTTCTTTCAATTTTTCTAAGTACTTTCACCCTAGACACGATCTTAAACTAGCTAAGTATTATGACTTGGATAACTTTATATACAAACTACAAAGGCCCAGGAACCACCTCAGACAGAAATCATACAGGACCAAATCCTTTAGAAATTAGGCAAGAATTAGCTAGTGCTAAACTAGAGTACCTGTGAAATTAGCACAAATCACTTTAAATACGATCTGCAAGACCCAAAACTTGTAGAATCATTGACGCTAGGTTACCCTAAAATCTAGGATCAATCTCATTACCCGGCTGCTCTCGGGAGCATCTCGAAACTTCGTATCAGATCTGGACCACACGTCAGAAGTCGATTAACACGAAGTTAAGGAATTAGGACTGCCTTGCTAGGTTTGACAACCATCTCGGAAATCAATTCCAGATAGTGTCCCAGCGCTATTCTCTTGAGCTCGGAGCGGGGTGTCTGAGAAACACGAAAAGAATTCCAAAATAAATATGACTTTATGAAATCTGGCACGTCTCGCTTGCGGATCAGTATTGAGCAACCTGACCGTCAGAATCTGACCCAACTACACCCTCGGATCAGGGGAAATTTCATACACATGTTCATGTACTCGGAATCTCCGATCGAGATCCACTGACTGTTGAATTGAAACTGGTCCGCCACGTGTGATCTGGGAAGCCGACCGAAACGAAAAATTAATGGTACCTAGATCCAGTGTTAGTAAGCTTAAGTCTGACCTTTGGCTCAAGGGGGCCCGCCAGAAGTGCTCCGTTGAGCTGAAACAGGTCCACTTTAATTAGAACCTAAGTATACCTTGACCTGAAGTCTATTTCGGTGAGTTTTTAGGCTATACAAGGACCTTTAAACCCTCTCTCATTCAGCCATACGAATTTGAGAAAAACCCTAGGAGAGAAGAGAGAAAAGAGAGAGAAAGTGTGAGAGCAGTAGGAGAATCTCCTTGCCACTCTACCCTGCTGCTATACGTGCTTAACTACTCCATTCTCATCGCTTTCCTGGCGATTTCGGCTCCATTCCTAGGTAAGAAACCCTAACCCTAAACTGATTTGGGGTTTTGATAGTTGTAGGTTATGAAATAACTAACCTATTTCGTTCTATAGGTGGCCAAACTGCCGTATACGAAGGCTTAGCAAACCTATCGAATTCGTTACGATTCTAGGACAAAAGGTGCTGACTTTAGGTGTATAGGTTATGGTTTTCAACACTTTCAATGTCAGATAATGATAGATTCATGATTTGCATGCAATTGCACATGTACAAAGTGCTGTCTGTTTTCCGTTTCGGTTAAATACGAAGAATATGGAATTTTGTGTATTCTAGGTATTTGTAGAAAGTACCATATACGTATAAATTTTGAAAATGTGTTTGCCATTATTATTTGCTGTATGAACATATTATATATGTGTATAATACTTACTTGGCGAAAGGATTCACCCTAATGCATGTTTTTGCTAGTATACGTTATGTATGTAAAAAGGGTGTATTCTAATTGTTTGTGAAAATGACCAAATGAATATAGAATTCGCATTCATGCTCGCCATGACTGATTGTCATGGATACATGATTGTTGTATAGGCGACATCCCTTTGACGAAAGGATTTGCCCTAAATCACGCCACGACCAATATACACTATATATGCTAAAACGTGTAGCCCAAGTGTTTGTGGAAATGACTAAATGAACATGGAACTTGGATTCCTACTTGCCATGACTATCTGTCGTGGGTACACGCGTGTTATAATTGGGGCAACTCCCTAGTGAAAGAATTTAGCCTTATACCTATGTGATCAACATACGTCATGTATGTTGATGTATGTAGTTTAAAGTGTTTGTTGAAATGTCTGAATGAGTAGTAGTTAGTAAATTGTAATGTTTAAAGGTGTTGAGATAGGATTCTCAGCTACCTTAGAGATGTATATGATTTCCTCCATGTTGCTTGTTTAAATTAACTGCTTACTTATGAAATATAGGTGTCTGTATTTTCTGTTCATAATGTGCTTTATTACATGTTTTATGACATGCTTGTCAACATGCTTGAATTACTTTGTTTATTCTTCTTTACTCTACTTGCTTCTGGTCATGGATTGATTGTGTTTGGGGCTATGATTATAGTCCAGGCAATCGGTAACGGGATTGAATTCGTGGCTGAGATTCATTTTCCACGTGAGATGTGTTCGACGAACCTGAGTCGTACTTCGGTTGGCGATAGTGGTTGGCCACACGAAGTACTTTTGCGCTTCATATCGTTCAACTTGTTGTGCGATCAAGCTAGCTGAGCTCGTCAAGCAACTTGATCTGTCTTATGTATGTTCACCATGTTTGGACGCCTCTGCTTGAACCTAGGGTACCAAACTTACCAGTGAAATCTCTTTAACCATGGTACCTCGATCCGCTAAGACTCATGAGCTGGGCATGGTGGTATGGGATACCGTGGTCGAGCTGTCGGCCTACGCTGGGGCCACGTGCCTCCCCGTAGTTCCATTAAGCAACCAGACTCGTGAGCCGATTATGGTGGTATGGGACACTATATTCAAGCTGTCGGCCTACACTGATTGGTGACGAGCCCTTTGTAGTGACCTCGAGCATACTCTGAATTCGCGGTGAGGTGACGAGTTTTGCCGCGGTGAATAGAGTATGAACTAGGCCTGTATCAATTTAGTGATGAACCGTTAAAAAGGTGATGGGCGAGTGGTGTAACGAATGCGTGTAACAGCCTTGACAGCCTTTGCAGTGACCTAGAAACACACCATCGTATGAGATTAACTAGGACTGACGACCCTAGAATGGATCATGTTTGGGAATGATACAAGGGAGGTACCTTAGTTTTCCAATACTGCTGTTTGAAATGGACTAATAACAACTCAGTAATCATGCTCATCATTGCATTGCATGTGCCTGGAAGATGTAGAGCACTGAGGAATGCAAGCATGCCGCGAACGTAAGATGGTGTCGCATGAGGGAGTATGTGGTGAGGGCATGCATCATGACTGCATTCACACTTGCATTAATAAGAGTATTTAGAAGTGTTTGATTGTACTGCTTTATCATTACTGCTTGACTGAGTTGATAACATGTTAACCTATGCTTTATTGTTCCACTGAGTTGATCACTCACTCCCACGTTACGGGACGGTGTTGTACACACCAACCAGACTTGTTTGAGTTTTAGATGATGGCGATGCTGCGAAGCGGAGCTGGACTTTTATGAGGATGAGGAGGATTCCTCCTTTATACTGTTTCAGGCGAGTTCTTGTGAGCCGTTTCCTGATCATCGACGGGGCTTTCTGAGATATTGACTAGATGACCTTATACAACTTGATATAATTTGTACTTGTAAATAGTTAACCTGGTAACATTATCACACTCTGGAGACTCACCACAGTTTTTATATTTTATATATCTATCACAGTCTTCCACTTGCAATCTCACTTGTCTCTGGAGTATGATATGCTGTTTTGGCTTAATCTCACTCATGTTCAATGCACTAATACAGACAACATTCAATCATCATTCATTTTGTTGCATAAGTGATGCGTTGGAACTCGGGAGTTGAGTTTATGCTCGACCCTCGATTTTCAGGGCGTTACACGGCGATTGCATGTAGAGTGTACTAGACCCCGGTGATGACACCAGAGATGTACGATACTGACATGTGGACTTCTTGAGCATGAGTTGCATACTCATTCATTCATTCACTGTGCACTCGGGCTGGTGGTGCGTAACTATTTGTTACATGTACATTCGTAATTGCTACGATTTCAGTTGGGGCACGCGACCAACCTAAGATCAGGAGTTTACCACATTGTGTTTGACTATCGAAATTTAGGTATGTGACTGGTTTAGATGGAATTCCCTTGTGATGGACCACATAGCCTGCGATATTACGTATTATCATCTCGACTTCACTCCAGCTTGGTCATTTCATTTGCACCGCATATTGCATTGCATCCCTGTCATATGGTATTTTGGGTTGCCATGTTCCTGCATTGATATGGTCGTTAGCATTCATACCTTGCATCGCATAGCCTTGGTATGGCTGATGGTACTCATGGACTTACTAGTATATTTTCGCTTACTCTGACTCATGATCATGTCAGTATTTCCGTTTATTTCGATATTGTATGATTTATGACATTGTATTGCATACTTAGCACTTACCTTGTGCACACTTTCACCACCCTCTAAGCTTTCTATAAGCTTATGCACGATAGATGCGTGCAGGTGGAGTTAGGTTGCAGCAGCGTTGAGCTTGGAGCGTGCAACGGACTCCTGAAACTTTGATTTCGATATATGCATTTCCCTTTCAGCATTGTATTCAAATATTTATATTAGTGGATATGTGATAATGATGTTGTCTTTGTGATTTGGGTATACTTGTGTTATGCTTCTCACGGGATAAATGTACGTTGGAAAAAAAATCCTCCTTATAAGATCCTAGGATCGGAATCTAGCGTATATACACTGGGAGCCGAGAATGGGGTACTACGGAGGCTGTCGGCACCGGATTTAGCGATCGAGAATTTTATGAGCTCTGTTTCTGTTGAGAACTTAGAATGATTAGATCCCCGAGTTCAAATAACTTAGAACTTTTGATATAGCTCCCTACCGTTGAGATCGTGAGGCTGCATAATATTCCAATTTTGATTGTCTCTGATTTGGGGTTCGATGTTCAGTAGGATCACCATAGTGTTGATGATGCGTCTTGTGAGGGCGAGATTGAGATTAGAGAGCGCTATTTGTTTATAGATTGATTATGCCTTATATGGTATTGATTAGTATATATGTAATTTGATGCTTCCTCTTCTCTTGCTTTGTCCTGTGTGATAGTAAAT
Organism: Magnolia officinalis; assembly: GCA_021015155.1. NCBI lineage: Eukaryota > Viridiplantae > Streptophyta > Magnoliopsida > Magnoliales > Magnoliaceae > Magnolia > Magnolia officinalis. The sequence continues at coordinate 55,467,239 of JAJHSJ010000008.1, forward strand.
TTTGAGGATGAAATTTTTATTATGAGGGGAGAGCTGTGAGACCTGTATCCTAGTTTGTACAGTTTCGTAGGCTTCCGCGGTCCTCCTAGTCGAATTCTGGCAACCTGCGACCACTAATCGGCATTTGCACACAGCCCTGAGTTGTGTCCCATATTCCAGAGTCGTCTCGACCCGAGACATGTACCCTAGCGACCGGGCCTTTGCTGCGATACCTGGGCCAGGAGATGTGGGCACGCGTTCAGTTCAAGAAAAATGCCGCACGTTGCACGAACATCACATCAATCTATCAATCAAATGTCAAGTACAACACCCATCCCCATGTACAGCCACCCCTCCCTAAAGTCAACTCTCTCTCTTACAACCAAGCACACCCATCCATCTCTCTCTCCCATCACCTCTCTCTCCCTCTCATTCTCTCTCTCCATTTTCAAGCAACCCCAAGGAGAGGTGAAAAATCCAACGTCCAAGGGAGAGAATCCAGGTGTGGCCCACTCCCTACCACCCAATCCCACCATCCAAAGTCCATCTCAACCGTTGAAGTTTACCCCTTGGAGCTCTAGATCGCATCGGTGGAAGGAGGAGTCTGAGAAGATCAAAGGTGAGTGATTTTTGTATGATTTTGATGATTAGAGGGCCCACATATGGTGGGACCCATCTTGATGTATGCTTTGTATAGGGAGGGCCCATAGTGGCGGGGTCCCTCCCCTTCTCATGTCTCTCTATCTCACTCTCTCTTTCTCTTTTTTTTTGGCGGCCCACCTATGATGAATCAATACTGTTCACCTACGTGGGACTCACCTGATTTATGTGTTACATCCCACACCGTCCATCTGTAGGACGTCAGCAAGATCCGCGGACCCCACAATATATGTGTTGTATGTACACCATCTAGCAGCAGACGCTGCTAGACGTAGGCATAATACAAATATTAGTTTTAATCCCAAGCTGGGTGGGCCACCTACGTGGGACCCACTATCATGATGCGTTGTATATCCTAGCCATCCCTCATGGACGGGCCTGGACGAAGAAACAAATATCAGCTTGATCAGATGGGCCATCACATGCTAGCACCACCTCGACGTATGTGTTTTGCCACAATGCCCAGACCATGGACAGTGGGGCCCTACTGTACTATGTGGGTCCCATCCTCACCGTCCAATCTGTTGGGATGGTGGGTCCCGCCCTGAGGTATGTGTTCACCCAATCCGTCCATTCATGGGACCTACCTCTTACACGTGTGAAATCCTCACCGTCCAGCAAGGGCGGTGGGATCTACCGTGATGTGAGTGATTTATCCACATTGTCCAAATATGGGACATGGACCCCCATGCTGCATGCGTTTCATCCAGCTGTCCATCTGTGGACCCCACACGAGATGTACGTGCTTCACCCACATGTGTGGACCCCATCTATGATGCGTGTGTTTCAACCATTCCATCCACCGTCCAACTGTTGGATGGTGAAAACCCTCGTTGTATATGTGTTCAACCACATTGTCTATCCGTTTTGGGACGAGGGGCCCACCCCACACGTGTGGTACGTGTGGGGGTGGGACCCACTTTGATGTTTATATTCTGTATTCGCACAGTCCATGTGGACGGTGTGATGTGTGGGCGACCATGATGTATGTTTTTATCCACACTACCCATCTGGACGGGTGGTGTGGGGCACACTGAAATGTATGAGTTATTCCATGTTGTCCATCTGACGGCTGTGCGGGGCGCACCGTGATGCATTTGTGATCCACACCGTCCATCTATCAAGCGGACCACACTGCAAAAGCAGCAGGAGATTGAACGGCTACCATGGATACCCTTTTTGGGTCACAGAAGCTTTGGATCAGTATGAAATTTATTTTTCTTCTTAATTCAGGTCTTTGTGACCTTATCAACAGATGGAATGGAAAATAAACGTGATTGGTGGGCCCCACATGGGACCCCACTTGTGGAGAGGATTGGCTGCTATATAGCTGATGTATTAACGTCCCAAGTTCTGCAAGTACCACGCATGATATATGTGTTATCCACACCGTCCATATGCCGGATGGGTCGGACCCACCTTGATGTATGTTTTGTATGCACACAGTTTAGGCTCATTGGTGCGGCCCATTGATGCGGCCCACCTGTTGTATATGAGGCCCATGGGTTGTGGCCCATTGTGATGAATTGAGGCCCATGGGTCGTGGCCCATTAAGATGTATTAATGACCCATGTGTAGGGCCCATTTGTTGTGTATTTGAGGCCCGTGTGATGAGGCCCATGTGATGTATTTAATGGCCCATGTGATAGGGCCCACCTATTGTGTATTTATGGCTTATTGGTGCGGCCCATTGATGCGGCCCACTTGATGTATATGAGGCCCATGAGTGGGGCCCAGTGTGATGTATGTGTGATCCATATGTGAGGTCCGACATGATGTGTTTGAGGCCCATGAGTGAGGCTCAATGTGATAGTATATTACCCATAAGTGAGGCCCATGAGGATGTATATTTGGCCCTTGTGTGGGGCCATGGGGTCACTATATGTTCGGCCCTATGTGGGTCACTTCTTGGGAGCAATGTTGGTTAAAGGTCCACATTGATGGGCAATGATGGTTAAATGTCCACATTGTGACCTTCCCTTAGGCCCTTTGTTAGGCCGATGGCTGAGGCTGATTATCGAGGCCGATTCCGATTGTCGAGGCCAATTCCAATTATCGAGGCCGATTCCAATTGTCGAGGTTGATTATCGAGGCTGATTGTATAAGACGATTATTAGGGTCGATTATCGATGCCGATTGTCGATACCGATTATGAGTATGTGACAACATATCATCATGATACATGCCCATACGCATCATTTGCATGTTTGTTATGAGATGTGATTGACCATTGCATATGTCATTGGGCAAGTTGCTACGAGACTCCCTGATAGGCAGAGATTGTCTCACACGAGCGCATGGTATGCGCCGGATTGATGCATGACTGGATTGTATGACTCATGCAACTTGCATTGTGTGTTGGGATTATTGTACGCCCTACTGACATAGGGTCATAGCGTCCACTGGCATGTCATGGATGGCCAGATGGGACACTGAAAATCTGTTACTAACATCAATCTGCCATAAATGGCCCTGGGTGAAAATCCCTAAGCCCTCTTGGTACTAGAGGACACCCAAACGTCGAGACCGAGTAGATATATATATGAGTGCATGAGGGCCATATACCAGTAATCAACGTCTCCCACTGTGTCGTGGTCGGTTGAGAGGGGGTGTGGCCTTACCCGCCTGAGGGTAAGGGGTATAGTTAGGTTGAGATTGACCAGCTCGTAAATGAGTTCGCTATCAACGTGCCAGGTAGATATTGGCTGACTACTGGCTAGGCAGATAGTGAGGTCTCTTCCACTTGCATGGTTGCACATCCAGTGGGCGGCAATTGCTTGTAGAGTGTATTAAAACCTGGTGATGATCCCAGAGATGTATGATACTAATATGTAGACTTATTGAGCAGGAGTTGCATACTCATTCATTTATTCATTCACTGTCCACTCGGGCTGGTGGTGCGTAGCTATTTGTTACGTGTACCTTCGCAATGGCTAGGATTTCAGTTGGGGTGCGTGACCAACTTGAGATGAGGAGTTTACCACATTGTGTTTGACTATCGAAATTTAGGTATGTGAATGGTTTGGATAGAATTCCCTTATGATGGACCCCATAGCCTGCGATATTACGTACTATCATCTCGACTTCAATCCAGCTTGGTCATTTCATTCGCACCGCATATTGCATTGCATCCGCGACATATGGTATTTTGGGTTGCCATGTTCCTGCATTGATATGGTCGTTAACATTCATGCCTTGCACACATAGCCTTGGTATGACTGATGGTACTCATGAACTTACCAGTATATTTACGCTTACCATGATATCCTATGATTCATGATCTTGTCAGTATTTCCGTTTATTCCGATATTGTATGATTTATGAAATTGTATTGCATACTTGGAACTTACCTTGTGCACACTTTCACCACCCTCTAAGCTTTCTATAAGCTTATGCACGATAGATGCTTGCAAGTGGCGTTAGGTTGTAGCAGCGTTGAGCTTGGAGCATGCAACAGACTCCTGGAGCTTTGATTTCGATATATGTATTTTCCTTTCAGCATTGTATTCAAATGATTATTTTAGTGGATATGTGATGATGATGTTGTCTTTGTGATTTGGGTATACTTGTGTTATGCTTCTCACGGGATAAATGTACGTTGGAAAAACAAAAATCCTCCTTGTAGGATCCCAGGATCGGAATCTGGCGGATAGGCACTTGGAGCTGAGAATGGGGTACTATGGAGGCTGTCGGCACCTGATTCGGTGATCGAAAATTTTGTGTGCCCAGTTTCCGAGTTTGGCGCATGACAGAAGATGGTATCACAGCATAACTGGGGAATACCTGAGGATAGCATCACATATCTGCTGATAGCTACCCTTCACTCTATGATTGTTGAGAACTTAGAATGATTAGATCCCTGAGTTTGAATTACTTAGAACTTTTGATATAGCTCCCTACCATTGAGATCGTGAGGATGCATAGCATTCCAATGTTGATCGTCTTTGATCTGGGGTCTGAGGTTCAGTAGCATCACCTTAGTTTTGATGATGCATCTTGGGAGGGCGAGGTTGAGATTAGAGTGCGTTATTTTTTTACAGATTGATTAGGCCTTATATGGTATTAATTACTTTATATATAAGTCGATGCTTCCTCTTCCCTTGCTTTGTCCTGCGTGATAGTAAATTTCGAGGACGAAATTTTTATTAGGAGGGGAGAGCTGTGAGACCCGTATCCTAGTCCGTACAGTTCCGTAGGCTTCCGCGGTCCTTACGGTCGAATTCCTGCAACCCGCGACTTGTGATCGGCATTTGCGCGCAGCCCTGAGTCATGTCCCATATTCTAGAGTCGGCTCGACTTGAGACTTGTACCATAGCGACCGCGCAGTCGCCGCGTCTCGCGCGCCGAGGCGATACCTGGGCCAGGAGATGTTGGCTCACGTTCAGTTTAAGGAAAACACCGTGCGTTGCAAATACCAAGGGAATCTCTGCGACACGTCACATCAATCCATTAATCAAATGTCAAGTACAACACCCATCCCCAAGTACAACCACCCCTCCCCAAATTCAATTCTCTCTCTTATAACCAAGTACACCCATCCATCACTCACCATCCCTCTCTCCCATCACTTCTCTCCCATCACCTCTCTCTCTCTCTCATTCTCTCTCTCCATTTTTAAGGAACCCCAAGGAGAGTGGAAAAATCTAACGTCCAAGGGAGAGAAGCCTGGTGTGGCTCACTCCCTACCACCCAATCCTACCATCTAAAGTCCATCTCAACCGTTGAAGTTTACCCCTTGGAGCTCTAGATCGCATCGGTGGAAGGAGTCCGAGAAGATCAAAGGTGGGTGATTTTTGTATGATTTTGATGATTAGAGGGCCCACATATGGTGGGACCCATCTTGATGTATGCAATGTATAGGGAGAGCCCATAGTGGCGGGTCCCTCCCCTTCTCACGTCCCTCTCTCTCTCTCTCTCTCTCTCTCTCTCTCTCTCTCTCTCTTGGCGGCCCACCTATGATGAGTCCATGCTGTCCACCTACGTGGGGCCCACCTGATTTATGTGTTACATCCAACACCGTCCATCTGTAGGACGTTAGTAAGATCCGTGGACACAACAATATGTGTTGTATGTACACCATCCAGCAGCAGACGCTGCTGGACGTATGCATAACACAAATATCAGCTTTGGTCCCAAGCTGGGTGGGCCGCCTACGTGGGCTCACCATCATGATGCGTTTTATATCCTGGAATTCCCTCCTGGATGGGCCTAGACGAAGAAACAAATATCAGCTTGATCTGATGGGCCAGCACGTGCTGGCACCACCCTGACGTATGTGTTTTATCACACCGTCCAGACCATGGATAGTGGGGCCCTACCGTACTATGTGGGTCCCATCCTCACCGTCCAATCTGTTGGGATGGTGGGTCCCGCCCTGAGGTATGTGTTCACCCGGGCCATCCATTCATGGGACTTACCTCCTGCATGTGTGAAATCCTCACCGTCCAACAAGGACGGTGGGATCCACCGTGATGTGAGTGATTTATCCACGCTGTCCAAATACGGGACATAGACCCCCATGCTGCATGCATTTCATCCAGCTGTCCATCTGTTGGCCCCACGCATGATGTACGTGCTTCACCCACACGTGTGGACCCCATCTATGATACCTGTGTTTCAACCATTCCATCCACCATCCAGCTGCTGGACGGTGGAAACCCTCGTTGTACATGTGTTTCAACCACATTGTCTATCCATTTTTGGGACAAGGGGCCCACCCCACACGTGTGGCACGTGTGGGGGTGGGACCCACCTAGATGTTTATATTATGTATTCACACCGTCCATCTAGACGGTATGATGTGTGGGTGACCATGATGTATGTTTTTATCCACACTGCCCATCTGGATGGGTGGTGTGGGGTGCACTGAACTGTATGTGTTATTCCATGCTGTCCATCTAACGGCTGTGTGGGGCGCACTGTGATGCATTTGTGATCCATACTGTCCATATATCAAGTGGACCACACTACAAAAGCGGCAGGAGATTGAACGTCTACCATTGATACCCTTTTTAGGTCACAGAAGTTTTGGATCAGTATGAAATTTAATTTTCTTCTTAATTCAGGTCTTTGTGACCTTATCTACAAATGGATGGAAAATAAACGTAATTAGTGGTCCCCACGTGGGACCCACCTGTGGAGAGGATTGGCTGCTATACTCATACACCAACTATATAGCTGATGTATTGATGTCGTAAATTCTGCAGGTACCACGCATGATATATGTGTTATCCACACCGTCCATATGCCGGACGGGTTAGACCCACCTAGATGTATGTTTTGTATGCACACAGTCGTAGCGATAGTGATGTGATTGCATATGTCATTGTGTAGGTTGCTATGAGATTCCCTGATATGTGGAGATTGTCTCACATGAGTGCATGGTATGCGCAGGATTGATTCATGACTAGATCGTATGACTCATTGAGCTTACATTATGTGTTATGATTACTGTACGCCGTAGCGACATTAGGGTCGTAGCCTCCACAGACATGTCGTGGATGGCCGGATTGGACACCAAAAATCTGTTACTAGCATCGGGCCGCCATAGATGGTCCTAGGTGAAAATTCCTAAACCCTCTTGGTACCAGCGGACGCCCTAACGTCGAGATCGAGTGGATATATATGAGCGCATGAGGGTCGTATACCAGTAGGCCGCGTCTACCACTGTGTCATGGTCGGTTGAGAGGGTGTGTGGCCTTACCCACCCGAGGGTAGGGGGCATAGCTAGGCTGAGTTTGACCAGCTCGTAAATGGGTCTGCTCTCGACGTGCCGGGTAGATATTGGCTGACTACTGGCCAGGCGGATAGTGATGTCTCTTCCACTTGGATGGTTGTGCGTTCAGTGGGCGGCAATTACATGTAGAGTGTACTAGACCCCGGTGACAATCCTAGAGATGTACGATACTGATATGTGGACTTATTGAGCAGGAGTTGCATACTCATTCATTCATTCATTCACTATCCACTCAGGCTAGTGGTGTGCAACTATTTGTTACATGTACCTTCACAATGCCTAGGATTTCAGTTGGGGCGCGCCACCAACCTGAGATCAGGAGTTTACCACATTGTGTCTGCCTATCCAAATTTAGGTATGAGACTGGTTTGGATAGAATTTCCTTGTGATGGACCCCATAGCCTGCAATATTACGTACTATCATCCCAACTTCACTCCAGCTTGGTCATTTCATTCGCACCGCATATTGCATTGCATCCGCGGCATATGGTATTTTGGGTTGCCATGTTCCTGCATTGATATGGCCGTTAGCATTCATGCCTTGCATCACATAACCTTGGTACGGCTGGTGGCACTCATGGACTTACCAATATATTTCCGCTTACTCTGATATCGTATGATTCATGATCTTGTCAGTATTTCTGTTTATTCTAATATTGTATGATTTATGACATTATATTTAGGGCTGTTGACGAGTCAAGCTAGCTCGAAAAGCTCGCTCAACTTGGCTCGAGTAAGCTCGGATTGATTCGGCTCGAATGGCCGATTCAAGCTAAGCCAAGCTAATTATTTGAAGCTCGAGTTGAGTTCAAGCCAAGTTCGACCAGGGGGCATTTCAACTCGACTCGACTCGAACTCGACTCGACTCGACTCGACTTGACTCGAACTCGACTCGACTCGAAGCTTGAACTCGAGCTCGACTCGACTTGATTAATAAATATATTAAATATTATATTATATATATATAATATAAGTTTTAAGTTTAAACTTAAAAATAAAATAAAAAATAAAAAATAAACACTAGAGTCTCTACCCGACCGCACGCACTCCCTTCCCTTTCCCTTTCTTCTCTTTCTCTGCCCACTGCCAGCCGCACGCCCGCCCCGACCACCACCACCAGTTTTCATTTCAGCTCCACAATAGTATGATTTCAATCTCTTGAGATCTACTTCTTAGGCGAGAAACCCAAGAAAATGGAAATGGGTTCTTCTCAGATTTGTTAGAACTTCAAGGAAATCCAATGATCTGATTGGCTAGAGCTCTTTACTTGGATTTCTTATCTGTGTTCTACTCTGTTTCTTTTCTAGTACTTGGATTTCTGCTGGTGGAAGAAGATCAAGAACAGATCGGTTCTTACAGGTTTCCTCATCCGATTCGAAGCTTTGTTTGGTTTTTTATTGGGTCTTGCTTTGATTTTCTTAAGATTTTTGAATTTTTCATCAATGGAGGAGGATCAAGAACAAAATCCATTACTCTCTCACCCAACAAGCTCGAGCTCGACTCGAGGTAAACTCGACTTGACTCGAACCATTAGCTCGACTCGAATTCGACTCGACAGCTTTGGCAAACAAGCCAAGCTTCAATGTTGAGCTCGTGGCTAAGCTCGATCTCGAGCTCGAACTCGAACTCGAGTACATCATGGACAAGCCAAGCCAAGCTTGGCCCACCTCAACTCGACTGGCTCGATGCCCACCTCTAATTATATTGCATACTTGACACTTACCTTATGCACACACTTTCACCACCCTCTAAGCTTTCTATAAGCTTATGCAGGATAGATGCGTGCAGGTGACGTTAGGTTGTAGCAGCGTTGAGCTTGGAGCGTGTAGCGGACTCCTGGAGCTTTGATTTCGATATATGTATTTCCCTTTCAGTATTGTATTCAAACGTTTATATTAGTGGATATGTGATGATGATGTTGTCTTTGTGATTTAGATACACTTGTGTTATGCTTCTCACGGGATAAATGTATGTTGGAAAAAAATCCTCCTTGTAGGATCCCATGATTGGAATCTGGCGTATAGGTGTTGGGAGCCGAGAATGGGAGTACTACGGAGCCTGTCGGCACCGGATTCGGTGATCGAGAATTTTGTAAGCCTGGTTTCCAGTTTGGGGCGTGATAACTCATGCATCTCGATTTTTGTGATATTGCCACCGTACGCCCTAGTGACATCATGACCGTGACCTCCATAGGCATGTCGTGGATGGTCAGATGGGACACCGAAAATGTTTGGTTTTAGCATACGGCGCGATAGATGTTCTTGGGTGAAATTTCTTAAACCCCCGAGACCAGGGAACGCTCAAATGTGTAGACCGAGTGGTTATATATGAGTGCATAAGGCCGTATACTATTAGGATGCATCTTTGTGTCGTGGTCAGTTGGAAGGGGATGTAGCCTTATCCACCTGAGGGAGTAGGCAATGTTAGGCTGAGTCTGACCAGCTCATAAATGGTTCCGCTATCGACGAACCGGACCAATATTGGTAGGCGGATAGTGAGGTCTCTTCCACTTACCCAGTTGTGCACTTGATGAGGAGGCAAGCTGACGTAGAGTGTACTAGATCTTGGTGATGCTCACAGAGACGTACTGTACTGAGATGTTGAGTTGCATATTCATCACTTAACTCATTCATTCATTCATGCACTATCCACTCGGGTTGGTGGTGCGCAAGTAAATCATTATGTATACCTTCGCAATGGCCAGGATTTTGGTTGGGCGCGCGACCAACCTGAGATCAAGAGTTTACCACATTGAGTCTAGCTATCTAAATTTAGGTATGGACTGGTTTAGATAGAAGTCTCTTGTGATGGACCCCACGGCTTGTGATACTATGTACTATCATCCTGACTTCACACTATAGTTTGGTAATTTCTTTCGCACCGCATATTACATTTCATCCTCAGCACATACATTTGGTTTACTATGCTTCTGTATTGCATGGCATGAATAAGGTTGATGGTATTATGGATTCGTCAGGATCTGCATATTGCATTACATCCGCGGCATATGCCATTTGGGTTGCTATGTTTCTACATTTATATGGCCTAGATGAGGCTGATGGTATTCGTGGCTCTTCAGAATTGCATATTGTGTTGCATCCTCGATATTTGATATTTGGCTCATTATGACTCCGCATTGCATAACCGATCTATATTGCATACTCTGATATTGAATGACTTATAGCCTTGCCAGTATTCCACTTACGTTGATATTTGTATGCTTGATACTTATCTTGCGTACACAAGTAGACCACCCTCTATGCTTTCTATAAGCTTATGCACAATAGATGCATGGAGGTGGCGATAGGACGCAGTCTAGCTGAGGCAGGACTGTGCGACAGAGCTTCTGGAGCCTTTGATATTTATCTTGTATTTTCCCTTCATGTATTGTACTCAAGTTTTTGATTTTAGTGGATATGTGATGATGATGTTACATTTGTGATTTGGGTAAACTTGTGGTTATGCTCCTTTATTTACAAAAAAATCACACTGAAAATTCTCCTTGTAGGATCTCAGGATCGGAAATCTGGCGTATGGGTGGTGGAAGCCGAGAATGGGTTACTACGGAGGCTGTTGGCACCGGATTCGGTGATCAGAAATTTTGTGAGCCCGGTTTTCGATTTTGGGCGTGAAAAAAGTTAGTATTAGAGCATAACTTGAAAATACCTGAGGATAACATCACATATCTGCTGATAGCTACCATACACTCAATGATTGTTGAGAACTTACAATGATTAGGTCCCTGAGTTTGAATAACTTAGAGATTTTCTGATATAGCTTCCCCACCTGAGGATTCAGGTTCTCTACCCGAGACTAGTGCGGATCTGATCGTACCCGTGAGTGCCGCCTAGTTACAGTAGATGCTGCAGGCTGTGACAGCCGTCCTCCAGGGGCAGGGCAGGCACCCCGTTGTTACACCAGCCCAGGCAGAGTAGGAGCGCACGAGCGCCCTTCTTTGAGACTTCTGACAGCTTGATCCCCCGTGCTTTTAGGGCGAGCCAGGCCCTATAGCAGCCAAGAGGTGGCGCTCCGAGGTGGAGAAGATATTTGACACCATGAGATATACAACCCAGCAGCAGGTCCCGTTAGTTGTATTTCTTCTCCAGGGTAAGGATGGGAAATGGTGGGCATCAGTCGCCTGAGTAGTAGGAGCCGATTTTGAGTGGACCTGGGAGGACCTTATAGACTGGTTCGACTGGAAGTTCTTTCCCAAGCATACAACCCAATAACGGGTCTTATTAGCTGTATTTCTTCTCTAGGGTGAGGCTGAGCACTGGTGGGCATTAGTAGCCTGAGCAGTAGGAGCCGATTTTGAGTGGACCCAGGAGGACTTTGTAGACCGGTTCGACCGAAAGTTCTTTCCCGAGCAGGTTCGACAGCAGCGCGCGTTAGAGTTTGAGACTTTGGTTCAGGGGGACATGACAGTGTCCCAGTATGAGGCACGTTTCATCGTACTATCTAGGTTCGCACCGTATCTAGTTGATGATGAGGGGAAGAAGGCCAGCCATTTCGAGAACGGCTTGCGTTACGGTCTCCGAGGTTGTGTTGTTGGGCATGTGCTCCCGACTTTTGAGGAGGTAGTACGGAGGGCCCAGATTTATAAGGCCGAGTGGGACAGTTCGCAAAGGGATCATGATCAGAGAAGAGACCGTCTGTCATGGATGCGGTGAGACGAGACACCGTTGGCAGGAGTGTCCCCGCCTTTAGCACCAGCAGCAGCAACAACAACCCCACCACCAGGACCCCAACAGCAGCCACAACAGTGACAACTATAGGGAAGACACGCACCTCCCCCTCAGGCCCAGGGCAGACTTTATGTAGCCCAGCAGGACCCTTAGTCATCAGGAGGAGTAGCCGACGATTCGCGCGACTAGGCCTTAGGACCATCTTGTTAGATTAATCGTTCATGAGATTCTAAGGCTGCAAGGTATCCCAGTTTCGATCGTTTCTTATTCAGGATCTGAGGTTCAGTAGGGGTCACCATAGTGTTGATGAGGCATCTTGGGAGCACGGGTTTGAGATTAGAGAGCGCTATCCCCATCCTTTGTAGATTAATTGTGCCTTGACATATATATATATATAATGCTTCCCCTTCGCTAGTCTGTTCTGTAAATTTTGAGGACAATTTTTTTTTAGGTGGGGAGAGCTGTAAGGCCCGTATCCTAATCCATACCATTCCTTAGACTCCCGCGATCCTCCTCGTCGAATTCTGGTAACCTGCAACTTATAATCAGTATTTGCGCGCCACCCTAAGGCACATCCTATAAATCTAAGTCGACTCGAACCGAGTCTTGTACTATTGCGAAAGCACCGTCGCCGCGTTCCAACTTCTCGACTTGCGCATCGATGCGATACCCAGGCCAGGAGTTATGGACCCGCATTTATTTCGAGGAAAACGCTACGCGTTGTGAATTCGAAGAGAATCTCTATCATTCATCACATCAATCAATCAAATGCAAGTCAAGTGCACAACCCATCCCTCTCTTACACAAGCCATCCCCAAAGTCAACTCTCTCTCTCTCTCTCTCTCTCTCTCCACCCATCCCTTTTTCTTACACACTCCCATCCTTCCCTTACACCACCATCCCTCTCTCCCATCCATCACTCCATCCCATCTCATTCTCTACCCAAAAATCCCAAGCAACAAGAGAGAAAATCCTAAGGAGAGAAAAGAGAAGGCCCAACTCCCTACCACCCAATCTCATCATCCAACCCTCAAAAATCAATCATAACCATTGAATCTCATCCCTTGGAGCTCTAGAACACATTGGTGGAAGAAGAAGTCCAAGATCTAAGGTGGGTGTTTTTTTAGGATTAGATTGTATTTTGATGATAGGCCAAGTGGGGCCTACCGATTGATGGTATGGATCTCACTTTAGACCCTAGGTGTGGCCGATGACCCACCATGATTCATATGCTCATCCCATGATGGGGCCATTCTCTATGGACCCCATCATGATGTTTATTTTTCCATTTATGGAAAGGTCATCAAGACCTTGTATCTTTTGGTGGAAAGGGATCTCCATCGTTGATTTTTACAATCTAGGGCCCACATGATTTGAGACCCATTTTGATGTATGTATTATATGTACATGGCCCACCTAGGGAGGGCTCATAGTGGTGGAGCCCCTCCCCTCCACCGTGCGTCTCTCTCTCTCTCTCTCTCTCTCTCTCTCTCTTTCTCATGTGTTGTGGACCCCACTATGATGTATGATCCAGGCCGTCCGTCTGACGGGCCACACTGTGATATATGTATTTCATTCATGCTGTACAATAGCACGTGTGGCCCACTAGACGTGGGGCCCACCTTGATGACGTGTTGCATCCAGCACGTGGACCCCACCTTGATGACATTTTGTGTCTAGGCCGTCCAGCAGGCCTGGACACTGGAGCAACAACAAAAAAATAATAAAATAATAATAATATAATAAATAATATATATTTATATTATTATATGTAGTGGGCCCCACGTGGGACCCACCTGCCTAGAAGCGGATTGGAAGGCGTACTTACAACAGCTATATAGCTGTCGTGTTGACTTCAGCAAATTCTGTGGGTCCCATCATGTGATATATGTTATATCCCAACTATCCGTCCATTCTCACCGTCCAGGTGAGGCCCACCTTAATGCATGTTTTGTATATCAGCACCGTCCATCTGGAAGGACTGTGTGGGGCCTACCTCATAAATGGGTCCGCTATCAACGAGCCAGGCTGATATTGGTAGGCGGATAGTGAAGTCTCTTCCACTTACCCAGTTATGTGCTTGATGGGGCAGCAAGCTAGCGTAGAGTGTACTAGACCTCGGTGATGACCCCAGAGATGTATTGTACTGAGATGTGGAGTTGCATATTCATTACTTGACTCATTTATTCATTCATGCACTATCCACTCGGGCTGGTGGTGCGCAATTAAATCATTATGTATACCTTAGCAATGGTCAGGATTTCAGTTGGGCGTGCGACCAACTTGAGATCAGGAGTTTAACACATTGTGTCTAGCTATCCAAATTTAGGTATGAGACTGGTTTGGATAGAAGTCCCTTGTGATGGACCCCACGAGTTGCGATACTACGTACTATCATCCCGACTCACACTCTAGTTTGGTCATTTCTTTCGCACCACATATTGCATTGCATCCTTAGCACATAACATTTAGTTTACTATGCTTCTGTATTGCATGGCCTGAATAAGGTTGTTGGTATTATGGATTCACCACGATCTGCATATTACATTACATCGACGGCATATGCCATTTGGGTTGCTATGTTTCTGCATTTATATGGCCTAAATGAGGCTGATGGTATTCGTGGTTCTTCAGAATTGCATATTGTGTTGCATCCTTGGTATCTGATATTTGGCTCATTATAACTTCGCATTGCATAGCCGATCTGTATTGCATACTCTGATATTGAATGACTTATAGCCTTGCCAGTATTCCGTTTACAATAATATTTGTGTGCTTAGCACTTATCTTGCGCACACACGTATACCACCCTCTAAGCTTTCTATAAGCTTATACACGATAGATGTGGGCAGGTGGCGGTAAGATGCAATCGAGCTGAGGCAGGAGCGTACGACAGAGTTTCTGGAGCCTTTGGCATTTATCTTGTATTTCCCCTTTATGTATTGTACTCAAGTTTTTAATTTTAGTGGATATGTGATGATGATGTTGCCTTTGTGATTTAGGTAAAATTATGGTTATGCTCCTTTATTTACAAAAAATAATTCACACTAAAAATCCTACTTGTAGGATCGCAGGATCGAAATTTGGCGTATGGGCGGTGGAAGCCGAGAATGGGGTACTATGGAGGCTGTCGGCACTAGATTCTGCGATCGAAAATTTTGTGAGCCCGATTTTCGAGTTTGAGACGTAACACCCGTTGTCCTTTGCATCTCGTGGATATAGGTACACATGTATACGTAAGTCTATAGACATGACACCTATCTAGATTCAAGCAACAATAGTTTGCCGCCACCTATGGGAATGACCACAAA
Organism: Magnolia officinalis; assembly: GCA_021015155.1. NCBI lineage: Eukaryota > Viridiplantae > Streptophyta > Magnoliopsida > Magnoliales > Magnoliaceae > Magnolia > Magnolia officinalis. Next base: position 55,482,610 of record JAJHSJ010000008.1, read on the forward strand.
GCCATTATGATTCCCTCAACATTATGTGGTTCACCATTCTTCCCCTCTTCCCCCTTCATGGCTAAAAAGAAGGAAAGGGCACTGGCGGCAAGCAAGCCTATGCATGAGGAGCATCTTGAGAACCCCCAGGCTTCATAGTCAGCCCCACAATATCAACCACCATCACCAGTAATTGTGCAGAGATCCCGAAATCGGGGAAGCCGACTTGTCTCCCTCAAAAACTAAATAGGAGTTCTAATCATCAACATCAAATGCATCATAAGATTACTAGAAAAGGAACACGCGTTCACCACCGGTCAACACACAGAGTTGGAAGCAACAATTAAATAATCTCGCCTAGTACTTGTGCGCCTGAGCCCCATGCTGTGAAGGCCCGACATGAAGGAAGTATGCATGTCCCAACACAAACCTTGAGAACCACCAAGCTTGTAGAGTCGGATTTGCAGCATATACTAGAAAAAAGAAGGTGAGCTCGGGAAAAGGCCCCAGAGTCATGACTAAAAATGAGGTTCCCTAGGGGTAAAAATGAAAGAAATCCGCGATCAGCTAGGGGATATTCAACAAGCCTGCCAAGCAAAATCCTCTGCCTCCATCGATGCCTTACTCGAACAGACAGAACCACCATTTACGGATGACATCATGCAAGCCTAATTACCGTCAAGATTCTGGATGCCTTAAATAATGCCCTATTTGGGTTTGAGGGATTCAACTGAATATCTAGAATCCTTTAGAGCATCGATGGAGAATCATGGTGCCTCTGGACCTATGATGTGTAGGGCGCTCTCCTTAATACTAACTAGAGTTGCTCGGAAGTGGTATATGCACTTGAAGCCAAAATCCATTGGTTTGTTCACCCAACTCAGTAGGGAGTTTGCTACCCAATTCAATGGGGGGAAAAGATAAGGAAACCCTTGACCCACCTCCTTACGATAACATAAATAGAGGACGAACTCTTGAAAAATTATATCATTCGATTCAATGCTGAGGCTATCCAGGTAGATGACTATTCTAACAAGGTCGCTCTCACAACCATGATGGTCGATCTCAAGCGAGGGAAGTTCTCTCTTTCAAAAGTACTCTAACATAGAGGAGTTATTTAGCGCACGCAGAACTACTTAAGGTGAGAGTAGCTTGATGATAGACATGAAAAGAAATGAAGGGAAGGAGGATGACTAGAGCATTGTTCCCCAATCTAGCCGACCCCCCGAAAAATTGGTTTCACAGATATACCCCACTAAATACCACACTAGAACAGTTATTCTAGAAGTCAGAGATAAGAGGATTCTGAGGTGGTTAAGTAAGATGAGGTCTGATCGGAAAAGAGGGACAAGAAGAAATATTATCATTTTCATCGAGATCATGGTCATAATACAACTGAATATTTTGACCTCAAGGAGGAGATCGAAACACTCATCCGAAAGGGGTATTTGCATGAGTTTTTTGACAAAGATAGAGATGATCGACTAGCTAGGCAACAAGAATGACGTGACGAACAGGCCGATAACGAAGCAATAGGTGAAATACGCACCATCTTCAGGGGATCCGCCGAGGGTGGAGACACAACCATGTGCGTTGAGCCCATGCGCGGAATGCGAATAGTATTGTAGAAGAGCATCAGGTAAATCTTGTCGAGCAACCTAGGAAGGAACCCAAGATGGATTCGTGCAACAACACCTTCATCGAAGAAGACACATGAGGGATTTAACATCCCCATGACAACGCACTCGTGGTCGTCATGACCATTGTTAACCACAAAATGCATCGGATATTGGTTGACATCGGAAGCTCTCAGCGGATATTCTATTCGTGGTCGCCTTCGATAAAATGGAAGTCGGGAAGTCAAAATTAGGACTTGTGCGAACCCCTCTTCTCGGCTTTGCAGGGTAAGAGGTGACCCCAAAGGAAGTGTTCTTCTGTTAATAATGGCCGAAGAGGGTACTAACTAAGTCACCACATGGTCAACTTTCTTGTGGTGGACTACCCCTCAGTGTATAATGTGATCTCAGACAGACCATTCTTAAATGTCATGCGAGCTGTAGTATCCACATACCACCTCACTATGAAGTTTCTGACTAATCATGGAGCCGGCTAGGTCCGGGGCAACTAGCACGAAGCTCGACAATGTTATTCAACAACTCTTCGAGGGAGGGCACAAAGGCAACAATTAATGCAAATCACCTCTCTGAACCCTCGAGAAGATACCGTCGACCCATCTCACACTGTCCAGGTTGGGTCACTACTCGAGCCATAACTCTAGGCAGAAGTATCTGACCTGTTAAAACAATACGCCAATGTGTTCACCTAGTCACACCAGAATATGCCTGGAATTGATCTAAAAGCTACGGTCCATCGACTGAACGTAGACCCTGACCATACGCCCGTAAGGGAAAATAAACAAGTTTTTGATCCACAAAGATATGCGATGATCAACGAAGAAGTCGGTAAGCTCCTCGAAGATGGGTTCATCAAAGAGATATGTTATCCCGACTGGCTAACCAATATTGTACTGATAAAGAAAGCCAGTGGGAAGTGTCGAGTCTGCGTAGATTATACTGATTTAAATAAATCTTGCCCAAAAGACAACTTCCCCCTCTTAAGGATCGACTAGCTAGTGGATGACACACTGGGCACGCACTCCTTAGCTTCATGGACGCATATTGAAGGTACAATTAAATTGCCATGCATGAACACGACAAGTAGAAAACGACCTTCATGGCTGTATTGCTTCCGAGTGATGCCGTTCGGGCTGAAGAATACTGGAGCAATGTACCAATGCCTGTTGAACAAAATATTCACTAAACAGATAGGGGATACAATGGAGGTTTACATGGACGACGACATACTTATTAAGAGCTTCATGGGAAAGAGCCACCTGAAAGACCTAAAGGAGATGTTTGGGATCCTGAGAAAATACCGAATGAAGATAAATCTGAGCAAATGTGCCTTTGGTGTCAGCTCAGGAAAGTTCCTATGCGTTAAGGTCCACCAAAGGGGGATAAAAGTGAACCCTGATAAAATTTGAGCTCCCCTAGCACAATGAGGGAAATTCAACGTTTCCCGGGCAGGGTGGCGGCTCTAAACAAGTTCGTTTCATGGGTCACGGACAAATGTTTACCCTTTTTTTAATCAACTTAAGGGAAGTAAGAAGCCAACCTGGATGAAAGAATGTGAGCAAGCATTCTAACAACTTAAAACATACCTATGGTCTCCACCATTATTGTAACATCCTGAAATTTCACGGCCAGAGTTCATACTCATGCTCGAGAAAACCGGGTGTTAATGAATGAATTGGATGCTTTAAAAATTATACCTTATTTTATTTTATTTTTTTCATTTGAATCACATCCAGATATATTCATGAAGGTAACATTCACGAGAATAAAATCGATTGTTTTGATTATTTCATCAGAATAAAAGAATTTAATAAATAATCAAATGTCTTCTCAATGAAAGCTTATTACAATATCAGAGTTCGGAGTGGAAGAATAAAATTAAATCATAAAACTATCATCTTATTCTTTCTGTATAATCTTCCATAGGGAAATGGTCCTTTAGGTCTTCAATATGTAGATCACCTACATCATCCATATGGTTGGAGAGGGTCAATGCCCTACTCATAGTGATGGTTATCCTTTAAGATTAATATTAATTTAAGAGATTCATAAAAGCAATGTAAAGGTTATGATACGTCACGTACTCCACTATTACGAGAAGTATTAGTATGCGCAAACATTCTACATGAGATGCATGCCTAGCAAAGTGGGTGTGGCTCATCATACGTAGTGATCATCATAATGTGGAATACGATTTATAGAAAACCCGACTCGACCTGCATCTCATAACTACAGATATTCGCCGACATGGCCAACACTACCGTGGATTTACATGAACGCCTCGAGGCGACACAACACATGAGTCGGATGAATAACGTGACACGATTTGTTCATGGAGCGACTATTTGCGACATCTAATCCCGAAAGTGATATAACACGCATGGCGAATTACTTACATCGATTTATGCACCACTACCCAAAAACCCATGGAATTACACGTCGACCAAGAGGATCTCTACCCATAGCGCATTACGTCCATGATAAAATATTTGAATCACTAGTTGTGATACCTCTTAACACATCGCTTGCACTTATAGAGAACAAAAGCCGAATCATGAGGGTTATAGAATATCAAGACACATGCCCAAGCCTCAAAGGTAAATAGCGCAAGGCTAATAAAGTAAGGAAGAGAGTAGTAATGGCTAACTCACAAAGAGGAGAGTGACAATGGTCAACTCAATAAAAGGAGAGTAGCAGTGGCTAACTCAACAAATAGAAGACTGACAATGGCCAACTCAATAACAAGGAGAGTGGCAATGGCCAAGTCTATAAAGAGAAGAGTAGCAAGGGATAACTTAACAAATTGATAAAGGCAAGGGCGATGCCTGTATCCATCACTCCACATAAATTCATAAAAATCACTTATAATTAACATCATATCATAATTCCCAAAAGGATAGATAATTGTTGATGATAAAATAATTGCAAAAAGAAACTCATAGCAACATGAAAACATAGTATGTAACATGTAAGATAAAGTATATCAACTTAAATTACCATAAACTTAAAGGATAAAAACCTTCACTTTTAATGCTATTCTTTCCTTAAACGTAGGTGTGCGTCGAATGATTAAATCTTTAATCTAATATTAACAATATCTTTTGGGTGATTAGCCTTGTTTGAACTAATTGGTTTTCGACACGATTGGAATCAGCGTGTTAGGGAAAAGGAGAAGAAATAAGTCTAGGAAGGAAGGACGTGGACCTACATTAAATCACTCAACTTGAGCAGGGTCGACTTCTATTTCTTTCCGCGGTAGACTTCTCTCTCTCACTCTCGTCTTCTTTGTTTCGCTATGGGCGTCTTCTAGCAACAGTAGGTAGCATCTTCTTCTTTCTCTTCTTTCTTCTCTTTCTTTCCTTTCTTACTTTCTTTCTTTCTCTCTTTCTTCCTTTTGTTTTCTTTCTCACGGATGGCAGGGCCCTTTTTATAGGCTGTCTGAACCCAAAAACCTTTCTGCGTAACTTTGTCTACACAGCAAGGAGATCGGGTGTAAAAAACCTTACACGACACTATTTGCGCAACAGGAAAATAGAGTCGTGGTTCTCTCTCACCGCCGTATTCTCTTGGATTCCTCCCTCTTTCTTCCACATGATCACAGTGCTAGGGAGGATTTCTTCGACGAAGGGCTATTAGATGGACGTCCCTGATTATCCCCTGAATGAATGTTCCTGGTCCCATCACTCGACGTTTGATCTGATGGCCGATCCTCTGTTTCAATAGCATGTTGGTTCCCAACCTTCCTTAATTTGCTCCTATCCCTTTGAATGGTTTGGGGCATCATTTGATCATTCCTGGCCCACCGAAATTTCTGGTCTGATCACATTGTGAACAGACGTGTAGAGTGTTTGTGAACACGAGTTCCGCGAACGGTTTCTTGCGTGAAATACAATGGAAACTCTCTTTCTGTTCTATTTCTTTTTCTCTAGACACCTCGGATGGGATCGAAAGTGTTTCTCCTTGGTTTTGGAAGGTTATGATCGATCCAAATGTCTTTCTTTGGGTTCTCATACGTAGAGAATGGAATTATGCTGGTTTTTCTTTTACGTTATTCACGGACGGAAGCTGGTGAAGGTTGTTTGGCTTCGTGATTAAGTTAAAGGTGAAAGGGACTAGGGTTTGGTCGGTTTTGCCCCCTGATAATGATGAATGGTGTTAATCATCTTGTATGATCATGGAAATGGGCCATCAGGTCCACAAACGGACATTGTCCGTTTAAATCACTGGACGCGGGAATTTTTCAAATTGTTTGGAGATATGTCGGGTTAAGTCTCATTTGACCTGACTTTGTGTTTGGTGCGCAGCTGGTGCACATGCATTTGTGAATACTTGCGATAAATGTGGGGTTCATAACCATGTTTTGGTCAGATCTACTTCGTCCCTTCGTTTCGTCGGTTATAGGTATGGTTTGCCTGAAATATCAGGTGGTCATGGTCGTTAGGAGATCTATATCGAGTGAGTTGTTATCTTGTCTACAGATTTCGCTAATCTAAGTGTTTTACGAGATCTGGTGGTTCTAAATGTTGGTATGCGCCTTTCTAAACATTTCTTGTAAACCAACTTTCATCTAAGTCATTATGGGTATAGGGTTATTTGCCGATTTAGTTAAGGGAATGTACATGTGTCAAACAACATGATTAATGGTCGGATGACTTAATTTATGGATCGAGCCTATTCCTAATGGTCCGATCCACGTTTGGAAATCAATGTAAGGTTAGGTTAGCTATATCGGTATTGTACACATGTAGTATTATGTTACTTTCCATGGTAACACTCGAGAACTTTCAATACTCGGGTATTGAAATGTTCGGGGTGTTACAATTACTCTCCAAGCTAGAACGTGGGGAAGAGCTGCTACTATATTTAGCTATATCACCTATAACAATCAGCTCGACCCTATTTCAAGAAGAAGGAAATGTCCAATGACCAATCTATTACATGAACAAAGCCATGGTTGATGCAGAAACATGTTACCCGAAAATAGAAAAGCTAGCTTCGACGTTGATCATATCGTCCTGACATCTTTGACCCTTACTACTTTCAAGCCCACACCATCGTGGTCCTAACCATTTATCTAGTCCGTCTAGTACTATAGAAACTAGAGGTGTCGGGACGACTCACCGAGTGGGTGATCGAGCTAGGTGAATTCAACATTGTGTACCAACCAAGAGCGGCAATTAAAGGGCAGGCCGTCACCGACTTCATTGCAGAGTTCACTCACCTCGCAATCTAGTAGCAGACATAAGTTGAGCAAAATGAAGAATTGTAAGCATGGACCCTCCACGTGGATGGGTCATCAAACACTCAAGGAAGTAGAGTGGGATTGATCCTAACTTCACCCGACTAGGCAAATATCGATTATGCTTTACGATTTGGTTTCCAACCCTCCAACAATGAGGATGAATATGAAGCACTCCTCGCTGGCCTAAGATTATTTAAGGTATTGGGATCCAAGACATTAAAAATCTACAATGACTCCCAGCTAGTGGTAAACTAAGTCTCCGCAGAATACTAGTATAGAGGAGAGAAAATGATTGTTTACTTAACCAAAGCTCAGGAACTGCTTGAAGGATTCGATGAGTTTGAAATTATATTAGCACCCAGATTGGAAAGCTCGAAAGCCAACTCCTTAGCTAAGCTGGCCTTAGATACCGACGATGACCTTGTTAGGACCGTACCAATTGAATTCCATCTCGAACCAAGTATTTTTGAGTCCGACCAAAGAGAAGCTCTCCTGATAGACCAATCATCGAGCTCGAGCTTTAAAGAATTAAGTGGCTAAACAATAAGGGAAAAGCCTCTACTTACATAGTCTCTATGGTAGTGCATTTAATGTTGGATAAAGCCATGTAGGCTTGAGGAGATGCTTCGATTGATGTACCCCTCCATGTAGTAACATAGGGTTAGCCTAGGAAAGACCATGATAACTCAGGTGACAACTGTCTGTTGGTAAATTATACAGAGGCTAAACGGTGTTTGCCAATTAATGGCCATCCCCTCGTACTGCACAATTGCCATCATATTTTTTTCGAATCCCGTGATAGTCGCCACCTTTTCTGTTCCCACCCTTATCAATAAACGACATATTTGATGTAAAAAGACTGGGCTATTTACAGTTTGAAATCCATTTCCCACATCTCCAGACCAGTTCCTATTGCTAATTCCCAAGCTCACGCATGTTGAGCTCGAAAGTGGGGGGAGCAACTGTTATGGGGAAAACTGAACCGGCCTGCTGTATGAGAAATCCAACCAATCATAGAAGGGTTAAATTAAAGCTGGGTTGATTAGAATACCATAGTGAAATTCCCAAGCTGGTGAGGTACCAACATTGAGATGAGCCCTGGGCCTACCGACCCTCGAGCTGACTTGCTTAAAGATAGGGTTTAGTAACAATACTCACCTCCTGAGCTGACTAGATCGACCCTGACCTGAAAGGTAGAAAACTTGGAGATAATTCATCCCCAAACCAAGAAAAGAAATACTTGACAAGTTTTTAGCCGAAGATCGCACCGACTGAGGTGTGCTCGATAATAATTTTGGAAGTAGATCCCCATCCAAATAAGATTACACATTCAAATTTAAGGTGCTCAACATCTCCACAAGCATGGTATACAAGTGGAGTTCTTAATCTAATTCTAGAAATAGACAATTTCTTTTGGATTATTGGAGGGGTATGACTATCGAGTTCAAATCCTCTATAGTCCTCAATAGACTTACCCATACTAGATTTATAAATAAGTACATGTCCTTAGGTAACCTTAGCTTTCCCCTTATAGGTAAACTTCATTCTTAAGCCCCTTGGATCAACTCAAGGTGGTGAATCCCTTCAAGAGCTACCCACTTTGATACCAATTGAAATTGTGCTTAGTGGTGGGTCACGAGTTTTGCTTGCGAAAGCTTGGTAGGGCTATGGAAAGAAGGCTATGTCACAAGGGGTGATTAGGACCAAATAATTTTTTTTACAAATTAAATACAATTACTTAAATTAATATGCAAATTAAACTAAGTAAAATAATTTAACACTTAGGCTTTTAAGCCAATAGTGGATCCAATCACATAGACTACAAAATATAATCCTATGAAGCAACTAGTTTATAAACATAATAGTGTATATTGGTGTGTGGGATGTGCTAACTATAAATTCCTTACATTCATCTAATCATGCATACATGTAATTCATCAAATTAAATCTATAAGCCTAATTAGATAAGTGCTCAAAGGCACTCTCACACATAAGCATGCATAATGGTTTGGTTTCCCTACTCCACTACCGGTGGGTACACTCAACCCATGAGTGTACTGGATTTCACTATTGGAGGTTTTAAATCAGGTTCACCTCTAACCTTTATAGCCCTACACAAGGACCTACCTAGCATACACTCCCATCAGAGGTTCATGAAAGAGACTTGAGTTAGTTTTCTATTGGCTAACCAATAACCTCAGTCCTACACAAGAACCTACATGGAAACATCTGTGTTGGTAGCCTACACAAGGACTTAATGTAGGTCCTATATATAAATAAAGATCTTACATAAGAACTTAGTCGAATTTGGTAATCAAACACTTACACTCAATCTTAGACAAGGAAAGAGTTTGCATGGACATTATAAATGACAACCTTATATGTCGGATTGAGCCCCATTGACACAACGATCTTGAGTTAATTCTTCAAAGATCTCCTATATTTGAATTTGCTCGTAAAATGCTTCCCCGATCGTTGGTGCCGATGCGTTACTAATGCTTCAGTTTTAAGATCAAATACCCTACATGTGATGCTCCAATGTGGTGACCACGATGATGGGAGGTTGGGTGAATCTTCTACAACTAATGGAAGGTTGTAAATCAAGCCTTGTTAGACTTAGGGGCAATCATTAACCTCATCTCTTACTCAGTGTATGAAAATTTGGGGCTTGGTGAATTAAAACCCACCAAGATGACCGTACAACTTGTTGACTGATTTATTCGTATATCGAGAGGGGTTGTTGAGGATGTGTTAGTCTAAGTTGATAAGTTTTACTACCTAGTAGACTTTATCGCTCTGGACACACAACCGAATATAAATGCTAGTACTTAAATTCTAGTAATCCTAAGATGCCTGTTCATTGCCACTTCAAATGCAATAATCAATCGTCAGAATGGGTGATGAAGCTATCTTTTGGGAACATGACGTTGGAGGTGAATGCGTTTAATCTCTGTAGATAACCTAGGGATGTGGATGAAATTCATGAGGTAAACATGATCGATGCACTTGTGGAGGAGTTGATATTGACTACAACCTTTGACCCCTTAGAAGCATGCATTACTCACTTAATGGATTCAGAAAATCACATGATATTGGATAAAGTGATACTTTGTTAGATTTTGAGTTGGTACCTGAAACTAACTAGTGGAGGCTATGCATTGAAAAATTTCCCCTCATAAATTTAAAGCCTCTACCGTTTACATTAAGCCACCAAAGTTTAACCTTAAACGATTACTATCCGAGCTGAAATATGTTTACTTAGGTTAAGGAGACACATATCTAGTGGTAATTTCCTCGCACTTGGATGATGAACAAGAGAGCAAGTTGATTGCTACTCTTAAGAACCACAAGAGTGTCATATGATATACTGTTGTGGATCTCAAGGGAATTGACACATTGTTTTACACTCACTAAATACACCTAGAAGAGAATGGCAAAACATCGAGGCAACCAAAACTCCGATTAAATCCAAACATGGGGGATGTGATGAAGATAAATGTGTCAAAACTATTAGATGTGGGTATCATCTACCCTATATTCAATAGTCAGTGAGTGAGTTAAGCTCGGGTGGTGCCCAAGAAGTCCAAAATTACCATTGTAGCCAATGCCAATAATGAACTCGTGCCAACTAGACTACCACTGGTTGGAGAATGTGCATTGACTGTAGGAAGCTAAATACAGTCACATGGAAAGACAACTTTCCCTTACCTTTTGTTGATCAAATTTTGGAAAGATTAGCTAGTCATTCTTACTATTACTTCCTAGACAGGTACTCGAGTTAAAATAAGATTAAGATAGCCCCTGAAGATCAGGAGAAGACCACAATTACATGCACCTTTGACACCTTTTCTTACCAAAGGATGCCATTTAGGCTATGTAATGCTCATGCGATATTCTAGAGATACATGCTGAAAAGTCCTAGCTATATGTCCTAGAGGGGGGGGGGGGGTGAATATGACTATGCCAAATTTAAAATGATACCAGCGGAATTAAACAATAAGATAGCCTTATAAAAAAATAAATGAAAGATAGTACTATTAAATAAATCACAATACGGAAATGTAAACAAACCTCGATATTCTAGTATTGAGAGGCTGATACAAATGATGTTCTAAGGACAACCTTGCACCATAAAAACCAAGAGTTTATGACATGATAACCTTACTAGAACGGTATAAGTATCAATATCTCAAACTAAAGAGGAATAAAGGAAATAGCAAGAATTGAAATTCTAAACTATTACAACATTCCCACAATGCTTGAAATGTAAATATTACAACATTCACATCCAAACATACATTCCACAGCTTTGAATGATAAAAGATAGAAATTAAATAAACATTCAAACCACAAGACACAAAGAATTATAGTGGTTCGCCTGTGTGTTCACCAACTGTTAAACAACAACCACACAACTTGCTACTCCACTCCTAATATCCTCACATAGGGGATATCAGCGTTCACTATGAAAATAGGTTTCACAGGTTCACCTAAAACCTTCACAATTGTGTCTTTTCAAATGGGCTTACATAATTCAAAAACCCCACTTTCTGAGTTTTCTGGCTCTCCTCAGATAACCAACACAATGAGATTTTTCTGGCTCAATCTCAAAAGAAACCAAAATAATGGAAATTTACACAAATGTAAAATACCTGGATTTCTCCTTTGTAGCAGCCCGGAAGAACCAATCGGAGTAGAAGTTCAAATATAAAAGTTTAATTGTCCAATACTCACTTTGAAATGGTTCTAAGTTCTAATTGATTTTAAATTAAACCAGTTGGGCTAGCTCTATTTGATTTTGATTCCAAGTCGAAGGAATACAACAATTCCTCAATTCAATCAGATTGGAATATAGAAACAAAATCAAATTAACAAAAGCTAACAAAAGAGAATATTAAATATGTACAGCGTAGCTTAAAAATAACACAAATTTATCTCAGAGTGAAGCCTTGAATTTTACTTGAATTGAAACTGAGAAACTCTGAAATTCGTGTTCTATTTATAGAAGCAGAAATCGCGTCTACGACTGGTCATGTGGCCACCATGACGGTCGTAGGTCAAACTGCATTTTGAAATTTTAAGCGCGATCGGATAAAATCGTTCCACGATTGGTTGTAGGGTGTCCACGATTGGTTGTGAGGCCTCCACGACTGGTCGTGACCAACCCACGACTAGTCATGAAGAACCAAGAATAGTTGCTAGAGTTGAGTCGTAGCTGTAGGACTGGTCGTGAATGAGTCGGCACTGTTCCTATGACCGGTTGAGCAGACTCCAGGACTGGTCGAAGCTTAACAAAAAAAATTCTAAAAATTTGCAACAACTTAGGACTGGTCTTGAAATTTCTTGGACTGGTCGAGTCAGTTCCAGGACTAGTCGAACAGAGTCCAGGACTAGTCTTAGAATAGACCAAACACTAATAAAAAGATTCAATATGAATTATTCAAAATGACTTACCCTAAGGTCAATCTAAGGTCATTCAAACTTTGAATGTGAAGTATGGACATTGAAACTTCATTTCTTCAGATGATAGTTGACCTTTAAAGATTATGAAGCTTGAGATCTCTATACTTGATGTAACATTGAACTTGAGATCTTCTAGAGCTTGAATTACACTTCATCTTGAGTTGTACACTAACTTGAGTTTTGAACGAGATCACTTCTTTCGTTGTAGCTTGTACTTGCATTTCTTGAAATGATTTGAAGTAGTTCTTCGTTCTTGATTTGAAGCAAAGATGAATTGTCTTGAACATACAAATCAACATGCTATACAAGACAAAGATTGTGTTTTTGGCACCACAAAATTTGACAACCAAAGGAGCAGGAAACCATAACACTTATAATCTCCCCATTTTGTCAAATTTGTGACAAAACACACTTAACAAGAATATGATCATAATGAATACAAAGAATCATGCACCAATTATAAAAGTAAACCACTTACAACTTGATTAACGAATCATGCACCAGTTGACATTAACTAACACAAATTCCTCATTAAAAACTAGACAAAACAAGTCAGAACCCTTATTTACTCCCCCTGAGTAACACACATATATCTCAAAAAAATAATGCTACTACCCCACAATACTTAATACTTCTTGAAATCTTTTACCCCTTTTTGTCACAATATGACAAAGGAAGCAAACGAAGGGAAAAGAATAATAAACAGGAGAGTAATAAATTGATTAACTAGTCAAGATATAAGCAAGTTAGAAGTCCACAAACCAATGACCAGTTTAAACAAACAACAGTAAACCAAACTGAAGTACAATCAAAGTTCACACACCAATAAAAGGAAAATAGTATTAGAGTTAATGCAGACCAAAGGATAAAATACTTAATTAGATCCTGAAGAAGGAGCAGGTATGAAAGGATCAAGTTGATGAAGGCCATTGTTTAAGCGCCTAAGATACTTGCACATATATTTAAATTGTAAATCATGGGCAACATTCATGTTCCCAACGTTCTTTTCAAGAACATGAAGATGAGCATCAAAATCAGATAGCTCATAGTCAGGATCATTTGTAGAATCTGATTCAGTCTCATCAAAATATCATCCATATTTATATCATCAGGAGGAAGAGTGCCACCTTCTTCATCGTTCCCTTCTTCAGCACCACCACCACCCACATCTCTTTGGCCAGGAGCCAATTCCAGCTTCATCTTGTTTATATTAGAATTATTAAAAATAAGATGATGAATAAGAGCCTCTTCAACAGGCATAACAACTAGCATGTGAGAAGCTAAGACAGTCAAAAGATAAGTAAATGGAAAATCATTGTGTCTTGGATGGAGACGAAACTGAATGATGAAATGACATATTAAAGAAGGTAGACAGACTTTAGTACCAGTAACGATAGAATGCAAAACCCGAACCATAACTAAAGTCATTCTATTTTGTTACCAGAACGCGGATACAAATTTGAAGTAAAGATTCTGTGAAGAGCCCTGTATCTGGGTAACAAATACTTTGAGGGGAGTGTATTTACTTTATGAGTCCATTGAACATCTATATTTCATAAATCTCTAGTTAACATACATTTTTCTGTTTTAGACGATTTTTCAACTAGAGTATGAATAGGAATACCCTCGTTATTAACAGGTATGTCCATTAGAGCCGAAATCAGATGACGGTCTACTCTAAATGGACCTTCTCTAGTATCAATATTAATTGTTAAATTCTCATATGAATATTCAGAAATGCATGCAATCATGACTTGAGTAATAGATTTGTATGCAGGCCCACCCTAATGTAGGATGTTATCTCAGCCTACAGATTGGAGAAGTGAAAGGATATCAAAAGGAGCAATGTGATCAATAAAAACAGGTCTTTCAACAACAAAATTGTGCATACGCAAATCCCTAACATGTGCGAGATCATCTTTGGGTAACCGAAGATGGCGCCGAGAGATAGGAGCTGATCTAGAGGATGATGGTACACGGACAATTTTCTTTTTCCCTCTAGCATCCATTGCAAAAGAATAGTCAACGAAACAAAGAGTTTCAAACTATACAAAGTGGGGTTTGCTAAAATCAGATTTTTCAAAGGAAAACCCCAAAATTGCAATGAAACACAAAATAAATTACTCCAAGAGTGAAAATGAAGTAATATGGACCAAAATCTATAAGAAAAACACAAATGATGCACTAACCTTGAGGAATCAGACAGTTGGGTATGACTAGTCATGCTACGGTCCGTTGAAGAAGAAATAGAAAATGAGGAAGATGAGGTTTTTCCAAAATTTTAAGAGATTCAGCGCGCTACATGACTAGTCATGGGATGTCCTCGACTGGTCGTACCATGACTGGTCGAGCACATACTCGACAGGTCGTGAAAATAAAAAAACATGCATTTTTCATAAAAAATTAAAATTTAAACAAATAAATTATCAAATATATATACACTATGATACACACATGCATGAATAATCAATTTAAATTGCACATTCCAAGATCAAATTTCAATTTATTAAACTTGCTTTTGTCGAGTAGTTTAGTGAAAATGTCAGCAAGTTGATTCTCGGTTGGAATGTATTCCAATGAAATTATTTTTTCTTCCACTAATTCACGAATGTAATAAAATCTAATTTCAATGTGCTTTGTACGAGAATGCTGAATTGGATTTTTAGAAATATTTATTGCACTGGAATTATCACAATATAAAACCATTGAATCCTGTGCAATTCCATAATCACTTAACATACGTTTCATCCAAACAAGCTGAGTACATGCATTTCCAGCTGCGATGTATTTAGCCTCAGTAGTAGAAATCGATATAGAACTTTAATTCTTACTAAACCAAGAAACTAAACAATTTCCAATATAAAAACAACTACTACTGATTGATTTTTTATTATCGATATTACCAGCCCAATCAGCATCTGAGTACTCCGTCAACTGAACATTAGTATCATATGGATACCAGAGACCCATATTAGCAGAACTTACGACATATCGTATAATCTGCTTAACAGCAGTTAGATGAGACTCTTTAGGATCAGATTGATATCTAGCGCAAATACCAACACTCAAAGCAATATCTGGTCTACTTGCAGTTAAATAAAGTAGACTACCAATCATATTGTAATATAATTTAGGATCTACATTTTTACCTGTAGAGTCTTTTGAGAGTCTTAAGGTTGTACTTATAGCAGTATCAAAATTCTTCCCATTCTCAAAACCAAACTTTTTAATCAAGTTCAAAGCATATTTGGTTTGAGAAATAAAAATACTATTAGGTTGTTGTTTTACTTGCAACCCTAGGAAATAATTCAATTCCCCAACCATGCTCATTTTGAACTTAGATTTCATTAAATCTGCAAACTCGACAGTCATGTTAGTACAGGTAGATCCATAAATAATATCATCAACATAGATTTGCACCATTAAGATATGATTGTTATGTTTCTTAACAAAAAGAGTCTTATCAACACTTCCCATTATAAAATTATGACTTAGTAAAAATTTAGTCAATTTTTTATACCATGCCTTGGGAGCATGTTTCAAACCATCAGTCATGTCTTTAAGAGTGGTGAACAAACCTTTGTCACCAGTCATGTGCCTGGAGCATCCACTGTCTAGGTACCACTTTGAATGGCTTGAAGCTTTGAAAGCCGTGTGGGCAACCAAGCCAGTAACCTTAGGAACCTATTTCATAACTGCTTTGGGTTTAGGAGTATAGTTGGTCTTCTTATATTTGTAGTTGTTATAAGAATGACCCACTGAGTTAGATTTTAAAAGCTCCTTAAGTAGATCAACTATTTTCTCAGCTAAAGGGTTTCGGTTCTGATTTTTATAGTTGATATGGTTACTTTTAGTTTTGAAAGATTGAAAAGTTTTAGCATTTTTAGAAAACTTTTGATTAGAACTTTTCTCTTTTGAGTTTGATGACTCTCCTTTTACAAACTTAGGAGGAGTATTCTTCTGTTTAGGAGGAACACTTCTATCATAGCCCAAACCGGATCGGTCGCCACGTTTTCTTAATCCAGACAATAATTTTTCTAATTTTGGATCACCTTGGACATATATATCTCCATGTATCCTTTAAACTCAAAAGTGAAGAGATTTCAACTTTAAGTTTTTTATTTTCAGCTTTAAGATTATCAATCTGGGAGGTTTTGAATTCTAAATCGCATTTGCATTTTTCAAAACAATCTGAAATATAGGATTTTTCTAAAACAAGAGTTTCAAAATTTTTTTTAAGCTTTGAAAACTTTTCTTTCTGAAGTTTAAGTTTAATAACAATTTTACAACTTTCCTTGTATAGGGCATTGTAAGCATCTTGTAGATCTTCTTCATTTTCATGATCACTATTCAGATTTTCTTCACTAGTAGAATCATCATGATCTGAAAAAGAGAACTTGGCTAGAGTCATAAGAGCTTT
The DNA here is from genome assembly GCA_021015155.1 of Magnolia officinalis. Classification (NCBI taxonomy): domain Eukaryota; kingdom Viridiplantae; phylum Streptophyta; class Magnoliopsida; order Magnoliales; family Magnoliaceae; genus Magnolia; species Magnolia officinalis. Next base: position 55,499,348 of record JAJHSJ010000008.1, read on the forward strand.
GACTTCATTGCCCGACTCAGTTTCAGAATCTTCTGATTCAGAAGAGGCTTCAGTGCTAGAAGATTCATCCCAAGTAGCCAACATTCCTTTCTTTTTAGGTTTATCCTTTCTAGGACACTTGTTTGCTAAATGCCCATATTCTTGGCAGTTGTAACATTGACTATCTTTTAAAGATTTTCACGTTTTAGATTTAGATTTAGATCTTTTCTTGTCATTTGATTTTTGAAAATCAACCCTCTTTTTACTTTTGAAAATCTTATAAAACTTTTTCACTAAGAGAGCCATATCATCTTTAGAATTTTTAAAATCAGAAATTTCTTGAGAAATACATTTAGAAGACTTAAGGGAAATATATTTACCTTTAGGAGCTTTAAGATTTAACTCGTAGGTTTGTAAAGACCCAACTAATTCTTCTACCCTCATATTGTCTGTATTACGAAGTTCCTGGATCGCAGTCACCTTTGAGTTGAACCGTTCAGGTAGTGAGCGTAGTATCTTTGCACACACTTTACTTTTTGGGATTTTATCGCTAAAACCCCACATAGAGTTTACAATGTCATTCAGTCTAGTATAGAAGTCCACGAACATTTCGTTTTCTTTCATATGTATTTTCTCAAATTTAGTTGTAAGGATTTGGACTTTAGACTTCTTAACAATTGATGTACCCTCATGTGTCATTTTTAAAATATCCCAAGCTTGCTTTGCAGTATCACAAGATATAATTCTTTTGAACTCATCCGGTGATAGTGTGCAAGTGATTGCATTTAGTGCTTATGCATTGACACTACTCTCACTTTTTTGAAGTGTGGTCCAAGAAAAATAAGGTGTTACTCTCATTGATTTTGATCCATCGATACCAGTCACTTCAGTGGTAGGAGGGATCCATTCAGTCACTATGGCTTGCCACATGCTCTTATCTATGGATTTAAGGAAAATCTTCATCCTGGCTTTCCAATAGGCATAATTGGATCCATCAAATGGTGGAGGCCTAGTGACTGAAAGGCTATCAAAATTCGACATCTTATAAATAGCTTAGATCGATTATCTCAGGAAATAAATCCAAATAACAATTAAAACGAACTATTAGGCTTTGATACCACTTGAAAAGGCCTAGCTATATGTCCTTGAGGGGGGGGGGGGGTGAATAGGATTATGCCAAATTTAACATGATACCAGCGGAATTAAACAATAAGATAGCTTTATAAACAAATAAATGAAAGATAGTACTATTAAATAAATCACAATACGGAAATGTAAACAAACCTCGATATTCTAGTATTGAGAGGCTGATACAAATGATGTTCTAAGGACAACCTTGCACCATAAAAACCAAGGGTTTATGGTAGGACAACTTTACTAGAACGGTATAAGTATCAATATCTCAAACTGAAGAGGAATAAAGGAAATAGCAATAATTGAAATTCTAAACTATTACAACATTCCCACAATGCTTGAAATGTAAATATTACAACATTCACATCCACACATACATTCCACAGCTTTGAATGATAAAAGATAGAAATTAAATAAACATTCAAACCACAAGACACAAAGAATTATAGTGGTTCGCCTGTATGTTCATCAACTGTTAAACAACAACCACATAGCTTGCTACTCCACTCCTAATATCCTCACATAGGGGATATCAGCGTTCACTATGAAAATATGTTTCACAGGTTCACCTAAAACCTTCCCAATTGTGTCTTTTCAAATGGGCTTACACAATTCAAAGAACCCCACTTTCTGAGTTTTCTGGCTCTCCTTAGATAACCAACACAATGAGATTTTTCTGGTTCAATCTAAAAAAAACCTAAATAATGGAAATTTACACAAATGTAAAACAACTGGATTTCTCCTTTTGTAGCAGCACGAAAGAACCAATTAGAGTAGAAGTTCGAATATAAAAGTTCAATTGTCCAATACTCACTTTGAAATGGTTCTAAGTTCTAATTGATTTTAAATTAAACCAGTTGGAGTAGCTCTATTTGATTTTGATTCCAAGAAGAAGGAATACAACAATTCCTCTATTCAATTTAGATTGGAATATAGAAACAAAATCAAATTAACTAAAGCTAACAAAAGAGAATATTAAATATGCACAGCGTAGCTTAAAAATAACACAAACTTATCTCAAAGTGAAGCCTTAAATTTTACTTGAATTGAAATTGAAAAACTCTGAAATTTGTGTTCTATTTATAGAAGCAGAAATCGCATCTACGACTGGTTGTGTGGCCACCACGACAGGTCGTGGGTCGAACTGCATTTTAAAATTTTAAGC
>JAJHSJ010000008.1:55501725-55637431 GCA_021015155.1 Magnolia officinalis
GGGGGGGGGGGGGGGGGGGGACTTCATCCTAAAGCTGGACCTAAAGAAAGCATACGACAGGGTGGACTGGGACTTCCTCAAGCAAGTCCTACTCAGATTCAGATTTAATGTCAGATGGGTTGCGCTCATGGAAGCCTGTTAGAGCAACAACTGGTTTTCAACCCTCATCAACGGGGAAGCGGTAGGGTTCTTCAAATCGACTAGAGGTTTACGTCAGGGTGACCCGCTTTCCCCTACTATGTTCATCATTGTGATGGAAGCCTTCTCCGTTAATCTAAAGTATTTACTTAATGGAGGCAGCTGCGAGCCTTATAAACTTCCTCGTGGCTATCCGCCCATCTCACATCTTTTATATGCAGATGATATGTTACTCTTCCTCAACGGTGTCCGATCCTCGCTCAGAGAAGCCAATGGTTTCTCACAGCTATTTCAATCTGCGACGGGTCTTAGGATAAACAACAGGAAAAGCTGCTTTCTGTGCTCCAAACACATTCGGACGAGCAAAATCAGAGCCTCAAAACGTATCCTGGGATTCAGAAAAGCAGCAAACGGTATTCAGTACCTGGGGGCCCCTCTTGCTATCGCCAGAACAAAAGTTGCTAATTTTCAGTTTATCATAGACAAGGTCAACAGGAGAGTAAACGGCTGGTCTGCTAGACATGTTTCCCAAGCTGGTAGAGCTACCCTTATTCGCCACGTTTTGGAAAGTTTCCCCATTCATGTAATGGTAGTAATGCACATTCCCCGTCAGGTGACAGACTATCTTGAGAGCTGCTTCGCCAGTTTTTTTTTTGGGGTTGGGTTGATGGTAAATGAAAATTACATTGGATTGCTTGGAAGAAAATTGCGAAGCCGGTGGATGAAGGAGGGCTGGGAATTAGAAGTTTGAAAGAGGTTATGGCTGCCCTACATCTGAAGTTGACATGGGCGGTTAAATGTAATGCCCTGAAAATCGGGGGTCGAGCAAAGCTCAGCTCCCGAGTTCCAACGCATCACTTATGCAACATAGATAATGATGATTATGATGAGAGCATTGAAACATGAATGGGATTACACCAAAATAACATATCATACTCCAGAGACAGTTAAATTTGCAAGCAGAAGACTGTGATAGATATATAAAATATATAAACTATGGTGAGTCTCCAGAGGGTGATAATGTTACCAAGTTAACTCATTACAGGTACAATTCCAAAATATACCAAATTGAGGAAGTGTAATGTCTTCTATCCCAAATACCATAGCCCCGTCAATGCAATTCCAGGTCTTCATAGACCCGTCAGAGAGTTACATGTAGGAGAACTCCTCCTCAACATCATGGTAGTAGTCCGGCTCTGCTTCATAAGCATCGCCATCACCTGCAGCTAAGACAGTCTGGTTGGTGTTGCAAGAACCATCTCGTAATGTGGGAGTGAGTGATCAACTCAGTGGAACAGTAAAGCATAGGTTAACATGTTATCAAAATAATCAAGCAGTAATGATAAAGCAATACAATCGAACAATCCTAACTACTCTTATTAATGCAAGTATAAAATGCAGTCATGATGCAGCCCTCACCGACATACTCCCTCATGTGACACCATCTTACGTCCTCGGCATGCGTTCATTCCTCAGTGCTCCACATCTTCCAGGCACATGCAGTGCGATGATGAGCATGATTACCGAGTTGTTATTAGTCCATTTCAACAGCAGGATTGGAAAACTAAGGTACCTCCCTTGTATCATTCCCAAACATGATCCATTCTAGGGTCGTCAAACCTAGATAATCTCATACGATAGTGTGGTTCTAGGGCGCTGCAAAGGCTGTCAAGGCTGTTACAGCAATTGTTACACCACTCCCCCATCACTTTTTTAACGATTCATCACTAAATTGACACAGGCCTAGTTCATACTCTATTCACCATGGCAAAACTCGTTGCCTCACCGTAAATTCAGAGTATGCTCGAGGTCACTACAAAGGGCTGCCAGGGTTGTTACACGCATTCGTTACACCACTCCCCTATCACCTTATCAATGTAGGCCGATAGCATGAATATAGTATCCCATACCACCATAATCGGCTCACGAGTCTGGTTGCTCACTGGTCACTACGGGGAGGTACATGGCCCCAGCGTAGGCCGACAGCTCGACCACGGTGTCCCATACCACCATGCCTGGCTCATGAGTCTTAGCGGATCGAAGTACCAAGGTTAACGGGGTTGCACTGGTAAGTTTGGTACCTTAAGTTCAAGCAGTAACGTCCAAACATGGTGAATATACATTAGACAGATCGGGTTACTTGATGAGCTCGGCTAGCTCGAGCACATGACAAGTTAAACGACATGAAATGCATAAGCACTTTGCATGGCCAACCACTATCGCCAACTGAAGTACGACTCGGGTTCGTCGAACACATCTCACGTGGCAAATGAATCTCAGCCACGCATTCATTTTCATTTCTGATTGCCTGGATTATAATCATAGTCCCAAACACAATCAATCCTTTATTCAGAAGCATGTGGAGTAAAGCAGAATAAACAAAGTAATTCAAGCATGTTATAGAGCACAATATAAACAGGAAATACAAACACATATATTTCATAAGTAAGCGGTTAAATTAAACAAACAACATGGAGGAAATCATATACATCGCTAGGTAGCTGAGAATCCTATCTCAACATCACTATTAAATTTAGTTCGTCACACAATTTTTCACACAGACATTTTATCAAACACTTAAACTACATCACTCCAACATACATGACGTATGTTGATTTCAACATAGAATAGGACGAATCCTCATATCAAGGAGTTGTCTCATACACATCAATCATGTTCTTACATTCAATACATATGATAGGCATAAATCATAAATCCATATTTATTTAGACATTTCAACAAATACTTAGAGTACACACATTAGCTTACATAAACAATGTTGGCCAAAAAGTGTATTAGGGCGAATCCTTTCGCCAAACAGGTCATACATCCACAACTAGCATATATATATATATATAGCAAATACTCATGGCAATCATATCAGTGAAATTTATACGAATACGGTATTTTCTACAAATACCTAGAATACACAAAATTCCATATTCTTTGTATTTAACTGAAATGGAAAACAGACGGCACTTTGTACATGTACAATTGCATGCAGATCATGAATCTATCATTATCTGACATTGAAAGCTTTGAAAACCATAACCTATACGTCTAAAGTCACACCTTTTGTTATAGAATCGTAACGGAGTCGATAGAATCTCAACGCTTTAGTATACGGCAGTTTATCAACCTATAGCACGGGATACGTTAGCTATTTCGCTACTTGAATCAATTCAAACCCCAAAACAGGTTAGGATTAGGGTTTTCTTACCTAAGAACGAAGCCGGAATCGCCGAAAAAGCAATTAGATCAGAGTAGTTAAGCACGTATAACGGCAGGGTAGAGCGACAGGAAGACTCCCCACATCTCCCACAGTTTCTCTCTCTTTTCTCTCTTCTCTCTCCTAGGTTTTCTCAAATTCGTATGGAATGAGAAAGTGAGGGTTAAAGGTCCTTATATAGGCTAGAAACTCACAAAATAGACTCAGGAACAAGGTACACTTAGGTTATATCCAATGTGGCTCTGTTTCGATCTAACAGAATACTTCTGGCGGTCCCTTTTCTGTGTGCAGTCGGACTTAAGCTCACAGACACTGGATCTAGGTTCAGCTGAGGTTTTGTTCCAGTCGGATTTCCAGATCGCACGTGTCGGACCAGTTTCAGTTTAACAGTCAGTGAAACTCGATCAGAGATTTCAAGTACATGGACATGTATATGAAATTTCCCCTGATCCGAGGGTGTATTTGGGTTAGATTCTGATGGTCTGGTTGTTTATAAATTGTCCGCAAGCGACACGTGCCAGATTACTTAAATCATTTTGAATTTAATAAGAAAATCTCATTTTCTCACACTCTTTACTTCGGGCTCAAGCGAATAGCACTGGGACATTATCTGGATTTGATTTCTGAGATGGTTGTCAAGTCCAGCAAGGCGGTCCTAACCGTTTAACTTCGCGTTAATCGGACTTCCGACGTGCGGTCCAGATCTGATACGGGGTTTCAATGTGCTCCTGAGAGCAACTGGGTAATGAGCTTGATCCTAAATTTTAGGGTAACCTAGCGTTAATGATTCTACAAGTTTTGGGTCTTGCAGATCGTATTTAAAGTGGATCAAGCGGATTTCGTAGCTAATCTAGTTTAGCACTTAGTTACTTTGTGAAGGATAAGGTAGTGAAAGTGAGATTTGTGAAGAAAATGGGTTAAGAAGCGATTTTAGACTGTGGGATTCAGTTCTGACAAGTTAATAAGGTGTTAGGAGCGACCCATTACCTAAGGACGTCTACTTCCAGATTGACAAAAATCCGGGATGTTACATTAAATTTGGAGATAACAGTGGACTATGGGTATCCCATATGAGGGCCAAACACCACAGGGATCTGATTGCACATATCCCTGCATTGCTGCAGCAAATTGCTTCCCCTTTCTAGAGAAAAATCAGAACTTTTCTCTCGGTTTTGACAGAAAACATTCAGTGGTAGCAAGGTCGGGATGAACTAAATCTTTGGGCTTATAATTGGACGAGAATGTGCCCTCTTCAGCAGCTCGTAGACAGACCGATCCCAGAGACCCTCCGAGATCTCCAAGTGCAGGATTTACTTGGTAACGCTAGCCCTCTCCCTCCATCAGTGGTATTTACTTTCCTCCCACAAGGTATCATTAATGAAATTTTCCAATGTGGCTTTGCAACATCTGTCGAAAAGGATGAATGTTTCTGGCCTGACGATTCTGCTGGAGTTTTCACCGTCAAATCAGCTTAGAAATTACATATAGGGTCCCACCCAACCGTTCAATGGGCTAACGGGATCTGGGATAGTACACTTCCCCCCAAAATCTCAATTTTCATGTGGAGATTGTTGCAGGGAGAGACCCCTATTGATGAAAGAATCCAATCCAAGGGCGTGGCGTTGGCTTCCAAGTGTCATTGCTGTCATGGAGAGGGCCTTCCAAGTCAGCAAACAGAGTCCATTAACCACCTCTTCCTCGTTGGTCATCAGGCGGTTTCCATCTAGAACCATTTCGGCAACTTCTTCGGCGTGTCCTCGTCCCTGCAGTAAACGGTTCGCAACAGACTACTCCAATGGCGAAGTGCTTCAACACCAGGTAGTGCCTCATCCCCTGTAAGAACAAAGCTCCCAATTCTGATCCTCTGGGAGATTTGGTGAGTGAGGAATTTTGCTAAGTACGAGAACAAACCGATGCATGTTAGGGCCTCCATCGCCCGAATTAACTGGTGGGCCACCCAAGTGATTGGAGAGGACAGCGCCTTCGTCTTAGAAACCAACATCTAGAGATTAGGGCCCAGTACAGGAACCGCGAATAGTCAGAGAGGTAGAACCGTGGTGGTCAAGTGGAATATGCCCCCACCTGGCTGGGTAAAATTAAATGTGGATGGCTCCGCCAGAGGAAACCCCGGCATTTCGGGTGGTGGTGGAATTTACAGAAAGGATGATGGCACTTTCATGTTTGCGTTTGCCACTGGATATCACGTGGGCTTCAATAACCTCGCTGAATTGCGAGCAATTCATGACGGATGGTGATATGCCTTAAGAGAGGATTGTCCAAAGTGCTTGTCAAATCTGATTCCAAAGTGGTGATCAACCTTCTCCTGGGAAAGTCTAGCACCTCGTGGAGATGGAAACCATGGGCTGCACGGATAAACGACTTAAATTAGTTCAGCACTTTCACCATCAATCACACTCTTTGAGAAGGAAATGGCCCGACAGATAGTATGGCTCGAGCTAGAAGCGGGAATCAGGAGACAGCTTTGTACCTCCATATGGCGTCTCTTCCAGAACATGTTAGAGGTCAAATTTTCCTTGACAAAGTCGATTTAGGGACACTCAGGTCAGAACCGTCTACCCCTTAGGCAGTTTATGTTTAGTTTTTCTTATTTGTAAATAGGTGGTCGTCATGAGACCCCTTATGATAGGCCCCCCACGTCCTTTTTGCTGCTGGGGCTGCCCGAATGTTTTGTATGTTTTTGTACAGCCATTTTGAATAAAATCTCTCCTTTAAAACAGAAAAAGAAAGATACCTCAACACTGAGGTCTTGATATCGATTCCCTAGTGGGGGTGACTAATAGTGAAGTGTGAACTGACGGTGGTGGGTGTACTAACAAGCTAACCAATAAATAAATAAATAATAATAAATAAAATTATTAGTGGCACTAACTATAAAAAGGATCCACAAGTAGGGGTGTAGAATGTGTACTGACCCCACCAATATACAGTTTTCACTAGTCGGTGTTGTAGGCCTCACCACAGTATATGTGTCTTATTGTTGAGGGTCTAATATTGCATATTGGACCCCAGTTACTATCTGGATTTATGAACATCACACTACTTAACGGGTTATTTTAATCATGTTTGTGATACAAGGTGAATCTAGGAGCGTGGACTGGAAAGGACGGTAAAAGCATGGATTTAACGCTCTGACATCACCAAGGCATTGGACGGGACCTCAGGGGACCAAGAACGATGAATTTACATGCCCGAGATCAGAGAAAATCAAGCTGTTCACGTTAAAGAGGCCTGAAATTGGTGCAGAATGCAGGATCACATAGTTTTCGCCATCAGATTGACTCGAAACTTCATACATGTGATGGGGGCCGTAAATTAACCGTACATATTAAATTTCAGCCATTGAAGATCTCGGGAAGTGGTCCAACGGACAGATTAGCCCATTAATCTCCAATTTGGGGCCCACCTGATATTTGGAACTGCTTCAACTTTGGTATTGACGGCTTAAATGACATGGCTGAATGAATGGACGGAGCAGATGTTTCAAAAACATCTCTGTGGGACCCACGTGTACAGCACGTGTGTACGGTGTATAGGTGAACCGGGTGTACACCTAACCGCTCAAAAGTCGGTCAGCGGCGCTGACCGACTTCCGTTTTTAAAAATTTCGAAAACGGAAATTCCGTTCGCCGTTTTCGCAACAGAGACTGTCGGTCTCTTTGTTGGGCCCCACACGTCGTCCGGACGGACAATCCAGACCGTTGATTCGTTGTCTGGGGCAGCCACATACCACACCTAGGTGACGGTGTTTCGAATGAAAGCAGAGATCAAATCCAAACCGTCCAAACGCAGGACTGACGGTAGAGCAGAAGAATAAGGTGGACCGCATCAAAAGCAACCCAAAATCCGTCCTTCCTAACCGAAATTTCGAGGAGAACTCAATGGTCGGAGTAGATTTTCCAAGGAGTGAAGTAATGGGCCCCACCAGCGTAACTGCGGAGGATTTCCGCGGTCCCTGTTCTGCGACCGAACGCAGCCCGATTTTGTGGGCTGTGGTGTGGTCTCGGTGATGATCAGTCGTCTGATCTGATCCGTCCATCATGTAGCTTGTTCAAAAACGTCCCAGTAGACGTTTATTTTACAGACAACATGCAAGGAAAAGGGGAGTTTGAAGGCTCCGAACTGGCATGCGCAAACCGCATGCGGACGCTGTTGCTGCGACAGCTGCACCGACCGATTCCTTCCGCACAGTTTTCAAGCTTTCCACAGCACCTTTCAGCAGCTATATTAGGAAGGAAAGAGAGATGAGAATGGCATCTCATTCACGACATCTGATTCCACGGCCGACAGACAGGGAGAGAGAAAGACAGGGGGAGAGAGTTTGAAAGAGATTTGTTTTCTTTTCTCTGTTTTCTCCATTTGCTGCTGCATGATTTAGCCATGGTTGGCTAAACCCCTTAGCTAGGGCTAAGGGGTGAAGCTTGTAATATGACGGGATTTTTTACGGCTTGGATCATTTACATTGAACTATTTTTCCACTTGTTGATTATAAGAAATTACATATAGTTTTTAATGATTTTTTGTGACTGTAATTACAATTAGTCTGCGACAGCTTTATGTAATTCCTTATTTTTATCTTGATGTTAGGAAATCCTGTTATTTGTCATTGCCCCTTGGACATGGTCGGATGACAGAACCTCTTCTAACATTCATTGTTGATTGGTTGTGGATTGGCATTGATTTGTTGTTTACTTTGTCTCATGGGCATGGTTTTGTGATGAATTTAATTCCGAGTCTCACACCTTTCATCTCCTTGGAAATTTAATCAAAAAAAATAGTTCAATTCCAGTTGAGGTTGTAAATCAAGCGTAATCTCCCTGATCTCTACAAGTGGATCCCCTGAATCCCTAGTTCTCTTCTCTGAATTCTCTAAATTTAGATCAATATTTCACTATTATTCTTCAAAACACAATTGGTTTAGTTTTCATCTTAGCCTAGTTCCAGATCTGGTTATTTTCAGATAACGTACAGGTTTCAATCCCTGTGGATTCGACCTCAGTCTTACCGAGATTATTACTACATCACAACCCTATACTTGGGGAGTGAACACTTATCCATGTCATCCATCCATTTTTTTCAAGATCCAACTCTCCTGTGGAACACATCGTACTAGAATAGTGGTGATTGAATACCCATTGTTAAAAACTTCCTAGGGCCCACTATAATTTTTATTGTCCATCCAACGTGTAAATCAAATCACATGGACCTAGATGAAGGGATAAAACAAATATTATCTTGATCCAAAACTTTTATCGGAGAAAGAAGGTTTTTAATGGTGGGCGTTCAAACGTCACTATTTCTCATGGTGTGGAGATTTGGATCTGCCTCGTTTTTATGCTCATACCCTAAAATGAGATGCAAATGGATAAACAACGTAGATAAAACACCTGACTACACTGGATCTCAACACCGCACTCAAGAGCGTGACTCAAATTATCTAAGTTTTCATCCATAGTTTCATTAAAAGTATTACAAACATCCGCTTATATTTTAATAAAAAGAAATACCATCTTCATTCCACCACATTTATCTATAACATAAACTTATTACAAATTTTCATAATTCAAAATTATTACAAGAATAAAATTTTTACGTGAAAGAGTTCCATCACAACTCCATCATCGATTGCTAATGAGGTCCCTGCCCTGAAATTTAAAATCTCAACAGGAGGAGCTACGAACCCCAATGAGTAAAACCTTATACAAATTTCCAAAAGTAAAATATGTATATATTAAGAAATCCATGTAAAGTTAAGAACACTAAAAATTTATATGCAAGGGTAAATACATGTAATTAATGAATGATGCAATTCAGAGATAATAATCACAGTAACCAGTATGATTGATTCTCTTGAACACAAGTGCTACTTTATGATACTAGTTAGCCAATACTTCTAAATACTACACCTACCCTGCGTAGGTGGTATGTTGTAAATGCATTATGCTCATCCACTCGATATTGATCAACGAAAAATTGATTCATACGTTATGTTATGGTTGAGGTGAAAAATTAGAAAATTAATCACTTAAAGATACGCTTAAGGCGTGTTACAATGTCGCTATCTTTAATGCGATATTCGCACCCTACTGGTGATTAAACCAATTTGTAAGAGGGTTACAACAAATCCGCCTCTAGGATACAATAAGCTTCTTCTCCAAGACCGGAGAAATATGGGTTTCGGCCTACAAAACTGAAAAATCGCACCCCAAACATACTTTTATAGCGTACACCCCTGACTTCTGTCCTGTTACAATTTACCCCCTGAAAATCGTTTGCAATTTACTGCCTGAAAAACTATTTGCAGTTTAGCGCCTGAAAACTGTAACTTTCCAAAAAACATCTAAAAATAAAAATGGAGAAGAAGAAGAAGATGAAGATGAGATTGTTGGAATTGTGAATTCGAATTGACCTAAAGATGGGTTTATATAGAATCACAAGAGATGCTTAAGACCCTTTTCATGAAAAGACATCTTCTTCCATGGTGTCAATGGTGGTGTCTTTTCAACAATGGTATGCCTTCATTTCAAATTCAAAAGATGCTCCCTTTACCAAGAGGCACCACCATTCACAAATGAATGGTCACCAACAATCACCAAAGCCACAACTCTTTTCCCAATAATCCTTTATAAATTAAAATTTCTTTTCTTCTTATTTTGAAAAAATCCCCAATCCCCCACTATTTTTCAAAATATAGAGGTCAGGGTATGTAAGGAAAATATGCGCATAGGAGAAGGTGTCTTATGAACTTGAATCTTCACTTAGTGCAAATAAATCAAAGTTGAATCAGAATCCTTAGTAACCATGATCTTGAACTAAGTATTTTATATGACACAACCAGACATGTTACACACACATATATTTCACTTGCCATGTGTTTTAAAGTTATAACACATTAATGGCCTTGTGCTCTGTCCTGGATTCATAAGTTCATGAGAGTAGTCAAAACTCTCGAACATCAGGAAGCGGCCCTACTTCCAATACTCATATCGAAATTCAATTTTGGTCCGACTAAGATCAGGAAAAACAGTCCAGCTAGAAGCAGAATTTTCATCCTTAATTCGGTCCGGCCGAAGCCAACTTTGGTCTGACCGAAATTGCACAGAATTGTCCAGCGAGCAAGTGGGATTTTCAGCCTTAATTCGATTCGATCGAACCCAACTTCGGTCCAACCGAAGCGTAACTTTTTGCGTAAATTTGAGGCGGTTTCAAAGTTGGTGCGAAAGTTGGAGTCCCACAACTATAAATAGGAGTCCATAGGACGTTCCAAAGTATCTTCTAGGGTTCAGAAAAGGGGAGAAGGCTAAGGTGGAGCGTCGACAACGTTCTTCCACTTCGATTTCTTCACAGGTTCTATTTGATCTTTTTTTTTTCTAGGATATTAGTCTTGTTAGGTTAATCTCTTAGCTGAGGCTAAGGGATGAAACTTATAGTTTATTTTGATGTTTATGTTATTTTGATTCAAATTTATGTTGAACTTCACTGATTTATAGTTTGATTTAAGGAATATTTTCAGTTTTTTATGGTTTACTGTGACTTCAATTACAGTAGATGCAGTAAGAACTTTGAATATATTCTTACTAATTTTAAATTGTGTGATGTGTATAAGTCATTGTTCATCATCGTCTCCCAGGCATGGTGGATGATTGAATTCCTTGCCATCATTGCAATTAGACGGATATTTGGAATTAATCCATTGAAAGTTTAGATTCTGTTTTAACCGCTCCATCATTTGATTGGATAGGATAGGACTTTGAGTTATCATTGAATCAAGTAGATTGAATATTGAGATTGCTGTAGGTGGATTCCTGGATCCTTAGTCTTTTATCTTTATTATTTCAAAAGCTTTTTCTAAATGGCTAGATTAAAAACCCAAACCAACTATAGTTAGATTTAGATTTGTTCTAAAATGTATTCCCCATTCCCTATGGATTCGACCTCATTCTCACTAATTTATTACTACATTGAGACCTTGCACTTGGGGTTGTGAACAAGTTTTTGGCGTCGTTGACGGGGAGTGGTGTTGAACACGATTAGGTTTAGGTTTTCTAGATTTGATTTATTTTTTTAAGTTAGATTTTTCTTATTTTCTAAAAATTTCTAATTTAGGGTTTTTTGGATTTTCAAGTTTTCAGAATTTTATTTTTAGGGTTTATCTTATTTTTTTTCTCTAACATTTCTAACATAGTTTATTGTTTCTGTTTATAGAATCTTCATTATAGTTCATCTTTTTTGGTAACATCTTCTCTTACCCCTTTACTTGCTTTCCATATTGCTACAGGATTTTTTCTTTAGAAATTTATTTTAGGAATAGATTCAGAATTAGGGTTTCATCATGTTCATGCAAGAGTGGACACATAAATACACTAATTTACTTTTAGAAGATAAAAGATATCGTGAAGGGCTGTTAGATGATTATGTTAGGAAACAACCTATGTCTCAAAAATGTACTGAAACTATGATTGAGAACCAACCAAGATATGATATTCCACTGGTTAAGAAGTCCATACACGATCATATGCGGAAGAAAAATTATATTCCACTGATTAAGAAATTATTACGTGATTATTGGAGTGAAAACAATTATCACCCATCTGACAAGAAGAAAACAATGTGTGATTATATTATGGGTGATAATGCGTACCAACAACCATCAAACTGTCCCTCATATGACCCACATGACTCTAATCAGTGGAAACATCAAAGTTTAAAATAGAGAGGTGAACTAACACTCAATTCTAGTGATTATCCTCTTGGATCCCCTACCTATGAGATTCAACCAGAAACAATCTAAGAAAATTCACTTCAGAAATACATAGATGCTCAAGAACAATTCAACCAATTCATTGTAGACATTAAAAAATCATTAGAAGCAATTGAATCACGCCTCAATGAGGAGGAGAGGCTAGTTTATCCCAGCCTCAACCCAATCCAAAAACACAATGCGCGGAGAGTGATTCCAACTTGCTTGTGGAATATACTGAATTTGAGAATGAGGAGTTGGATTATGTTCATGAGTATACGGTTTAGTTTTCCAAAGAGTCAATCTCAATGATAGTCCAAGTTAATGATCAAGAGACGCGGCTATCTTTCAAACATAGTGATGTTGATCCACTCCACTTACATGATATGCTTAATTCCAATGTGGAGGATGAGCCCCTTTTAAGAGAACCTCGCGACTCTTTTGAGGCATGCTTGGCCTACTACCCTGATTTAGATTATATATGATTAGGGAGATGGACGACTTGCTTAATATGATTCTGGTATTTGAAACTATCCAGTAGAGGCCACCATTTGAGTAGCCACCCCTTGACGATACAAAGCCTCTACTGATTAGTATCAAGGAACCGAGTCTTCACAATAAATCTTTGCCTACTGATCCTCAATCTATCTATGCGGGGAAGGCAAGATGTATCCGGTGATGATTTACTCTCACCGAGATGAAGAGCAAGAGAGTATGCTTCCCTCTACTTTCAAAGATGATGAAGGAGTCCTTTGGCATATCATCATAGAGCTTAACGTGGAGAATAAGCCCCTTTTAACTGAATCTCTCAACTCTTTAGAAGATTTCTTGGCACACTTTGGGGATTTTAATGACTATATGATACAAGACATAGTGAATGCCTTGCGAGACAATACTTTGGTAGTTGATACTGACCGAGGGAATCATTATTTTGAAGCCCCTCCTTCCACACATCCAGAATATTTACCATTAAAGGAGAGGAGCTGAAAAGTGAACAAAAATCTAAAACTTCGGAATGTGTTGAGACTATACTACTTAATGAGAATTTATCTGAATTTCACTTACTTATAGTCTTTGATTCACTATGGTGTACTAACATTGAAACTTTTTCTGTCATAAGTGAATCATATATACTTTGGATACCTCAGGAGATTAAAAGAATACTTTATGCCGAAGTTCATAAATTTCTCTAGACATTCATGCTCCAGGGCATCTAAACCTACTGCAAAAATGACTTTTGGATGATCTTGTTGAGAAACCTACTGAGAAATTTATCGAGATATTGGCCGGAGGAGGAACCTTGTTACATGACTGAGTAGTTTTCCCTTGCTTTCTTAGTTTAGGATTATGTGATTTTTTTTTCTTTTTAGGATTAGTTTGTTTTTCGCAGTTTGATTTATTCACTAGAACCACATTTATTGGAAGATCGTATTCACTCACAGGTACTCTTCATCTACTCCCCTTTATTTTCATTTCTCTCAATTGTTCTCTTATTGCATATGTTTATACATTGAGGACAATGTAGATTTTAGGTTGGGGGAAGGTTTCCCTTGAAAATTCTTTGGAATTGAGCAAAATTGTTAAAATTTTGAGCTATAAAACTATATATAATTTTATTTTTTTTTTAGAAATTTCTGTAAATTTAAGTGATTTTAAAGACAATCCATATATTAGAACGATAAGATGCCACTGTTGAAGATTCCCGACTCTTAGATTTTTATAGATCTCTTAATTAGAAGTTTTAAAATTGAAGATTTCACATGTGACATGTAACTTACATATTAAAGTTTTAGTTTGATATTGAATTATTAACTTGATGATTATTAAGAATGATAGGAATTAAACCTAGAGAATTTGTCCATCATGTTCAATGAAATGAAAAGAAGAAAAAAAAATAGAGAAAAAGAAAATACCTAGCAAAAAATAAAATAAAATTTGTCGTCGAAAAGGGCTACCTATTAAAGTTTATTAAGGACTGTTGAAAAGAAGAAAAAAAATGAAATAGTGTGAAAGTTATTGATGGAAAAATCAAAAGCTGGAAGAATAGAGTGTTGAACTGTAAGGTAAGTTTTGGTTATCTTGAACTCTTTTGATTATCAATGTTATCATGAAAATAGATAATTGAACCTTTGGTTGTGATAAGTCTAGACTTCACTATGCCCCAATGGAACTCAATATTTAGAATGGTTCTAATTAGAAGATCAATACATTGAACTTAATTAGGAAATTTACAAAGTACTAGAGTTTAGGAGAAAGTAGTTCTTAACATTAATGTATTTTAGATTTCTATAATCTGGATTGTTTTCAGAACCACTTGAGCTTATGGAAATTATACATTGGTTTTTGAAATATCTTTCGCATGTTTTACTCGGGACTACCAAAATGCTAGTTTGGGGGTGTGTTGAGGCTCAAATATTGCATATTTAATCCTTCAATTACATTAGTTTTCTTAGCATTTAATTGATAATTTGAATTAATTATATACGTTTTTATCATGCGAGGTGATTCGGAAGCTAATGATAAATATGCACTTAAAATGATGGATTTAGAGTTTAAAAAAAGATAATAAAGAATTGAAAATTTGGAAGTCATCAATGAAAAATTCACATGCCAAAGATCTAAGGAAATCAATTGAGGAATGAAGAAAATCGAAGGTTTGAAGTGAAGAAAAGGAATCGTGAAAATTGGCCTAAAAAAATATATTCTAGAATTTTGAGTATAAAATGGAAAAGTCCTGAAACAAACTTCAGTCCTACTGAAATCGGGCAAAACAGTCCAATGAGAAGCAGCAATTTTAGCCTTAATTCGGTTGGGCCGAAGCCAACTTCAGTCCGATCGAAATAGTACAAAATTGTCTAGCGAGAAATGGGGATTTCTAGCCCTAATTCGATTCGACCAAAGCATAACTTTTTGTATAAATTTGAGGCGGTTTTAAAGTCGGTGAGAAAGTTCGGGTTCCATAACTATAAATAAGAGTCCATAAGATGTTCCAAAGTATCTTCTAGGGTTTCGAAAGGTGGAGAAGGCCAAGGTGGAGCACCGACAACGTTCTTCCACTTCAATTTCCACACGGGCTCTAGTTAATCTTTTGTTTTTTTTTTTTATAGGATGTTAGTCTTGTTAGACTAATCTCTTAGCTAAGGCGAAGGGATGAAATCTATAGTTTCTTTTGATGTTTATCTTACTTTGATTCAAGTTTATGTTGAACTTCATTGATTTCTAGTTTGATTTAAGGAATATTTTCAGTTTTCTATGGTTTATTGTGATTCCAATTACAGTAGATGCTATGAGAACTTTCAATAACTTCTTACTTATTTTAAATTATGTGATGTGTATAAGTCGTTGTTCACCATCATCTCCTGGGCATGGTGAATGATTGAATTCCCTACCATCATTGCAATTAGATGAATATTTGGGAACTAATCCAATGAAAGTTCAGATTCTGTTTTAACCACTCCATTATCCGATTTGAGAGGATAGGACTTCGATTCCAATCGAGTTATCATTGAATCAAGTAGATTGAATATTGAGATTGCTATAGGTGGATTCCAAGATCCTTAGCCTTTTATCTTTATTATTTAAAAATAATTTTTTAAATCGCTGGATTAAAAACTCAGACCAACCAAGTTAGATTTAGATTAGTTCTAAACCGTGTTCCCCATTCCCTGTGGATTTGACCTCATTCTCACCGAGTTATTACTATATCATGACCCTGCACTTGGGGTTGTGAACAAAGGACATTCGGTTCTTGGGCATACTGATGGGTTTTTAGAGCAACAGAAGGTAGGGTGATTCCATATTCATACCCCTCATCCCTAGCCTCTATTCCATGGTGTTCTAAGCACTCTTCCTTAAGATTCACACTGATATGAGGATTCCAACCTTTACATTGAAGTATGCTTGAACCCTTCCATTTTTTAGAGATTGGACTTAAGCAATATTGGCATACCATTTTACAAATCATCTATAAGACCCCATCTAGGTGAATCCCTTATGAAAAAATACTTCCCACTAGTTGTAGGAGATTTAACCAATCTCTCATCACCTTGGTCACCTCAGATGAGCATCAAATGCAAGGTGGTTGACATTAGAGTTGAAGCCTTGGTAAAGTAGCTACATCATGATCGGGGGAGCATCGAGGAGCTGATTGAAGCACGGGAAAGCGAAGATCAAGTTACCCAAGAAGGAGCTACAAAAGGAGCTCAATTCGATAAGTAAGTTGTCATTTTGGGAGTTCAAGTTTAGTATATTTCATTGTGTAGGATTGAGGCTAAGAGTTTGTAAACCCAAACTCAAACTAGGTTCTTGTGTAAGACCTTGGCCTTTATGTATAGCCTAAATCTCAAGGTTCTTGTGTAGGACATTGGCTCTTGTGTAGGGCCTAAACCTTTGGATTCTTGTATGGGATCTTGACTCGGGAGTAGAACTTAAATTCCAGGTTCTTGTATAGGACCTTAGCTCGTGAGTATAGCCTAAATTTCCAGGTTCTTATGTAGGACCTTTGATTGGGAGTAGAGCCTAAATTTAGAGTCCTTATGTAGGGTTGTAAAGGTTAAAGGTGAATCTGATTAAAAACCTCCGATATTGAAATTCGGTACACTCATGGGTTGAGTGCGTCCACTGGGAGTGGAGTAGGTAAGTACTTGAACCACTATATATGATTGTGTTCGGGATTGTCAATTGCGCATTTATATAATTATGCTTATGTGTTTGAATGCTTAATTATGTATGCATGATTAGATGAATGCTTACTGTTAATAGGTAGAACATCCCACACACACATATACACTATCTTAATAAAGACTAGTTGCTTCTTTGGATATCATTTGTAGTCTATATGATTGGACCCTCTATTAGCTTGGAAGCCTTAGAGGTATATTGGGAATTAAATGATCAAAGATAGAGGATCAAGGGCCAGAAGGAATATAGTAAGTCTTGCGAGCAGGCCGCTTTTCTGGTCTACGGGCACAGTTCGATAATGCTTCCCGGTTTTAAGCGGGCAGACGCCATTAAACCCACTCTATTTGTGGTTGTGGGAGGAATGACAGAAGGAAGAAAATATTCACTACCTCCTATTCTTTGCTCTCGCTATATCACTCTTTTGGCGACATATCGACTCACTGCAAGAGTCCCTCAGTTGGAGCATCCTTAACTTATGAGCCTTGACATTACTCCACAGGATGACTTAAAATATATTTTCCATGGAATTATAGTGAATTAGAAAAGGTGTATGTCACCCCAGATCGTCCTCCACTCTGGCATTAACAACGAAGAAAAATGATCATGAAGACCTATAGTTAGGTGGTTGAAAAAATTGAAAGAACAAAATCCATCATCTTCTTCCAATTCTCATTCTCTAACATTCCTAAGGACAGAGATGACATCAATGATGATTCATTATCACCGAGCGAATGCTACTTCTTCATCTGCATTAGGTTTAGCAATCTCCCCTTAAGGGAAAGTAGCAACTTATGGCGTGAGCCCTACTGCCCTAGTAGGTTCATGCATTAGTTTGGCTACGATTAAACCATACCAGAGAATTGCGGCGTCGTCACCCAAGTGATGAAGAGTTTTGATGTCGGTCCTTATAACTGGGCATTCATCTGGAACCAACTCTTGATAGTGAGTACATGGTCTCGCTTCATTTTGCCAGGATAAAACCACTCAGTCCAGACTTCATATTGTTGGATGCGATGGCGGGTTAACTAGTTTCATTTGGTTTGTAAATGCCATTCAGTAGGCTACTTGGTTTGCATAGCTCTACCAAAGATGAGGAACTATTGACCTAAGCAGGGGATTGGTTATCTTCCTGAAGAAGCCAGTTAACAAAGCGGGGGCCGAAAAAAGAAAAAAAAAAAGCAAGAAATATCAAAAAGAAAGGAGAGTGCGGATGCTACTATCCAAACCTCACGTGCGCTACAGTAGAGAAAGATCATGCTCTTGCCTCGACCATGTTTGTTTGAAGATTTCCCTAGAGGCACCTATTTGTCAAGTCAAACCTGCCAAAGAGGGGCATCTGTAGGCAACCCACAATTAAAACAAGACCACATGATTTTGTAAACATTGGTGGGCCCTATATTTGAATAGGAACACAATTAAAAGCACACCATACAGATCACTAAATGAGGTAGGGGTAGCCCAACACCACAAACCAGCAACTAACAGTTGATTGGCTGTCACCTTTCTTAAACGAAGCTGAGGTTCAGCCGACTTTGCACACAGGGGGTTGAAGCTCAACTATTTTTTTAGCAAAGATGGTGGCCTTTTGAGCGGTTGTAGGTTTGACGCGATTGGTGTGCTGGACCAATCCCTAATTTACACATATTTACACTTTGCTTCGGTTTGCCCGAGCCTGGGATAATTCAAGAGAGCCTATCCTAAAGCCCAGGCTTGGAAGAACTGAACCTGGTTAATCCCATCCATTCAACCTTACTTGTCCCTCTATAAACGCCTATAAAAGGATGGTTTAACCCTCAAAATAGGACAAAAAAAGGATGGACAAGGAGAGAGCCCCAGAGTCCAGAGACCAAGAGCCAGAGAGAAAAAGGTTGAGATTTATGTCTTTTCTATTCTTTCAATCTCTTCTAGTCTTTTGATCTTTGCTCTTCTATTTCTATTTGAAAAACCAAGCCTGTATTCTCGATTTATCTATTTTTAGTCTGTATATTCCAACCCCATTGCTTTGAACACCTAAGGTTAGTAGGTTCTACAGTTGCCTTTCTTGAGGATCTTCTATGTCAGAATACATGACTTATAGGAGTAACCGAAAACTATGTTATTTTTCTTTTTCATACTTCCATCGAAAAACACTTTTTCTACAGTTACCATTTCATTTTCCATTTAACTTTTGTAGTTTAGACATCTAAAGCTTAATATTTTACTACAAGTTCTTTGAATCCCCTTTAAAAGAGTACAACCTGGCAAAGTAAAGATCGTGTTTCACATGGATGGTAAAAGGGTGCCTAACCTCATCGTTTTTCGTAACTGAGGGCCTTACCTAGAATCTATGGAGAAGACCTATCTAAGAGTCACTCAAGTCAGGAATTCTTCAGTTTTCCTAATCTCAAGGTGATTCCACGAATTCTAGCCAACCATGGATTCTAGAGCCTTTATTTTGGCTAGTGGAAACTCCAAAACAATGAATAATTTTTCTGTTTTATAAAACTTGTGAAAGGTATTGCACAACTAAGGCAACTAAATCGAGAAAATCATATCAATCATACCCTCATATGGGGTTTCAACGTCAAATAGATATAACATGTTGCATGAGTTGTTACGAATGATATAAGTATAAATATTAGCTTCTCTTCTCAACTCCTCTCTAAGGTTCGGGTATGGAGGTCTTAGCTATGGTTCTATAGGATTTGTATAGACTTTGGATTTGGGCCTTCATACATTATTGCCTGTATCAACCAAGAACCTAAAATCATTAACTTCTTCTCAACCCCTCTTCAAGGTTTGGGTATGGAGGTTTTAGCAATGGGTTTCACTTAATCTAGATAAACTTTGGATCTGTGCCTTCAGATGCTATCGTCAGTATCATTGGAGCATATAATATTCTAGGTTTATGAAAGATGTATGCTTTATAACTTGCCGAGTATCCGGATCTGTCATATCATAAATCTAAGTAAATTCTACTCATGTACCTATCACCACGCATGCGCGCGCACACACACACACAGATATATATATATATATATATATATATATATATATATATATATATATATATATATATATATATCCATTGTTCAACTTATGCAACCATCAAATGATCTAAAGTATATTTGCTGACATTATACAATAAAAAAAATGCATTTTGGATGCCTCATGAGTGTCTTGGTGGGGAAAACCCACCCTCGAGTGCGCATAGTTAGATAGTTAGATCCATCATTTATTAGTTATGTGGTTGGTCAGAATTATAAATGGCTAAGGGGTCTTTTGGCACCATGGATTTGGGGGATTTGAGGGGATTTCAAATCCCTTAGTTGTTTGGTAGCATAAAGTAATTGGGGGTTTCAAATCCATGGTGAGAGCTTTGATTACATGATCTACAATCCTTCCAAGAGTTGCATGCGTAACATGTGTGTCACCAAAATCTTATTATATTGGGCACATGACCCATTAATGATATCTTAAAACAATTATATTATCAATTGCATCAATATAATTACTTTAATATGATGATCAACACCGTCTAAACATTGTCCATGTAAATCAATGGTTAAAAATCATTGTTTAGTCACTGAGACATGATCTTGTCCTTGTGACCCTTTCGAGACTTGGAATTTCACCATTTTTGGGCAAAGCATATATTTCAATGGGTTTATTACAACCATTGTCTCAAACATTACATACGTCACTAATTAGAGATATTAAAGTTAATTTAGTAATTAAATTCAAACTCTTATTAATATACCATGCATATGTACTTTTGGATTAAAGTTGATTCCCAATCCAGGATGCCAAACACAATAGGAGGGTTTCAAATCTAGGGGTTCCAAATCCACGCTCCCAAAGAGGCTCCATGTGTCCATGGAATTATGTGAGTCTTAAGTGCTAAGATGGTGTGTATGTGTGTGAATTAGTGTATATACTCCATATTAGTCCAACCATAAAAAGCATGGGATATTAAATTATCGTGTGGATAAATGTGTAGTTAGGTAGATGGAAACAATAATATGATGTACGACATTGTGGGTGTAACACCCTGAACTTTTTAATATCCGAGTATTGAAAGTTCTCGAGTGTCACTGTGAAATTTGACTTATTATGTATATGTGTACGATACCAATCTAACTATCCTAACCTTACATCTATTCTCCAACACGAATATGACCGTTGGGAATAATCTCCATTCGTAGATCAAGCCATCGGACCGTTGATTTTGAGATAAGATCATTATATACCCCAGTATTCTCACTTGTCCATCATAACTGACCATTCAGTCAACTATTCACCACTAGGTAAAGATATCTAACCGTCCACTCTGAGGTTGGACCACCTGATTATAGTAAACTAACTACTTGATCTTCACATCTGCTCGTACATATATCGAAGTGAGATTTTGATCCATTCATCTTGTTCACTACCTATGAATATGCTTAATCCACCATCAAAACTACAATCCGAGAAACTTACATATGTGAACAAGTCACTTAAATCTAACGGTATACATGATCTGCCTCTTGATCACTAAAAAAACCCACTTGTGATCATCCGATTACAAAACTAACCGTACACCCATTTACATACATGATCAGAGTACTAACTATCGAGTTTTTCTATTCTTAACATGTCATTTGACCATCCATTATATTGGTTGATATATGTATATTCCCTTAATAAATTTGATGAATAATTCTTTATTCGTAATGATTTATATATAAGTTCTTTTGTAAGAATTACTTAAAATCAAGCCTATAACTATGTAGAACCATTAGATTTCCCAAAACTCTCATTTCAGCAATAATTACAAAAATCTCATTAACCTAAACCATTGAATTCTAAATCACATGGTTCTCACGATCCGTTTGATGTAAAATTTTATACCATGCCTATGTATCATAAATTAAGTATACATGTCAAATTTCGGCTCTTAAATAATTGTAAAAGTGACCTAATTGACAAATCAGCCCCTTAACCATTGATTTTGGTGTCCATCGAGTGAAGAAACCCCGTTGATAGTCGTAATAGGATATTTTCCTTCATATAAATAACTTGGATTGCCCATAATATATACCAAGTGTGAAATATGAAGACCCCACTTTGGTAAACTTTTCCTTAGGGGCGAAATTATCCTGTCAAGGCCTACCAACACCTTATAAATCTGAATATTCCGATTTAACCACTTCCTTCCGTTCATCGTAACTTAAATTTGGATCACACTTTGGTTTCATATGACTACAAGGTTATACAAAATTTTGGCCTCGATCTATAATTTTACACTGTTGAAGGTTGAAGCCAGTTCCTTCCTTTTGGTACAAAATGTGAAATTTTAGATTTAGGATTTTTCTACCATCGATCAACTACCAAATTTTGTCCAACTATTTACCTATCCTGACTATACATTTTTCTTAAAATTGGGCCATGATCATTAAGTGTGGACCGTTAATTGAGATCAAGTTCGTTTTGGCACCTTTAAGAGAATTTTCAAGATAAGCCAATCTAAGTTTCAGATCACTAAGAAAATCATATACTCTGCCTCTATTCGATGACCCTGACACAATGGATAAATTATATTTAAAGAAAGATCGTCAGAAAAAGAAAAATTGAAGAAACCCAATCCAAGTGGGATGTGAAACACACCCCTCTCACACGCCCACTCCTTTTAAAAATGGGTGTATGTTCCCTTCTCCACTCACATGCCCAATCTCCCAACACCCAAGGAGGAGAGAAAGAGAAAGAGAAGGAGAAAGAGAAAGAGAGAGAAAGAGAAAGAGAGAAAAAAGAAAAAGAAAGAAAGAAAAAAAGAAAGAGAAAGAGAAAGAAAAAAAAGAAAAAGAAAGAGAAAGAGAAGCCTAGACGTCCATTATCCACTTTATTCTCTAAACATATGGTATTTTCCTCTTGCTTAAGTGATGTCATGATTCATGTAGAATCTTTCCTACATGGATATCTACATAGGGTTTAGATCCAAGGCTACGGTGAGGGATTCCTTTAAGCTTATATTAATTTGAGTTGATATGATTTATCTTGTCTTTACATGCTTTCGTATTACCGTGAATCCTCCATGCAATTGTTTATTTTACCATTATCAATTATTTATCCTTTTAGAATTATGGTTAAGATATGATTTTAATTATGCGTGATCTTTATGAATTTATGTGGGGCGATGGATATAAACCTAACCCTTTGCTAATTTTGAGAGCGACACGTGTTTCTACTCTATATGGAGTTGGCCTTTCACTCATCTCCTCTTATTCTTATTGAGTTAGCCTATCTGCTACTCTTCTCTTTTATTAAGACATCTTAATGCTACTTTTCCCTTTATTAGGTTAGCCTTGCGTTACCGTCCTCATGGCTTGGGCATGTGTCTTGGAATTTCAAAACTCCCATGATTCAATTTAATTCCTCTTTGGTGCAAATGATGTGTTAGAGGTTTCACAACTAGTGATTGAAATATTTTATCATGGACATAATGCACTCTAGGTAGTGATCCTCTTGGTTGACGTGTATTTCCATGGGTTTAGGTAGTAGTGCAAAAATCGATGTAAGTAATTCGTAATGCTTGTTACATCACTTCCGGGATTAGATGTCGCAATAGTCGCTTCATGAACAAATCATGTCACATAATTCATCTGACTCATGTGTTGTGTCATTTTGAGGTGTTCACGAAAATCCACGATAGCGTTAGACATGTCGACGAATCTTCGTAGTTATGGAATGTGGGGCAAGTCGGGTTTTATATGAATTATATTCCACATTGTGATGATCACTACATATAATGAACTGCACACACTTTGCTAGGCATGCATTCATATATATTAGTTGTGCATTACTGATATCCCTCGTAGTGGTGGAGTACGAGATGTATTAGAACCCTTACATTTATGAATCTCTTAAATTATTGTTAATCTTAAAGGATAATCATCATTATGAGTAGGGCATTGACCTTCTCCAACTGTACAGATGATGTAGGTGATGTGCAGATTGAAGACACAGATGACAATCCTCCTGCGGAAGATTATTCTAAATAAATAAAGAGATAGCTTTATGTTTAGTTTTGTTTATTTTCACTGCAAGCTTTGATAATGTAATCAACTCTCATTGAGAGGGAATTTGATAATTCATTGAATTCTTTTACTTTAATGGAATAATAAATACAATTAATTTTACTCTCGTGAATAGTTACCTTCATGAATATAACTAGATGTGATTTTTTTTTTTTTAAAAAAAACAAGGTGTGATTTTGAAGCATCCAATTTTTACATTATTAACACCCGGAATTCTTGGGCATCAGTATGTACTCAGGCAGCGAAAATTTCGGGATGTTACAGTGGGGAAGTGCATGAATTGTTTGGATTGATAAATAAATAGTTTGATTTACTGATATGGATAAGTGACTAGATTTGGGAGGTTGGTGAATGAGTGTTCTAGAATTAATGATAGAATTAAAAGTTTGTACATGTCGATTAAGAAATGAGGGATTGGTCCACCTTTTTTTTTTGGATTGACGGTCTGGGTATGTTTTGATTCTAAAATATATGTTTAATGGTCATTAATGATGCTAATCCATGGTGTAAACAAGGGTTAAACATAGGTGGATTGAACTCAAACTTCATGGGTCTGCTTCGGCCGATACATTTAACTCATGATTGAATAGTAAGAAATAGGCTAATTTGGAGTGCAAATAGGCAAAGCTATTTAGAAATATTTTTCATATAAATAAAAAGATATAATTGGATGAATTTAGTACATGATTCAATGGTCATGATTGGGTAGTTTAATGCATAATCAATGGTTAAAATTAGACGAGCTTCTGAACGAATGGTTGGTATTGTGTGCATGAGTGGTGAGAGTGAACATATGCATACACATACAAATATTTATATACAAAATTATAAACTTACTAATGAAAAATTAATCCGAGTCATAATTGGGCTAATTTGCTACATAAATCAATGGCTAACACTAAATGGATATAACACACATATTAATGATCACACCTTGCATTGATGGTCATGCACAAATGTATGTATGAATGTATGGATGGATGGATATGTGTATGCCTGAATGCATGGATGAATGGATAGATATATGCATGTATGCTTGGATGAATGTGAGTGTACATAATTTCTTCCTTGAAATTCAAGCATGACTATTATGTGAAATTGTGGTTTATACCACTGATACTGAAGAAAAAATCTGAGTTAGGGTCCTAAAGGGGGGTGAATAGGACTTTACAAATATTTTTGCCTATTTAAAGTCTTGATTGCCTAACTTAAATAATCATTCAGTTTAAAGCAAGTTAAGGTAATATAACTCTAATGGCTTCCAAGCCAGTTAGAGGTTCCAATCACAAAGGCTATTAGGGATATGTAAATACAATAACTAGCTTAGTGTTGTGAGCTTGTATGTGGAATATTGTGAGACCTGACCCTAGTTCTCATATGTGCATGTGTGTGTGTGAGTATGCATCTCGTTCATTTTGGTCCCGCGGTCCTACCGGTTGAATTTCGGCAACCCGCGACCCTCGGATTGTGTTGGCAGTCGTCCTTGAGCCCGGTCACGTAGACCCGACTCAGATCGACCCAAGAACTATGCCATCTTGTCTGCTTCGTCATTGCGGTTCCAACACCGCGTCTTGTGTGTCCATCCGACGTGTAGATCATAATATGTAGGCTTTTCATTTCTAGCCCTTGATTATGATCATGTGGCCCACCTAGTGTGGAGGGCACATTTTTCAAGATGGCCACTCACTTTTAGGCAAATTCCAACACACACCACCCACACACTACCTAAACCCCATCCTCTACACCACCCACTGCCCACACACTACCCATCCCTACCCCAAGCCTATGAGTCTATGAGAATTATTTATATCACCCTAGTTTCATGATGGATTTGCCTATCCTAGGACAGAGAACTCATGATAACTCTCTCTCTCTCTCTCTCTCTCTCTTAACAATTTCTCTTCTCTCCCTCTCATTTTTCTTTACTCTCTTCTCTCTCTTCTCCTAGCAACACCTCCACATGTCCCCACCTTCTCCTTCTATCCAGTCCATTCTCCCTCTAATCTCCTCCCATCTAACCTTCGACAATCCATCTCACCCATTGAAACATGTCCCTTGGAGCACGAAGAGTAGATTGATGTAACTTTGGAGTAGGATCCATTAAGGTGGGTGCACTCTAGAAGACTTTCTTCCTTCTTCTTCTCCCTTTTCTTCTCTTACTTGCATGGAAGCATGTAGGACCCACCAACACATGGTGGAGGTCATACATGGTTCCTAGGATGAAGACCATGGGCCTAAATCTTACTCATTTTCTTCCATGGTGGGCCATTCTCCATGGACCCACCATGATGCCTTCTCATTTATTCTTGCATCTCATAGGCCATCTAGGCCTTTGCATGCATGTAGGGAGGGTGTCCCTACCCTCCAGCAAATTACCTTGATGCATAATAGCTTGCATGTAAGTGTATACATAGTGGATGGTGTGGATTGTGGAGTGGAATGTCCATTAGTGGCGGGACCTTCCACCAATGGCCGATTTACTTATTCTTTCTCCCTTTCTCTCTATTTTTTTCTTGCGTACTCTGATGATGTGTGGCCCACCAAGGAGAGGTTAGCAACATCTTAGACCCTTAGCTAAATGGGAAGTCCAAGCCCACTTTGACCAGATGTCCAAGTCCACCATGCATGCATGGTTTGGGTGGCCTCCAAAATGGCTTTTTCATTGAGGTCGGAGTGAGCTCCTGGGTCTAAAATTTCGTTAACCCATCAAGGTGGACCCTAAATGTTGAGTTAGGGCCATAAACCCCTTTGATTAATTTATATGGGCTGAAATATGGACGGCGTATGTTGCTATCCAGATTTCAGGCCCAGTTTGAGCATGGCTTTTGAACAATGTTTGGATCTATTTGCATGTCTTTTTCTCCCAAATTTCTTTGGGATTTTTCTAAAGTGTGGACCCCACTTTGATGTGGAATAGGGCCCGCAACATTTTCCCCATGCTTGAGGCCTATGGGATGGGCCAAAATAAGCTGACTGTCCAAAAATTTCTGGACAGTCCAACAACATTGCATGTTAGAAATGCTCATTTTTCATCTTGATTTGGGAGTAAGTGGGCCACTCCAGTGGACCCCACTTGCTGTCCATACGTGGGACCATCAAACCCACAAATATTCCAGTAATTTGGGCAAGTATAGGCCCACCCCATGTGGTGCCAAACATGGGACAACAGTATTTTCTGTATTAGCAGATTTTCTGGATATTCATTGCTAACCATAATTTGTATGAATTAGATAAAATACTTATACTACCTCAATAATTTTAAAATTTTGCAGTGAGGTGTCCCACCTATGGTAGGATCTACCAGCAAAATTTTAGAGCTAATGGACCCCATTTGGGCATCCAAAAGGGTGGACCAACATAGTGAGCTGCCAAAAACTTTTCCTGTGCAGTCCTGCAACATAATTCCATAAAAATAAATTTTTTAAAAATATTTTCTCAAGATGAGCCATATTTATGGGCCCCACCTTATTTTAGACTTGATGAGGGACCTTGGGTCCAAATTACAGGAATTTTGAAGAACCAAAACTCACCCATTTGGATGGCCCAAATTCAGGACAGTTATTTCCAGTAACATTTCACCCTAGATGGATTGTAACTCCAGAATTTATTAGAATACTTTTGAGTATCCAAAAATCATAAAAATTTACAAGAATATGGTCCACCCAAGGTGGGACCCACATACAAAATTTTGGGAGAAATGGTCCCCTGTGTACAACGTGGCAAGGGCCAGACTGGCCCACCACGTTGGGACGTCCAGGTTTGTCTAATTTTCTGGATAGACTATTTCTAAAAATAAATTAAAATATTTTTAGTTATCCAAAAATTATAAAATTTTATGGAGGTATGGCCCACCTATGGAAGGACCACCTTGCAAATTTTTAGGGCCAACGGATCCTTGTACTGATCGTGGTGTGGCCTGCAATTTGGGTCAGTTTTGGACCAAATACCCGGGCCCGTAGGACTACCCACCATGGGACGCCCCTACCTTGGGCTGCTGGACCTGCATTCCAATGGGATGGCCCACTTGAATATATATGTTATATATTTCTCCTCTCATCCGGTGGGGCCCATAGTGATGTGTGTGGGCCATCTGAGAAATAAATATACTATAAATAAATTTTATTGAATTTCCAGCAAGCCCAGATAGTGGGTGGGCTGGAATTTTAGCATTTGGCCCAAGATTGCTACCCACAAATGTATGTTTTGGGGCAGCATGGCCCACCAGATTTGGGAACATTATTACACATATCTTGCCCTATCTTGATTGGATTTTTGGGCTTAATTAGTATACTCTTAAGGCCCACCTTAAATGGGTTTTATTAGAATAATATTCATAGTTGGCTATTAGGTTTCCTAGGCCCAATGTCTTGAAACTTCCTTGATAAACCCCTGAACTTTGGGCCTATATTTAATACACTATTGTGATGGATTTATGGGCCAAAATACTCAGGTAGTTGGGCCCTTGCTTGCCCATTAAAGCAAACCATACTTGGGCCGAGATGTGAGGCCCAACTTACTTGTTTTAAATATAAGGATCACTCATATGTTGGAATAATGGGCTGCCCTTTAGACCCACTACAATGAGTGGACTCATGATCTATATGGTTGGACCCAACCTTTCTTGAGGGCCCACCATATTGCCTATGTGTTGGGCTTTGAGTATAAGTCCACTAGGCCATAGATTGCCTTAGGCCTTAGGCCTTAGTTCATGTTCTAGTAATGGCGGGCTACCTCTTGGGAACCAGTTGAGGTTGGATGTCCTCCTGAGTGATCCTAAGGTAGGCCCATGGGTTTCTCTATGGATGGTTAAAGGCCCACCATAGACCCTAGACCATTTGTTTAAGGCTCAATGTGTATATATGTGGAGCCTACCTTAACGCATGTTTGGTCTAGGCCATCCAAGCCTTGGATCACCAGATTGTGGATGCACTCTCTGCCTTGGGTTGCTGCTGGACTCATAATCCAGTAGCAGGCCCACTTGATCTTTTCATGATATATACATACCCACCATATTGAGAACTTGTGTACGTGTTGCATGCTTATGTTTTCTTATAATCTTTGGACTTAATCAGTGCATTCTTTTGGGTCACCCTTAGTGATCACATGAGGACCCCATCTTAGATAAGATTTTTAGGGCATCTCATGGGTCCAGAGTGGGTTGGGACGTCCCATCTTGGCCCAACCATATATTGGGCCGACTTCCACCATTTTGATGGACTTATGGGCTGAGATAAGGATAATATTGGGCCCTTGGTTGCACACTTAAATTGCTAGTTATTGGGCTGATGTAGTGGACCGTATATTGTGTACGTGGGCTACCCACCAAGTCCAACTTAATGCATGGATTCTATGGCCATTGAGAATTGAGCCTTGGGCCTTATTCCCCTCTTGGAGCCCATGTTGTTAAAAGTGGTATTATATCTTTTAATGGCCTATTATGAGGAATATATGTATGTGGTTACATTTATTTTATCTTAAATGTAGGCCTTGAGCCTTCTATCCATATAGTTCATGGTTGATATGCCTTTTTGGGGAATGGTCGTTAAATGTCTCTATTATGGTCCCCTTTAGGCCCGATTGTATTTAAGAGTGATTGGATACTCATCTTAGACTCTTGTTAGGATCATTTATATATTACTTAGACCCATAGCTTGTATACTAAGTCTCGTGGGCTACCCCAAGTAAATGGGCCCCCACTAGAAGTTGGATTTCCTTTAGGATATTGTCTAAGTACCTAGTCTTGGTTCCTTCTTGGATAGGAGGAATGTAATATACATTATATATCACCATATACTATGATTAAATTCATCCTCATAACCATGTACATCATTGTATGCTTGTTGACATTGTGTGTATGTAGTCATATTATGTCATTGGGCATTGCATCCCCTCTTGAGCACGTTGGATACTTGGAATTGATGCATGGTTGATTGTGTGATTTATGCATCTGACATTGCATAACATATAGACAATTATCGCCCTTGCTTCATCAGGGTTGTAGCCTCCACAGTTATATCGTGGATGGTCAGGATTGGACACCGAAAATATTACTTGAGCATATCGGGTGCATAGGATGCCCATGCGTGAAATTCCCAAAACTTCCATGGTACCAAGGATCTGCTCCAACGCCGTGACCAAGTGGAAACTATGAGCGCACGAGTGCCTTATGCCGTTAGGTCACGACTCTCACTGTCGTGTAGTCAGTTGGATAGAGGTGTGGCCTTACTCGCCTAATGTAAGAGGGCATTACTAGGCTGAGTCTGATCAGCTCGTGAATGGGTCCACTACCGTCAGACCTTACTGGTGATTGGCTGTCCACAGGCGGGTAGTGAGGTCTCTTACATTCGTTTGACTGTGTGGGGTCTGTAAAGCGGCAGTCATCCAGCAGTGTAATGGACCCCAGTGATTTCCTTATGATGGAAATGTACTTGATATGTGGATTGGATATGAGCACTGGCATTACTTAGCATTGCATTTGCATCAGCTGTGTAAGCCTCCTATTGCATCGCCTTGGCATGACACCCAGTACTCATTGCATTATATAGCCTTGGTATGACTTCCCGCATTATTGTATTGCCTTGGTATAACTTCTTGCATTCATGACAGCCCTGGTAAGGCTGGTGGTGTTGGCTTTGATCATGTTTCCTCCCTGTATCTCCTATTATTCTTCTATGCACTATTATCACACACCTTCACCCTATAAGCTTATACATGATTGATGCGTGCAGGAGATCCTAAGTAGGCATCTTAGCAACGGAGGTTGGATAGGTGTGCGAGCCGAGGACCCACTGTTGCAGATCCTCTTCTTTCTTTCTTCTGTTATCTTATGTATGTCCTTTTGGACCTTATGGAAACTTGTAAAAATTCAAATTCTTAGTAGATTTTGTGATGTGTGCCCCTTTGTTATTCTCAGATATACTTGTTGTGATCTTGGGCATGATCGTATTGGAATGATTATACTGTTATGAAAATCCTCCTTGTAGGATCCCAGGATCGGAACCTGCCTCAAGAGCCGAGAATGGGGGTACTACGGAGGCTGTTGAGGCCAGAACCGGCCATCGGGTTCCTTGTGAGTCTGGTTACGGAGTCTGGGGCGTGACAAATGTGTTTCCTATCAATTCATAGCATTCATTCAATCATGTATGAGAAGTTAAAAACATTCAAGCATATATAAGCATGATTAAATAGATGCGCAAATGTCAATTCCAAACACAAGCATTTATAGTGGTTCGGTTACGTGCCTACTCCACTCCCGGCATCCATACTCAATCCTAGAGTGCATCGGATTTCACTATTAATGGTTTTAAAACAGGTTCACCAATAACCTTTACACTCCTACACTAAGGACACAAATTTATGCTCTCTGCAAGAGCAAAGGTCCTACACTAAGAAATCACATTTAAGCCCACCGTCTAAAGTCCCATACTAGGCACCTCTGTTTAGGCCTACCGGCTAAGGTCCCACATAAGGCACCTACGTTTAGGCCCACCGGCCAAGGTCCCACACAAGGCACCTACGTTTAGGCCCACCGGCCAAGGTCCCACACAAGGAACCTAATCAAGTTTGTTGATAACAAACTCTTAGCCTCAATCCTTTATAAGGAAAGAGACTAAACTTTAAACTCTTAACCATGATACTTACTCGTCGGATAGGGTTCTCTTTTGTAGCTCGTCTTGGAATGCTTGATCTTTGCGCTCTCGTGCTTGAATCAGCTTCTCGGTGCTCCCCCGATCGCATAGCTAGGATTTACTTGTTGGTTTGGCTTCACGATCAAGAACCTTGCATAAAATGTACGTATAAAGTTGACCAAGGTAATGGGAGTTTGGTTGAATCTTCTATCTAGGATAATGAGTGGATTTCCTAAGGGATTCAACCTATAGATGCTCTAGAGTATCAAAAGACTAAGGATTTTCCTATTGGTTTGGTTTTTATACTCTAGAGAAGGCACGAGTTCATTTTCTTCATTAATAAGAGCTTTGAATGCTCATAGATGTGAAAGATCACAATGAAGAGAGCATGAAACTTGAATGGATAAAGTTTAAATGGGCTAGGATAAGCTTGATACATTAGAAACTCTATAATACCTATTTCCACTTATTTAGTAAGTTTCTACAAGCCGCTTTTATAGATAAAAAGTTTCAATGAATAGAAAATGGCTAGTTTTCGGTGCTACTGAAGCCAACTTCGGTATCACCAAACTTGCTTCGGTGGTACCGAAATATCCTTCGGTAGTATCGAATTAATTTCTCAAGCTGTTGAATGAAAAAGGTCCATTTCGGTGGCACTGAAGATTGTTCGTCGGTGGTAGTCGGTGACACCGTATTAACATTGTAATCTTATTGGACTGTTTTGAGCCCCTTCGATGACAACGAAGGTGCTATTCGGTGGCACCTTCTCCCTACCGAAAGTGGACAAATTTTCTTGTTTGTCCATTTAATCATTCACCAACTTAGGACTTACTAAAGGCAAGACTAAAGGATAGAAAATATGAACTCAGAATTGGCTTTGAATAGATGACCTAAGTAGGTTTTCCTGTTTGGGTTGGGATCATCTATTTGCAAGGTTAAGATCGTAGAAGTAGTTCTTTGTCTTTAATGTGCCTTCGATACTTCTAATTTAGTTGCGTCGCCAGTGTTCATTTGCCAAGAACTCATCCGACTATAAGACACAATTAATCACATGATTGACAAACAAGTGTGCAATGTTGGGTGCACTTACATTATGTACATGAACGGTAATACTCTCATCTAATTTTACGGTGTATCGAAGTGACCGCTATGCTCCACGTGATGTAGGTTTGTGTGTATACGAGTGTATATAATTTCTTACATGAATCTATGTTATTACACACACTGTCTCTCGACATATGTGGCAGGCTAGGAGAGGAGGGGCATGAGCCTCTTTATATAGTTTATACTGAGGTGAGAGAGAGAAATGAGAATGTTGATTAAGATTTTGCTTGGGATTGATTAGGGCTAGATAATTGGGATGTGATGAGAGATAATTGGAGATTCAATTGAATTTGATTGATGTGATCGAAGATTTGACTACAAGTAGGATTGGAGTAGGTTCTGTGCAGGTGAGTGTGAGTAGGTGTGTGTTTGTGTGGGTGTAGATGAGTGTACATCACATGTGTGAGGTGTGAGCGTGTGAGGTATGTAGGTGGCACTACAACAAATTAGACTTTTTGCAACGATTTTTTTAGCGACGAGTCTAATTTCATTGCAAAAAGTCAATTTTTTACAATGACATTTCAAGTTGTTGCAAAAAATAGATTATTTACGATGACAGTTTAAATTGTCGCTAATAGTTAACTCTTTTGCGACGAGCTTCAATTGTTGTCGCAAAACTTGTCGACAAAAGTTGTCGTATGAATTTTTCACAACGAGCTTAACAGTCGTCGCTAATAGCCACTTTTTGTGACAAATTATGTGTCATAAAAAAAAGTTTTTTACGATGACACAAAAGTTGTCGCAAACAGAAGCTTTTGTGACAATTGGTTAAGCTCGTTGCAAAAATACAACATTAGACTTTTTTTCCACAGTTCTTTTTGCAACGACTAGTTCAACTCATTGCAAAAAATGCTAAATTATACTTTTTGCGACAAATATAGTTTCATTACGAAATGTTATAGTATTTACAACAACATTGTAAATCATCTCAAATAGTCGACTTTTTGTGACGAGTTATAATTATCGTCGCTAAAACGTTTCCCACTAATTTTTCCTAGAAAATTACATGGCGGGAAAGACGTTTCGCCACGCGTTTCAATTGTCATCGCTAATTTCCACTTTATACGACGAATTGAGTGTCGTCACAAAACATTATTTTTTACAACGACACAAAAGTCGCTGCAAATAGTTTGTTTTAGCGACGACCATGTTAACTCGTTGCGACAAATACTAACTGAAACTTTTTACGATGAATGTAGTTTCACTGTGAAATGTTAGAGTATTTGCAACAACATTGTAAATCATCGCAAATAGTGTTTTTGCGATGAGCTATAATTATCGTCGCTAAAATATTTCCCACCTGGGAAAATCACATGGCGGGAAAGACGTTTTGCCATGCATTTCAATCATCATCGCTAATGTCCACTTTATGCGACGAATTGAGTGTCGTCGCAAAACATTATTTTTTATAATGACACAAAAGTCGCTGCAAATAGTTTATTTTAGTGACGACCAGGTTAACTCGTTGCCACAAATACCAACTGAAACTTTTTACGATGAATATAGTTTTATTGTGAAATGGTAGAGTATTTGTAACAACATTATAAATTCTCGCAAATAGTTGACATTTTTTGCGACGAGCTATAATTATTGTTGATAAAACGTTTCCCACCAATTTTCCAACATTATTTGTTGCAACGACATAAAAGTCGTTGCAAATAGTTTATTTTAGCGAGGACTAGGTTAACTCGTTGAAACAAATACAACTGAAACTTTTTGCGATGAATGTAGTTTTATTGCGTAATGGTAGAGTATTTGCAACAACATTGTAAATCATCGCAAATAGTCAACGTTTTTGCGATGAGCTATAATTATTTTCGCTAAAACGTTTCCCACCAAATTTTCCGTCCACTTTATGCGACAATTGAGTGTCATCGCAAAACATCATTTTTTACAACGACAAAAAAATCGCTGAAAATAGTTTGTCTTACTGATGACTAGGTTAACTCGTTGCAACAAATTCCAACTGAAACTTTTTGCGATAAATGTAGTTTCATTACAAAAGGTTAGAGTATTTGCAATAACATCGTAAATTATCTGCCTGTGTACTCTTATGAATAGTTTTCCCTCATCTGTCTTTGTGCTCATCAATTAAAAAGTGGAAACCAACGTATATTGCCTCATTAAGTTCCTGATCGAACGATCGAACAGTGCACATTACTGATGATCGCTCGATCTACTTCTTAATCAATAATCGGATGACACGAAGTGTTGTTAAACATCTGATGAACCTCCAATTAATGATTGAACGGTACAAACCAACATAAATCTTGTTATTGATTCCCTTATTGACGATGGAATGGTGCACATCAACAATCGCTTGATCGACCTCCAATCAATAATCAAACGATAGAAAGTGTTGTTAACCATCCGATCAACCTCCAATCCTTTATCAAATGGTGGAAATCATCGTACATCACTTCATTAAGTCTCCAATCAACAATTGAATGTTACACATCACCGACAATCACAAGATCAACCTCCCAATCAATGATCGTACAACACAAAGTGCTTTTGACCATTAAATCAACCTCCAATCATCGATTGAATGGTGGATGGATGGATGTTTGGACAGTTGGATGGAATAGTTAGATGGATGGATAGATGGGATGGTTGGATGGTTGGTTGGATGGATGGTTGAATGGGATGGTTGGATGGATCAATATGTGAATAGATGGGATCGATAGACTGATGAATGAGATATTTGGGATGGATTGATGGGATGGATGGATGTTTGGATGGTTAGATGGATGGATCTGATGATTGGATGGACGGATGGATAAATTGATCGATGGGATGGTTAGATGGTTAGATGGATGGATATTGATAGATTGATCAATGGGATGGATTGTTGGATGGTTAGATGGATGGATATTGATAGATTGATCGATGGGATGGAATGGATGGATGGAATGGATGGATGGAATGGATGGATGTTTGGATGGGATGGATAGATGATTGGATGGTTGGGATGGGAATGGATGGGCGGTTGTTTGGATGTATAGATGATATGGATGGATGGATGTTTTGATGATTGGATAGAATGAATGGATGGATGGGTTGGTTTGATGGATGGTTACATGAATAACGAGGATAGATGGATGAATGGATGGATGGGATGGTTGGATGGATGTATGGATGGATGGATGGGGTGGTTGTATGGATATATGGCATGGAAAGATGGATGTTTTGATGATTGATGGGATGATTAGATGTATGAACGAGATGTTTTCAACTTCTTTACAATGTCTGAGAAAAATTGAGATTTTGAAAAAACAAACAAACAAACCATGATTTAATAAAATTTTATTTTTTGGGAAAAAAAAGAATATCGAATAAAGTTCATAATTTTGAAAAAAAAATATTTTTATTTCGAGAAAAAAATAATATCCTGAAAAAGAAAATTAAAAAGATTAAAAAAAGTGAAAATTTTGACAACGTTGAAAAATGAAAATATTTTGAAAAAGAAAATGAGAGTTTGTATTTTGAAAAATAAAATAAAATTGAGAAGTTCGATAAAAATTGACAAGTTCAAAAAAAAAATACTTTAAAAAAATGGAGAAGTTTGAAAGAATTGAAAATTTTAAGATAAAATGATATTAAAAAATCGATACTTTAACAAAAAAAAAAAAAAACATTTTGAAATGGAAAGTAAAGAAGTTGAAAAAATTTGTGATATTGAAAAATAATTGAAAATGTTCGAAATTTGGAATTAAAAGAAAAAAGTTATTTATATAAATACTGAGATTTTGAAAAAAAAAAATATAATTTTAAAAAAGAAAATTGAAAGGTTGAAAACAAAATGATGCTTTTGAAGAAAAAAATCGGCAGTTTGAAATTTTTGAGAAAAAAAAAATTTGAGAAATTTTTTGAGATTTTGAAAATAAAAATTAAGAATTTGTATTTTATTTTATTGTTTTGAAATATTTGATAATAAAAATGATATTTTGTTAAAAGTTTTGAAAGAAAAATTAAGAGTAAAAAAATATACATTTTAAAAAAAAAATGTGATTTTTAAATGGAAATTGAGATTTATCTGTGAAATTTTTTATTTTATTTTTTACTAAATTATTAGGCACATCCACTAATTGAACC
Source organism: Magnolia officinalis (assembly GCA_021015155.1). Taxonomy (NCBI): domain Eukaryota; kingdom Viridiplantae; phylum Streptophyta; class Magnoliopsida; order Magnoliales; family Magnoliaceae; genus Magnolia; species Magnolia officinalis. Next base: position 55,538,413 of record JAJHSJ010000008.1, read on the forward strand.
TTTAACCATTTTTGGACAATGTAATCAGTCCAGATTGAAGAGTAAATAACTTTAGATGTTTAAATCAAATTTCACTCAAAATTTTGAGCAATCTTGTATGTCCAATATTTCTCATATGTAGCCTAATCGAGGCGAGTAACTAGTCAATTTGAGGGTATTGATCAATAAAATAGAGTGAATGGACCAGGCAAGTAAAATGGGCTAAATATTCTTGTAACGCCCTGAAAATCGGGGGTAGAGCATAAGCTCCACTCCCGAGTTCCAACGCATCACTTATGCAACATAGATAATGATGATTAAATGTTGTCCGTGTTAGTGCATTAAACATGAGTGGGATTATACCAAAATAACATATTATACTCCAGAGACAGTTAAATTATGCAAGCGGAAGACTGTGATAGATATAGAAAATATATAAACTGTTGTAAGTCTCCAGAGTGTGAACATGTTACCAGGTTAAATATATACATGTATACTTCCCAAAATGGACCAAAAGTGAATATACATGTGTGTTTCAAAAAGACAAAAAAGCAAGTGTAGTGTCATCTAGTCAACATCCCAGAAATCCCCGCCAATCAGGACACGATTCACATGAAGCCGCTTGAAAACTGCATGTAGGAGAATGCCTCCTTGTCGTCGTCGAAGTCCGGCTCTGCCTCGGAGGCTGAGGCATCACCTGCAGCTAAGACAGAGTCTGGTTGGTGTGTACAACACTGTCCCAGAACGTGGGAGTGAGTGATCAACTCAGTGGAACTATAAAGCAAAGGTTAACATGTTATCAATCCAGTCAAGCAGTAATGATAAAGCAGTACAACACTTATGTCTTAAGTACTCTTGTTAATGCAAGAATAATATGAAATAATGATGCATGCCCTCGCTTACGCTCCCTCAGCGACTTTATCTTACGATCGCGGCATGCAACCCTTCCTCAGTACTTGACCTGCTACGCCAAAGGCACATGTAAATGCGGTGCATGCACGTGATTAGCCAAGTTCTTACTTAGGTTTATTCATACAGCAGGATTTGAGAAGCTAAGGTACCTCCCTTATATCATTTCTCAAACAATGATCCATTCTAGGGTCGTCAGTCTTAGTAAATATCATACGATGTTGCGGTTCTAGGTCACTACAAAGGGCTCGTCACCTGATTAGTGTAGGCCTAGTTTATACTTTAGTCGCTACGGGAAGGCTCGCCGCCTCAACGAAGTCTCAGAGTACGCTCGAGGTCACTACAAAGGGCTTGTCACCTGATCAGTGTAGGCCGACAGCTCGAATACAGTGTTTCATACCACCGTATTCGGCTCACGAGGCGGTGTTACTCACTGGTCATTACGGGGAGGCTCGTCGCCCGAGTGTAGGCCAACAGCTCGACCATGGTGTCCCATACCACCATGTCCGGCTCATGAGTTTTAGCGGATCGAGATACCAAGGTTAACGGCCTTTCCACAGGTGAGTTTGGTACCTTAGATTCAGGCAGTAGCGTCCATACATGGTGAACATACATCGGGCCAATCGGATTACTCGACAAGCTCGGCTAGTATAAGCGCACGTTGCTTTGATCGACATGGAGTGCATAACTATTCTGCGTGGCTTAACCACTGTCGACAAACAGCGTACGACTCGGATTCGTCGAACACGTCTGTCGTGGCCAAAACAGTCCAGCCACCAATCATAAACCTTTACCGATTGCCTGGACTACATCGTAGCCCCAAACACACTCCAATCAATAGTATTCACATATAATAGACATGGCAGCATTGACAACCAATTTAAATATAAATCTCATTTGAACATTTCACCAAACACGTGGTACGCATGTTATCACACATAGACATTTCATACATAAATAACATAGTAGTAAAGTAGGTTACATTACGAAAATTGTAACTATAGATAAGGTGATTGAGAATCATGTCTCAACACCCTCATCGAATATATGGCAACAAGCATTTTTTCATTCAGGCATTTTATCAAACACTTAGACTACTCATGTCACGTACATGAAACAAATTAGCTAAAATACATATTATAGCAAATCCTTCCATATAGGAGTTGCCATATGTACAACAATAATGCATGCTCGATCAATAATCATGTTAAGAACAAATCATACTTCCATATTCATTCAGACATCTCAACAAACACATGGAGTGCAATATATTCGACATAGTTCATATATATGTAAAATATATGGATTACATCGTATCTAAGCATGTGTGATAGCAATCAAGTCACTCATAAATCATTACTGACATTGAAAGCTTTGAAAACCATAATCTAAACATTTATAGTCCGCGCCTTTCGCCAGTAAACAAGTAACGAACTTAGTTTAAACACCAAGTCTTTGTCTACGGCACAACGGCCACCTATAGCATGAAATACGTTAGCTATTTCATCACTTACACTATTGGAAACCCTAAACTAGATTAGCGTTAGGTTTTCTTACCCAAGTGTGGAGTCGAAATCGCCGGAATAGTGATATAGATGTGGTAGTCGAGTGCATGGAGTTACGGGATTGAATCCCAGGAACAAACGCCAACTCTCTCTCTCTCTCTCTTACTTTCTCTCTCTCTTCTTCTCTTTTCCTCACTTCTCTCTCCTAGGGTTAGGAATTCGTATGGAATGAGAGAGGGGTGGGTTTAGGCCCTTATATAGGCCCAGAACTGGTGGAAATGGCCCGAGGGTCAGGGTATACTTAGGTTATAGCCAAATAGGGGTTGTTTCAATCCAACAGAGCACTTCTGCAGGCCCCCTTTCTGCGTGCAGTCGGACTTAAGCTCCCTGGTATTGGATCTAGGTCGAGTTATGTTTTTGGTCTGATCGGATTTACAGATCGACCGTGGCAGACCAGTTTCAGTTCAACAGTCACCGCCACTCGATCAGGGCACAAGTACACCAACATGTGTATGAAATTTTTCCTGATCCGAGTGTGTATTTGGGTCAGATTCTGACGGTATTAATCCTTATATTTGGCCTGCAAGTGAACAACTCAATTCACTTAAATCTGAGCACGTTTCCTAAAGATATTCGCATTTCTCACACACTTTGCTCCGGGCTCAAGTTGTGCGTTTCTGGTTACTATCTCGATTTGATTTTTGAGATGGTTGTCAAGCCCAGCAAAGTGGTCATAACGCTTTAGTTTCGCAGTAATCGAACTTTCAACGCGCGGTCCAGGTCCGATACGAAGTTTTGTGCTGCTCTCGAAAGTAACTGGGTTTTGAGATTAATCCTAGATTATAGGGTAATGTAGCGTCAACGATTCTACAAGTTTTGGGTCTTGTAGTTCGTATTTAAAGTGATTAGTGCTAATTTCATAGGTAACGTAGCTTAACACTTAGTTAACTTTGTTTAATTTCTAAAGGATTTGGTCCTGTGTGATTTCTGCCTGAGGTGGTACTCGGGTCTTTGTACAAACTTTTCCGAGACGTTACTATCTACCGCCCTTAAAGAAAAATTTTGTCCTCGAAATTAGTACCTTTTCATACTCCTCGAGAATCTAAGGGTAATTTTTATGGACCTTGGCTTAAGTTTCCCAAGTAGCCTCTTCTTAAGTGTGGTGCGTCCACAGAACCTTCACAAGTGGAATTACCTTACTGCGCAGCACCTGCTCCTTCCTGTCTAAGATCCGCGTCGGTCGCAGTACATATTTAGCATCCTCACTCAACTGTACCTGCTCCCATCTGATAATGTGGGAAGGATCGGGAATGTATTTCTTCAGCATAGATACATGAAATACATTGTGCATGCCAGCAAGTGGTGTTGACAAAGTAAGGCGGTATGCTACTACACTCACTCGGTCAAGTATCTGAAATGGGCCAATGAATCTTGAGTTTCCCCTTCTTCCCAAACCGAAGGACTCACTTCATGAGAGAAACTTTCAGAAACACATGATCCCCGACCTTAAACTCCAACTGTCTCCGCCTCGTATCGGCGTAGCTCTTCTGTTTGTTCTGCGCTGCCAGAACTCGACGCCTAATAATGTCGATCTTCTCTGAGGTCGCCTGTACTAACTCGAGGCCAATCAAGCTTTTCTTGCCAACCTCAGCCCGGTAATGCGGTGCCCAATGGGGACGCCCATACAGTGCCTCATAGGGAGCCATGCCAATACTCGCCTGAAAGCTGTTGTTATAGGTGAACTTTGTATAAGGAAGATAGTCATCCCAACTGTCCTTGAAATCAAGCATGCAAGCTCACAACATGTCCTCTAACACCTGGTTTACCCGTTCCGTCTGCCCGTCAGTCTGTGGGTGGAACGCGGTACTGAACTTCAACTTCACACCCATTGCTTCCTAGATACGAGTCCAGAAGATAGATGTGAATCGCATGTCTTGGTCCGACACGATCTCCAGGGGAACTCCATGCAGACGTACAATCTCCTTGATATACAACCTAGCCAACTCATCTGCTGAGTTCGAAACTCTGATAGGGAAGAAATGAGACGATTTCGTTAACCGGTCTACGATCACCCAAATGGAATCACGGCCCTTCCTCGTCTTCGGTAGCACAGAGATGAAATCCATAGAGATGAAGTCCCACTTCCATTCTGCTATAGGCATGGGCTGAAGTAGTCCAGGAGGTCGGCGATGCTCTGCGTTGACCTGCTGGCACGTGATACAATAGGACACATAATCTCCTATGTGATCCTTCATGTTGTCCCACCAGTATGACCTTTTCATATATCGGTACATTTTCGTGCTACCTGGATGCATTGCCAGCTTTGAATTGTGCGCTGCCTCAAGAACTTTCTGTCTTAAATCATGAATGTTTGGGACGCATAGGTGGCCATGGTAACGCAAACCCCCATCCATACCAACTCTCCATTCAGCGTCTTCGTCGTCACTAGCCTTTGTCCTCATCTCCTCTAACCACTTGTTCTCTCGCTGAGCCACTATGATTCGATCATCAACCAGTGGCTGCACTCGAAGATGCGCAATACTCTCAAACGGTTCCTCTACCGTGAGCTTCTGCTCAAAGTCACGTATAAATTCCACCATATTCCATTCCTCAACCATCAGTGGAGCCGCAAATGCCATCACCTTCTTGTGGCTCAACGCGTCTGCCACAAGGTTGGCCTTGCCAGGATGGTAGGAGACCTTGAACTTGAAGTCCTTCAAGGTTTCCATCCATCGCCGCTGCCTCATGTTCAGGTCCCGCTGAGTGAATATGTATCTGATGCTCTTGTGGTCGCAAAAGAGCTCGAACTGATCTCCGTAGAGGTAATGTCTCCAAAGCTTCAATATAAAGATGACTGCTGCTAACTCTAGGTCATGTGTAGGGTAGTTCTCGTCGTGTTTCCTCAACTATCTCGAGGCATAAACAATCACCTGTCCTTCTGTATAAGGACACAACCCAAACCAACACGAGACGCGTCGGTATATATAGTATACTTAACTCCTTGCTCTGGCAATATTAGCACAGGGGATGACATCAACCTGTCCTTCAGCTCGTGAAAAGATGCTTCAGCCTTCTCATTCCAGGCGAACTTAAGATCCTTCCGTGTCAACTGAGACAAAGGTTTGGCTATCTTCGTGAAGTCCCAAATGAATCGTCGATAGTAACCTGCCAGACCAAGAAAACTCCTCACCTCAGTAACCGAATCGGGCTGTTCCCAGTCCTGAACCGTGGTTACCTTAGCAAGGTCCACCGCTATTCCTTCCTTGGACACCACATGTCTCAGGAACTTGACTTCTTCTTTCTAGAAGTCGCACTTCTTGTATTGTGCAAATAACTGGTTCTTCCTGAGCGTATCAAGAACTGCTTGCAGGTGTTCTTCATGCTCCTCCTGACTCTTAAAATATATCAGGATGTCATATATAAACACGACGACGAACCGGAAGAGATATGGCTGAAACACCCTGTTCATCAGGTTCTTGAACACGGCCGGTGCGTTTGTAAGTCCAAATGACATCACAAGGAACTCGTAGTGCCTAAAGTTGGTCATGAACGCTGTCTTTTGCAGGTCCTCATCCCTGACTCACAACTGGTGATACCCTGACTGTAAGTCGATCTTTGTGAAATACTGCGCCCCTCTCAATTAATCAAACAGATCATCTATCCTGGGTAAAGGGACTTGTTCTTCACTGTCACTTGGTTCAATTTGCGGTAATCAATACACAACCGCAGTGACCCATCCTTCTTCTTCACAAACAACATAAGTGCTCCCCATTGAGATACACTCGGTCGTATGAAGCCAGCATCCAACAGATCATTGATCTGTTTCCTCAACTCCTTCATTTCACATGGAGGCATGCGATATGTCGGGAGTGAAATGGGCGTAGCACCAGGCGCTAGGTCAATGGTGAAATCAATCTCGCACCGAGGAGGTAGCCCCGGTATCTTACTGAACACCTCCTCAAAATCCTGAACTACAGGCGTGTTTTCAAGTGTCGGGCCATCAACATTCTTTAGTAAGGAAGCGTAACAAAGAACTCAAAAAGGGCAACTGCCTTGCACTGGAAATGTAAAGGGCGTGCCCTCAGGCTCATATGCTGTTATTAGATGGGTCTTACAATCAATCTTGGCCCTCACGTCGGTTAGCCAATCCATACCAAGGATGACATCGAAATGGTATATCGTGGTCATAATCAGGTCAATGCATATCGTCCTACTCCCTAGATCTATCAAGCAACCCTCACACATTTTGGTGGCATCTGTAAAAGTCCCTGGTGCTGCGATAACTCGCACCCCAACCATCGGGGTCATATTCAGCCTTAAGCACTTAACTACAGAACATGATATCACTGAAATAGTGGATCCCGTATCCACCAACAGAAATATAGGGGTACCTTCAATATGGGCGGTGAGCTCAAAGGCCAAAGGTACGTAGCTGTAGAATCAGACACTTCCGCTGTAAGTGCATGGACGTGCGCCTGCTGAGATCGGTTGGGCTGAGGTGTTATAGGTTGCTGAGGCGGTCTAAATCGAGGCGCAGGTAGCCGGAAAGATGGATGAGCTGGTGCCAACTGCAAAGGTGGTGCTGATATGGCCTGAGAAACCTGACGGTTGATTCTCTGCGGCGGTGAGAAGACACTATTGCGCATCATGGTAAAATAGTTCACCTTTGAGTGGCTCGACCGCTTGCAATAAGCACACCACACATCTAGTTGCCTTGCCGGGGCAGGTGAAGCCATAAGCCTTGGCGCTAAATCTGAACGTGGCATCTTACAGAGGAACGGACTGCTCAAAAGATCCGATTGTGGCCTACGAGCCACATGTGCTTGCATACGGGATTGCCTGTCCCCGTCCTGCTTAGCTCGCATAGACATGCTCACTAGCTCAGCATAAGTGGGTATGCTAGCGCAGCACATCTTCAAGCATATTTTGGGTCGTAGGCCTTAAGAAAATTGTCGCATTCGCATCGGCTAGTTAGCTAATATCAAGGGAACGTATCGGCCCAGCTCCGTGAACCTGTTCTCATACTCAGCCACTGTCATCCCTCCCTAACGGAGGCGAAGAAACTCACTTTCCTTCTCATGCCAATAAGTGAGGGGATAATACTTCTCATGGAAGCAGGTCTCAAAAGCTGCACATGTCCACACGTATCTAACGACAGTAGTCCGTAGGACATTGTCCTACCAGAGGCTGGCCTCCTTCTCAAAAATGAAGGTAACCAACTCCACCTGCTCTGCCTCAGTGCAGTGCAACGGCTTTAGCATCTTAGAGATGCGGTCAAGCCAATACTCAGCCTCCTCGAGTCTGTGAGTACCCGCAAATGTAGGAGGTCGTAAGCGCTGGAATAGCTCAAAAAGTCCGCTAGCACCCGCATTCCCAACAGGGGGCACAGGTGAAGTAGGTGGAGTCATACCCATGCTCTGGGTAAAAATCCCCGCCATGGTGGTCAAGAACTGTTGTCGCTGTACCTACTGCTGTTGTATCAACAACATCATCTGCTCCAGCCTATCAGTAGGGGAGCCGACTGAGGTACAGGTGGCGTCGATGGTGCAACAGGCGCAGGCCCATTAGTGGGGCTAGTGGCCGGCTGAGAATCCAGCATGATATCGTGAGTCAGGACCGAGCCTCGGTCCGGTTGGCTACCGCTTAGGGGAGGAGCCCTGTCAACCAAGTCTCCAGGAGTGTGGCGTGCCGTAGTCCGTGCGACCTTAGGTAGCATGCCCAATATACAACATAGGGTGCAACCCGTGTCAGATGTAGCATAACAATACTCAATTCTTTAAGCATTCAACACACCTTATAGCAAAAGAAATGACATGCATTTAATTTAACAAAATTTGTCACAATACATGGAATAAAGTTCTACATGAATTATGATAGGAACGCATGCGGCTATGTTAAGCCCAAACTACCAAATACAAACTCACTTTCTACCTACTATACTACTAGGCCCATCAACATTAAAACATAAACACCCTAAACAACAACAAAACAAGCTACAAAGCGACAGCATGGATGACTAGACATCCGAGTCTGGCGATGGAGGAGGGGTACCCTTAGCCTGTAGGCAGCACAGGATAGCTTTCAAGGTGCGAGTTACCTTCTTAAACTTGTGTTTCACGAGGGCCCGGGTATCGATAATCTCCTCTCGTAGGGCAGCCTGGCCCTCCCTAAGTTGAGCTAAGCGGGCTTCCTTAGTAGCCCCATCAATGTCATGCTCCAGTGCCGTAGGAGGGGAGCTCTCATCCCTGTCCTGAGCCTCATCTTCTTCTTCCTGTTCCTCCTCTATCTCTTCCCTGCTTTCCTCATCGCTTCCATACTCCTCACTAGCCGTCTCGTCCTCACTCTCATCAAGTCGGGCTTGCCGCTGTTGTGGCCCAATTTCCATCTGATTGAGAGCAGTTTCGTTGATGTAATGGATCGGCACCGGTATTCCCCCCAAGTCTATAGCCAAACTCACATGCAATCTTGCATATGAGTCGGCCGAATGGGAGCGAATCAGACATTCTAGTAGAGCGTGCGGTAAGAACTATCTATCGCAGAACATATGTAGGCACGCACAACTTCTCTCCTTGTCCCTCTTGGTACAGGAAATCTACCATCAGGCGCGTGCACTCGCTGCGATTGCTCCACCTGGGGTAGACGTTGAACGTGAAAATGTGGTGAAGCAGGCGGAAGTCGTCTGTCATATTAGTCGCCAGGAGACTATTGTTTGGCCGCCAATGAACCAGTCGGCTACAAAGGAAGTGCGTGCGACAATCCCTTTCACGTGCACTCTTCAGATTCTTCTCTCTTGCATGGGCCTCGCCAAGCAACATTTTTATAACCCTAGCTATCAACCCAACATCAATTGTGGCCTCCCGATCTCTACCCACTGGGATCTTGAACTGCAAGGGCTCTAACACAGGCTCTCGAATGTGGGCGCAGAAGGCTCGGACAGTGCCCACATTTGTGCGGTACTTGCCCTTGAATATGGGACCCCACCCGGCTTCCATTAGGTGATCCATCACCAGGTATTCTCCAAAGAGCCTCTCATCCACATGTGTTTCAAAAAGGACCCTACGGCCCACAAATCTTCCATGAGACAAATCAGCCAGCATGGTTCTTGGGAGAGGAGCCTGGGGATCGAGGTCCTACTTAGTCCGTATCTCTCGTTCAACGCTTGAACCTGCGGCGGTGCCTCTTGGCCTCCTTGAACGAGTAGGGCGACTAGGCCCGGCCTCATCCGTAGGAGTCCTCTTCTTTCCCATGAGGGAAAGAAATATGAAAAGTGAAAACATGGCCACGACGAGCTCAAAAAGGGCCATTTGAGTGGGATAATAATGGAGACTAAGATGGGTTGTTGGACTTGGAGGTATATGAGACCCAAATGAGAGGTTTGTGCACTCCAATCGAAGGAAATGAGAGGGATAGGAGGTGGGTGTTGCTACAAACGGTGGAGGGGTGTAATTCTTAAAGGAAAATGAGGAAATGGGAGAATTGAGAAGGAAAAAAGGGTTTTTGGGGAGAATGGAGAGCTTGAAGGAGTATTAATCGAAAGAGGGGAGCAAATGAAGTGGAAAAAACCACTTAAACTCAATTTGGTGGGCCACACAGCGCCCAAGGGGCGTCGGCCCGCACGGCCCACACCGGCCAGGCCCGCCAAGAGACGAGGCCTCGCAGAACCGGCGAGGTCCTCGCCGACCTCTGGACATTCTGGCGAGGGGTTGCCGGTGGGGCGAGGTCCTCCCCCCTGGGTCCTAAAAATATGTGGTGCCCCCTCTAGGTCCCCCCGATTTGTATGGTTTGGCCCCCCGACTCCCTTTTGAGTCGTTTCGGGCCATTTCGGGTTCCTTGCTGATGTCTATGTGCATTTATCAATTTATTAAAGGCTGGGATGGGTAAATCGTGGTCTATACCCATCGATTGATAGTCTAGGGGTGATCCGGAGTCGTCTCAAGCGATCACGGAGGGGTACGGACCCGATCTCGGTGATCGATATCGGTTAATTTCACCGATTAGCAAAACTGGGAATCATAAGCTTGTTTCTACATTTTCTTGCACCCTCCTACGTCGAAATGCGTCAGCGTACATCGTACGACCATGCTCTGATACCAACTTATAATGCCCTGAAAATAAGGGGTCGAGCATAAGCTCCACTCTAGAGTTCTAACGCATCACTTATACAACATAGATAATGATGATTAAATATTGTCCGTGTTAGTGCATTAAACATGAGTGGGATTACATCAAAACAACATGTCATACTCTAGAGACAGGTAAAATACGCATGCGGAAGACTGTGATAGATATAGAAAATATATAAACTGTTGTAAGTCTCCAGAGTGTGAACATGTTACCAGGTTAAATATATACATGTATACTTCCCAAAATGGACCAAAAATGAATATACGTGTGCGTTTCAAAAAGATAAAATAGCAAGTGTAGTGGCATCTAGTCAACATCCCAGAAATCCCCGTCGATAAGGACACGACTCACATGAAGCCGCCAGAAAACTGCATGTAGGAGAATGCCTCCTCGTCGTCCTCGAAGTCCGTCTTTGCCTCGTAGGCTGAGCCATCACCTGTAGCTAAGACAAAGTCTGGTTGGTGTGTATAACACCGTCCCAGAACGTGGGAGTGAGTGATTAACTCAGTGGAACTATAAAGCAAAGGTTAACATGCTATCAATTCAGTCAAGCAGTAATGATAAAACAGTACAACACTCATACCCTAAGTACTCTTGTTAATGCAAGAATGATATGAAATAATGATGTATGCCCTCGTCTACGCTCCCTCAGCGACTTTATCTCACGATCGCAGCATGCAACCCTTTTTTAGTGCTTGACTTGCTCTGCCAAAGGCACACGTAAATGCGGTGCATGCACGTGATTAACCAAGTTCGTACTTAGGTTTATTCATACAGCAGGATTTGGAAGCTAAAGTACCTTCCTTATATCATTTCCCAAACAATGATCCATTCTAGGGTCGTCAGTCCTAGTAAATATCATACGATGTTGTGGTTCTAGGTCACTACAAAGGGCTCGTCACCTGATTAGTGTAGGCCTAGTTTATACTCTAGTCGCTACGGGAAGGCTCGCCACCTCAACGTAGTCTCAGAGTACACTCGAGGTTACTACAAAGGGCTCGTCACCTGATCAGTGTAGGCCGACAGCTCGAATACAGTGTCCCATACCACCATATTTGGTTCACGAGACAGTGTTGTTCACTGGTCACTACGAGGATGCTCGTTGCCCCAGCGTAGGCCGACAACTCGACCATGGTGTCCCATACCACCATGTCCGGCTCATGAGTCTTAGCGGATCGATGTACCAAGCTTAACGGGCTTTTCACTGGTGAGTTTGTTACCTTAGATTTATTCAGTAGCGTCCATACATGGTGAACATACATCGGGCCAATCTGGTTACTCGACAAGCTCGACTAGTATGAGCACACGTTGCTTTGATTGACATGGAGTGTATAAGCATTCTGCGTGGCCTAACCACTCTCGACAAACAACGTATGACTCGTATTCATCGAACACGTCCGTCGTGGCCAAAACAGTCTGACCACCAATCATAAACCTTTACCGATTGCCTGGACTACGTCGTAGCCCCAAACACACTCCAATCAATAGTATTCACATATAATAGCCAAGGCTGCATTGACAACCAATTTAAATATAAATCTCATTTGAACATTTCAACATACACGTAGTACGCATGTTATCACACATAGGCATTTCATACATAAATCACATAGTAGTAAAGTAGGTTACATTACGGAAACTGTAACTATAAATAAGGTGATTGAGAATCCTGTCTCAACACCCTCATTGAATACATGGCAACAAACATTTTCTCATTTAGGCATTTTATCAAACACTTAGACTACTCATGTCACGTTCATGAAACAAATTAGCTAAAATACATATTATAGCAAATCCTTCCACATAGGAGTTACCATATGTACAACAATCATGCATGCTTGATCAATAATCATGTTAAGCACAAATCATACTTCCATATTCATTCAGACGTCTCAACAAACACATGGAGTATATTCGACATAGTTCCTATATATGTAAAATATACGGATTACATCGTATCTAAGCATGTGTGATAACAATCAAGTCAATCATAAATCATCACTGACATTGAAAGCTTTGAAAACCATAACCTAAACATTTATAGTCCGCACCTTTCGTCGGTAAACAAGTAACGAACTCAGTTTAAACACCAATCTTTTTCTACGGCACAACGGCCACCTATAGCATGAAATAGGTTAGCTATTTTATCACTTACACTATTGGAAACCCTAAAACTGATTAGGGTTATGTTTTCTTACCCAAGTACGGAGTCGGAATCGGCAGAATACCGATACAGATGTAGTAGTTGAGTGTGTGGAGTGGCGAGATTGAATCCAAGGAACAAACGCCAATTCTCTCTCTCTCACTTTCTCTCTCGATCTTCTTCTCTTTTCTCTCACTTCTCTTTCTTAGGGTTAGGAATTCATATGGAATGAGAGAGGGATGGGTTTAGGCCCTTATATAGGCCTAGAACTGGTGGAAATGGTCCGACGGTTATGGTATACTTAGGTTATATCCAAGTAGGGGCTGTTTCAATCCAACGGAGCACTTCTGGAGGCCCCCTTTCTGCGTACAGTCAGACTTAAGCTCTCTGACATTGGATCTAAGTTGAGTTAAGTTTTTGATCCGATCGAATTTACAGATCGAATCTGGCGAACCAGTTTCAGTTCAATGGTCACCGCCACTCGATTAGGGCCACAAGTACACCGACATGTGTATAAAATTTTTCCTGATCTGAGGGCATATTTGGGTCAGATTCTGACGGTCTGAATTCTTATATTTGGCCTGCAAGTGAACGACTCAATTCACTTAAATCTGAGCATGTTTCCTAAAGATATTCATGTTTCTCACACACTTTGCTCCGGGCTCAAGTTGTGCGTTTCTGGATACTATCTGGAGTTAATTTTCGAGATGGTTGTCAAGCCCCGCAAAGTGGTCATAATGCTTTAGTTTCGTAGTAATCAGACTTTTGACGCTCGGTCCAGGTCCGATACGAAGTTTCGTGCTGTTCCCGAGAGTAACTGGGTTTTGAGATTGATCCTAGATTATAGGGTAATGTAGCGTCAATGATTCTGCAAGTTTTGGGTCTTGCAGTTCGTATTTAAAGTGATTAGTGCTAATTTCACAGGTAACGTAGTTTAACACTTAGTTAACTTCGTCTAATTTCTAAAGGATTTGGTCCTGTGTGATTTCTGCCTGAGGTGGTACTAGAGTCTTTGTACTGACTTTTCTGAGACGTTACAATTCTGGTCAAAATTGTGACCCAATTTACTGACCTCATGAAAACCTAAGAATTGATGTAAGTTTTGTGGGCCCATCATGATGTGTGTCGAACATCAACACTGTGCATTTGATGTGTCCCTTTTAGGTTATGAGATATCTCAAAAATCATTCGTATATAAAACTCAGGTGGGCCATCCCATCTAAAACTATGTGAACACATCCTAAAATATATAAAAGCAGTTGGTGGGGCCCACCTGAGTTTTGGATGCGGTTGAAACTTGGTTTGACCGCTCTTCCAAGTGGGACACACATATTGAATGGGATGGATAAAACACTCACATCATGGTGGGCCTCACATACCCTGCCCGGATGGATTATCTTATGGGGGGGGGGGGGGGGGGGGGGTAGTATTCTAACAGAAGCAAATTGCGTACTGAGTAACTCAGTACCCTTACAATACTAAGTAAACTCTATGTGGTCCACCATTATTTATTTATTTTATCCACTCTGTTCATCCATGTTAACAGATAATTTTAGGTGTAGAGTACAAAAAGGAAGCATATCCAAAACTCAAGTGGACCACACCACAGGAAATAGTGTGATTGAACCTCTACCATTGAAAAATTCTTGGAGGGCACAAAAGTTTTGGATCAAGATGATGTTTGTGTTTTCTCTTCATCCATGTCTTTTTGATATTATGAATAGGTTGGATGGCAAATAAACATTACTGTGGGCCCAAGGAAGGTATCAACGATTGAAATCATTATTCCACACTGTTTCATGTGGCATGGTCCACTTGAACTTTGGATTTACTGAAAATTTGGTATCAACCCACACCGTTCATCCATTTTTTAGGATCATTTTAGAGAATTATCTAAAAAATGAATCATATCCAAATATTAAATGGACCACAACACAAATACCAGCAGGGATGGGGAACGGATTGGCTACTCCCCTCGCCACTAGCCCGGTGGCTTGTATTCGGTGCTCCGTGGGCCCCACCATGATGTATGTATATCATCCATTATGTTCATCCATTTTAATAGATCATTTTAGGGATTGATCCAAAAAAATGATAGGGATATAAAACTAAGGTGGACCACATCATAGGAAAACAATAATGATTGGATATCCACCATTAAAATCCTCCTTAAGGCCCACTGTACTATTTATTTGACCTCCAATCTGTCGATTAGATCATACAGGCCCTGATGAAGGGGAAAAACAAATATCAGCTTGATCCAAAACTTTTATGGCCCTAAAAGGGTTTCAATGGTAGATGTTCAATCCCCCACTACTTTTTTTAGTGTGGTCCATTTGATAGTTAGATCTATCTTATTTTTTGTCTCAAGGTTTACGACGAGCTTGCCAGTTGGATGAACGGTTTGGATATAACAAATACCTCATGATGGGACCCACAGAACTTGTTGACGACAGCCACCGATTCCCTTCATTTCATTTAGCCAGCCCTAAACCGACTCTCTGTCTCTCTCTCCCTCTCATATGCTCTCCTCTCTGTCTGTCCCTCTCCCACCTCTCTCTCTTCCTGTCAATCTCTCCACGAACATTGAGGTAATTCTCTCTCTCTCTCTCTCTCAATCGATTGATAGTAGTGATTCTCATTCCTACTGTTCCCCTGTGGCGTGGCCCACTTTTGAGTTTTGTGTTGACCTGATAGATTCGGAACCCCCATGATTGGAAACTCCCTATATTTAGAACCCCCATGATTACAAACTCCCTAGATTTAGAACCCCCATGATTGGAATCCATGGTGCCAAATGACCCTAAGGGCCTGTTTGGGAGCGTGGATTTGGAACCCCCTCGATTTGAAACCCCTAGGAGTGGAAACCCACTGGATTTGCATTCCTCCTAGTGTGTTTGGCACCCTGGAGTGTGAATCAACTTTAATCCAAAAGGGGAGCTCCACACAGTACACAGTCTAATGTACATTATGTCCATTTTGTATGGTCCTAATTTTTGGCACAAGGTCAGCTCCATAGTGAGGGCTCAAAAGTTACACCAATTGGCATACTGTCCTATGCATGGCCTTTTTTAGATGGTCAATATATCTAGAGAAATGGTCCTCAAAATTGTTTATGGATTGAATAGTTGTGAAAACACCCATTTGCTGCATTTTTTTTTTTTGAGAAATGGACCATCCATGAGGTGGATTGAATTGGTTTGTCCAATAGTTAGTCTAATGTACATGTGTCTCCATTTTGTCCAACAGTCATACTTGATAGTGTAACACTTCACGGTCTAAATAGAACAGACAATTTTTTTGCACCTTTTCCATCTATCCCTCCTATATTATCTTTTTAATACATTTGTAGTCATGAGAGAAATCTAGTAGACCTAAAGCGGAAGACATATATGCAATGACCTAGGAAAGATTGCTAAAATCTACATCGTGAAGTTAAATAGGGCTTGGCTATGATAATCTGGTGAACCTAGGTCTTACATGGGATTTTCAAGCAAAGTTTGTGCCCTCGAGATGTAGTAGATTGAGCTTCTCTTCTTTGGCCATGTTGGGGTCGAAGGCTCCAATAAGGTGAAAGTTGGAGCCTTTCTTTAGGATTCCAATTGGTTGAAGATGTTTTCAACTATCACATGATAATTTTGGTTGGAGGTGATTCAGAAAATGGTACTGCTTGGTGAACAACATAAACGAGGAAGTGTGGTGTCTTGCTTTCATTGTTGACAAAATCCAAGACATTGCCATTGATCTTAGTAGTAGATATTTTCAATTCCCAGGGAGGTTAATGATGTGGCCAATGGTTTAGTCAATCAGGTGCTTTAAAGCTTTTTGTTTGGAGAGAAAACCAAGCAAATGAATACAAATTCCCCTGATGTGACAATTTCCTAACCTTTCCTTGAAAATGAGCAAAATCATTTCCCAAAAGACCTCTTAAACATAAATTTCCATAGTTACAAGAGACCTCTTAAGTAAGTTTGGTTTATGATCAATCGTAAGTAGCATTTTTTTATTTAAAGTTACTTAATCACTTCAGTTTGATAAGTAGAAATCAAGATAAACTACTTAAGGAATAAGCAACTTAAGTAACTTATGATCACCAATGCATAATTCTTGGGATTAAATTGATTGCTGGGAAGGTGTGTGCTTTCTATGTGGAATCTCAGAATAGATGATCTTCAATTTTTCATTTTTCCAATTCATAGTGTGGATCGATTTCTTTGCATTCTTTGCAATCGCTAATGCATAATTTTACATCGCAAGTGTTGAATGAACATCTGGCTATGGGGAAGGTGGATGAGTTGCATCCTGACTTAACAGTAGACCCTCTTGGAATCTTGCATCCTGCAAACAAATTAACTCATCAACTTCCAATCGAAAAACTTCAGCATGGTGCCACTTCCCTTGAACCACCCAATTATTTTGCACAGGTCGTGATAATGTGTTTGTTATAGGTCAGTGCATACTCATCCTTTGCAAGGATGGTGGGAGTTGGAATTGGTTTGGAGCAACAAAGAAGGAGAATGGACCCCACGACTAATGAACCGTAGTTCACAAACTGCACTAGAGATTTCATTGGCACAGTTGATTACATATTTTACACAGGTAAATTTCCTTGTTGCAAGATGACTTTGCTGAGCTTTCTTTCCCTTTCTCTTGCCTTTAATATCTGTATTCTGTCATTTGTTATTTATATATATGGTTCAGATATTGATAAAAACTTCTACTAGTTGGAGCTTTGTGATCCAACACATATGGTGAGCACTGAAAGTTCAGCAAAGCCAACAAGTTTACCATGAATGATGGTCACAATTCAATTAAAATTTAGCATGTGTGCAGAGAACAATTCAATGGGAAAAAAAAAATATGATCTTGGATGATTCAAAGTCAACATGGTATTATCTACGGATCAGTAGAAAAAAAATCTGGTTTCAAAAAACGTACAAATCCACATATAGAATCAGGTTGGGAAAGACACAAAAATCAACACCTTTCGGCAGAAGAAATCTGATCACCTAGAAGAAGAATCTGATTTTTGGTGACAGATTTAGCAATTTATACACAAGAAAATTAAACAACTTAGGATCTAGGTTGGGAAAAATTCACCAATCTCTAATTTGAATTTGGGAGATAAATTTTACATATAGGATAAATTCATCCAGCAACTCAGAATCTGATTCTGAAAGACAAATTTCAGCAGTAAGAAAAATCCAGCAGTATAGAAATCTTTTTTGAAAAATTGATGAAAAGAATCAATATATAAAATAAAAAAGGCGTGTTGCTGGCCAAAAATGTAATAAGTTGAATTATATAGGGAGATAAATTCACCAAACAGCTGGCCAAAACCTTGTTTAAAAAATCAAGTTTAGGATGTCCATAGAGGGCCACAAAATATCATATTCTAATAACCTGAAATTCAAGTTGCTGTTGAGAACATAGAATGAACCGGAGTGCAACATGGTAGGTTTGTTGGGTCAGTATTAGGTGAAATTAGTGGAATTCTATGGTGGCCATTTGCAAATCAGGTGTGAGGAGACATCAAGAATCTTCAAGCAAGAATGTAGATGGATTAGAGTTTTTAAGTTTTTGAACCATGGATGAGCTGCTGCTGAAATTTCTTGGAGTGCGTTTGGATGGGCCGCAAACTAAAACTTACATTGAAATGATGTCCTAGCTACCTGACTGGTGGGCATCTAATGGGCAACTAAAATGAAAAATAGTCAATTGTCCGAATCAAACAAATCCATCTAATGGGCAACACTATTGCTGAAGCTACGGCCATGCTGGTTGGTATCTTAATCTGTAGTGAGATAGGTTCACTATAAAAAATACATGTATTAGTGGCGCATTATAATATTTAGTTTTGTTGGGGCCTCTATAAATGCTAACTTCTCATATTGCAAGTTTTCTCAAAATTTTCTGCAGCAACAGAACAATTGTTACCAACATCAACTGATAAACTCAGTACACAGGAGGTTTTTCTTCTTCTTCTTCTTTTTAATTCTCCTTTTGCTAAGCATAAGATTATCTCTTCTTATTAAAGAAGCAAGGCTTCTTAGATCATGAACATAGGATATGGAGGCATGTATGTACCAGCATTTGTTCACTGTGTACATCTCTAGCTACTTGCGAGTCTTGAAAAGTGACCCATGCAATGTTTCTTCGTTGTTTTTCACACGTCACTTGAAAATTGTTCTTGTATGTAGATTGGCATACTGAAGGATCTCTAAATCTTATATATGGGCGTTAATGAACTTGGATTTGGGAAAGCTCATGACTTGAGTTTTCTTGACTCCTTGATTAATTGCAGTAGCTTACAAGAATGCCTTAATAAATAGTCAGTGGCGTTTCAACTTTTTTACTTCTGTAATTAGTTAAATGATTAGATGCAAGTTTAGTTTTTTTTTTTTCGTGTGTTTTCTTTCAACCATGGGCAATCTTTTCTTTTAATTGATTTAGTGTGTAGCCTGAGATTCTTCTCTGCATGTAACTCTCGCCATACAGGCCAAGCATGTGGGGTCCACCATAATGTTAGTGCAATGTCCAATCCATCCATCTTTGTGCCTGATCGTCTGAGGAAATCAAACAAAACAAAGCCTGTCTAAAACGCAAGTAGGCCACAACACCAAAATGAAGCATGCCTAAAACGCAAGTGGGCCACAACACTATAAACAGTAGATTTGTAATGCCCATTAATGTTCTTATTTTGGGATTCTCTCTCTCTCTCTCCACATGCATTCCACAAGCCAAACCCTCTTCCTATTTTGACAGTCACACATAAGAATGTCTTATAATATATATATATATAGATATATATATATATATATATATATATATATATATATATATATATATATATTATATATATATATTATATATATATATAATGTGACATCCAAAGAACTAAAGAAACACCCTATTATTACTCAGCTTAAGAACTGGTTGGTAGACACATATGCCACTTGAATAAAAGAATGATAGCTCCATAATAATTTGGTTCCTTGTATGTATACTGTTTGGATGCCTTCATCTCCTCCGAAAAATTAGAAGTTACTCAAAATTAAAAATTAGATATTTCAAATATAGGCATTTCCCTCCCTATTGTGCCTATAGTGTCGCCCACTTGAGTTTCGGATGTCTTATTTTTGTCTCACGACTTAAAATGTGGTGTCAAAATGGATGTATGGGATGGCTTCGTCACAAAGATCATGATAGACCCTACCTTGCTTCCAATCCATGTGGGTAGACTCAAAGGTGCAATTTCACGCAAGAGAAAAACTTTTATACTTTTCACTGAATAGATCCTTTTATTCACCTTTTTTGGTCGTGTGGGCATGCTCGAATTTATGGACTTCGTATCATTTTCATGTTGTTTTACCGTTTTATTGATACGGTTACGATTCCAGTCCAATCTCTGCTCTTTTTCTTTTTGCCATTTTATGTATGTGTGATTGAACTTTATGATTCCAATACAATTGTCTGTTCTATTTCCATTTGTATTGTGGATATTATTTTTGGAGTGGGAAGGTTGAAAAACATAATCTGCATATTCATTTCATGTCTGCCCCAAATCTGCAATTTGTACATAATGAGATTTTTTTCCACTTATCTTGAGTAACGTCTAAAAATTTATAGTTGTTGGATTTGTTGTTAGATGGTTAGATGTTGATGAAAGGATTTAATTTTATGGTAGGATGATTATGCGGCGCTCAATGACGATGAATATGAGGAGAAGATGAAGAAAGAAACTATATTGTTTTTCTTTCTAGAAACGTAAGTTAGAGTCTTTTTAGATTCATTTAAACTCTTGTTTCTCTCAAATATATATATATATATATATATAAACTTCAGATATATAGATTTAAAATTCAAATACGAGACCATTAATACCATTATTATAAAAAAAATTTTAAAAGGCAGTGGCTACGGCTATTAACCGTAGCGTATTATCTAGAAACCGTAGCTGTAGCTAATTACAACCTATTGCTACAGCTCTCGTTTGACTTTTAGCTACAAATATAATCCGTAGCTATATGAATTTTTAGTTACGTATAGTATAGCTATGGATTTAATCCGTAGCTATTGGTTCTATGGCTACAGACTAAATCCGTAGCCATATGTTTAAGACTATAGCTACAGTACCAATTACTACGGACGTGTTACAGATGATAACTGTAGCCATAGACTTTTAGTTACGACTTTAATCCATATCCTTTGCCCCTTTTTTCTGGTAGTGGTGTTACGATATGCAATAGCGATGTGTAAAATCGTCGCAAATAAGCTATATTTAGCGATGATTTATTAAGTTATCACAAATAATTATTATTTGCAACAAAATTGGCGATAAGCCATACTCGCCGCAAAAAACTTTTTGTGACAAATTTGGGTTTGTTAGCGACGACGAGGACTCGTCGCAAAACGTCTTTATTCGCGACTAGTCTCATATCTAGTGACGTTTTACGATATGCAATGGAGATGTGTCAACTCATCGCAAATAAGCTTTTTTTAGCGACGATGTATTAAGTCGTCGCAAATAATTATTATTTGCAATAAAATTGGCGACAAGCAACACTCGCCGCAAAAAACTTTTATGACAAATTTAGGTTTGTTAGCGACGACGAGGACTCGTCGCAACATGTATTTATTTGCGACGAGTCTTATTTTTAGCGACGTTTTTCGATATGCAATGACGACGTGTAAACTCATCACAAATAAGTTTTATTTAGCGACGATGTATTAAGTCATCACAAATAATTATTATTTGCAACAAAATTGCCGGCAAGCAACACTCGCCGTAAAAACCTTTTTGTGACAAATTTGGTTTTGCTAGCGATGATGAGGACTCGTCGTAACACGTCTTTATTCGCAACGAGTCTCATATTTAGCGACGTTTTATGATATGCAATGGCGACATGTCAACTCATCGTTAATTAATTAAATTTTGTGACAAGTTATTAGGTCGTCGCAAATAGTTAAGTTATTGGCGACGGGTTACCATTTTCGTCGCTAAATAAAATTTGTGACGCTGTATTTGTAACAAACGTGGCAACGAGCAACACTCGTCATTAAAAATTTTTAGCAACAAGTTGACTTGTCGCGAAGAGATTGAATTGTTGTAGTGTGGTGTGTGAGTGTGTGAAGTGTGTGGGTGTGGGTGAGTCACATATGCTCGTGAATAAGCATGTGTGAGTTTACTTTCACAAGAAATGAATGGATCGATGGCTGGACGAATGGGTAAATGAATGGACAGTCGATGGATTCACGGGGCCCATAGAGCATGACCAGTAATGACTGCTTATTGCGAGGGTCAATACGCAATTTACATCCGACAAGTAGTAGTTGGAGCTTTTTAACAAATAGTTAATGCTCATGCGATGACTAAGAACCCGAGAAGATGCATTTTGAGGGAAGAAATTATAAGAATGCTCTCATTTTTTCTTTCTTTTAGTGAAATTCAAGATTTATGAGCCGGCATGGTATGTGTGTGACATTCAAACCATCCAACATCTGCACCTCACCATGATGATCACATGAACCAAAAATCAGGAGATCATCAAATGGGCTACGTTGAATTTGAATGTTTTGAGTTGTGTATATTATTTTGATAGATTGGCAAATCTTATGATTGGATTATATATATATATATATATATATATATAATATATATATATATATATATAATATATATATATATATATATATATATATGCCACGTTGGCTTCACAGTTTAAATTCTCCACTTTGAAAAGAAAAAAAAAAAAAACTCCTTGAAAAAAGCACAGTAAAATCCGAATTCTAAAGGAATTTTGCAGTAAATTTTTAGAAAATTATATAAAAATAATACACGTAGCAAACGTGATACAAATGTGGTAAAAAACTATATAAAAATAATTAGAAGCAGGTTATCACAGGGGCATAAGACAACTACCAACCTATTAATTAAATGCATGCTATATCACCTATCCGGCTATGGGGATTACCCCTTGCAAAATTAATGGACCACTCATTTAGTGGACCACTCTTCTACTTTTCTATTTATCAATAGCTCTTCTCTCTCTCTCTCTCTCTCTCTCTCTCTCTATATATATATATAATATATATATATATATATATATATATATGTTTTTTGTATGATGTGGCCTACTTGATAAGTAGATGTTTTTTTTTTTTTTTCAATATACGGACCACATGGTATAGCCAACCTGTTGGGAGGACTAGATGTCACGTGCACTAAGTATGTTGGAAGCTGTAAGTTGGGTGGGCATAACTTGTGGTCTAACCGATTGGACTCGAGACCTTCAGAGAATTGATAGCACAACATTCATGTTCACCCACAACATGACAACTTATGCAAGGATTAGAACGGTGCAAATGGTAGGCAGCCGTAAGGCCACGTGGCAAAATGAGGCTGGACGGGCTTCTCAGGTGGGTCACACTATTTGCAGGGCACGGATGTCATATCCTTGGGAAACGGACTGATGGTGACCCCAGCAACAGGTTGGCCACTGTGGGGCCATCTTGATGTGTGTTTTATACGGATGTTGTCCATGCATTTAGCCAGCTCATTTTAAAGCATAAACTCAAAAATAAAGTAGATCCAAAGCTCTAGTGGACTACACCACAGGAAACAGTGTGGATAATGACACTCACCCTCACTATTGAAACCTTCCTAAGGCCCACCACAATGCTTATTTGCCATCTGTCATTCATTTTTCCGATTTCGATTTGGGTGATGTGATTTGTGCGGACGTATTAGAATTGAATGTGTGACTCAATTCAAACTGAACAACTACGACCCTAAGTTTCAAGATAAACAGATAAGTCAGAAATCGACCACATGTGACCAGATCAAATAAGATCGGTTACCTATTCAACTACTTGCACAACATTTATGTAAGATGATCAGGTGATTATCAGAGGGTGGGGTTTGTCCTCTGAAGATAAGTTACACCTTTGCCTTTCGTATGAAATGACTTTTTTTTAATATAGATGAAATAAAAAAAAAAATCTTACAGTCGGCCACGGAGAACAACTATAGAGCGCCTTTCTGAATGGAAAACTTATTTAATACTCGAATTGAATCCAACGTATGAGCGTAGACTCCAATTATAGTTAAAGTTAATAGCTACTTGATTATTGTTACCGATTACATTACGGAATGTAAACAACTAAGCACTACACCAAAATTGTTGATTAGGAATGGCCACGTCTTTTGTGTAAGAATGATTTAGGTTGTTCCTAATGCGAACAGTTTTAAACTGTTACGAAGTGGAGAAACAGGGAAATAAAACTTAGGTAAACATTACACTCATCTCCTCTCTCTCTCTCTCTCTCTCTCTCTCTCTCTCTCTCTCTCTCTCTCTCTCTCTCTCCCTCTCTTCTCTTTCACTTTCTTCTCATTTCTTCTAAAGTGCTACACGTTTCATAATCCACAACTCTTTCTTTTTCTCTCAAATCTAAAAAAATTGGTGCCCAAATTTGAGATACCACCGGTTAAGAAAAGTAAGATCCGCTTCCTAAGATTTTTAAATTCTCTTTTATCTCGATTTATGAATGTTAGGGTTTCCAGATTGCAACTCCACCCTACAACCATTGTCTAGCTGCAACTCTAGCAACTACCCACCACTGGTACCTAGATCAACACTCCAACTACCCCACCGCAACCTCGATTCTCCTCTCTCCTTCCCTCTTTCTTTCTCTCACATTGGGCGATCTTTTTCCTAGCGAAAACAATTTCGACGACCATCGTCCATCTTGGATGAGGTGAGTACTAGGTCCAGTGAGATCTTGTCCTTTTACTCACTGTAAACAGACAAATTTAAGCCAATCTACCTATTTTTTATTTTTTTATTTTTTATTAATTTTAACATGAGTCCAATTTCTATCTCCCTCTCTCGTAGATTTCATTTTATCATTCTAATTTTTGTGCCCCTTTTTAGATTTTTGGTGCATGGACCATAATATCATCATTTTATGCCACTAAACAATGGTCCCACTCGTAAGAACTAAGATGCCTATTGTATAAGACATCCTATATTTCATGAATGCTAACTATTTGATGAAATAACTCAACAAGGAATGTTTTGTGTGGATGTAGCTTATATTTAAAATACATTCTCCCTCTATCTAAAACAAGATAAGAGGAAGAAAACAATCATCTTCCCTATAGATTCAACACTAGAAAAATATATATCTAGAGCTATATAAATATATACTTGACGTAGGAGTGTCCTATAATTCCTGCATTCTAAGAGTTGTTACATGAGCAATATTCTAATGCCATAAAAAATTATCAAAGACCTTTCAGTGCTTCTATCTCAAACACATACAACTCTAGTTGGCGGAACTACCCGAATCTTAGTTGTAGGAATGGATCATTGGCTAATGCAAACAAAAATCCTCAAGGGTCTCTTCCTCTGATCCTCATTCCACTATTAACTCAGAAAAGGACCCAAGAGGATCCAATTTAAAAAATCATGCACGATCGAGAGCAGTTCAATTCAGAATACTCTGCAAGCATTCCACGACATTAAAATGTACATTCAAAGATTGTTGTCACATCTAATTGTTAGGGAGGAAGGGACTCTTCCAGTCCAACCTCTACCTAACCCAAAATCGTAATGTGAGATAAGTGACCTTGGCTGTTCAACTCAAGATGTGGAGAAAGCAAAGTCCATCACCACTCTTAGAAGTGGAAAAATAATTGACAAAAATATCCCGATGAGGACTAAGAAGCCTAAGGACTCGGAAAAATCTAAGAGAGATGATGGGCCTATCAACGCTACACATGAGAACGGACTGGAAAAGGAATACAAACTAGTTACTCCATTTCCACAATGGTTGATGTCACCAAAACCTTTACCTAACACTCAAAGATATCTTAGAGGTTCTGTAAGTGCTATGGTCTCATGCTCCTTTGGTTGTCAAATTTTGATGTGTCAAAACATCTATCTGTGTCCTGTACTTGTATGATGATTTATATGAATTCAAGACACTGCATAAACACTTCAAGAAGCTACATGTTGAAGTCTTCAAGAAGCTACATGTTGAAGTCTCAAGAAGCCACATGTTGAAGTCTCAAGAAGCTACAATGTTGAAATTCAAGTCTGAAGAAGCAACGCATGAAGTAGTTTTATGTTGATGAAGATCTCAAGTTTAAAGCTACATCAAGTTCAAGATTTCAAGCCTGATATGGTTCAAAATATCTACATTCGTTGAATGGGTGAAGTTCAATGTCCATACGACATGGTTCAGGTTTGAATGACCTTAGGTTGACCCTTTAAGTAGGTCACTTTGGATACATAAATCAAATATTTATTTTACATAAGTTTGGTCTATTCTACGACTCAAAGTCCAGCAACGTAATCTATGGTCCTACGACCAGTCGTAGGGATCTACGACCAGTCGTAGGTGACCCACGACCAGTCGTAGGTGACCCACGACCAGTCGTAGGCTACTCACGACCAGTCGTGGAACGGCTTTCAAAGATCGCGCTTAATTTTTCAAAAATCTGTTATAGCTACGACCAGTCGTAAGTTTCTAAGACCAGTTGTAGGATCAATTTTTGCTTCTATAAATTGAACACGAAATTCAGAGTTTTCACACCTCAACTCTATTCAATTCAAGAATTTTCAAGTGATCACTCTGAGATAAGTCTGTGTTTATTTTAAGCTACATTGTGCTTATTTAATATTCCTTTTTGCTAGCTTATTTAATTTGATTTTGTTTCTGTATTCCAATCTTTTATTTGAAAAGAGGAATTATCTTATTCCTTCTTCTTGGAATCAAAATCAAATATAGCTACGCCCGACTTGTTAAAATCTAAAATCAATTAGAATTTAGAACCTTATGAATGTGAGTATTGGAAATTGAACTTTGACATTCAATCATCTACTCCGATTGGTTCTACCGGGCTGCTACGAAAGGAGAAATCCAGGTATTTTACAATTCTGTAAAATTTCATTTCTTTTGGTTTTGTTTGAGGTTAAGCCAGAAAAATCTCATTGTACTGGTTTTGTTTGAGGTTGAACCAGAAAAATCTCATTGTATTGGTTGTCTGAGGAAAACCATAAAACTCAGAAAAGAGGGGTTTTTGAATTGTCTAAGCCCAAGTGAAAAAGACACAATTGTAATGGTTTTTGGTGAACCTGTGAAAACCTATTTGATAGTGAACACTAATATCCCCTGTGTGAGGATATTAGGAGTGGAGTAGCTTTTTGTGTGGCTGTTGGAAAACAGTTGGTGTACACACAGGCGAACCACTATAACTCTTTACCTTGTGGTTTGAATGCTTGCTTAATTTTCATATCTTTTATCATTCGATTGTGTGGAATGTACAAGTGGATGTGAATGTTGTAACTATTTACATTTCAAGCAAGTGTGGGGTTTGTTGTAATAATTTAGATCTTACTTCTGTATTTAATTTCAATTCCTTGATATTTCATTTACTTAAATTAAAATTGAGTCCTTGATCCAAAAGAGGTTCTAGAAATAAGGTTGTCCTACCATAAGCCCTTGTTTATTATGGTGTAAGGTTGTCCTTAGAACTGAATTTGTATCAATCTCTCAATACTTATTTATCAAGGTGATTTAAATTTAGCTTTGTGAATTGATTCATATTGTAAGGCTATTGGTTTAATTTATTTCTGCTAATTTTATTTTAAATTTGGCATAGTCCTATTCACCCCCCCTCTAGGACATATAGCTTGGCCTTTTCAAGTGGTATCAGAGCCTAATAGCTCATTTTTTTGCTTTTTATTTGGATTTATTTCCTGAGCTAACGATCTAAGCTATATAAAAAGATGTCAAATTTTGATAGCCTTTCAGTTACTAGGCCTCCACCCTTTGATGGCTCCAACTATGCCCATTGGAAAGACAGAATGAGGATCTTCCTCAAATCAATGGATGAAAGTGTGTGGCAATCCACAGTGACTGAATGAAAACCTCCTATCATGGAAGTAACTGGTGTTGATGGTTCAAAATCTATGAAAATTACACCGTATTACCAATGGACCACACTTCAGAAAAATAAGAGTAGTGCTAATGCTAAAGCACTAAATGCAATCACTTGCGCACTATCACCGGATGAGTTCAAAAGAATCATATCCTGTGATACTGCAAAGCAAGCCTGGGATATTTTAGAAATGACACACGAAGGTACATCAATTGTCAAGAAATCTAAAGTCCAACTCCTCACAACTAAATTTGAAGAAATTCATATGGAGGAAATGAAATGTTTATGGACTTTTACACTAGATTGAATGACATTGTAAACTCAATGTGGGGTCTTGGCGATAAGATCCCAGAAAGTAAAGTGTGTGCAAAAATACTACGCTCTCTTCCTGAACGGTTCAATTCTAAGGTAACCGCAATCCAGGAACTTCGTGATACGGATAACATGAAGGTAGAAGAATTAGTTGGTTCTTTACAAACCTATGAATTAAGTTTTAAAGCTCCCAAAGGTAAATCTATTGCTTTGAAGTCATCTAAAAGTATTACTCAAGAAAATTCAGATTCAGAAAAGTCTGAAGATGATATGGCCCTTTTGGCGAAAAAGTTTTATAAGATTTTCAAAAGTAAGAAAAGAGTCGATTTTCAAAAGGCAAATGAAAAGAAATGTTCCAAACCTAAGTCTAAAACTTGGAAATCATTGAAAGATAGTCAATGCTACAACTGTCAAGAATATGGGCATTTAGCAAACAAATGTCCTAAAAAGGACAGATCCAAAAGGAAGGGTATGTTGGCTACTTGGGATGAATCGTCTGATTCTGAAGCCTCTTCTGAATCAGAAAATTCAGAAACAGAGTCAGGCAGTGAACTTAAGGCCCTTATGACTCTAGCCAAGTTTACCTTTTCCGATCACGATGATTCAACAAGTGAAGAAAATTTGGATAGTGATCATGAATATGATGAAGATCTTCGAGATGCTTACAATGCCTTATATAAGGAAAGTTGTAAAATTGCTGTCAAACTTAAACTTCAAAAGAAAAGTTTTTTAAACTTAAAGAATGTTTTGAAACCCTTGTTTTAGAAAAATCTCAAATTTCAGATTGTTTTGAAAAATCAAAGTGTGATCTAGAATTCAAAACCTCCCTAATTGAAAATTTGAAATCTAAAAATGAGAACTTAAAAATGAAGTATCTTCTCTTCTGAGTTTGAAGGACACATGGAGATATGCCCAAGGTGATCCAAAATTAGAAAAATTATTATTCGGATCAAGAAAATGTGGCGATCGATCCGGGTTGGGCTATGATAAAAACACATCTCCTAAACAGAAGAATAGTCCTTCCAATTTTGTGAAAGGAGAGACTTCAAACTCAAAAGGAAAAGGTACTAGTCAAGTTTTTTCTAAAAATACAAAAACTTTTCAAAAACCCAAAAGCAGCTATATAAATTTCAAAAATCAGATTCGAAACCCACTAGCTGAAAAACTTGTTGATTTACTTAAGGAGCTATTAAAATCTAACTCAGTAAGTCACTCTTATAACTATAAACAAAAGAAGACCAATTATTCTCCTAAACCTAAAACAGTACTGAAATGGGTTCCTAAGGTTGCCTGTTTGGTTGCTCACACTGCTTTCAAAGCTACAAGCCATTCGAAATGGTACCTAGACAGTGGATGCTCCAGACATATGACAGGCGACAAAGCACTATTCACTGATCTTAAAGATATGACTGATGGGTCAGTCACATTTGGTGATGGGAGCAACTGCAAGATAATTGGCAAAGGTACGGTCCAACTCTATAACCTTCCCTTATTTAAAAATGTTTTATATGCTGAGGGTTTAAAACACAACCTATTGAGCATATGTCAAATATGCGATAACAACCATAATGTTAAATTTTCTAATCAAGGTTGTGAAATTATAAATGAAAAGGGTTCTGTAATATTAACTGGTCGCAGAACTTCTGAAAACTGCTATATAGTAAGCAATGGTAGCTCATCTAAACAATCGTGCTACATGGTCCATACCGATGAGACAGAATTATGGCATAAACGTCTCGGACATGTACACTATCGAAATTTATACAGATTGAGCAAAGGAGAACTAATTAGAGGTCTACCTAAGATACAAAAAGTAGACAAGATTTGTGGTGAATGCCAGTATGGTAAACAAACTAGGAGCTCTCACAAAAAGGTGAACTCCAATACCACCACAAGACCACTCGAGCTTCTCCACATGGATCTTATAGGACCAACAAGAACGGAAAGTCGAGGTGGCAAAAAGTACATCTTAGTTATTGTAGATGATTATACAAGATACACTTGGGTTTCATTCTTGAGAGACAAATCAGAAACCCTTGTTGAAGTGAAAAAGATTATAAAACGGATTCAAACTGAAAAATGTTCTCAAGTCATCAAGATCCGTAGTGATCATGGATCCGAATTCGAAAATAGCGGTTTTGAGAAATTCTGTAACGATCAGGGAATATCGCATGAATTCTCTGCACCTAAAACTCCTCAACAAAATGGAATTGTCGAGAGAAAGAATAGAGTGCTTCAAGAAATGGGAAATGTTATATTAAATAGCATGAAGCTTCCTAGGAATCTATGGGCTGAAGCAGTGAATACAGCCTGCTACATTATTAACCGTGTTTATATCTGTAAAACTAATAATAAAACGGCTTATGAAATGTGGTTTGGGAAAAAGCCTTCTGTCAAATACTTTCGAGTTTTTGGCAGCAAGTGCTATATTTTGCGTGACCGTGAAAATTTGGAAAAATTTGACACTAAAAGTGATGAAGGGATCTTTTTAGGATATTCTTTAAACAGTCATGCATATCGTGTTCTGAACAACAGGACCGGTGTGATTCAAGAGTCAATAAATGTTGTGATTGATGATCTTTTGAAGACACCTGTCCCTAGTTCAGATAATGATGAAGTGCTTATACTTGAAAAATAAGAAACTTCATCAAGTGAACCTAATTCTGAATTAAGGACTGTTAAAGATCATCCAACTTCTCAAATACTTGGAAACCCTCTCACTGGTGTGCGCACTCATAGACAATTAGAGGACATATGTAACTACGTGTGCTTTACATCCCAGATTAAACCGGTTAACGTAAAAGAAGCACTTTCGGATGAAAACTGGATTCTTGCTATGCAAGAAGAACTTAATCAGTTTGTCAAAAATGATGTTTGGTACCTTGTTCCTAGACCTAAAGATAAACATATTATTGGAACAAAATGGATTTTCAAAAATAAATCTGATGAACTTGGAAATATTATTCGTAATAAAGCAAGACTAGTTGTACAGGGGTATACACAAATTGAAGGTATTGACTATAATGGGACATTTGCCCCTGTAGCTCGTCTTGAATCAATCAGACTTTTTATCTCCATTGCATGTTTTAGGAAGATTAAAATTTACCAAATGGATGTAAAGAGTGCCTTTCTGAATGGTGATTTACATGAAGAGGTATATGTTGAACAACCTACAGGGTTTGAAGATCCTAAATTTACTGATCATGTGTATCGTCTTAAGAAGGCTCTCTATGGTCTGAAACAAGCTCCTAGAGCATGGTACGAAAAACTGACTAAGTTTTTACTGAGTCATAATTTTCAGATGGGATGTGTTGATAAGACGCTCTTTGTTAAGAAACATAATGATGATATTCTAATGGTTCAAATATATGTTGACGATATTATTTATGGATCAACCTGTACTAACATGACTGTTGAGTTTGCAGATTTGATGAAGTCTAAATTCGAAATGAGCATGGTTGGAGAATTAAACTATTTCCTAGGGTTGCAAGTTAAACAACAACCTGATGGAATTTTTATCTCTCAAATCAAATATGCTCTGAATTTAATCAAGAAATTTGGATTTGAGAAAGGTAAAAATTTTGATACTCCTATGAGTACAACTTTGAGACTCTCAAAAGACTCTACAGGTAATGATGTGGATCCTAAATTGTATCGTAGTTTGATTGGTAGTTTACTTTATCTGACTGCTAGTAGACTAGATATCGCTTTGTGTGTTGGTATTTGTGCTCGTTATCAATCAAATCCTAAAGAATCCCACTTAACTGTTGTTAAGCGGATTATGCGATATGTTGCAAGTTCTACTAAACTGGGTCTCTGGTATCCACATGAGACTAATGTTCAATTAGCCGGGTATGCAGATGCTGACTAGGCTGGAAACATTGATGATAGGAAATCAACCAGTGGTGGTTGTTTCTACATTGGAAATTGTCTTGTTTCTTGGTTTAGTAAGAAGCAAAGTTCTATATCGATATCAACAGCTGAGGCTGAATACATTGCTGCTGGAAATGCATGTACTCAACTTGTTTGGATGAAACGAATGTTAAGCGATTATGGAATTACTCAGGATTCTATGATTTTATTTTGCGATAATTCCAGTGCAATAAATATCTCTAAAAATCCAGTTCAGCATTCACGTACTAAGCATATTGACATTAGATTTCATTACATTCGTGAATTAGTGGAAGAAAAGGTAATATATTTGGATTACATTCCAACCGAGACTCAACTTGCGGACATTTTCACTAAACCGCTCGACAAAAGCAGGTTTAATAAATTAAAGTTTGATCTCGGTATGTGCAATTTAAATTAAATTTGCATGATTTGGTGTATCATAATGTACATAACTTTGATGTTTTATTTGCTTAAATTTGAAAATTATTTGAAAAAATTACAAATTTTGAGTCGTACTCGACCAGTCGTGAGTGTACACAGACACAGGGTTTTTGTTACCCAGACACAGGGTACTTCATAGGATTTTCATCTCAAATCTTTATCCACGTTCTGGTAATAAAACCGAACTCACTGCTTTTATGGTTCGTGTTTTGCATTCTGTCATCTCTGGTGCAAAAATATGTTTACCTTCTTTAATTTGTCATTCCATTATTCTGTCTCGTCACCATCCTGGACATAGTGATATACCCTTTGGTTATTTATTGACTATGCTGGCAAATCATATGCTCGTAGCTATGCCTACTAGAGAAAAACCCATCCATCATCTCCCTTTTAATAATTCCAATATTAACAAGATGAATTTAGAATTGGCTGATGGCCAAGTGGATGCTGGTAGCAGTGGTGCTGAAGCAGGAAATGCTCAAGCCAGTTATCTTCCTGAAGACGTGAATATGGATGATTTATTTGAAGAACTTGAGTCAGACTCGGCTGATGATCCTGATTTTCAGCCCTCTGATTTTGATGAGAGATTGAATTCCCTTCAAGAGCAGGTGGCTCAAATTCGTGTTACCCAAGACACGCAATTCTCTTATCTACACAAATATATGAGGCGGATTGCTAAGGGTCTACACAAAATTGATCCTTCTAATCCTGCTCCCTCTTCTGGTTCTGACTAAATTTTTGATGGGTCTGTAATATTTTTTTTAAGTCTGAACTTTACATGCTCACTGACTTTTTGAATTATGCATTATGCTTTTTTTTATTAACTCCTATTTTCATTATCATTGTTGCTCGTCTTCCTTTGTCATTTTGTGACAAAAAGGGGGAGAAGTTTTGGGAGTCTTTGGCTTTATTTGTATTTAATGATTATTGATGTGCTCCTATTACTCAGGGGGAGTTAAGCTTCTCAGGGGTAGTTATGTGCTCTTATTACTCAGGGGGAGTTAAGCTACTCAGGTGTAGTTATGGGAGAATGATGCTAGTTATTACTTATCATATATAACTGTGCATGCTTCTCTATTGTTGAACTTGCTGTGTGTACTGATGCTGGTTACTACTTATCATATATAACTGTGCATGCTTCTCTATTGTTGAATGCTTCTCTATTGTTGAACTTGTTGTGTGTACTTAGTTTCAATTGGAAGTATTATAATTTGGGTGTTTTGTCACAAATTTGACAAAGGGGGAGATTGTAAGTGCTATGGTCTCATGCTCCTTTGGTTGTCAAATTTTGATGTGTCAAAACATCTATCTGTGTCCTGTACTTGTATGATGATTTATATGAATTCAAGACACTGCATAAACACTTCAAGAAGCTACATGTTGAAGTCTTCAAGAAGCTACATGTTGAAGTCTCAAGAAGTTACAATGTTGAAATTCAAGTCTGAAGAAGCAACGCATGAAGTAGTTGTATGTTGATGAAGATCTCAAGTTTAAAGCTACATCAAGTTCAAGATTTCAAGCCTGATATGGTTCAAAATATCTACATTCGTTGAATGGGTGAAGTTCAATGTCCATACGACATGGTTCAGGTTTGAATGACCTTAGGTTGACCCTTTAAGTAGGTCACTTTGGATACATAAATCAAATATTTATTTTACATAAGTTTGGTCTATTCTACGACTCAAAGTCCAACAACGTAATCTATGGTCCTACGACCAGTCGTAGGGATCTACGACCAGTCGTAGGTGACCCACGACCAGTCGTAGGCTACTCACGACCAGTCGTGGAACGGCTTTCAAAGATCGCGCTTAATTTTTCAAAAATCTGTTATAGCTACGACCAGTCGTAAGTTTCTAAGACCAGTCGTAGGATCGATTTTTGCTTCTATAAATTGAACACGAAATTCAGAGTTTTCACACCTCAACTCTATTCAATTCAAGAATTTTCAAGTGATCACTCTGAGATAAGTCTGTGTTTATTTTAAGCTACATTGTGCTTATTTAATATTCCTTTTTGCTAGCTTATTTAATTTGATTTTGTTTCTGTATTCCAATCTTTTATTTGAAAAGAGGAATTATCTTATTCCTTCTTCTTGGAATCAAAATCAAATATAGCTACGCCCAACTTGTTAAATTCTAAAATCAATTAAAATTTAGAACCTTATGAATGTGAGTATTGGAAATTGAACTTTGACATTCAATCATCTACTCTGATTGGTTCTACTGGGCTGCTACGAAAAGGAGAAATCCAGGTATTTTACAATTCTGTAAAATTTCATTTCTTTTGGTTTTGTTTGAGGTTAAGCCAGAAAAATCTCATTGTACTGGTTTTGTTTGAGGTTGAACCAGAAAAATCTCATTGCATTGGTTGTCTGAGGAAAACCAGAAAACTCAGAAAAGAGAGGTTTTTGAATTGTGTAAGCCCAAGTGAAAAAGACACAATTGTAAAGGTTTTTGGTGAACCTATGAAAACCTATTTGATAGTGAACGCTAATATCCCCTGTGTGAGGATATTAGGAGTGGAGTAGCTTTTTGTGTGGCTGTTGGAAAACAGTTGGTGTACACACAGGCGAACCACTATAACTCTTTGCCTTGTGGTTTGAATGCTTGCTTAATTTTCATATCTTTTATCATTCGATTGTGTGGAATGTACAAGTGGATGTGAATGTTGTAACTATTTACATTTCAAGCAAGTGTGGGGTTTGTTGTAATAATTTAGATCTTACTTCTGTATTTAATTTCAATTCCTTGATATTTCATTTACTTAAATTAAAATTGAGTCCTTGATCCAAAAGAGGTTCTAGAAATAAGGTTGTCCTACCATAAGCCCTTGTTTATTATGGTGTAAGGTTGTCCTTAGAACTGAATTTGTATCAATCTCTCAATACTTATTTATCAAGGTGATTTAAATTTAGCTTTGTGAATTGATTCATATTGTAAGGCTATTGGTTTAATTTATTTCCGCTAATTTTATTTTAAATTTGGCATAGTCCTATTCACCCCCCCCCCCCCCCCCTTCTAGGACATATAGCTTGGCCTTTTCAGGTTCTAAAACAACTGAAACTCAACATCCATATGTTAGATATCATAAAAAAAAATCACGTCACATGGCAAATTCTTGAAATATCTTTATACAACCAAGAGATGGCACAATGTCCTGAAAAAAATATTTTTGACAAAAAAAAAGTGTCATTATCAAACAAGTTGTGCCATAAAAATACAAAGATCCCAGTAGCCCAACCATCTTATGTATGATTGGAAACTACCGGAGTGAGCATGCGTTACTTGATTTGGGGGCAAGAGTGAATTTGATCCCATACTTGGTCTATGAACAGCTTGGCCTAGGTGAACTACAACCCACCAACATCACACTCCAATTCACTGATCATTTGATTTGTATATCGAGAGGGATGATAGAAGACGTGCTTTTCCAAGTCGATAAATTCTACTATCAAGTAAATTTTATTGTTTGCATACATAGCCTTCCATTGCTGTTAGCACTCAGATTCCTATCATCCTTAGCCTACATTCATATCCACATCAAATGTTATAATCAATTGCAGGAATGAGATTATGAAACTATGCTTTAGGAATATGACACCTGAGTTGAACGTCTTCAACATGTACAAACAACAAGAGGATAGTGATAACATCCACGAAATTAACTTGATAGATTCATTCGTGGAAAATAACTCACTTTTGGCTTTATACTCCGACACTTTAAAGACATGTTTGGCCTACTCCACTGATTTAGATGATGACATGATTAGGGAGATGGATGGCTTGATTGATTTTACATGTTGAGGGTCAAATATTGCATATTAGACCCCAGTTACTACCTGAATTTATGAACATGATACTGTTTAACGGCCTATTTTAATCATGTTTGTATTGCAAGGTGAATTTAGGGGACTGGACTGAAAAAGGGTATTAAAAGATGAATTTAACGCTCAAAAATTAGCAAGGCAAGGGACGAACCCTAGGGGACCAAGATCGAGAAATTTACACGACAAAGATCAGAGAAAATCAAGCCACTCACGTTAAATGGGCCTGAAAATTGTCCAGAATGCAAGATCACAGGGTTCCCACCATCCGTTCTCGAAACTTTATATCTGACCTGAGGTCCATAAATTAACCGTACACATCAAATTTTAGTCATTAGAACCTTGTGAAAGTGGTCTAAAAGACAGATTAGCCCCTTAAATCCTAATTTGGGGCCCGCCCGATATCTGGATACGCTTCAAATTCGGTTTCAACCCCTTAAATGGGGTGATAAAACGGTTGGACGGAGCGGATTTCTCGAATACATCACTGTGGGACCCACACACGAGATGCGTGTGCATAGCATATACACTCCCGCCGCGCACCCAAAAATCCAAGTCGGTCAGCGTTGAGTTGACCGACGATTTCTCAAGAAATCCTTCAGTGTCTCAACGTTGTCCGTCTATTTTTCAGTAATGGAGCTCACCCATCATGCATCTCAATGATTCGGATCGTCCATTTGATCTAGAGGGGGGTTTGACCCTCAGCTAGGTGGTCGTTTGGACCCGTGCACACACGCACACGTGGATCGTCGCAAAATGTAGGATGAACGGCAAGTTAATTTTATACAGTGGACCACACCAAAACTTGACCAAAACCATTCCTTTCCGATTGAAATTTCTCTAGAATCCAATGAACGGGTCGGATTTCTCCAAAAAAACTAATGTGGGGCTCACCGAGCATCTCAGCATACCCTGTTTTCGCAGGGACGTGCGTCCGCACATCTGGCCCCTCCTAGGCCGCACTGTGATCCCAATCAAGTCGGATGGGTGATCTAGACTGTTCAATATGTCCATAGGGAGGCTGTGACCCTAGCCAAGCTGTCAGAATCAATAGATGAGTTGATTTCGCGCCGCAATTCATCTCCAAATGCAAGAAGTTTCCATTGTTTTCTTATGCACGCTGTTTTGCTGTGTAAAAAACTTCCGCACCGACTCTAGCCCAAACCGACTGACCTACCAGCTCTATAAAAGAGGACGTGAAGAGGGAAGAGGGATTCATCTGCAGAAATTTGGCACACGTGGAGTGGAGGTAAAAAGAGCAAGAAGAGAGAGAGAGAGAGAGAGAGAGAGAGAGAGAGAGAGAGAGAGAGAGAGAGAGAGAGAGAAGGCCAGTTAGTGTGGAGAAGTTTTTCTTCCTTCTTCCCTCTTAGTTGTTTCTTTTTGTTTTTCTTTAATATTATTATGATTTTTAGCCTCATCATGTCTGTGATGGGCTAAACCTCTTAGCTAGGGCTAAGAGGTGAAGCTTGTAGTGAGATGGGAAACTTTTCTTTATACCCTTTGATTTAATTCTGATTCTTGAACTAATTTTGATCCTAGTTTGATTATAAGGAATGCCTTTAGTTTTTAATGGTTTGTTGTGACTTAATTACAATAGATCTGCAATAGCTTTGAGCATGTCCTTTTCATTATAATGATTATGAAATTAGGAGGCCCTATTGTTCACCATCATCTCCTGGGCATGGTTGGATGATGAAACCCTTCCTAATGTTCATAACCCTCGTAGATAGATGTGGATTGGTCAGATTCTATTGTTTGCTTTGTCTCATGGGCATGACCTTGTGATGGAATCAAGTCTAATTCGCATACCTCTTATCCATTGATGACTAGATCAAAGGAAGTTCAGATTTAATTTTTATGGTTATATCAAGCATAAATCTCCCTGATCTCTACAAGTGGATCCTTAGCACCCTAGTTTCCCACCTTTGAATTTTACAGGTTTAGTTTAATATTTCAACATTACTCTCTTAAAAGCCTCTGATTTAGATTACATCTTTGCCTAGTTCTAGTTCAAGTTACTTTCAGATTACGTACAAGGTTCAGTCCCTATGGATCCAGCCTCGGTCTTACCGAGATTATTACTGCATCACAACCCTATACTTGAGGTGTGAACAAGTTTTTGGCACCATTGCCGGGGATTGACGGTTACGTTTTTCTACGATTAACTCGTTTTAAAATTAGGTTAAGATTAGGGTTTTTCTAGATATAGGTTTTTTTATTTGATTTCTAGAAACTAACCTAATTTTTCTATTTTGTAGGACGCTGACATAAACTTTCTAAATTGGATCTAACTTAGGAATTTTAAATTTGGTAACTTTTTTCCAAATCTATTCTTCTTTCTTTCTAGATCTCTATTTTCTTTCTTTCTTTCAGGTTAAGTTTAGAATCTGAATTGAGGGCTGCGAGTGTTTCATGACTAAGTGGGTTCGTGACAACACTCGACGTCTCTTAACTGAAGGAGGATTGGTTGAGGGGTTGACTATCCATCGCAGGACTAGACACCAATCGAGATTACCTGAGTTAATTTAAGTGATGGCTGAAAACCAACCTCTTCTACCCTAACCTAGGGTGGAGGATATCCAGGATGAGAATGAGGTGCATCAAGCACCCCCACCTCGTACTTTACGAGATTATTTACAACCGGTGGGGGTGAGTATGCCCTCATGCATGATTTTTCCTGAAAATACATGACACATGGATATCAAGCCAGGGGTGATCAAACCCTTTCCTAAATTTCATGGGCCTGAGTCAGAAAATCCATATCTACACCTGAAAGAGTTTGATGAGATCATAACCACTTTATATTTTCCAAACGTGTCTAAGGATATAGTCAAGCTGAAACTCTTTCCATTTTCTTTGAAAGAGAAAGCTAAGACGTGGTTGCATTCATTGCGTCCTAGATCTATTAGCACATGAAATGATATGCAAAGGGAGTTCATAAAGAAATTCTTTCCACATTATAAAACGAACACTGTTAGAAAATCAATCATGAACTTCACCTAAAAGGAGGATGAACATTCTTCCAATGTTGGGAAAGGTTCAAGGATCTTGCCAGTTCATGCCTGCAACACGGTTTTGAACATGGCGCATTACACACTTTTTCTATAATTGATTGACATCTTCTTGCGCTAATTGGTTGGGACGATGTGCAATGGGGAATTCATGAATAAAAATGTCGATGATGTGTGGGACTACTTGGATAGACTTGTTCAAAATGCACAATCATGTGACATATACCCAAAATCAAGTACCACTTCTAGGACCACTCAATCAAAGGAAAGGGGCGGAGTATACCTTCTGAAAGAGGACGATGATATCAATGCTAAAGTGGCTAATCTCATAAGGAAATTCGAGGCCATGGAATCAAAGAAGGATAAGGGTAAGGAAGTTGTTTGCGGTATTTGTGGTTGCAACAGTCACACAACTGAAAAATGTCCAACTATATCTGCCTTTCAAGAGGTACTTACTGAGCAATCCAATGCTGTAAATAATTATCAAAGACCTTCCAATAGACCTACCTCCAATATACAATCCTGGTTGGAGAAATCATCCAAACTTTAGTTGGATGAATGGACAAACGACTACTCCTGAAGGTTTCTTCAATCAAACTCCAAATCAAGGGAAACCTCAAGAGGATTTGGTTCAAAAACATATTCGAGAAGAAGAGCTACTTAATCAGAATTCGGCACAAATGTTCCATAATATCCATACAGTATTAGGAACGCTTGTGTCATCTATTCAAAGGATAAAGTCACAATTAACAAGTGAAGGAAAGGGGATGCTTCCTGCTCAACCTCTCCCTAATCCTAAACCGCAATATGAAATAAGTGACCCCAGCTCTTCAAATCAGATGGAATAAGCTAAATCCATCACCACTCTTAGGAGTGAGAAAATCATTGACAAAACCATTCCGGTTAGGGCTGAAAAGCCTAAGGACATGGAAGTGGACAAAGATGATGGATCTAGCCATGCTCCACAGGAATTAGAACTAGAACCTCAAGGGAAGCCGGTTACTCCATTTCCCCAACGGTTGGTTACATCAAAACCTCTCTCTAACTCTCAGGATATTTTAGAGGTGTTGAAACAAGTGAAAGTCAACATTCCTCTACTTGATGTCATGAAATAAATACCTCCATATGCCAAATTCTTGAAAGACTTGTGCATGACCAAAAGAGGGCAAAATATTCAAAAGAATATCTTCTTGACTGAGAAAGTGAGTGCCATTCTAAAGTAAGATGTGCCGTAGAAATTCAAGGATCCTAGTAGCCCAACCATATCATGTGTAATCGGGAACTATCGAATTGAGCATACACTTCTTGACTTAGGAGCGAGCATCAATCTGATTCCCTACTCGGTATTCAAACAATTAGGTTTGGCTGAATTAAAACCCACCCTAACGACACTACAACTTGCTGATCACTTTGTTCGTGTACTAAGAGGGATAATTGAGGATGTGTTGGTCCAGGTCGACAGATTTTACTACCTTGTAGATTTTATCATCTTGAATACTGAACCCATCGGTAACATGAGCACTCAGATTCCCATCATTCTTGGTCGCCTATACCTTGCCACTTCAAATGCAATTATCGATTGCAAGAATGATGTCATGAGTATGTCTTTCAGGAATATGACATTAGAAATGAATATCTTTTTCAATACAGGTAGACGGTTAAAGGATAATGACGATTTCCACGACATTAACATGATTGACACTTTCATGGAAGATAGGACACCTTTGACCTTATCCTCTGATCCTCTAGAGACGTGACTGGCCCACTCCTATGATTTTGATGATGACATTATTAGGAAGACATGTGTCATGCTTGATGCTGCGCTAGTACTTGAAGTTAACCGGTGGAGGCCACAATTTAAAGAGTTATCCCAAACTGATGAAGTGCCTCAACCGTCTAACCTCAAACCACCGAATTGAAATACACCTATTTAGGTCAAGATGAGACATACCCGGTAGTGATTTTTGCCCACTTGGAGAAAGAACAAGAGAGTATGCTCATATCTGCTCTCATTGAGCATAAGGGAGCCCTTGGATGGATGATTGCGGACCTCAAGGGAATTGACCATTCGATTTGTACTTACCGCATTTATCTTGAGGATAATGCGCAGACTTCTTGACAACCACAACGTAGATTAAATCCAAACATGAAGGAAGTGGTTAAAGCCGAGGTTCTTAAACTATTGGATGTGGGTATCATATACCCTCTATCCGATAGTCAATGGGTGAATCCAACTCAGGTAGTTCCCAAGAAGTCTGGAATCACCATCGTAGCTAATGCCAACAATGAACTCATGCCAACTAGAGTTACGACTGGTTGGAGAATGTGCATTGACTACAGGAAGTTGAATACCGTCATGAGGAAGGACCACTTTCCTTTGCCCTTCATTGATCAGATCTTGGAAATGTTAGCTTGTCATTCCTACTACTGTTTCCTTGATGGGTATTCGGGCTACAATCAGATAAAGATAGTCCCTGAAGATTAGGAAAAGACTAGGTTTATATGTCCTTACGGTACCTTTGCTTACCGAAGGATGCCATTCGGACTATGTAATGCCCCTGCCACCTTTCAATGATGTATGATGAGCATCTTTTCTGATATGGTGGGGAAATATTTAGAGGTCTTCATGGACGATTTCAATGAGTGCTTAGAAAGTCTTAAATGCGTGCTGAAAAGATGTGAAGAAAAGAACTTAGTACTTAATTGGGAGAAGTGTCATTTCATGGTTCATAAGGGAATTGTCCTTGGACATATCATCTCGTCCAAAGGAATCGAGGTAAATAAGGCTAAAATTGATCTTATCTCTAACCTACCCCCACTCAAGAACATACGAGACGTGCGATCCTTTTAGGACATGCTGGGTTTTATAAAAGATTCATAAAGGACTTTAGTCTCATCTCTCATCCTTTATATAATCTACTTCAAAAGGATGCACTATACGAGTGGACTGAGACATGTCAGGAAGCGTTCACCAAGCTTAAAGGCATGTTGACCAATGCACCTATCATACAACCACTCGACTGGAGTCTTCTTATTAAACTTATGTGCGACGGGTCTGATTATGCTCTTGGGGTGGTTCTAGGCTAGAGAAAAGATAAGAAACCCTACGTTATTCATTATGCGAGTAAGACTCTAAATCCTGCCCAAGTGAACTACTCGACTACGGAAAAGGAACTCTTAGCCGCAATGTTCACTTTTGACAAATTTAGGTACTACTTGATCGGATCTAAGATCATCATTTACACTGATCATGCGGCGCTCAAGTATCTTTTTGCTAAGAATGATGTTAATCCCCACCTGAGAAGATGGATCCTCCTACTCCAAGAATTCGATTTAAAAATTAAAGATAAAAGGGAGTAAAGAACGTAGTGGCTGACCATCTTTCCCACATTAATCCCTCTGATTCCCTTGAGATGACACATATCAATGACATGTTCCCTGATGAACAATTGTTCAGAGTCTCCCATTAACCTTGTTTCGTTGATATTGCTAATTATCTTGCCACAAGTTTTATACTGACATATTGGACTGCACAAGATAAGAACAATTTTTTCATCGAGGTGCGCAACTTTTTCTGAGATGATCCATATTTGTTTAAATATTGCCCAGACCAAATCTTAAGGAGATGTGTGCCAGACGATGAGCATCAGAGTGTCATCTCCTTCTGTCACTCACAGGCCTGTGGTGGTCACTTTTCTGCTAAAAAGACCACGGCCAAGATCCTTAAGTGTGGCTTTTACTGGCCCACTATGTTCAGGGATACTCATAAGTTTTACAAGGCTTATGAGTGTTGTCAGAAGTTGGGAGCATTATCCCGTCAAAATATGATGCCTTTGAACATCATTTTTATTATAGAGGCATTTGATTGCTGGGGCATCGATTTCATGAGACTAATCCCCCAATCATTTGGAAATCTATATATTTTTTTCTCGCCATAGACTATGTCACTAAATGGGTCGAAGGAATTCTGTGTCGGAATAATGACCATCGCACGGTCATTAAATTCTTAAAAGAGAACATCCTTTCCCGTTTCAGAGCGCCTCGAGCTATCATTAGTGATGGGGGCTCACACTTTTGTAATAGGGCCTTTTGAGAGCTTAATGAAGAAATATAGTATCTCCCATAAGGTG
Source organism: Magnolia officinalis (assembly GCA_021015155.1). Classification (NCBI taxonomy): domain Eukaryota; kingdom Viridiplantae; phylum Streptophyta; class Magnoliopsida; order Magnoliales; family Magnoliaceae; genus Magnolia; species Magnolia officinalis. The sequence goes on from JAJHSJ010000008.1 coordinate 55,581,631, forward strand.
AGCACCCCATACCACCCACAAACAAGCGGGCAAGCTAAGATTTTCAATAGAAAAATCAAACATATCTTAGAAAAAATGGTTAACCCTGACCTTAAGGATTGGTCAATCCGATTGACCGATGCTTTATGGGCTTACCGTACTGCATTTAAGACCCCTATTGGAATGTCTCCCTTTAGACTCATCTATGGGAAGGCCTGCCACTTGCTTGTGGAGTTCGAACATAAAGCTCACTGGCGATCAAAAATTTGAATTTCAATCTAGACGACGCTAGCTCGCTGCGCAAACTTTAGTTGAATGAACTTGAAGAAATCCATAACGATGCGTACGAGAACTTGAGAATTTACAAGGAAAGGATGAAAGCGTTTTATGACCAACACATTCTACGAAGTCATTTACGCCAGGTCAGAAAGTCCTTTTATATAATTCTCGATTACATCTCTTTCCGGGTAAGCTCCGATTTCGTTGGATCGACCCTTTCACTGTTATCAATGTTTATCCTCATGGGGCTGTCGAGATTCAGAATCTAGATAATGGCCATGACTTTAAAGTAAATAGACATCAATTAAAGCCATTTGTGAAAAAAATTTGATTCAGAGGACATGTCCAGGCCTCTGAATGATCCTATTTAACGGAGGTATAGATAGGTTTATTGCTATCATAGGACTTGGGTAGTTTGCTTTTTCTCGTTCTATGTTAGTCGACTTTATGCCGTTAGGTTAGTTTGCTTTCCAGTTGTTTTAGGATAGTTTGCTTTTGTTGGATTGACTCTCATGCCAAGTCACCTTCACGCTGAAATCTCTTTAGGAAAATGCCACACGACTCCGTCATTAGGTACTATCTTTCCATCACTTCTACTTCAATTTTGTCGTCTCATGTGCATTACATGCTTATATCTTTTACATTGAGGATAATGTAGATTTTAGGATGAGGATGGGAGATTAGGTAACCTAATCAGTACTTTCTTGGTCTTGACAAAAAATGTAACGACTCGTAAAATTCCGTACAATGGTCCGAGTACCACCTCGACCAGAAATCACTTAGGATTAAATCCTTTAGAAATTTGACAAAGTTAACTAAGTGCTAAACTAGATTAGCCATGAAATCCGTTGGAATCACTTTAAATACGATCTGCAAGACCGAAAACTTATAGAATCATTGTCGTTAGGTTACCCTGAAGTCTAGGGTCAAACTCATTACCCGACTGCTCTTGGGAGTACATTGAAACTCCGTATCATGTCTGGACCGCACATCGGGAGTCCGAATAATATGAAGTTAAGAATTAGGACCGCCTCGCTGGGCTTGACAACCATCTCGGAAATCAAACCCAGACATTGTCCCATGGCTGTTCGAGAGAGTGTGAAAACACTTGTTTTCTTTACAAAATAAATATCTTGAATAGTAATCTGGCACGTGTCGCTTGCGGACATTTTGTAAGCAACCAGACCATCAGAATCTGACCCAAATACACCCTTGGATCAGAAAAATTTTCATAAACATATCCATGTACTTGAAATTTCTGATCGAAATCCCCTGACCGTTGAACTGAAACTGGTCCGCCATGCGTGATCTGGGAATCCCACTAGAACAAAAACTTAACTCCACCTAGATCCAAGGTTGGTGAGCTTAAGTCCGACCTTTGGCTCAAGGAGGCCCGCCAGAAGTCCTCCGTTGTGCTGGAAAAGTGCCGCTTTGGTTATGACCTAAGTATATCTTGTCCACAAGTCTAGTTTGGTGCATTTTTAGGCTATATAAGGACCTTAGAACCCTCTCTCTCACAGCCATACGAATTTGAGGGAAACCCTAGATAGAGAAGTGAGAAAAGAGAGAAAGAGTGAGAGAAGTGGGAGAATCTCCCTACTACCATTCCCTACCGCTACACAAGTTGCACCACTCGATTCTCATCGTTTTCCCGGCGATTCCGACTTCGTTTTGAGGTAAGAAACCCTAACCCTAATTTATTTTGGGGTGTGAAGGTTGTAGGTTATGAAATAGCTAACCTATTTCATTCTATAGGCTACCAAACTGCCGAATACGAAAGCTTGGTAAACCTATCATATTCGTTGTAATTCTACGGTGAAAGGTGAGGACTTTAGGTGTATAGGTTATGGTTTTCAACGCTTTCAATGGCAGATAATGATAGATTCATGATCTGCATGAAATTGCACATGTACAAAGTGCCTTTTGTTTTCTGTTTCGATTAAAGACGTAGAATATGGAATTTTACATATTATAGGTATTCGTAGAAAATACCGTATACGTATAAATTTTGGAAATGTGTTTGCCATGATTATTTGTTGTATGAATATATGATATATGGATAAAATACTTATTTGGCAAAAGGATTCGCCCTAATACATGTTTTGCTAATATACACTATATATGTAGAAATTGTGTATTGTAGAAAGTACCGTATACGTATATATTTTGGAGATGTGTTTGCCATGATTATTTGCTGTATGAATATGTCATATATGGATAAAATACTTACTTGGCGAAAGGACTTGCCCTAATACATGTTTTGCTAACATACATCATGTATGTTGAAATAGTGTATTCTAAGTGTTTGTGAAAATGCTTGTGAGAGTAAGTGCTTGAATGATAGTGCCTTAGGTAGATGTTGAGATGGGATTCTCAACTATCATAGAGACGTATATGATTTCCTCCATATGGCTGTTTAATTTAACCGCTTACTTGTGAAAGATATGTGTTTGTATTCCTTATTTGCTTTGTGCTTTATAACATGCTTTATGACATGCTTATTAACATGCTTGAATTACTTTGTCTATTATACTTTACTCCACATACTACTATGAATAAGGATTGATTGAGTTTGGGACTATGTCTATAGTCCAGACAATCGGTACCAGATTTGAGATCGTGGTTGAGATTCGTGTCGCCACGTAGGATGTGTTTGACGAACCCGAGTCGTACTTCAGTTGGCGACAGTGGTTAGGCCACACGAAGTGCTTATGCACTTCATGTCGTTCAGTTGATTGTGCGCTTGAGCTAGTCAGGCTTGTCAAGTAACCCGATGTGTGTAATGTATGTTCACCATGTTTGAACGCCACTGCTTGAACCTAGAGTACCAAACTTACCAGTGAAATCCCATTAACCATGGTACCCCGATCCGCTAAGACTCATGAGCCGGGCATAGTGGTATGGGACACCGTGGTCGAGCTGTCGGCCTACGCTGGGGCACGTGCCTCCCCGTAGTGACCAGTGAGCAACCAGACTTGTGAGCCGATTATGGTGGTATGGGATACTATATTCGTGCTGTCGGCCTACATTGATAAGGTGATGGGGGAGTGGTGTAACCATTGTGCGTAACAGCCCTGGCAGCCCTTTGTAGTGACCTCGAGCATATTTTGAATTGCGGTGAGGTGACGAGTTTTGCCGCAGTGTATAAAGTATGAAACTAGGCCTGTATTTGTATAGTGATGAATCGTTAAAAAGGTGATGGGGGAGTGGTGTAACCTTTGTGCGTAACAGCCCTGGCAGCATTTGTAACGACCTAAAAAATACACTATCGTCTGAGGTTAGCTAGGACTGACGATCCTAAAATGGATCATGTTTGGGAATGATACAAGGGAGGTACCTTAGTTTCCCAATCCTGTTGTTTGAACTGGACTAATAACAACTCGGTAATCATGCTCATCATGCATTGCATGTGCCTGGAAGATGTGGAGGACTGAGGAATGCAAGCATGCTGCGAACGTAAGATGGTGTCGCACGAGGGAGTGTGTGGTGAGGGCATATATCATGACTGCATTCATACTTACATTAATAAGAGTAGTTAGGAGTGTTTGATTTTACTGCTTTATCATTACTGCTTGACTGAGTCGATAACATGTTAACCTATGCTTTATTGTTCCACTGAGTTAGCTACTCACTCCCACGTTACGGGACGGTGTTGTACACACCAACTAGACTTTGTCTCAGGTATAGATGAGATGACGACTCAGGAGGCAGAGCCGGACTATGACGAGGACCAGGATGAGTTATCATTTATGCAGTATTCTGGTGGCTTCAACTAGACTGCCAGGATCAATGGGTCTTGCAGGGATTACTCCTTAGTTGTACTTTTGACATTTTGATCATAAAACAGGTATATGTATATGGTGACTCAGATGGATTCATACTCTGGAGATTGAAATAGTTTTGTTTCTTTTACATACATATATATACAGTTTTAGTCTTCCGCTTGCCTTTATACAATTGATCTGGAGTATGAATTACTGTTTTGGTATAATCTCACTCATGTTTATTGTTCTAACACAGACAACATTTAATCATCATTATCTATGTTGCATAAGTGATGTTCTGGAACTCGAGAGTTGAGTTGTTACTCGACCCCCGAATTTCAGGGCGTTACAAAAAATTGTGGAAATTTTTAATTTTTTTTTTAGAAATTCTTGTGAATTCGAAGTGATTTTGACGTTTATCTTTGATTTAGAATTATAAGATACATAATGTTGGTAATTTATGACTCTTGGATTCAGTTATCTGTTAGATTTCATAGTTAAGTTCGAGTCATTAATCCATGATTAGAAGCTTTAAACATTGATTGAGTCATGATTGTACATGTCACACCTAGCTTACACATTATAGCTTCAGTTCGATATTGAATTGTTAACCGGGTAATCACTAGTCATGGAAGGAGACAACCTGGGGAATTCGTCCATCATGTTTATTGAAAAAAATTTTAAAAAATGAATACCCAGCTGAAAAAAAAAACAATTGTCTTCAGAAAGGGTTGGGCGAATAGTCTTCACCATGGGTTTGCTCCCTATAGGTGAGGGTTCGTTTCCCCTATTTGGCTTTACCTTTAAAAGATTAACATAACGTGAAAGACATCGATGGAAAGATCAACAGCTAGAAGAGTAAAAAGGCTGAACTGTAAGGCAAGTTTTGGTTTAGGTTATGGTTATCCTAAATGCTCTTGTGATTATCAATATTATCATGAAAATAAAGAATTGAGTCTTTGATTGTGACAAGTCGAGATTTCACTATACACCCATGGAACTCAATGTTTAGAATTTTTCTAATCGATGGATTAGTACTTTGAACTTGGCTATGAATTTTACTGTGTGCTTAAGCCTAGGAGAAAGTAATGCTCAACATTAATGAATCTTAGAATTCTATTGATTGGATTGTTTTTTTTTTTTTTCAAATATCACTCAGTTTTATAGGAATTGTCCCGTAATTCTTTAATTATTTTTGCATACTTTGCTCGGGACTAGCAAAATGCTGGTCAGGGATTGTGTTGAGGGTCAAATATTGCATATTAGACCCTAGTTATTACCTGAATTTACGAACATGATACTGTTTAACGGCCTATTTTAATCGTGTTTGTATTGCAAGGTGAATTTAGGAGCCTGGATTGAAAAAGGGTATTAAAATCATTAATTTAACCCTCAGAAATCACCAAGGCAAGGGACGAAGCCTAGGGGACCAAGATCGAGGAATTTACATGCCAAAGATCCGAGAAAATCAAGCCACTCACGTTAAACGGGCCTGAAAATTGCTTAGAATGCAAGATCACAGGGTTCCCACAATCTCTTTGGCTCGAAACTTTATATCTGGCCTGAGGACCATAAATTAACCATACACATCAAATTTCAGCCATTGGATCCATGTGGAAGTGGCCCAACGATAGATTAACCCCTTAAATCCTGATTTGGGGCCCACCCGATATCAGGATACGCTTCAAATTCGGTTTCAACTCCTTAAATGGGGTGATAAAATGGTTGGTCGGAGCAGATTTCTCAAAAACATCACTGTGTGACCCACACACGCGATCCGTGTGCATAGCATATATACTCTTGCTGCGCACCCAAAAATTTAAGTCGGTCAGCGTTACGCTAACCGACGATTTCTAAAGAAATCCTATAGCGTCTCAACTTTGTTTGTCCTTTTTTCATTAATGGGGCCCATCCATCATGCATCTCGATGATCCAGACCGTCCATTTGATCCAGAGGGGGGGGGGTTGACTCACGCCTAGGTGGCCGTTTGGTCTCATGCACACACACACACGTGGATCGTCGAAAAATGCAGGATGAACGACTAGTTGATTTTATAGAGTGGATCGCACCAAAACTCGATCAAAACCACTCCTTTCTGACTGAAATTTCACCAGGAATCCAATGAATAGGTCAGATTTCTCCAAAAACACCAATGTGAGGCCCACCAAGCCTCTTGGCGTGCCTTATTTTCGCGGGGAAGTGCATCCGCACGTCCGGCCCTCAGCGGGCAGTACTATGATCCCGATCACAGTCGGATGGGTGATCTGGACCATTCAATATGTCCATAGGGAGGCCGTGACCCTAGCCAAGATGTCAGAATCAATAGATGAGTTGATTTTACGCCGCAATTCGTCTCCAAATGCAAGAAGTTTCCATTATTTTCTTACGCACGCTGTTTTGCTGCGTAAAAAACTTTCGCACCGACTCCAGCGCAAACCGATCGACCTACCGGCTTTATAAAAGAGGACGTGAAGAGGGAAGAGGGATTCATCAGTAGAAATCTGGCACACCATTTTGCACCAACTCCAGCCTAAACCGACCGACCTACCAGTTGTAAGGCCCGTATCATAGACCGTACCGTTCCGTAGGCTTCCGCGGTCCTCTTGGTCAAATTCTGGCAACCTGCGACTTATAATCGACATTTACTGTAACCCTGAGTCATATCCCGTATTCTAGAGTTGGCTCAACCCGAGACTTGTATCCTTGCGACGGCGCCGTCGCCGTTGTTCCGATGTCGCGTCTCACACGCCGATACGATACCCAAGCCAGGAGATGTGTACCCGCGTTCATTAAAAAAAAATGCCGTGTATTTACAAAACCTACGAGAACCTTTCGAATCAATCCCATCAATCAAGTACATATCACACATCAAGTCAAGTACAAGCAACCCATACCCTACCCTTTCCTCTCTCTAACACAAGTACCCTAAAGTCAACTCTCTCTCTCTCTCTCTTCATCCATCACCATCCCTTACATCACCTGTCTCTCTCATCTCTCTTTTCACTCCCAAGCAACCCCACCATGAGAGAGAACGTCCAAGCTCTCCATGAGAAATAACTAGGTGTGTCCCACCTTCCTACCACCCATTCCCACCCTCCAAAGATCATCTCAACCATGAAAATTCATCCCTTGGAGCTCTAAAACGCATCGGTGGAAAGAGGAGTCCAAGATTTAACGGTGGGTGTTCATAGCCGTATTTAATGTAAGACCCATAGTGGCAGGGTCCCACTATTTCATCGTCTCTCTCTCTCTCTTTCTTGTGATGGGTGTGGCCCACTTAGTCTCCGCCATACAAAGTCGTATGGGCCCACCTGGACGGATGTAGCTGGTGGTCCACGTGTAAGTGGACCCCACATTGATGGACGTATTGTGTCCATCGTCCATTAGTGGATCGTCCAGCATCTGAGGCTGCTGGACTGCGTGAAAGGAAACAAATATCAGCTTTAATTCAAAAGTTGTCCGGTCACACTCACATGGACCCTACCTTGATGTATGTATCTGATCCACACCGTCCACCCTTTTTCCCAACTCATTTTAGGTGTTGAGCCGGAAAATGAAGCCAATCCGAATCTCTGGCAGGCCATAATGCAGAAAACAATAGTTTTGGGTGATTTGAACGGTTAGGGCCTGCTGTGATATTTCTACACACCAAAATATATCAAATATTAGGCTTGTTAGGCCTGCCATGAGCCTGGGGACCCAACCGATGGAGTGGATCCTTCTGATGTGGGCCCACGTATGAAAAACTATGAGAAAACAAAAAAAAAAAAAAAAAAATATATATATATATATATATATATATATATATATATGCAGAGATGATATTGTCGCTACCAACGCTGCAGCAAGCAGCGTCCTTGCTACTTTTTTAAAGAGTGGGATGGTGGACCCACCACAGGCCCCACCATGATGTATGTTGAACATCTGCACCATGCATTTAATGGGTCCCCTTTAAAAATGGGGTGTTCCCAAAACTCAGCCATATGTAGAACTCAGGTAGCCCACATGACCAAAAGTAGCAAGGGATTGAACGTCTACCATTGAAACCCCTTTTTGGGTCACAGAAGTTTTGGATCGATATGAAATTTGTTTTAACTCTTTATTCAGGTCTTTGTGACCTTATAAACGGATTGGATGGAATATCAACGTTATGGTGCGCCCCACGTGAGACCCACCTACTGTGGAAACGGATTGGTTGGGCGACCACGCTCCAGCTATGTAGCTGATTGACGTCAACAAGCTCTGTGGGCTGTTGTGATGTATGTGTCTTGTACACATCATCCATTTATTGGACGTGGACCGCATCATGTTAGCCTGTGGGGCCCACCTTGAATTGGTGTGTTACATCCAGACCGTCCAATCCATGGACAGTGGATGTAGATTGGTTGGTGCACCTTACACTAGCTATATAGTTATTGTACTGACGCAGCAAGTTCCGTGGGTTTGACCGTGAAATCCAGATCGTCTGTCCTTTTCGTTTGGGACGTGTGGACCCCACACATGATATATGTGTCTTCTATACACCGTCCCTCCCTCTGGACGTGTAGGGCCCACTAATTTATGTGCTTCAGCTCCACCGTCCAGATGGGACTGTGGGCCCACCATAATATGCATTTTATCCTCACCGTCCACCTGGACGGTGGGACCCCACCGTGATATATGTGTTTCATCATTGTCGTCCATCTTACATAAGGCCCATGTGATGTGGCCCACTTGATGTATATGAGGCCCATGGGATGAAGCCCAATATGAAGTTTGAGTGGCCCATATGTGAGGCCCAATATGAAGTTTGTGTGGCCCATATGTGCGGCCCATTGTAATGTTTGAGAGGCCCATATGATGAGGCCCACTATGAGATTGTATGAGACTCATTGTGACTTATTTAGTGAGGCCCAATATGATGCATTTGGGGCCCTCGAGTGAGGCCCGATGCGATGTATTTATGGTACATATGTCGAGTCCCATTGTGATGTATATGCGGCCCATGAGTGAGGCCCGATGTGATGTATTTATGGCCCATGTGCTGAGGCCCATTGTGATGTATATGCGGCCCTTGAGTGAGGCCCGATGTGATGTATATTAGGCCCTTGAGTGAGGCTCATGGTGATGTATATTAGACCCTTGTGTGAGGCCATTGGCCCACTATATATTTTTGGCTTTATGTGGGCCACTCTTTGGGAGCAATGTTGGTTAAATGTCCAAATTGATGGGCAGTGATTGTTAAATGTCCACATTGTGACCTTCCCTTAGGCCCTTTGTTAGGCCAATTATTGATACCGATTGTGAGTACGCGATAGTATAATATCATGACACATGCCCGTACGCATCATCTGCATGCTTAATATAAGATGTGGTTGACCATTACATTGTCATTGGGCAGTTGTTATGAGCCTCCCTGATAGGCGGAGATTGTCTCACATGAGCGCACGATATGCGCAAGATTGATGCATAATTGGATTGTATGACTCATGTATCTTGCATTGTGTGCTGTGATTACTGTACGCCCTAGTGACATCAGGGTCGTGTACTCTACAGGCATGTCGTGGATGGCTAGATAGGACTTAAAAATGTTTGGTTCTAGCATACGGGCGCCATAAATATCTCTGGGTGAAAATTCCTAAACCTCCGTGGCCAAGAGACGCCCCAACGTCTAAACCGAGTGGATATATATATGCGCGTGAGGGCCGTATACCAGTAGGCCGCGTCTCCTACTGTGTCGTGGTCGGTTGGGAAGGGGTGTGACCTTATCCGCCTAAGTGAGGGGGCAATATCTAGGTTGAGTTTAACCAGCTTGATGAATGGGTCTGCTATCGATGAGCCAGGCCCGATATTGGTAGGCGGATAGTGAGGTGTCTTCCACTTACCTAGTTATGCGCTCGGATAAGGGCGGCAAGCTGGCGTCGAGTGTACTAGACCCTGGTGATGATCTCAGAGATGTACGATACTGATATGTGGACTTATTGAGTAAGAGTTGCATACTCAACATTTTTGTCATTCATTCATTCATTCGCTATCCACTCGGGCTGGTGGTGTGCAACTAATTGTTGTGTACCTTCGCAAGGACCAGGATTTCGATTGGGGCGGGCGACCAACTTGAGATGAGGAGTCTACCGCATCGAGTCTGACTGTCCAAATTTAGGTATGAGACTAGTTTGGATAGAAGTCCCTTGTGATGGACCCCATAGCCTGCGATACTACGTACTATCATCCCAACTTTACACTCCAGCTTGGTCATTACATTCGTACCGCATACTGCATCCACGATATACAACATTTTGGGTTGTTATGTTTTTTCATTTATATGGCCTAGATGATCCTCACGGTATTCGTAGACTTATCAGGATTTACATATTGCCTTGAATCCTCAGTATACGATGTTTGGCTTACTATGTCTCTATATTGTATAGCTAATCTACATTGCTTCCTTAGCATATGATATTGGCCTATTATGTTTTTGCATCGTATAACCTGGATAAGGCTGATGATATTTATGGACTTACCAGCATGTTTCCGCATTACTCTGATATTGTTCGAATTATGGATTGCCAGTATTTCCACTTGCTCTGATATTTATATGCTTGGCACGTGCATCGCACACTCTTTCACCACCCTCTAAGCTTTCTATAAGCTTACGCATGATAGATGAGTGCAGGTGGCCTTAGGTCGCAACAGCGTTGAGCTTGGAGCATGTAGCTGTCTTCTAGAGCTTTGATTTTTGATATATGTATTTCCCTTTCAACATTGTATTCAACTGTTTATATTAGTGAATATATGATGATGATGTTGCCTTTGTGATTTGGGTAAACTTGTGGTTATGCTTTTTATGAGATAAATGTACGTTGGAAAATCCTCCTTGTAGGATCCCAGGATTGGAATCTGGTGTATGAACACTGAGAGCCGAGAATGGGGTACTACGGAGGCTGTTGGCACCAGATTCGGTGGTTGAGAATTTTGTGATCCTGGTTTTTAAGTTTGAGGCATGACATAAGTTGGTATCAGACCATAACTTGGAAATACCTGAGGATAACATCACATATCTGCTGATAACTACCCTTCACTCTATGATTGTTGAGAACTTAAAATGGTTAGATCCCCGGGTTTGAATAACTTAGAAACTTTTTGATATAGCTCCCCACCGTTAAGATTATGAGGCTACATAGTATCCTAGTTTTAATTGTTTCTAATCCGAGGTTCAGTAGGGGTCACCATAGTGTTGATGATACGGCTTGGAGGTTGAGAATAGAGAGCGCTATCTAAATCCTTTTGTACATTGATTGTGCCTTGACATATGTATATGACGATGCTTCCTCTTTCCTTACTTTGTCCTGTGTGATAGTAAATTTTGAGGATGAAATTTTTATTAGGAGGGAAGAGCAGTAAGGCCCGTATCCTAGACCGTACCGTTCCGTAGGCTTCTACGGTCCTCCTGGTCAAATTGTTGCAACCCGCAACCTGTAATTGACATTTACACGCAACCTTGAGTCTTATCCCATATTCCATAGTCAGCTCAATCCGAGACTTGTATCCTTGCGACCGAGCCGTCGCCGCGGTTTCGATACTGCATCTCGCACGCCGATACGATACCCAGGCCAAGAGATGTGGACCCGCGTTCATTTTGAGGAAAACGCCGCATATTTGCAAAACCCAAGAGAACATTTCAAATCAATCCCATCAATTAAGTACACATCACACCTCAAGTCAAGTACAAGCAACCCATACCCTACCCTTACCTCTCTCTTACACAAGTACCCTAAAGTCAACTCTCTCTCTCACTCTCCATCCATCACCCAATCCTTACATCACTCTCTCTCTCATCTCTCTCTTCACTCCCAAGCAACCCCACCATGAGTGAGAACATGCAAGCTCTCCATGAGAAAGAGCTAGGTGTGGCCCACCTTCCCACCACCTAATCCCACCCTCCAAAGATCATCTCAACCATTGAAGTTCATCCCTTGGAGCTCTAGAACGCATCGGTGGAAAGAGGAGTCCAAGATCTAACGATGGGTGTTCATAGCCTTATTTGATGTAAGGCCCATTTGTGATGGGACCCATTTTCATGTATGTGATTGTAAGTGAAGAGGGGCCCATAGTGGCGGGGTCCCTCTATCTCACTGTCTCTCTCTCTCTCTTTTGTGATGGGTGTGGCCCACTTGATCTCCGCCATACAAAGTCGTATGGGCCCACCTGGATGGATGTAGTTGGTGGGCCACGTGTAAGTGGACCCCACCTTGATGGACGTATTGTGTCCACCATCAAATAGTGGATCATCTAGCAGCTGAGGTTGCTTGACTGCGTGAAAGGAAACAAATATCAATTTTAATTCAAAAGCTGGTATGTCACACTCACATGGACCCTACCTTGATGTATGTATCCGATCCAAACCATCCACCCTTTTTCCCAACTCATTATAGGCGTTGAGTCGAAAAATGAAGCCAATCCGAATCTCTGGCAGGCCATAATGTAGAAAATAGTGGTTTTGGGTGATTTGAACTATTAGGGCCCGTTATGATGTTTCTACACACCAAAATATATCCAATATTGGGCTTGTTAGTCCTGTCATGAGCCCGGTGACCAACCGACGGAGTGGATCCTTCTGATGTGGACCCCACGTATGAAAAACTATGAGAAAACATATATATATATATATATATATATATATATATATATATATATATATATATATGGGAAAAGGTACTATGCGCTCGACCTCACGAGTCCGTCCAATGAGGTCTAGCTGTGTGGGCCCCACCGTGATGCATTTTGAACATCTACCCCATCAGTCAGATGCACCATTCCATTGTGGGCCTAGGTCTCAAAAATCAAGTCAATCCGTGACTTGTGTGGGCCACACCACATACAGAAGTGGAGAGGGGCCGTGCACAATTAAAACATTCATAACCATTTTGAGGGCCCACCGAGATGTGGTTTGCAAATCCATCCCATCCATTATGTGTGTCCCACTTGAATGAGGGTTCAGACTAAGTTTCAGGCACATGCAAAACTCAGGTGGGCCTCACCAAGTGCTTTTATATGTTTTAACGGTATCTTCACATAATTTTAGATGGTATGGCCCACCTGAGTTTCGTATACGACTGATTTTTGGGATATCCCATAATTTAAAGGGGACCCATCAAATGCACGGTGTTGATGGTCGAAACGCATCACGATGGGGCCCACACAGCTCGACCTCACGGGAGCTTATCATGAGGTCGAGCCAATAGTACCTTTTCCCTATATATATATATATATATATATATATATATATATATATATATATATATATATATATATATATATATATATACAGAGACGCTATTGCTGCCAGCGTCCTCTAGACGCTATAGCAAGCAGCATCCTTGCTGCTTGTTTGAAGAGTGGGATGGTGGGCCCAACCACAGGCCCCACCATGATGTATGTTGAACATCTGCACCGTGCATTTGATGAGTCCCATTTAAAAATGGGGTGTTCCCCAAAATCAGCCGTACAAAGAACACACGTGGAGGAGAGAGAGAGAGAGAGAGAGAGAGAGAGAGAGAGGCCAGCTAGTGTGGAGAAGGGATTTTCTTCCTTCTTCCCTCTAGTTGTTTCTTTTTTTTTTCTTTAATATTACTTTGATTTTTAGCCTCATCATGTCTGTGATGGGCTAAACCTCTTAGCTAGGGCTAAGAGGTGAAGCTTGTAATGAGATGAAAGACTTTCCTTTACGCCTTTTGATTTAATTCTGATTCTTGAACTAATTTTGATCCTAGTTTGATTATAAGGAATGCCTTTAGTTTTAAATGGTTTGTTGTGACTTAAATTACAATAGATCTACGATAGCTTTGAGCATATCCTTTTCATTATAATGATTATGAAATTAGGAGGCCCTGTTATTCACCATCGTCTCTTGGGCATGGTTGGATGATGAAACCCCTTCCTAATGTTCATAACCCTCTCAGATAGATGTGGATTGGTTAGATTCTATTGTTAGCTTTGTCTCTTGGGCATGGCCTTGTGATGGAATCAAGTCTAATTCTCATACCTCTTATCCATTGATGACTAGATCAAAGGAAGTTCAGATTTATTTTTTAAGGTTATATCATGCATAGATCTCCCTGATCTTTACAAGTGGATCCTTAACACTCTAGTTTCCCACCTTTGAATTTCACAAGTTAAGTTTAATATTTCACCATTACTCTCTTAAAAGCCTCTAATTTAGATTACATCTTCGCCTAGTTCTAGTTCAAGTTACCTTCAGATTACGTATAAGGTTCAGTCCCTGTGGATTCTACCTCGGTCTTACCCAGATTATTACTACATCACAATCCTGTACTTGGGGTGTGAACAAGTTTTTGGCGTCGTTACTGGGGATTGACGATTACGTTTTTCTGAGATTAACTCGTTCTGGAATTAGGTTAAGATTAGGGATTTTCTAGATTTAGGTTTTTCTATTTGATTTCTAGAAACTAACCTAATTTTTCTGTTTTGTAGGACCCTGACATAAACTTTCTAAATTGGATCTAACTTAGGAATTTCGAATTTGGTAACTTCTTTCCAACTCTTTTCTTCTTTCTTTCTGGATCTCTTTTTCCTTTCTTTCTTTTAGGTTAGGTTTACAATCTGAATTGAGGGCTGCGAGTGTTTCATGCCCAAGTGGGTTCGTGACAACACTCGACATCTCTTGACTGAAGGAGGATTGGTTGAGGGGTTGACTATCTATCGCAGGACTAGACACCACTCGAGATCCCCTGAGTTAATTGAAGTGATGAGTGAAAAACAACCTATTCTACCCCAACTTAGGGTGGAGGACATCCAAGATGAGAATGAGGTGCATCAAGCACCCCCACCTCATACTTTATAAGATTATTTACAACCGGCGGGGGTGAGTATGCCCTCATGCATGGTTTTTCCTGAAAATACGAGATACAAATATCAAGCTAGGGGTGATCCAATCGTTCTTAAATTTCATGGGCTTGAGTCAAAAAATCCATATCTACACTTGAAAGAGTTTGATGAGATCATAGCCACTTTATATTTTCCAAACGTGTCTGAGGACACAGTCAGGCTGAAACTCTTTCCATTTTCTTTGAAAGAGAAAGCTAAGACGTGGTTGCATTCATTATGTCCTAGATATATTGGCACATGGAATGATATGTAAAAGGAGTTCATAAAGAAATTCTTTCCACATCATAAAACAAACACTCTTAGAAAATCAATCATGAACTTTTCCCAAAAGGAGGATGAAACATTCTTCCAATGTTGGGAAAGGTTCAACGATCTTGTCAGTTCATGCCCACAACACGATTTTGAAACGTGGCGCATTACACACTTTTTCTATAACGGACTGACATCTTCCATACGCCAATTACTTGAGATGATGTGCAATGGGGAATTCATGAATAAAAAGGTCGATGATGTGTGGGACTACTTGGATAGACTTGCTGAAAACGTACAATCATGGGACACATACCCAAAATCAAGTACCACTTCTAGGCCCACTCAATCAAAGGAAAGGGGTGGAGTATACCTTTTAAAAGAGAATGATTATATCAATGCTAAAGTGTCTAATCTCATAAGGAAATTCGAGGCCATGAAATCAAAGAAGGATAAGGGTAAGGAAGTTGTTTGCGGTATTTATGGTTGCAACAGTCACACAACTGAAAAGTGTCCAACTATATCTGCCTTTTAAGAGGTACTGACTGAGCAATCCAATGCCGTAAATAATTATCAAAGACCTTTCAATGGACCTACCTCCAATACATATAATCCTGGTTGGAGAAATCATCCAAACTTCGGTCGGAGGAATGGACAAACGGTTACTCGTCAATGTTTCTTCAATCAAAGTCCAAATCAAGGGAAACCTCAAGAGGATCTAGTTCAAAAACATATTCGAGAACAAGAGCTACTTAATCAGAATTCGGAACAAACGTTCCATAATATCCATACACTATTAGGAACGCTTGAATCGTCTATTCAAAGGATAGAGAAATTTACAAGTGGAGGAAAGGAGATGCTTCCTACTCAACCTCTTCCCAATCCCAAACCGTAATATGAAATAAGTGACCCCAACTCTTCAAATCAGATGGAATAAGCTAAATCCATCACCACTCTTAGGAGTGGCAAGATCATTGAGAAAACCATTCCAATTAGGGTTGAAAAGCCTAAGGATCCGGAAGTGGACAAAGATGATGGATCTAGCCATGTTCCATAGGCATTAGAACTAGAACCTCAAGGGAAGTCGGTTGCTCCATTTTCCCAACGGTTGGTTGTACCCAAACCTCTCTCTAACTCTCAGGATATTCTAGTGGTCTTGAAACAAATGAAAGTCAACATTCCTCTACTTGATGCCGTGAAACAAATACCTTCATATGCCAAATTCCTGAAAGACTTGTATACGACCAAAAGATGGCAGAATATTCAAAAGAAAATCTTCTTGATTGAGAAAGTGAGTGCCATCCTAGAGCAAGATGTGCCGTAAAAATTCAAGGATCTTAGTATCCCAACCATATCATGTGTAATCAAGAACTATCGAATTGAGCACATACTTCTTGACTTAGGAGCGAGCGTCAATCTGATTCCCTACTCGGTATACAAATAGATAGGTTTGGGTGAATTAAAACCCATCATAATTACACTACAACTTATTAATCGCTCTGTTCATGTACCGAGAGGAATAATTGAGGATGTGTTGATTCAGGTCGACAGATTTTATTACCCTGTAGATTTTATCATCCTGGATACCGAACCCATCGAAAATATGAGCACTTAGATTTCAATCATTCTTGGTCGTCCATTCCTTGCCACTTCAAATGCAATTATCAATTGCAGGAATGGTGTCATGAGTATGTCTTTCGGGAATATGACATTAGAAATGAATATCTTTTTCAACACAGATAGACGGTTAGAGGATGATGACGATTTCCACGACATTAACATGATTGACACTATCGTGGAAGATAAGACACCTTTGACTTTATCCTCCGATCCTCTAAAGACATGCCTAGCCCACTCTCATGATTTTGATGATGACATGATTAGGGAGACGAGTGTCATGCTTGATGCTGCGCCGGTACTTGAAGTTAACTGGTGGAGGCCACAATTTGAAGAGTTGCCCTAAACTGATAAAGAGTCTCTACCATCTAACCACAAACCACCGAAGCTTGACCTAAAACCTTTGCCCTTTGAATTGAAATATGCCTATTTAGGTTAAGACGAGACATACTCGGTGGTGATTTCTACCCACCTGGAGAAATAACAAGAGAGTATGCTCACATCTACTCTTATTGAGCATAAGGGAGCCCTTGGATGGACGATTGCAGACCTCAAGAGATTTGACCCTTCGATTTGTACTCACCGCATTTATCTTGAGGATAATGCGTAGACTTCTCGACAACCACAACATAAATTAAATCCAAACATGAAGGAAGTGGTTAAAGCCGAGGTTCTTAAACTATTGGATGTGGGTATCATATACCCTATATCCGATAGTCAATGGGTGAGTCCAACTCAGGTAGTTCCCAAGAAGTCTGGTATCACCATCGTAGCCAACGCCAACAACGAACTCGTGCCAACTAAAGTTACGACTGGTTGGAGATTGTGCATGACTACAGGAAGTTGAATACCGTCACGAGAAAGGACCACTTTCCTTTGCCCTTCATTGATCAGATCTTGAAAAGGTTAGCTGGTCATTCCTATTACTGTTTCCTTGACGGGTATTTGTGCTACAATCAGATAGAGATAGCCCTTGAAGATTAGGAAAAGACTACGTTTACATGTCCTTATGACACCTTTGCTTACCGAAGGATGCCATTCAGACTATGTAATGCCCCTGCCACCTTTCAGCGATGTATGATGAGCATCTTTTCTGATATGGCGGGGCAATATTTAGAGGTCTTCATGGACAATTTCTCTATCTTTGGTCCATCTTTCAGCGAGTGCATAACAAGTCTTAAATCTGTGCTGAAAAGATGTGAAAAAAAGAACTTGGTACTTAGTTGGGAGAAGTTTTATTTCATAGTTCATAAGGGAATTGTCCTTGGACATATCATCTCGTCCAAAGGAATCGAGGTAGATAATGATAAAATCGATCTTATCTCTAACCTACCCCCACCCAAGAACATACGAGACGTGCAATCCTTCTTAGGACACGCTGGGTTTTATAGAAGATTCATAAAGGACTTTAGTCTCATCTCTCATCTTTTATATAATCTACTTCAAAAGGATGCACTATACGAGTGGACTAAGCCATGTCAGGAAGCTTTCACTAAGCTTAAAGGCATGTTGACCAGTGCACCTATCATAGAGCCACCCGACTGGAATCTTCCTTTTGAACTTATGTGTGACGCATCTGATTATGCTCTTGGGGCAGTTCTAGGCCAGAGAAAAGATAAGAAACCCTATGTTATTCATTATGCAAGTAAAATTCTAAATCCTACCCTAGTGAACTACTTGATTATGGAAAAGGAAATCTTACCTATAATGTTCGCTTTGGACAAATTTAGGTACGACTTAATCGGATTTAAGATCATCATTTACACAGATCATGCGATACTCAAGTATCTTCTTGATAAGAATGATACTAAGCCCTGCCTGATAAGATGGATCCTCCTACTCCAAGAATTCGATTTAGAAATTAAAGATAAAAAGGGAGTAGAGAACGTAGTGGCTGAATATCTTTCCCGCATTAATCCCTTTGATTCCATTGAGATGACACATATCAATGACATGTTCCCTGATGACAATTGTTCAGAATCTCCCATTCACCTTGGTTCGCTGATATTGCTAATTATCTTGCCACAGGTTTTATACCGACATATTAGACTCCACAAGATAAAGAAGAAAATTTTCACCGAGGTGCGCAACTTTTTCTAGTATCATCCATATTTGTTTAAATATTACCCATACTAAATCTTAAGGAGATGTGTGCCAGACAATGAGCATCAGAGTGTCATCTCCTTCTGTCACTCACATGCCTGTGGTGGTCACTTTTCTGTTAAAAAGACCACGGCCAAGATCCTGCAGTGTGGCTTTTACTGGCCCATTATGTTCAGGGATACTCATGAGTTTTGCAAGGCTTGTGAGCGTTGTCAAAAGTTGGAAGCATTGTCCCATTGAAATATGATGCCTTTGAACCCCATTCTTATTATAGAGTCATTTGATTGCTAGGGCATCGATTTCATGGGACCATTCCCCCAATCGTTTGGGAATCTTTATATTTTGCTCGCCGTAGACTATGTCACTAAATGGATCGAAGCAATTCCGTGTCGGAATAATGACCATCGTACGGTCATTAAATTCTTAAAAGAGAACATCCTTTCCCGATTCAGAACGCCTCGAGCTATCATTAGTGATGGGGGCTCATACTTTTGTAAGAGACCATTTGAGAGCTTAATGAAGAAATATGGTATCTCCCATAAGGTGAGCACCCTATACCACCCACAAACAAGTGGGCAAGCTGAGATTTTTAATAGGGAAATCAAACATATCTTGGAAAAGACGGTTAACCTTGACCATAAGGATTGGTCAATCCGATTGACCGATGCTTTTTGGGCTTACCGTATTGCATTTAAGACCCCTATTGGAATGTCTTTCATTAGACTCGTCTATGGGAAGGCCTGCCACTTGCCTGTGGAGTTGGAACATAGAGCCTACTGGGCGATCAAAAATCTGAATTTCAATCTAGACAACACTTGCTCAATGCACAGACTTCAGTTGAATGAACTTGAAGAAATCGGAACGATGCATACAAGAACTCAAGAATTTACAAGGAAAGGATGAAAGCGTTTCATGACCAACACATTCTGTGAAAGTCATTTACGCCAGGTCAGAAAATCCTTTTGTATAATTCTCGGTTACATCTCTTTCCGGGTAAGCTCCGATCTCATTGGATCGGTCCTTTCACCATTATCAATGTTTATCCTCATGGGGTTGTCAAGATTCGGAATCCAGACAATGACCATGACTTTAAAGTAAATGGACATCGATTAAAGCCATTTGTCGAAAAGTTTGATTCAGAGGACATGCCCATGCCTCTGAATGATCTTGTTTACCAGGATTGATATCCTAGTCTAACAGAGGTATAAATAGGTTTATTGCTTTCATAGGACTAGGGTAGTTTGCTTTTTATCGTTCTAGGTTAGTCGGCTTTATGCCGTTAGGTTAGTTTGCTTTCCAGTTGTTTTAGGATAGTTTGTTTTTGTTGGATTAACTCTCGTGCCGAGCCGCCTTCATGCTAAAATCTCTTTGGGAAAATGTCGCACGTCATCAGGTACTATCTTTCCATCACTTCTCCTTCAATTTCATCGTCCCATGTGCATTACATGCTTATATCTTTTACATTGAGGACAATGTAGATTTTAGGTTGGGGATAGGAGATTAGGTAACCTAATCAGTACTTTCTTGGTCTTGAGAAAAAATTGTGAAAAATTTTAAAAAATTTTAGAAATTCTTGTGAATTCGAACTGATTTTAACAGCTATCTTTGATTTAGAATTATAAGATATGTAATGTTGGTAATTTATGACTCTTGGATTCAGTTATCTGTTAGATTTCACAGTTAAGTTCTAGTCGTTAATCCATGATTAGAAGCTTTAAACATTGATTGAGTCATGATTTCACGTGTCACACCTAGCTTACAGAGTATAGCTTAAGTTCGATATTAAATTGTTAATCGGGTAATCACTAGGCATGGAAGGAGCCAACCTGGGGAATTTGTCCATCATGTTCATTGGAAAAAAAATGAATACCCAGCTTAAAAAAAACATTTGTCTTCGGAAAGGGTTGGGCGAATGGTCTTCACCATGGGTTTGCTCCCTATAGGTGAGGGTTCGTTTCCCCTCTTTGGCTTTACCTTTAAAAGATTAACAAAACGTGAAAGCCATTGATGGAAAGATCAACAGCTAGAAGAATAAAAAGGCTAAACTATAAGGCAAGTTTTGGTTTAGGTTATGGTTAACCTGAATGCTCTTGTGATTATCAATGTTATCATGAAAATAAAGAATTGAGTCTTTGATTGTGACAAGCCGAGATTTCACTATACACCCATGAAACTCAATGTTTAGAATTTTTCTAATCGATGGATTAATACTTTGAACTTGACTATGAATTTTACTGTGCGCTTGAGCCTAGGATAAAGTAATGCTCAACATTAATGAATCCTAGAATTCTATTGATCGAATTGTTTTTTTTTTTTTTTTTCAAATATCACTCAGTTTTATAGGAATTGTCCCGTAATTCTTAATTATTTTTTACATACTTTGCTCGAGACTAGAAAAATGTTGTTCAAGGATTGTGTTGAGGTCAAATATTGCATATTAGACCCCAGGTATTACCTGAATTTATGAACATGGTACTGTTTAACGGCCTATTTTAATCGTGTTTGTGTTGCAAGGTGAATTAAGGAGCCTGGATTGAAAAAGGGTAGTAAAAGCATGGATATAATGCTCATAAATCACCAAGGCAAGGGACGGACCCCAGGGGACCAAGGTCGAGGAATTTACACGTCAAAGATCCGAGAAAATCAAGCCACTCATGTTAAACGGGCCTGAAAATTGTCCAGAATGCAAGATCACAGGGTTCCCATCATCTGTTCAGCTCGAAACTTTATATCTGGCCTGAGGACCAAAAATTAACCATAGACATCAAATTTCAGCCATTGGATCCTTGTGGAAGTGGCCCAACGGACAGATCAGCCCCTTAAATCCTTATTTGAGGCCTGCTTGATATCTGGATACGCTTCAAATTCAGTTTTAACCCCTTAAATGGGGTGATAAAATGGTTGGACAGAGCAGATTTCTTGAATACATCACTGTGGGACCCACACACGCGATGCGTGTGCATAGCATATACACTCCCGCTGCGCACCCAAAAATCCAAGTAGGTCACCGTTGCGCTGACCGACGATTTCTCAAGAAATCCTATAGCGTCTCAATATTGTCCGTCCGTTTTTCAGTAATGGGGCCGACCCATCATGCATCTCGATGATCCGGACCGTCCATTCGATCCAGAGGGGGGGTTTGACCCATGCCTAGGTGGCCGTTTGGCCCCATGCACACACGCACACGTGGATCGTCGAAAAATGCAGGATGAACGGTGAGTTGATTTTATATAGTGGACCGCACCAAAACTCGACTAAAACCACTCTTTTTTGACTGAAATTTCGCTAGGAATCCAATGAATTGGTCGAATTTCTCCGAAAACACCAATGTGGGGCCCACCAAGCACTCAGCGTACCTTATTTTCGCAGGGACGTGCGGACCATCCGTGGGTCGTACTATGATCCCGATCATAGTCGGATGGGTGATCTGGACCGTTCAATATGTCCATAGGGAGGCCGTGACCCTAGCCAAAATGTCAGAATCAATAGATGAGTTGATTTCGCGCCGCAATTCATCTCCAAATGCAAGAAGTTTCCATTGTTTTCTTACGCATGCTGTTTTGCTGCGTAAAAGACTTTCGCATCGACTCCAGCCCAAACCGACCGACCTACCAGCTCTATAAAAGAGGACGTGAAGAGGGAAGAGGGATTCATCAGTAGAAATCTGGCACACATGGAGTGAAGGATAGAAGAGCAAGAAGAGAGAAAGAGAGAGAGAGAGAGAGAGAGAGAGAGAGAGAGAGAGAGAGAAGGCCAGCTAGTGTGGAGAAGTTTTTCTTCCTTCTTCCCTCTTAGTTTTTTTTTTTCTTTAATATTATTATGATTTTTAGCCTCATCATGTCTATGATGGGCTAAACCTCTTAGCTAAGGTTAAGAGGTGAAGCTTGTAGTGAGATGGGTGACTTTCCTTTATACCTTTTGATTTAATTCTGATTCTTGAACTAATTTTGATCCTAGTTTGATTATAAGGAATGCCTTTGATTTTTAATGGTTTGTTGTGACTTAAATTACAATAAATCTTTGATAGCTTTGAGCATGTCCTTTTCATTATAATGATTATGAAATTAGGAGGCCCTGTTGTTCACCATCATCTCCTAGGCATGGTTGGATGATGGAACCCTTCCTAATGTTCATAACCCTCCCTGATAGATATGGATTGGCTAGATTCTGTTGTTTGCTTTGTCTCATGGGCATGGCCTTGTGATGGAATCAAGTCTAATTCTCATACCTCTTATCAATTGATGACTAGATCAAAAGAAGTTCAGATTTGATTTTTAAGGTTATATCAAGCATAGATCTCCCTGATCTCTACAAGTGGATCCTTGGCACCCTAGTTTCCTACCTTTGAATTACACAAGTTTAGTTTATTATTTCACCATTACTCTTTTAAAAGCCTCTGATTTAGATTACATCTTCGCCTAGTTCTAGTTCATGTTACTTTCAGATTACATACAAGGTTCAGTCCCTATGGATTCGACCTCGGTCTTACCCAGATTATTACTACATGACAACCCTATACTTGGGGTGTGAACACTACACCGGTACTTGAAACTAACCGATGGAGGACTGAATTTGTAAGATTACCTCAAATTGACTGAAAGCCTCTACCATCTAGTGTCAAGGCACCAAAACTTGACCTAAAATCTTTGCCTATTGGTCTTAAATATACTTATTTGGGTCAAGATGAGACATATCCAGTGGTGATCACTTCTCACTTGGATGAGGAAAAAAAAGTATGCTGATTTCTACTCTTAAAGAACATAAAAGAGCCCTTGAATGGATGCTTGCAAACCTCAAGGGAATAACCCTTTGATTTGTATTCACCGCATTCACCTCGAGGATAATGTGCAAACATCTAGAGAACCACAATGACGTCTAAATCTAAATATGAAGGAAGTGGTTAAGACTGAGGTGTTAATGCTATTGGATGTGGGTATCATATACCCAATATCCGATAGCTAATGGGTGAGCCCAACTCAGGTGGTACCTAAGAAGTCCGAGATTACCATCATAGCTAATGTAGTTAATGAACTTGTGCCAACCAGAGTCACAATTGGTTGGAGAATGTGGATTGACTATCGAAAATTGAATACCTTCATGAGGAAGGACCACTTTCCTTTGCCTTTTGCTTATCAGATTTTAGAAAGGTTAGTGGGTCATTCCTATTACTGCTTCCTTGATGATATTTGGGATACAACTAGATAAAAATAGCCCTAGAAGATCAGGAAAAGACTACATTCACATGCCCCTTTGGTACTTTTGCCTACTGAAGAATGTCGTTTGGATTATGCAATGCCCCCACCACATTTCAGTGATGCATGTTGAGTATTTTTTCTGACATGGCGGGACAAGTTTTATAGGTCTTCATGGATGACTTCTCATTCTTTGATTCATCCTTCAGTGAGTGCCTCGACCACTTGAAATTGGTGCTGAAGAGATGTGAACAAAAGAACCTTATGCTAAATTGGGAGAAATGTCATTTCATGGTTCAGAAAGAATAATCCTTGAACACATTATATCTTCCAATGGAATTGAGGTGGAAAAAGTTAAAATTGACTTAATCTTTAACCTACCACCACCTAAGAGCATACGCGACACACGATCCTTCTTTTGACACACATGATTCTACAAAGGATCATAAAGGACTTTAGTCTCATCTCTAGTTCTTTGTACAACCTTCTTTGAAAGGAAACTCCCTTCAAGTGGAGTAAGGAATACCAAAAAGCTTTCACCAAGCTTAAAGGTATGTTGACAAGTACTCCCATCATGCAACCAGCCGATTAGAGTGTCCCTTTTGAAATCATATGTGATGCAAGTGACTATGCAATTGGGCCGGTGTTAGGCCAAAGAAAAAAGAAGAAGCCCTACGTCATCTACTATGAGAGTAGAACTCTAAACCCTACCCAAGTGAACTACTTCACTACGGAAAAGGAACTCCTAGTCGTAGTGTTTTCCTTAGACAATTTTAGGTCCTACTTGATAATATCTAAGATCATCATATTTACTGACCATACAAGATGAAGTACCTTCTTCCTAAAAAGGATGTTAAGCCTCGTTTGCTAAAATGGATCGTTCTACTCCAAGAGTTCGATCTTGAAATCTGAGACCATCTCTCTCGGCTTCTGATATTCGATTACATGGAGACAACACCTATCAATGACATGTTCCCTAATGAACAACTCTTCAAAGTCTCCCAATTACCTTGGTATGCTGACATTGCCAACTATCTTGCAATGGGTAAAATTCATATTCATTGGACTGTGCATGATAAGAAAAATTCCTTATCGAGTTATGCAAGTTCTTTTAGGATGATCCTTATCTTTTCAAATATTGCCCATATCAAATCATAAGGAGATGTGTGACTAATCGCGAACAAAATAGTGTCATCATCTCCTTTTTCCATTCATACTCATGTGGTGGCCACTTTTCGGCTAAGAAGACCACCGTAAAAATTTTACAGTGTGACTTTTACTTGCCCACTATGTTCAAGGATGCTAATGAATTTCACAAAGCGTGCAAGAGATGTCAGAAATTTTGAGGATTATCCCGTCAAAATATAATGCCATTGAACCCCATTCTAATCATTGAAGAATTTGATTGCTGGGGCATTGATTTCATGGATCCATTTCACCAATCTTTTGAAAATCTCTATATTCTTCTCACCATTGATTATGTCTCCAAGTGGGTCAAGGCAATTCTGTGCCAAAATAATGACCATCCCGTGGTCACTAAGTTTTTAAAAGAAAATATTTTATCTAAGTTTGGAATTTCTTGAACCATCATAAGTGATGCAGGATTTCGCACAAAGTGATCACCCCTTATCATCCTCAGACAAGAGACCAAGACAAAATATCAAATAGGGAGTTAAATAAATTCTTGAGAAAATGGTTGACCCGGATCACAAGGATTTGTCACTTCGACTAACTGATGCGTTATGGGCTTACCTTATGCTGTACAAAACCCCTATTGATATGTCACCTTATAGACTTGTCAACGGGAATGCTTGCCACTTGCCTGTAGAGTTGGAACATAAGGTGTATTAAGCTATAAAGAATTTTAATTTTAATCTCGATAAAGCTGCTCACTGCACAAGTTACAACTTAATGAACTTGAAGAAATCCAGAACAAGGCAACGAGAACTCTCAGATATACAAGGAAAGGATGAAGGTGTTCCATGACAAGAACATTCTTCGGAAAAACTTAGAACCAAACAAAAAAGTCCTTCTGTATAACTCAAGAATTCATCTTTTCCTGGTAAATTAAGATTCCGTTGGACTAGCCCCTTTAAAGTTAAAACAATTTATCTTCATGTGGCTATCGAGATAGAAAATTCGGTGAATGGTAACATTTTCAAAGTGAGCGGTCATCACCTTAAACCATTTACTGAGAAATTCGATTAAGAGGATATGTCCATCCCTCTGAAAGATCTTTTTTATCATAATTGACATTTTAGTCTGATGGAGGTCCTATCAATTTACTACTTTCTTAGGATTCATTTAGAATAGTTTAGGTTTATTTTAATTTATTTTTATCTAGTGGAAACCCCTTTAGATGATGGAGGCTTCATGACAAGTGAATGATCTTCTTTACGTAATCTCGCTCACTCACTCCTCTTTTATTTTCATTGTGTCATGTTATAATGTATTGCATAACTGTAACACCCCGTATTTCTCAGTACTTGGGTGTTACCTTGAAGATCTAAATTAATTACACATGCATGGGAACACATGTAACTTACCTTACATGTCATCATTCGGCAACTCTCAATCTATCCATCTCAAGCGTCTAACATAACCTTCATTCATATAACAAGCTATCCATCCAATTGATCTTAAAGACGGACCATCTCACCTTAGTGGGATTGATGCCAATCCTCAAAAGGATATAATCATGGGAATCCGATCATGACAAAATTTCACATAATACACTAACAAAATAATTTCACTGTGCAACGGCAAGTTTTGGGACCAACTCAGTAAATCCACCATTCATTAGATCCACAACTTCATGTCGATCATTCTAATACCTGATGTCTCTAATCCAACCGTTGGATTATAAATAAATCTTTAGGTTGCGATTAGATAATCCTAGAAACCACTAAAATTGTTTAATGAGGGCCATGAAAGGCCTTGACCTTAAGACATCTCAAAAATTTGGATCCAATTCGCTGGATCCATCCCTATTTGGCCTACCATACTTAAGTTCACAACCCACTATTTGACAACCCTTACCCCGACATCTGGTAATTGAATAAACCGTTGAGACTCATTTAACAGGTACCAGGGCCATTTTAACCATTGATATTTAGAGTGGAAGTAAGCTAACTACTGGAACAATGATAATCGATAGTTAAAGGTCAAGATTCAGTTGGCATGGCTAACTAAAGCTTTATATTTGCTTCATCTTTGGTCAGATGACCCAGATGGGCCCACAGAGAATAATGGATGGTGTGGATTTCTTATAAGCATCACGGTGGACCCCTACATAGGCGTTGCATGAGCACATTTCATGTGCACCAGTGGTGCACTGGACTGTACCTCGAGTCAAAGTTGGGTTTGACCGACAATTTCTTGAAGGAGAGATTCTTCTTCTCTTTCGTCTCTTGCCATCAACGAATGAAGGGCGTTCGTTTGAATTATGGTCCGCCATATCGTCCCAATGGGTGATCCAGATCCTTCATCTGATCCAGGAGGTGGGCCCGACCAAATCCAAGCCATCCGTACACATCCATGCATCCGTGCATGCACATGATTCTTAACGTGGTAGACGCATGTGTGTGGCTATTTTGCCGAAAATGGAAAGTTTTCGTTTCTCCTTCCGTTTGCCAGGATGGCAATCCGCACACCCTCCTCCCTTTATATCTTAGCTGTCCATAGGGAGTGAATCCTGGACGTTGAAAATAGCAAGCGCTGTAGCCAGCTATACAACCAAACGGCAAGATATTTTCATGTTGAGAGAGAGAGAGGGAGTGGATACCCTAGATCGAATCCAAGCCATCTAATTCTCATCCAACGGCCTAGGAGGGTTAGGTTTTTCTATAAGGAGGAAGAGAAATGGTCTCTTTTCCATTCCTTTCAAAGAAACCCGAAAACTAGCCGCCACCTTCAATGTCTGAACCCACTGGCCCATCCTCCTCCAAGCTTCAATGAAGCTTGTCTACAAGCTTTCAAGGGTCCCCACGAACCGTCTGCAAGAGGCAGATTACAGGAGGAAGCTTCCATTTGAGATCAGCCATTAGTGGTCATCACCATCATCATCAAGAAGAAATGGTTACGGAACTTCGTTACGACTAGTCTCTCTTGGACGTCTTTGGAGAAGAAATAGAAAGAAAGAAAGAAAGAAAGGAGGTAGGAAGATGGAGAGATGAAGAGTGAAAGAGAGAAAGAGACAGTGAGTGTAAGTGTTGCACTCGCTACTAGGTTGAGCGAACTCAGCTCACTGGATGAGTCTGAGAAAAGGAGGGGGAAAGGAGAAAGGAGCATGGAGGGTGATTTACTCACTGCTGCACTGCACGGTTCACCCAGTTCTTGTGACGAGTTCGGCTCGCAGTTATCCCGAGTCCAGATGTTTGTTGGAGTCCTGAATGGAGGAAGTACAAAAAAGAAAAGAAAAGAGAGGAGCTGAAATGGATGGGAGGTTGGCCGGTATTGTGTTGCTGGACTGTTCACCGGGTTGGGCTGCAAACGGGTCACGACCATGATGACTCATCGAGATTCATTGAGTCACTGGCTCGTTAGTGAGTCACGTCCTGTAAGAGTGGAAGTTTGCTAGACTTCTGGAAGAAAGAAGAAAAGAGAGAGCGATAAAGAGAGAGAAGAGAGAGAGAGAGAGAGAGACAGAGAGAGAGAGAGAGAGGAAGAAGAAAGGATGGGGAGGGTTCCTTGTGTCGCACTGCACACCCGACCCTAGTCTAACTTAGGTTCAGCGGTTTCTCCTCAGGGTGGGCCCAATTTCTTGGCACCTTAGCTGAGTTAGATCCTCAGGTAATCCCTCTCAAGCAATTCATTAGTCTAATGAGTAAGTTATAAGTTATTAACTTAATAGTTTACGGAATTTAAGTTGAACAAATTTGACTAGTTCCATTTGGGCAGCAACATTTAGAGAAGTGCAGCAAGCCAAATCCCCAATCAGGTATAATCTGAGGTCGAGTCTATCACCACATTCTGCTAGCTTCAAATGTAGTAAGATGTTCCCCCAACACTCTCTTAATTAGGAGTTATTAAAAATTGATTGGTGACCTAGTTCGACTCCTTATACATTATGTCTTCATTTAGATAGGTAACTTCCATTCGAAATCCATCCAAATCAACCATCCAACTTCCATCAAAAGGACAATATTCCATTTAAGAGGCACACGCACCTTCTGGGGTCAACGCCACTTAGCGGACCAACATTAAGGTGATGAATCTTTCCCCTTGAGCTTTCCTCTTCCTTGTTAGTCTAAGTAATAGTTCATTTTATTTTAACCGATAATTAATATCTCTAATTCATGATAACTTGTGTTAGATATTGAATTTGATTATCAATTGTATGCTCAACACTTAGCTCGTATGAATATACATATGTTGTACTTGTGTATCTTTCATGTTTATGTATTGTTTATAGATTGCTTGAAGAACTTGAACTATTACATCTATCAATGGAAAACCCCACATATATGTACACCCAGACTTGGGATGTAACTTGATTGATTGTAATTATAATGTACCCTCACCTACTGGCTACTTTGATTGATGTATTAAATGAAACATTGATGTGGGCTTTCCATCCATGGATTATTGTGCCTATGTGGTTTTTTCCTTCTTGATATTTACCCCTTGCAACCCTAATTATTGCATATTTGCCTTAGGTGGCTTGATGGATTACTCTGTGTCACCATGCGATGACAAGTCCCACTTGATAGACTGTGACTACCCATTGGTTAAGGGGGATGCCATTAAATATCCTAACAATGAAGTCATATGAGCCGGGGATGGTGGAGTGGGACACTATGCCCGAGCTGTCGGCTTATGCTGGGTTACGAACCCCCCAAAGTGATCTTTGAGCTTTTCTAAATTGGTTGCTTGCAAATTGGAATAATAATGGCTGGGATTAATCATGCATTCATGGAAATTGCATTCTGAATGGACTGATTGTTTGAAAGGTCCATTCTCTTACTAAGGATGAGCTGACTGTTTGAAAGGCACACTATTTTACTTGAGCGGGTCGACTATTTGAAAGACTTGTTCCCTTGTAAGTTGAATGAGTCGATTGTTTGAAAGGCCCATTCTCTTGCTTAATGGACCAACTATTTGAAAGGTCCATTCCCTTATTAGGGATGAGCTGACTGTTTGAAAGGCCCATCCCCAGTCATGAATGAGCTAACTGTTTGAAAGGCCCATTCATGTCTAAGTGAGCCGACTGTTTGAAAGGCCCACTACCTTGCAAGTTGAATGAGCTAACTGTTCAAAAGGCCCATTCTCTTGCATGAATGGACTGACTGTTTGAAAGGTCCATTCACTTGGCCAACTAGATGTGCATTCATGCATCCATGTACTTAAACAAGATCGCATCATGAAATGTTTTGTATGTCTTATTGTTTAAAATTATGCTTAACTAATGCAGCGGTGGGTAATCTTGAGGGAAATTCACACTGAGCTGGCCACTCATTCATCGAATATATAATAGTACAAGTAGCACAGGTGATTTGAATGATATTTATGATCAGATTGATGAGGACCAATGTACAAAGTATGCTCAAGAGCTACAACGTGATTTTGCAGCTCAAGAGTAATTGCAATGTATTCGGTTTCATATGTTTGACTATTCATTTTGTAATTGTAGGTATTGAGACATTGGTTTGTATAAGCTCTATGGGCAGCCGCTTGTATGTTTTGAATGTATATGTAAATTTCCCTTATGATTGATTTGTTCCTCTTCCGCTAAGTTGCTCACTCTGAAAGAGAAAAGAAAAGAAAAGAATGTACGTGAAAGTTAGTTACCTTTAAAGGTTAACAGTCGGGATTTTGGAAAACAAGTCGTATACTTGGGTTCCGAAAACTCGAGGGTTACAGTTGATATCAGATCATAGTTTGTACAAACCAGGCCTTGGGGAAATGAACTTATATAAACTTTAAATGTCTCAAGTAAGATGTTGGGAATTAAAATTTTGAATCTAGGTGAATCTCCCATAAAGTTGGGGAAATTTCTGAAAATGTAGAGACCCAAACTTAAGTCCCCTTAGAAATTATTGGAATAGTCATTCAAAAACAAAGCAAAATCCATTTGAATTAAGGAAAAATGAATAAATTTGAGAACATAGCTACTTAAAACCATAGGATCCCTTGAAAGTTTTAAGATAGACTTTTGGACTTTCGACTTATGTGAAATTCCCTTAGAATTATGAAAAATTTGAGAACATAAATATTCAAAACTTTAGTCCCCTTTGAAATTTTTAGGGTGAGTCATTCGAACTCAAGAATAAGAAGTTTGGTTCCCCTATAAATTACTAGAATAACTGTTTGAAACTTAGAAACAAAACTTAGTTCCCCATTGTAGAATATCAGGGTAGCTGCTTAAACTTAGAAACTAAACCTAAATGTTGTGGGAGGACAAATACCACTACGATGTACATAAGACCAAATGAAAGCATTCCTTAGACTTGACTCCCAAGATACAATTCTTAGAGACCTAGATTTTGAAC
Source organism: Magnolia officinalis (assembly GCA_021015155.1). Lineage (NCBI taxonomy): Eukaryota > Viridiplantae > Streptophyta > Magnoliopsida > Magnoliales > Magnoliaceae > Magnolia > Magnolia officinalis. The sequence continues at coordinate 55,613,189 of JAJHSJ010000008.1, forward strand.
TCTTTTAGAAATTTCATTAGTTAGGAATAATGTCGTCATAATATTTAGCATATGAAGCGTACTTAGTCATCGTAGGAAAATCCTTACCCATCATATTGTACATTAGAACAAATATAAGTACTCCATAAACCTACGGAATCGTACTAGGAATTGTAATTTAAATTTCTTAATACATCTCTTTACTTAGAAATAATATTTCCCACAAATCACAGCACAAATAATAATAATAATAATAATAATAATAATAATAATAATAATAATAATAATAATAATTAAAAGTGAAGTTATAGAATTTTAGGTAAATTTTTAATCCTAGATTAGGCATACCGAAACTAGATTAGAAATCCTAGATGAACTTGGAAACTTTCAAACTCAGATTTCATGTAGGAAATCCTGGTCCTGAAGTCTTCACATAGTGCTTAGGTGATCAATGTACACAGTGAGAGCGTAATGAGCCACATGGACTTATCTGTTATGAAAAAAAAATGATCACATGATATCCCTAGGACTCTAAAACAATCGGGATCACAGACTGATGGAAATATGTTGAAGCGAAGTATAAGCAGTATGACTCAAATTATAAGTCCTAGCAAATCTCAATGATCTCAATGCCTTGATCAAGCAAAGGATCGAGACTTATTAGGGTTACGAATTGATACCAATTGATCCTCTGTTCTGCGCAGGCGAAGGATTGACGTATCAAGCTCAAACCTACTACAACCATCTATTCGTGACAGCTCGAACATTGAAAATCAGAAAGTTTTGTTGTTCTTTAGATAGCGGGGAAACTATCATTAAAAGTAAAAGAAAATAAAGAGAAATATAAAATATTATTATTAACCACCTAAATGGACTAGTAATCTTAGTAAATGCTATAACAAATCCTAATGTTGACAAACGTTAGAATGATTCCCTAGTTTGGGTTAATATTAGGATGATTACTGGCATTTAGTGGAACCTAAACACATCAGTTGATCTACTAGACTAGAGACCTAAGGGTTGTGGTAAATCTGGATGTAGCTTGTTGGGATTTCACATTAAGACATACGGAATAGGTACACCCTTGGGATGACCAAGCCACTCGTAATATTAATAATGGGGATATGCACGATGAAATCTCCATGGAGAATTCTCTTAAAGGGGGGTAGTCTAGAATGACCCTTATTCTAGAAGTCGGTTGCGAGTACTGGCGTATGCATATAAACTTAGGAGGAAATCTAGTGCGCGCACAAGGGACACCATAAAATCAATTATCATTCACAATCATAGAAGAAGTGTTGAATTTCGGGACGAAATTCTCTTTCAGGGGGGTAGTTTGTAACACCCCGTACTTTTCAGTACTCGGGTGTTAACTTGAAGATCTAAATTAATTACACATACATGGGAACACATGTAAATTACCTTACGTGCCATCATTCGGCAACTCTTAATCCTTCCATCTTAACCATCTATCTCAACCTTCATTCATAAAACAAGCCATCCATCCGGTTGATCTTAAAGACGGACGATCGCACCTTAGTGGGATTGATGCCAATCCTCAAAAGGATATAATCATGGGAATTCGATAATGAAAACATTTCACATAATACACTAACAAAAGAATTTCATTGTGCAATGGTAATTTTTGGGACCAACTTAGTAAATCCACCATTCATTAGATCCACAATGTCATGTCGATTGTTCTAATACCCAATTTCTCTAATCCAACCGTTGGATTATAAATAAATCTTTAGGTTACAATTAGACAATCCTAGAAACCACTAAAATTGTTTAATGAGGGCCATGGAAGGCCTTGACCTTAAGACATTTCAAAATTTTGGATCCAATTCGTCGGATCCATCCTTATTAGGCCTACCACACTTAAGTTCACAACTCACTATTTGACAACCCTTACCCCAGCTTCTGGAATTGAATATACCGTTGATATTCAGAGTGGGAGTAAGCTAACTACTAGAACAACGATAATTGACGGTTAAAGGTCAAGATTCAGTTGGCATGGCCCACCAAAGCTTTGTATTTGCCTCATCTTTAGTCAGATGACCCAGATGGGCCCACAGAGAATCATGGACGGTGTGGATTTCATGTAAGCATCATGGTGGACCCCCACATAGGCGTTGCATGAGCACAGTTCTTGTGTACCTCAAGTCAAAGTCTAGTTTGACCGATGATTTTCCAAAGAAGAAGGATTCTTCCTCTCTTTCGTCTCTCGCCAGCAACGAATGAAGGGTGTTCGTTTGAATTGTGGCCCACCATATCGTCCCAAATGGGAGATCCAGACCCTTCATCTGATTCAGGAGGTGGGCTCGATAAAATCCAAGTTGTCCGTACACATCCATAAAACCGTGCATGCACATGATTCCTAGCGCGGTAGATGCGTGCATGTGACTGTTTTACCAAAAATGGAAAGTTTTCATTTCTCCTTCCGTTTGCCAGGATGGCAATCCGCACACCCTCCTCCCTTTACATCATAATTGTTGATGGGGAGTGAATCCTAGCTGTTGAAAACAGCATGCACTGTTGCTAGCTATACTACCGAACGTGAATAAATTTTCATGGAGAGAGAGAGAGAGTGGAAACCCTGGATCGAATCCAAGCCATCTAAATCTCATCCAACAGCCTAGGAGGGTTAGGTTTTTCTATGAGGAAGAGAAAAGGGCTCTTTTCCATCCCTTGTAAAGAAACCCAAAACCACTTTCAACGTTCGAACCCACCGGCCAATCCTCCTCTAAGCTTCAATGAAGCTTGTCTACAAGCTTTCAAGGGTCCCCACGAACCATCTGCAAGAGGCAGATTGGAGGAGGAAGCTTCCATTTGAGATCCGCCATTAATGAGCACCACCATCTTCATCAAGAAGAAATGGTTATTGAACTTGGTTACGACCGGTCTCTCTTGGACGTCTTTGGAGAAGAAATGGAAAGAAAGAAAGAAAGAAAGAAAGAAAGGAGGGAGGAAGATGGAGAGATGAAGAGAGAAAGAGAGAGTGAGTGCAAGTGTTGCACTCGCTGCTAGGTTGAGCGAACTCGACTCACTGAGGCATGAGTCGAGTCGAGATATAGTCCAGCGACCTTGCTAGATGGGTCTGAGAAAAGGAGGGGGAAAGGAGAAAGGAGCATGGAGGGTGATATGCTCACTGCTGCACTGCATGGCTCACCCAATTCTTATGGCGAGTTCGGCTCGCAGTTAGCCTGAATCCAAATGTTTGTTGGAGTCTTGAGTGGAGGAAGTAGAAAAAAAGCAAAGAAAAGAGAGGAGTTGAGATGGATGGGAGGTTGGCCGACATTGTGTTGCTAGACTATTCACCGGGTTGGGCTGCGAACGGGTCACGACCATGATGACTCGTCGAGATTCATTGAGTCACTGGCTCGTCAGTGAGACACGCCCGGTAAGAGTGGAGGTTTGCTAGACTTCTAGAAGAAAGAAGAAAAGAGAGAGAGAGAGAGAGAGAGAGAGAGAGAGAGAGAGAGAGAGAGACAGTGAGGAAGGAAGAAGAAGAAACAGATGGAAGAAGAAAGGACGGTGAGGGTTCCTTGTGTTGCACCGCACACCCAACCTCAATCTAACCTAGGTTTAGCGGTTTCCCCTTGGGGTGATCTCAATTTCTCAGCACCTTAGCCGAGTCAGATCCTCAGGTAATCCCTCTCAAGCAATTCATTAGTCTAATGAGCAAGTTATAAGTTATTAACATAGTAGTTTAAGGACTTTAAGTTGAACAATTCTAACTAGGTCCATTTGGATAGCAACATTTGGAGAAGTGCAGGAAGACAATTCCCCAATCAGGTATAATCCGGGATCGAGCCTATCACTACATTTTGCTAGCTTCAAATGTAGTATGATGTTACCCCAACACTCTCTTAATTAAGAGTTATTAAAAATTGATGGGTGACCTAGTTCGACTCCTTATACATTATCTCTTTGTTTATATAGGTAACTTCCATTCAAAATCCATCCAAATCAACCATCCCACTTCCATCAAAAGGACAACATTCAATTTAGGAGGCACACGCACCTTCAGAGGGCAATGCCATTTAGCGGACCAACATCTAAGGTGATGAATCTTTCCCCTTGAGCTTTCCTCTTCCTTGTTAGTCTAAGTAATAGTTAATTTTATTTCAACTGATAATTGATATCTCTAGTTCGTGATAACTTGTTTTAGATATTGAATCTGATTATCGATTGTATGCTCAATACTTAGCTCGTATGAATATCCATATGTTGTACTTATGTATCTTTCATGTTTATGGATTGTTTATAGATTGCTTGAAGAACTTGAACTATTACATCTATCAATGGAAAACTCCACTTATATATGTACACCCGGACTTGGGATGTAGCTTGACTGATTGATTATAATGGACCCTCACCTAGTGGCTACTTTGATTGATGGATTAAATGAAACATTGATGTGGGCTTTTCATCCATGGATTGTTGTGCCTAAGTAGCTTTTTCCTGCTTGATATATGCCCCTTGCAGCCCTAATTATTGTATATTTTCCTTAGATTGCTTAATGGATTATTTTGTGTGACCATACGATGACAAGTCCCACTTGATAGACTGTGACTGGCCATTTGTTGAAGAGGATGCCATTAAACATCCTAACGATTGAGTCTCATGAGTCAGGATGGTGGAATGAGACACTATATATGCCCAAGCTGTCAGCCTATGCTAGGTGACGAACCCCCCATAGAGACCTTTGAGCTTTTCTAAATTGGCTGCTTGCAAATTAGAATAATAATGGTTGGGATTAATCATGCATTCATGGAACCTGCATTCTGAATGGACCGATTGTTTGAAAGGTTCATTCTCTTACTAGGGATGAGCTGACTATTTGAAAGGCCCATCTCAATGCTTGAATGAGCCGACTGTTTGAAAGGCCCATTGTTGCTTAAGTGAGTCAACTGTTTGAAAGGCCCACTATTTTACTTGAGAAGGTCGATTATTTAAAAGACTCGTTCCCTTGCAAGTTGAATGAGCCGACTGTTTGAAAGGCCCATTCTCTTACTTAATGGACCGACTGTTTAAAAGGTCCATTCCCCTATTAGGGATGAGCTGACTGTTCGAAAGGCCCATCCCTATGCATAAATGAGCTGACTATTTGAAAGGCCCATTCATGTCTAAGTGAGCTGACTGTTTGAAAGGCCCACTACCTTGCAAGTTGAATGAACTGATTGTTTGAAAGGCCCATTCTCTTACATGAATGGACTGACTATTTGAAAGGTCCATTCACTTGGCCAACTGGATGTGTATCCTTAGTTGACGTGCATTCACGCATCCATGCACTTAAACAAGATCGCATCATGAAATGTTTTATATGTCTTATTGTTTAAAACTATGCTTAACTAATGCGGCGATGGGTAATCTTGAGGGGAATTCACACTGAGCTGGCTACTCATTCATCGAATATATAACTGTACGGGTAGTGCAAGTGATTGAAATAATATTCATGATCAGATTGATGAGTAGCAGCGCACAAAGTCTACTCAAGAGCTATTACGTGATTTTGCAGCTCAAGAATAATTTCAATGTTTTCGATTTCATATGTTTGCTATTCAATTTTGTAATTGTAGGTATTGAGACATTGGTTTGTATAAGCTCTATGGGCAGCCGCTTATATATTTTGAATGTATATATAAATTTGCCTTATGTTTGATTTGTTCCTCTTCCGCTAAGTTGCTCACTCTGAAAGAGAAAAGAAAAGAAAAAAAAAATGTACGTGAAAGTTAGATATCTTTAAAGGTTAACAGTTGGGTTTTTGGAAAACAAGTCGTATACTCGGGTTCCAAAAACTCGGGGCATTACAGTTGGTATCAGAGCACATTTTGGACAAACCAGGCCTTGGGGAAATGAACTTATATAAATTTTAAATGTCTTAAAGTAAGATGTTGGGAATTAGAAATTTGAATATAGGTGAATCTCCCATAGAGTTAAGGAACTTTCTGAAATTGTAGAGACCCAAACTTAGGTCCCTTAGAAATTATTAGAATAATCATTCAAAAACAAAATAAAATCCATTTGAATTAAGTAAAAATGAATAAATTTGAGACCATAGCTACTTAAAACCTTAGGATCCCTTGAAAATTTTAAGATAGACTTTTGGACTTTAGACTTATGTGAAATTCCCTTAGAATTAGGAAAATTTTGAGAACATAGATATCCAAAACTTTAGTCCCCTTTGAAATTTTTAGGGTGAGCTATTCGAACTCAAGAATAAGAAGTTTGGTTCCCCTATAAATTACTAGAACAACTATTTGAAACTTAGAAACAAAACTTAGTTCCCTATTGTAGAATATCAGGGTAGCTGCTTAAACTTAGAAACTAAACCTAAATGTTGTGGGAGGACAAATACCACTGTGATATACATAAGACTAAATGAAAACATTCCCTAAACTTGACTCCCAAGATACAATTCTTAGAGACCTAGATTTTGAACTCTTTTAGAAATTTCATTAGTTAGAAATAATGCCGTCACAATATTCAGCATATGAAGCGGACTTAGTCATCGTAGGAAAATCCTTACCCACCATATTGTACATTAGAACAAATATAAGTACTCCATAAACCTAAGGAAACGTACTAGGAATTGTAATTTAAAATTCTTAATACATCTCTTTACTTAGAAATAATATTTTCCACAAATCACAGCACAAAATAATAATTATTATTATAATAATTAAAAGTGAAGTTAAAGAATTTTAGGTAAATTTTTAATCCTAGATTAGGCATACCGAAACTATATTAGAAATCCTAGATGAACTTGGACACTTTCAAACTCAGATTTCATGTAGGAAATCCTGGTCCTGAAGTCTTCACATAACGCTTAGGTGATCAATGTACATAGTGAGAGCGTAATGAGCCACATGGACTTATCTGTTATGAAAATATATGATTACATTATATTCCCCAGGACTCTAAAACAAACGGGATCACGGACTGATGGAAATATGTTTAAGCGAAGTATACACGGTTTGAATCAAATTATAATTCCTAGCCAATCTCAATGTCCTAATCAAGCAAAGGATTGAGACTTACTACGGTTACGAATTTATACCAATTGATCCCCTATTCTGCGCAAGCGAAGGTTCGATGTATCACGCTCAAACCTACTACAACCATCTATTCGTGACAGCTCGAACATTGCAAATCAGAAAGTTTTGTTGTTCTTTAGATAGTGGGGAAACTATCATTAAAAGTAAAAGAAAATAAAGAGAAATATAAAATATTATTATTAACCACCTAAATGGACTAGTAATCTTAGTAAATGCTATAACAAATCCTAATGTTGACAAACGTTAGAATGATTCCCTAGTTTGGGTTAATATTGGGATGATTTCTAGCATTTAGTAGAACCTAAACGCATCAGTTGATCTGCTATACTAGAGACCTAAGGGTTGTGGTAAATCTGGATATAGCCTGTTGGGATTTCACACTAAGACATAAACGAAATAGGTACACCCTTAGGATGACCAAGCCACTCGTAATATTATTAATGGGGATATGCACGATGAAATCTCCATGGAGAATTCTCTTTAAGGGGGGTAGTCTATAATGACCCTTATTCTAGAAAGAAATCTAGTGCGCGCACAAGGGACACCGTAAAATCGATTATCATCCATGATCATAGTAGAAGTGTTGAATTTTGGGACGAAATTCTCTTTCAATGGGGTAGTTTGTAACACCCCATACTTTTCAGTACTCCGGTGTTACCTTGAAGATCTAAATTAATTTCACGTGCATGGGAACACACGAAAATTACCTTACGTGTCATCATTCGGCAACTCTCAATCTATCCATCTCAACCGTCTAGCACAACCTTCATTCATATAACAAGTCATCCATCTGATTCATCTTAAAGACAGACCATCGCACCTTAGTGGGATTGATGCCAATCCTCAAAAGGATGTAATCATGAGAATTCGATCATGACTAAATTTCACATATTACACTAACAAAAGAATTTCACTGTGCAACGGCAATTTTTGGGACCAACTCAATAAATCCACCATTCATTAGATCCACAACGTCTTGTCGATCGTTCTAATACCTGATTTCTCTAATCCAACCGTTGGATTATAAATAAATCTTTAGGTTGCAATTAGACAATCCTACAAACCAGTAAAATTGTTTAATGAGGGCCATGGAAGGCATTGACCTTAAGACATCTCAAAAATTTGGATCTAATTCGTCGGATCCATCCTTATTAGGCCTACCACACTTAAGTTCACAACCCACTATCTGACAACCCTTGCCCCAACTTCTGGTAATTGAATATACCATTGAGACTCATTTAAAGAGGTACCAGGGCCATTTTAACCATTGATATTCATAGTGGGAGTAAGCTAACTTCCGGAACAATGATAATCGATGGTTAAAGGTCAAGATTCAGTTGGCATGGCCCATCAAAGCTTTGTATTTTCCTCATCTTTGATCAAATGACCCAGATGGGCCCACAGAGAATCATGCACGGTGTGGATTTCATGTAAGCATCATGGTGGACCCCCACATAGGCGTTGCATGAGCATAGTTCATGTGCACCAGCGGTGCACTGGACTGTACCTCGAGTCAAAGTCGGGTTTGACTGGCGATTTCTCAAGAAGAAGGATTCTTCTTCTCTTTCATCTCTCGCCAGCAACGAACGAAGGGTATTCGTTTGAATTGTGGCCCACCATATCGTCCCAAATGGTAGATCCAGATCCTTCATTTGATCAAGGAGGTGGTCCCGATCAAATCCAAGCCGTCCATACAAATCCATGCATCCGGGCATGCACACGATTCCTTGCGCGGTAGATGCGTGCATGCGGTTGTTTTACTGGAAACAGAAAGTTTCTGTTTCTCCTTCCATTTGCCAGGATGGTAATCCACACACCCTCCTCCTTTTACATCTTAGCCGTCCATGGGGAGTGAATCCTGACTGTTGAAAACATTATGCGCTATTGCCAGCTATACAACCAAACGACAAGATATTTTCATGGAGAGAGAGAGAGTGGAAACCCTAGATCGAATCCAAGCCATCTAAATCTCATCTAACAGCCTACGAGGGTTAGGTTTTTCTATAAGGAGGAAGAGAAAATGGCTCTTTTCCACCCCTTGCAAAGAAACCCGAAAACTAGCCGCCACCTTCAATGTCTGAACCCACCAGCCCATCCTCCTCCAAGCTTCAATGAAGCTTGTCTACAAGCTTTCAAGGGTCCCCACGAATCGTCTGCAAGAGACAGATTAGAGGAGGAAGCTTCCGTATGAGATCTACCATTAATGGCCATCACCAACTTCATCAAGAAGAAACGGTTACTGAACTTGGTTACGACCGGTCTCTCTTAGACATCTTTGGAAAAGAAACGGAAAGAAAGAAAGAAAGAAAGGAGGCAGGAAGATGGAGAGATGAAGAATGAAAGAGAGAGTGAGTGCAAGTGTTGCACTTACTGCCAGGTTGAGCGAACCCGGCTCACAGAGGCATGAGTCGGGTCAAGATTTAGTCCAGCGACCTTGCTGGATGGGTCTGAGAAAAGGAGGGGGAAAGGAGAAAGGAGCATGGACGGTGATCTGCTCGCTGCTGCATTGCACAGCTCACCCAATTCTTGTGGCGAGTTCGGCTCATGGTTAGCTCGAGTCCAGATGTTTGTGGGAGTCCTGAGTGGAGGAGGTAGAAAAAAAGGAGCTGAGATGGATGGGAGGTAAACCGGCATTGTGTTGTTGGACTGTTCACCGTGTTGGGCTGCGAACGGTCCCGACTATGATGAATCATCAAGATTCATTAAGTCACTGGCTCGTCAATGAGTAACGCCCAGTATGAGTGGAAGTTTGCTAGACTTCTAGAAGAAAGAAGAAGAAGAAGAAGAAGAAGAAGAAGAGAGAGAGAGAGAGAGAGAGAGAGAGAGAGAGAGAGAGAGAGAGAAGAAGAAGAAAAAAAAGATGGAAGAAGAAAGGATGGTGAGGGTTCTTTGTGTTGCACCGCACACCCAACCCCAATCTAACCTGGGTTCAGGGTTTTCTCCTTGGGGTGAGCCCGATTTCTCGGCACCTTAGCCGAGTTAGATCCTCAAGTAATCCTTCTCAAGCAATTCATTAGTCTAATGAGTAAGTTATAAGTTATTAACTTAGTAGTTTACGAAATTTAAGTTGAACAAATCTGACTAGGCCCATGTAGACAGCAACATTTGGAGAAGTGCAGCAAGCCAAATCCCCAATTAGGTATAATCCAGGATTGAGTCTATCACCACATTTTGCTAGCTTCAAAGGTAGTAAGATGTTCCCCCAACACTCTTAATTAGGAGTTATTAAAAATTGATGGGTGACCTAGTTCAACTCCTTATACATTATGTCTTCGTTTTGATAGGTAACTTCCATTCGAAATCCATCAAAATCAACCATCCCACTTCCATCAAAAGGACAATATTCCATTCAGGAGGCACACGTACCTTCTGGGGGCAACACCATTTAGCGGACCAGCATCTGAGGTGATGAATCTTTCTCCTTGAGCTTTCCTCTTCCTTGTTAGTCTAAATAATAGTTCATTTTATTTCAACCGATAATTGATATCTCTAATTCGTGATAACTAGTGTTAGATATTGAATCTGATTATCAATCGTATGCTCAACACTTAGCTCGTAGGAATATCCATATGTTGTACTTGTGTATCTTTCACGTTTATGGATTGTTTATAGATTGCTTGAAGAACTTGAACTATTACATTTATCAATGGAAAACCCCACTTGGGATGTAACTTGACTGATTGTGATAATAATGGACCCTCACCTAGTGGCTACTTTGATTGATGGATTAAGTGAAACATTGATGTGGGCTTACTATCCATGGATTCTTCTGCCTATGTGGCTTTTTCCTTGTCGATATTTGCCCCTTGTGGCCCTGATTGTTGCATAGTTGCCTTAAGCAGCTTGATGGATTATTTTGTGTGACCATGCGATGACAAGTCCCACTTAATAGACTGCGACTGGCCATTGGTTGAGGGGGATGCCATTAAATATCTTAACGATGGAGTCTCATGAGCCAGGGATGGTGGAATGAGACACTATGCCCGAGCTGTCGGCCTATGCTGGGTGACGAGCCCCCTATATTGACCTTTGAGCTTTTCTAAATTGGCTTCTTACAAATTGGAATAATAATGGCTGGGATGATTCATGCATTCATGGCACTTGCATTCTGAATGGACCGACTGGTTGAAAGGTCCATTCTCCTACTAAGAATGAGTCGACTGTTTGAAAGGTCCAACCCTATGCTTGAATGAGCCGACTGTTTAAAAGGCCCATTCTTGCTTAAGTGAGCCGACTGTTTGAAAGGCCCACTATTTTACATGAGTGGGTCTACTATTTGAAAGACACATTCCCTTACAAGTTGAATGAGTCGACTGTTTGAGAGGCTCATTCTCTTGCTTATTGGACTGATTGTTTGAAAGGTCCATTCCCCTATTAGGGATGAGCTGACTGTTTGAAAGGCCCATCCCCAGCCATTAATGAGCTAACTGTTTGAAAGGCCCATTCATGTCTAAGTGACCTGACTGTTTGAAAGGCCCACTACCTTGCAAGTTGAATGAGCTGACTGTATGAAAGGCCCATTCGCTTGCATGAATGGACTGACTGTTTGAAAGTCCATTCACTTGGCCAACTGGATGTGCATCCCCAGTTGATGTGCATTCACTCATCCATGCACTTAAACAAGATTGCATCATGAAATGTTTTGTATGTCTTATTGCTTAAAACTATGGTTACCTAATGCGGTGGTGGGTAATCTTGAAGGGAGTTCACACTGAGTTGGCCCCTCATTCATCGAATATATAACCGTACAGGTAGTGCGGGTGATTTAAATGATATTCATTATCAGATTGATGAGGAGCAGCGCACAAAGTCTGCTTAAGAGCTATTACGTGATTTTGCAGCTCATGAATAATTGCAATGTATTCGGTTTCATATGTTTGACTATTCATTTTGTAATTGTAGGTATTGAGACATTGGTTTGTATAAGCTCTATGGGCAGCCGCTTGTATATTTTGAATGTATATATAAATTTGCCTTATGTCTGATTTGTTTCTCTTCCGCTAAGTTGCTCACTCTGAAAGAGAAAAGAAAAAAATGTGCGTGAAAGTCGTATACTCGGGTTCCAAAAACTTCAGGCGTTACAATAACTTCTACATTGAGGACAATGTAGATTTCAAAACTCATTTTGAAGATTGATATTCTATGTATGTGAGTGTATTGTGTAGGATGATGAGATATAAAGTAATTTTTGAAAGTCTAGAGTCTAATTGATTATAGACTTTTGAATAAAGTTCTTTTAATGAATTGATTGATAGGAAGATTTAAACATTAATTGAGTTTAATTCATAATTCACATCTGACTCATATTCTATAAGATTAACTTGAACTCTTAATGTTTCCCTTGATGATCAAGAGTGTTAGGAACCAAGCCCGAAGATCCTTATCTACCTTGGTATGAAAAGAAGAAAATGACCAACTAAAAAACACTTAGGATTGAAAATGTCTACCTATTGCCTGTTCCTAAATGAGAAAACAATGAAAAAAAATATTAAAAGAAGAAGAAGAGACAATAATTTGAAAGTTGTTGATGAAAATATCAAAATCCGAAAGAATAAGTGAAAATGGAGATCGGTTCGGATTCAATAACTTGTGTTGATCTGACCACTTTGAAATAATCATCATAGTTAACATTATGAAGAGAAGGAAGACTCTTATAGATTATAAGTTGAAATTCAATGAGCACACTAAGAACTTGATGTTTGAATGTATTATATTAATTAATTGATGAAATAGAAATTAATTTAATGGTTTACTAGTGATAGCAGGATTTAGATTGATAATAAATCACTCTTACATCTCTGAATTTTACTTACATGTATAGGATTACAAAGAATGTTGTTTTTAGAAAGAAGTTTAAAAATTGGGTTTTGAAGATTAGTTTTTCGCATGTTTTGCTCGGGACAAGCAAAATACTGGTTAGGTGTGTTGAGTGTGAAATATTATATATTCCCCCCTTATTGTGCATTGGTTTTATAACCATAAATGTGTTTAATTGATCTAATTACATATGTTTTGTTATGTAATGTAATTTGGATAGCTAAGATGAAAAGAACAATTAAAGAGAAGATTTAATACTCAAAGAATGACCAAGTAAAGATTTGGAGGTTTGGAGGTGATTAATGAAGATTTCAAGTGCCAAAAATCCAAGAAAACTAAGTATAATAGAGAGAAAAAAGGCTGGAAAATCACAAAGTACATCAACAAAAATAATAGACTGTTCAGTCCCACCTGAGGTTGGTTTAGTCCGACCGAATGTGCACAGAACGGTCCAACAAGAAATTGTGATTTTTGGATGTAATTTGGCTCAACACTTAGGTTCGACTGAAGCCATGTTCGGTCCCACTGAAGGGAGGATCATTGCGACGTAAGGGAAACATATACTTCATATATAGTTTAGTAAAATTTGGCTGCAACCAAAGGTATCTTTGGCTAGACTCAGTGCAACTTTGGTGCGAACAAAGGCTATCATTAGTTCAACCAAAGCGTAACATAAGTACATAAAATTGAAGGCGATTCCAAGTTGGTGCAAATTTTTCGTATATAAAGTGGTATTCTGTCACGCCCCAAACCCGGGGACGGACAGCTTCCGTGATGCCCCGAATCCGGCACTCGACTTCCATACACCAAGTCCTGAGTTCGGCGCACCACAAGAAAGATTTTTGACTGAATTGTTTTTTATATATACATATATAATAATACCTGAGCATAAAGATCCATGATCAAATTATCAAGCGACATTCTCCAATAGAAATCTTGATGGTTACAAGTACAATGCTTTCCAAAAGGTACGCAATGTTAATATTGTCAAATCGAAAAATAGATGCAATACATTGAGAAGGCAAAGTCTTCCAAGCTACTCTAGCCCTGAAAAAAATGGGAAATAGGAAGCTTAGGCAAAAAGCCTAGTGAGTACACACGTGTGTGCAGTGTGTCCTACATGCAAGCAAGATAAATATGTTACAAGGAAATCATATATGTGAAATGCATGTAGCACGTAAAGTATGATGTCAATGCCAATGCAATGCATATGCATAATAGTAATACCCCAAGTCAATGCTACTAGCATCACCAAGTCATATTTTCATTTCTCTTATACCACAGTCATAACCGTATTACACGCATCCGTAATCACATCATCTTCATCATATTGTCATGCCATAATTATACAATATCAGAAATACTGACAAGTTCAGGAGTCAAAAAATATCAGAATACACAATACAGATCAACTATACAAATGAGGAGTCATAAAGAGTTAAATATCAGATGTCGTATCTAAACCATATAAATGCAGAAACACAGGTAACCTAAAATGCCATATGCTGCGGATGTAATGAAATATGTGGTGTGAATGGAATGGCCATGCTGTAGTATGAAGTCAGGATGATAGTACGTAGTGTCACAGGCTATGGGGTCCATCACAAGGGACTTCTATCCAAACCAGTCTCATACCTAAATTTGGATAGTCAAACTCAATGTGGTAAACTCCTGATCTCAGGTTAGTCGCACGCCTCAACCGAAATCTTGGCCATTGCAAAGGTACACGTACAAATAGTTGTGCAGCACCAGCCCAAGTGGTTAGTGAATGAATGAATGAATGATTATGCAACTCTTGCTCAATAACTCCACATATCAGTACAGTTCCTCTTTGGGATCATCACCGGGGTTTAGTACACTTCAAATGACACTGCCACTCTCTTAGCCGCACAGTCCAAGTGAGCGTAAGAAACCTCACTATCCGCCTGGCCAATAGTTTGCCAATACCTATCCGGCATGTCGATAGCGGACTCATTCGTGAGCTGTTCAAACTCAGCCTAGTATTGCCCCCTACCCTCGGGCAGGTAAGGCCACACCCCCTCCCAACCGACCACAACACAGTAGGAGACGTGGCCTCCTGGTATTCGGCACTCGGGCGCTCATGTATCCACTCGGTCTCGACGTTGGGGCGTCTCCTGGCCACGGAGGTTTAGGGATTTTCACCCAGGGACATCTATGGCGCCCGTATGCTAGAACCAAACATTTTCGGTGTCCCATCCGGCCATCCACGATATGCCTGTGGAGGCTATGACCCTGATATCGCTAGGGCGTTCAGTAATCATAATGCAAGATGCATGAGTCATACAATCCAGTCATGCATCAATCCTGCGCATACCATGTGCTCATGTGAGATAACCTCCGCCTAACAGGGAGCCTCATAACAACATGCTCAATGACATATGCAATGATCAACCACATCTCATAACAAACATGCAGATGATGCGTGTGGGCATGTATCATGATATTATGCTGTCACATACTCATAATCGGTATCGACCATTGGAATCGGCGAGAATGGGCCTAACAAGGCCTAAGGAAAGGTCACAATGTGGACATTCAACCATCATTGCCCGTCAATGTGGACATTTAACCAACATCGCTCCCAAGGAGTGACCCACATAAACATCAATACATACATCATGGTGAAATCACACATCACATTGGTCCTCATATACATCGATTTGGGTCTCATACAAGGGCCACGCATTCATCACATTCGCCTCACTCATGGGCCGCATATATATCACATTGGGCCATATCATATGGGCCTTACACATCGCAATGGGCCTCGGCACATGGCCATGAATACACCACATCAGCCTTCACAACCCATGAGCTTCAAATACACAATAGGTGGGCCCTACACATGGGCCTCGAAAACATCACAATGAGCCACAACCCATGGGCCTAAAATACATCTTAATGAGCCACACCCATGGGTCTCAAATACATTACATTGGGCCTCGAATACATTGTAAGTGCCCTCAAATCTATTTCATAGGTAGGCCACATACCCGGGCCTAATACACATCACTATGGCCCACATCACATGGGCCTGAAATACATCACAATGAGCTTCATCATATGGGCCGGAAATATATCTCAATGGGTCTTGCCCATAAACCACGAATACATGGCTACATCAATTATTATGAGTCTTATACTACAACCACTTCACACGTCTCATAGTTAATGACTCATATTTGGTGTCGCATGGTTAAGGGCCAAGAGCCACATTTCATCGTACCATTTACGGTTTAGAGATCACAGCGTATAGAATCCAGGACCTTGATGGCATTAGCTTGGGTAACATGACCCTACATCACATTCGGTTTAGTGTACAACTTAGTTATATGTGATTCAAGTGGCGGTATCTATATCGATAAGCACAAACCTACGTTGTTGAATGGCCATCAATGTCACTTGATTTCATACGGTTAGGTGGCCTTGTACGTATTTCTCATTCATACAATTAGATGACTACATATACTCCACCATTGCCTATGATTAGGTGGCTATATATACATCAAATACCTACATGATTAGTGGACCAAACAGGTATATCACCCTCACACCACTAGAGTCTACATATTTGTTATAATTAAACATGTTTAAGGGTTTAAACACAAGTCACATGATCCTATTACTTAGGGTCGTACTCTAACCAAAGTGCCAAATGATCAAGGGCTATCCACGATCAGCTCATTTAAGGGATTAATATCATTACTTCAAAAATTACAATACCAGTTCGTCATATGTTCAATTCATGAAGATTACAAACTCTTGTCGAAGAGGCCCAATGGTTGGCCCAAACAAGGCTACCACTGATGGGCCCACATGGCATTCACTCAAAATGGGCCTTAACATTCTTGGGCCCACACATCAATGAAATTTACAATGAGTTTTATGTGGTGGAGATCATAGGGCTTTCCCATGAGGTTAAGTCGTGTGTGACCCACTTAAGACTTAGGTCTGCTTTGATTCTAGTCCAAATCCTAAAATGATATGAGGAAGTGGATGGTCTGCATGGATTAAATAGATACACCATGGTGGCCTTAGGTTGGATTCAATAGTTAAGTACTTATTCTCACAGCCTTATATTGTATGGTCCAATTCAGGTTGGATTGACTGATCTTTGGGACAATGCCCTAAAGGGGATCCAGTACATGGGCTAGATGGGTTGAATATCTAATACATCATCAGGATGACCCATAATAAATTTTTAGTGATGAGAGTTCAATTTACATTATTTCATAATGTACGACTATCTAATCATTGGATGGGCCTGAGTCTTGGTAACATACCGTCAAAAGGGTTGATAAAATAGATAAACGATGAGGATCTTGAATATAATTCATGTCATAACCATGGTGGATTAAGTGGCATAACACCTACATCAAAGTGGGCCATACCACACACAAGTTAAGAGGGTTACCCTCCCTTAAATATTCATAATTATTTGTTGGGCCCACAGAGGTGTGGTTCATAAATCCAGCCCATTCATTATGTGTGTCCCACTTGGTTGAGGGGTCAGACCAAGTTTCAGATACATCCAAATTTCAGGTGAACCTAACACATGATTTTACATGCTCGAGCTTCGAGTTGTACGAATGGTTCAAGGAGATCAAAGTTACATGGGTCCTAAAGTGATGTATTTATTATACCTACACTGTTCATCTATTTTTTTTAGAAATCATTTAAAAAAATTATCCAAAAATGAATCGTAACCAAAGATTATCTGGACCTCAACACAAACAGTAGTGGAGATAATGATTTCACCGTTAAACAATTTTACAGGGTCCACCTTAATATTTATTTTCCATGCAATCTGTTCATATGGTCACAAAGACCTGAATTAAGGGGAAAAACTAATTTCATATTGGTCCAAAACTTCTATGACCCAAAAAGGGTTCCAAGGGTAGTCGTTCAATCCCTGGTGCATTTGTAGTGTGGCCCACTTGATAGTTATATCTATCTTAATTTTTTTTTCTCAAGCCTTAGGACAAGCTCACCAACTGGATGGATGGTTTAGATATAACATATACCACATGATCGAACCCATAAAATTGCTGATTTATTCAGCTTCATCAATTTATTTTTATTTTATTTTTTTGATGGTGTGGGCCACCTGAGTTCCGTGTATGGCTGAAATTTGGGGGTGGCTCATTTTTAAACGGGACCCATCAAATGCATGAGACTGATGTTCGACACACATCATGGTGAGACCTATGGTGGGGCCCACCTCCTTCCAGCATCAGCAGAGACGCGGCTTGCTGCAGCATCAGACGCTAGCAGCAACAGCGTCAGTGCTGTTTGTTTGTTTTTTTTTTGTTTTTGTTTTTTATATTTGGGGCCCACAACAGGACGATCCAGTCCATCTGTTGTATGTGTTCCACGTGGTGGAGGGGTCAGTCCAAGTTTCAGAGCATAAAAATTTCAAGTGGGCCCTAGCAAGTACTGTTATATGTTTTAGCATGTCTTCACATGATTTTTGATGGTGTGGCCTACCAGAGAACTGGATTAGATTCATTTTTCGGCTCAACGCCTATAATGAAATGGAAAATTGAATGGACGACGTGGATTGAATACATGCATCATGGGTGGGGCCCGTTGTAGACCCACACCTCTTCCCTTCTTTTTTCTTTCAAACGGCGGCAGGGCGTCCGGACGCTGCAGCAGTCAGCGTCCAGCCCTTTTTTTTCTTTTTTTTTTGAATCTGTGGTGTGTATGCACGTGTGTGCATGTGTGTGTTTGGCTAGCCCAATAGCCTCACTTTGGGCAGTTTGGATGGCCTACAAAATTCTGGTGGGGCCCATTATCAATGGGTCCCACATAAGGTCTTTAATAAATTATTTTTATTATTAATCTTTTTATATATATTTTCCCATGAATCCACATCATTAAACACATCATTATCATCATATCATCACCATTTTTTAATCATCTTTTTATATGTACTCTCTTATGTATCCACACCATTAATCACATGATTATCATCAAATCGTCACCACTAAAAATTATACAAATACAATAAGAAAGAGAACAAACCAAGATTGGAGTGGGTGTACTCACCTTGATGAATTAGATGGATGGAATAGATGAAATTGACGGAATGGATGAGATTGATGGCCCACCAAGATCAATCTCTCTCTCTCTCTCTCTCTCTCTCTCTCTCTCTCTCTCTAGTTGTAGAAAAATGGTGAAAGGCTAAGGGGTGGAGGGGTTTATGTAGAGAAATGGATAAAATATGGTTAAGTTAGGCTAATGTGATTAATCTTAGCTTATGCTAGGATTATGGTAATTAATTCATGCTTTGTAATTAATGTTGGATTAAAGAAGTATGAGATGACATGGTGTGATGATGTCATGCATGAGGTGTGGCATGGAGGAGAGTTGACTTTTCATGCACATGAGGGATGAGAGGTATGGGTGTGTGACATCACACACATGGGTAGAGATTCTCTCACCCATGTGTGGCATGTACATATGTGTATGACATGTGTTGTGCACATGTGTGGAGTGGAGTACTGTCACGCCCCAAACTCGGAAACCGGGCTCACAAAATTCCCGATCGCCGAATCCGGCGCCGACAGCCTCCGTAGTATCCCATTCTCGACTTCCTGCGCCCATACGCCAGATTCCGATCCTGGGATCCTACAAGGAGGATTTTCAATATGAATTTTTTTTTTTTTTTTATAATGTAATGGAGCATAACCAAAAGCATAACCAAGTCACAAAAAAACAACATCACCACATATCCACTATATTAAAAACTTTTAAGTACAATGCAGAAAGGAAATACAAGGTGATCAAAAAGCTCCAAAAAGATCTGATACGCGCTCCTGCCTCAGCGCGGCTGCTGTCCAACGCTACCTGCACGCAACGGTCGTGCATAAGCTTACAAAAGCTTAGAGGGTGGTGTAAGTGTGTGTACCAGGCAAACGCCAAGTGTACAATATCAGAGTAATGCGGAAATATGCGGTAAGTCCATGAATACAACCAGAGCTATGTAATGTAAGGCATGAATGATATCGGCCATACCAAAGACATGCGATGCGAAACATGAATGCTATCGGCCACACCGACACAATGCAAGGCCTACGTAGCCGAATGCCATATGGGAGATGCAATACAAGCATGTCAGTCCTCATCATGTACACATATCAGTACGGTTCCTCTCTGGATATCACCGGGGTCTAATACACCTCACACTGACTGCCTCCTCCCGAGCTGCACAGTCAAGCAAGTGGAAGAGACCACACTATCCGCCTGACCAGTAGTCTGCCAATACCTACCCGGCTCGTCGATAGCGGACACATTTGCGAGCTGGTCAAACTCAGCCTAGCTTATAGCCTCCTCACTCAGGCGGATAAGGCCACACCCCTTTCCAACCGACCACGACATAGTGGGAGACGCGGCCTACTGGTATTCGGCACTCGGGCGCTCGTGTATCCACTCGGTCTAGGCGTTGGAGCATCTCCTGGTACCAAAAAGGTTCTGGGACTCTCACCCAAGGACATCCTAAGTGCCCACAGTGCTAGAACAAAGTATTTCCGGTATCCGATACGGTCATCCACGATGTGCCTGTGGAGCCACGGCCCTGATGTCGCTAGGGTGTGGAGTGATCAAGTCACACATATGCGAGATGCATGAATCACACCGTCAAATCATGCAGCAATCCATGCGCGTACAATGCAATAATGTGGGGCACTCCGCCTCATAAGGAGTCCCCTAAGTGGTCTGCCCAATGGTGTATGCTATGCTCAGTCACTACTCATATCAAGCATACATATGATGCGTATGGGTATGAATCATGGAGCTATACTAAGCATGTTATAAAGTGGTGAACTATCAACAAATGTGGGCCTACTAATGGGCCCTAGGGAGAGTTATAATGCGGACATTAAACCAACATTACTCTACAATGTGGACGTCAAACCAACATTGCTCTCAAGGCATAGCCCACTATAAGACATCATTACACAAACCATGGGGAAATCATACATTGCAATGGACCCTAAGGACCTCCCGTTGGGCCTCGACCTATGGGCCTTGGATACATCAAGTGGGCCGCATCATATAGGCCTTATATAAATCAAGTGGGCCACATTAATGGGCCTTAGGTACATTGCAATGGGCCATATCCCATGGGCCTTTGAAACATCACCATGGGCCTCGTAACATGTGCCACAAATACATTGAATGAGCCTAAACACATGGGCCATGTATACATCAAGGTGGGTCTCAACAACGGGCCACAATTACACAAGATGGGCCTCACAACATGGGCCTTATATATACCAAGTGGGCCGTATACATATTAAATGGGCCACATCAATGGGCCGCACCAATGTAAGTAGTGATAAAGAATTCCACCATTAAAATTCCTAGGGCCCACCATAACATTTATTTCTCATACAATCTGTTCATAGGGTCACCAAGAACTTGGTGGCCCAAGGGTCTAATGGTGGACGTTCAATCGTCACTATACAGTGTGGTCCACATGATAACTAGATCTATCTTATTTTTGGCCCCAAGCCTTAATACAAGCTTGCCAAATGGTGGACAGTTTGGATGCAACACAAGTATCATGGTGGGGCCCACATGAAGGCCCACCATCCCTTATAATATAAATAATATAACATATAATTTATATATAATATATATATACAATATTATATATGATACAATATTATATATACATATGTATACACACACACACACACACATATATATATATATATATGTACACACATACACACACGTCACACACTCACACACACACATGCACCCACCCACACACGTGCACACACATGCACAGGGGCCCCACCGTCCACTGGACGGTGGGTTACAACACATGCATCAAGGGAGGCTCCCACCGTTCGTCTGGATGGTGGGAATGCAACACATACATCACCGTGGGTCCCAGGTGGGGCCCACTGTAACGTTTATTTGCCATCCAACCTGTTGATAAGGTCACAGAGACCTGGGTGGAGGGAAGAAAATAAATATCAGCTTGCTTCAAAACTTCTGTGGCCCAAAAGTTCCAACGGTGAAATTCAATCACCGCTATTTCTTGTGGTGTGGGCTGCCTGAGCCGTGGATCGGCCTGATTTTCAGAGGGGACCCACCTTACGGGGTGGTCCACCTCATGGACGGTGCGGATACAACAAATACATCATGGTGGGGCCCATGGCAGGGGCCGTGGGGCCCTGCTCGTTCACGCCAGGACGCTGGCGTCCTTCTCCGTGTCAGTGGCAGCAGCAGAAATGCTGCTGCTGCTGCTTATTTTTTTTTTTTTTTTAACAAAAACCTATTTTTTTGTGGTTTTTCAGGTGTGGGGCCTGCTTCAGCCGAATCCACCCCGGCCATTGGTTTCCATGGCCAGAGATGGACCCAACAAGTCCAATATCGGGTGTATTTCGGTACGTAGGAGAACTTTAGGTGCGTTTAAACGGTGAATACCACTGTTTTCAAGAGTATGGCCCGCCCAAAGGTCGGATTGACTTCCCATTTCGGCTCAACGCCTAAAACGACCCTCTGAACGGAATGGATGGCTTGGATTTGAACAGAATATCAAGGTGGGGCCTATATGAGTGGCCATCCCAAATAGCTTTGAATCAAAGCTTATATTTATGCTTTCCATTGACGTCCAGCGTCCCTGGACGCTGGACGGTCTGGCTGACCACGTAAACAAGGTGGGCCCTGTTCAGGTGGGCCACCAAATGTTGGATGGGGTGGATACAACACATATAAAAGTGGGCCCCACCTATAATCGGCTTGGATCTTAAAACATGCTTCATGGTGGGGTCCATCCGGGTGGGCCACATGGCCATATCAACCACATATCACCAAAGAAAATGAAGAGAGAGGGAGAGAGAGAATGAGAGTGGGACACACGTGTGATGGAGGGACCCCGACACTATGGGCCCTCCCTTGCATTCCATCATACATAAAAAGGTAATCAAAGTGGGCCATTGGCCACATCTTAGGGTCCCAAGTGAGATCCATACCATTGATCGGTAGGCCTCACTTGGCCCATCATAAAAACATAGAAATCTATCCTATCAAAGCACCCACCGGTTGATCTCTTTGGTCCGTTGGAAAGCCTATCTCCTTGTGCTTCACTTTGATGGTGGAAGATGGGGGATGGATGGCTTGGATGATAGGTTTTTGTGATGAAAAGGTGGGCCACACAACACTCTTTCTCACACTAGAAAATCATGGACGTGGGATTTTTTTTTGTTGCTTTGAAAATGAAGGAATGAGAAATAAAGGAGAGGGAGGGAGAGATAAGAGAGAGTGAGATTAGCTTAGGTAGGCAATGATGACTTGTAAGAGAGGGTGGCTAGCATTAAATGCTTGTAAGAAGGGCTAGGGGTAGGGTGGCTAGCCATAAGTACTTAAGAAGGCTTAGGGTGGCTATAGCTTGGTTAGGGTGATGTCATCCATCACTCTCATAATTACCTAGGGATTTGTGCCACATGGGATGGGTGGGTCCCGCAATGTGCGGTCCACGGTTATTATAATGTATGGTCCACATCTTATGATCTAAGCGTCGGATTGGCGCATGAGACGCGGCGTTGGAATCGCGGTGACGGCGCGGTCACAATGGTATGGGTCTCGGATTAAACCGACTCGAATCTAAAGGATACGACTTACGGTCGTGCGCAACGTCAATTATCGGTCACGGACTGCCGGACTTCGTCGGAAAGGATCGCAGGATTCATCGGAACAGTACGAACTAGGATACGGGTTTTACAGCTCTCCCCACCTAAATAAAAATTTCGTCCTCGAAATTTGTACTACCATCACAGCTAAGCGTAACTCTCAAGGGAATAGAAAACATAACATCATATATAATCACAACACAGTACAACATACAATCAAACATCGAAAAGATGGGGATAGCGCTCGCGAATCTCCGCCTCGCGCTCCCAAGACGCCTCATCTACACTATGATGGCCCCACTGCACCTTCACTAAGGGGATGACCTTGGTCCGCAGGACCTGCTCCTTCCGATCGAGGATACGAATTGGCTGCTCAATGTAAGAAGCGTCCTCACGAACCTCCAACGGCTGCCAATCAATAACGGGAACGATGTCTGACCCACATTTCCTCAACATAGAGACGTGGAAAACGTTGTGGACGCCAGACAACTGAGATGGCAAGGCAAGCCGATAGGCCACGGCGCCAACGCGCCCGGTGATCTCGAAAGGTCCTATAAATCTCGGGGCAAGCTTGCCCTTCGTTCCAAAACGAATCACACCCTTCATGGGTGAGACCTTGAGATACACATGGTCCCCAACGACAAACTCCAACGGACGACGCCGACGGTCAGCAAAACTCTTCTGCCGGCTCTGAGCTGTGCGCATCCTCTGCC
>JAJHSJ010000008.1:55637531-55788380 GCA_021015155.1 Magnolia officinalis
AAATAAGAATGAATCAGATCTAGAGTTCAAGTGGACCCATACCATGATGTATGTGTTGCATCTAGACCATCCAATCATTTTGGAAGATTCCTTTTGGGCATGGGAGAAATATATGTTTGGTGGGCCTTGAAAGAAATTTTTTTTGGTGGAAATCATTGCCACCATTATATTGGGAGTGCGGTCCAGTTGATCTTTTAATTTGATTCATATACTCATGAGGCCCACCTTGGTATATAAGGCCCATTTGAAGAGGCCCAACTTGATGTATTTATGGCCCGTTGTTGAGGCCCACTTTGATATATATGAGGCCCACATGATATGGCCCATTAGATGTATTTGAGGCCCATGGGTCAAGGCCTAATAGTACGTTCATAAGGCCCATTGTAGTGTGATTTCACCATGGTATATGTGTTGACCTTTATAGTGGGCTATGCCTTGGGAGCAATGATGGTTTGACATCCACATTGAAGAATGATGTTGGTTAGATGTCCGCATTATCACTCTCCCTAAGGCCCACTGATAGGCCCATACTTGTAGTGGGTAGGCCGTCTAGGCCCATCTTCGATTTGCTCAGAGCCCATCATAATACAACATGTTTAGTATAGATACATGATTCATGATCATATGCATCATATGTATGCTCGTTATAAGGAGTGACTGATCATAGCATATGCCTTCGGGTGGACTGTTTATGGGCTCCCTGATAGGCGGAGTTGCCCTACATGAGCGCATGATATATGCCGGACTGTTGCATGGCTAGTAGTGTGACTCATGCACTCGCATTGTGTGATTGTAGTTATTGTATGCCCTAGCGACATCAGGGCAATAACCTCCACAGACACATCGTGGGTGGCTGGATTGGATACCGAAAATATTTGGTTCTAGCATACGGGCGCCATAGATGTCCCTGGGTGAAAATCTCTGAACCTGATGGTACCAGAGGAGGACTCCAACGTCGAGACCGAGTGGATATATGAGCGCATGAGGGCTGAATACCAGGAGGCCGCGTCTCCCACTATGTCGTGGTCGGTTGGTAAGGGGTGTGGCCTTACTCGCCCGAGGGTATGGGGCAATACTAGGCTGAGTCTGACTAGCTCGTGAATGGATCTGTTATCGATGTGCCGGATAGGTATTGGTAGACTATTGGCCAGGCGGATAGCGAGGTTTCTTATGCTCACTTGGACTGTGCTGCTAGGAGAGCGACAGTGCCATTTGGAGTGTACCAAACCCCGGTGATTATCCTGAATGAGAACTGTATTGATATATGATGAGGATTGGCATGCTTGAGTTACATCTTGCATCGCATGGTCTTGATATGGCCGATAGTATTCATATCTTGCACTGCATAGCCTTGATACGGCTGACTGCATTCATGTACTCATCAGCATGTTTCCGCATTATTCTAACCTTGCATTCTGAGCACGCTCATATTGCGCACACACTTACACCACCCTCTAAGCTTTCTATAAGCTTATGCACGATTGATGTATGCAGGTGATGCCAGGACGCAGCCGTAGTCTCGCCGCAGTTGGAGCGTGCAGCCGAGCTTTTGGAGTTTCTTCTATTATCATTATCTTGTATTTCCCTCCTACGCACTATACTCAAAGTTTTTTATCATAGTGGATTTTGTGATGGTGTTCTTGTGGTTATTGTTCGTGGGTTATGCTTGTGGTTATGCTCATTACAAATCAAATTGATTATTAGAAATCCTCCTTGTAGCATCCCAGGATCGGAACCTGGTATATGAGTATCGGGAGCCGAGAATGGGGTACTACGGAGGCTGTCGGCGCCGGATTCGGCGATCGAAAATTTTGTGAGCCCAATCTCCGAGTTCGGGGCGTGACACACACCACGTGGACCCACCCTGCTATATGTTAAACCCACACCGTCTGTCCGTTACTGGACATGGGGGGCCATCCTGATGGCGTGCCCCATCTAGGGTCGTCCGTCCACTGGACGTCCTACGTCCCTGGACGAAGGGAAAACACAAATACCATTTTTATCTACAGCAGGTGGGCCACACGTGTGGACCCACATGATGTATGCCTGTCATCCATGCCATCCACCGTCCGGTGAGGGACGGTGGGGCCCTAACCTGATATACGTGTTGTATCCCCACCACGTGGGGCCTGCCTTGACTTATGAATCCACACCGTCCACAAACATGAGTGAGATTATACCAAAACAGTAATTCATACTCCAGATCCATGTATAGACGCAAGCGGAAGATTGAATAACATCAGAGCAGGTCCCCGTGGCGGTGATGACCCTCACTCCCTTCGTAGGAGCAGTGTCCAAACCCAGTCGCTTGACTGCCATGCATGATATCATAGAGGTAGTGGATCCAGTGTCTACCAATAAGAAGACGAGAGTACCTTGGACGTGTGCAGTGACCTCAAAGGCCATAGGTGATGAAGTGCGGTCTCTGGCTCCTCTGCTGTAAGCGCATGAACATGCGCCTGCTGAGATCGGTTGGGCTGAGGTACCATGGGCCATTGAGGCAGCCTGAAGCGTGGTGCAGGAGGTCTGAAAGATGGGTGAACAGGTGCTGTCCGTAGTGGTGGAGCTGATATAGCCTGTGGGTGAGGACGATCTATCCTCTGAGGCGGTGAAAAGCCGTTGTCTCTCATCCACGCAAAACAGCTCTTAGCAGGATGTCCTGGCCTCCCACAGTAAGTACAAGTCACACCAGGGCACCTCATCGGAACCACTTAGTGCTGCGATCCTAGGATGCAAATCAGTACAAGGCCTCTTGCCGAGAAAAGGCCTGCTCTGCGTATCCGGTCGTGGCCTAGGCACCATAGGGCCATGAGAGCGTGTCAAATGGTCTACATCCTGTCCTGCCCGAATAGACATATGAATCAACTCTGCATAAGATGATATACGGATACAACACATCTTCGACCGGATGTCAGGTTGCAAGCCCTCAGAAAAATGCCTAATCCGCATTTGCTCATCAGCAAGTATAGTCGGAACAAAACAGCCCAACTCAGTGAAGCGATGCTCATAGTCGGTAACTGTCATGCCTCCCTATTTGAGGCGTAGGAACTCGTTCTCCCTCTCGTGTCGATAGGCCTGAGGATAGTATTCCTCGTGGAAGCGGAACTCAAAGGCAGCCTACGTCCATACATATCCTACTGCGACGGTCTGCAGTATACTATTGCATCACAAGCTAGCCTCCTTCTCGAACATAAAGGCGGCTAACTTGACCTGCTCAGCCTCAGTACAATGCAGCATCTTCAGTATCTTAGAGATGCGGTCTAACCAGTATTCAGCCTCCTCGGGTCTGTGAGAACCCGAAAAAGTAGGAGGCCTTAAGCGCTGGAATCGCTTGAGAAGACTGCGAGTACCCACGTCTCCCGCAATGTAGGCAGCAAGTGCAGGTGGAGGTACATCCTCAGCCTAAACAGGAGGCTCTGCAGTCTCGGTAGGGCGTGTAGATGGTGGAGATGGAGTCACACTTCCACCCTGAGATAAGGCCCCTGCAATAGTCGCCATAAGCTACTGGTGCTGCTGCTGCTGCTGCTGCATCTGCTGCTGATGCATCATAATCATTAACTGATCAAACCTATCAGTAGGTGGAGCAGCCTGTGGCTCATACTGTGTCGAAGAGGATTTCAGATTCTGCTCGTGAACCGGTGGTGTAAAAGGTGGCAGTCCACCTGTAGGACCAACAGAAGGATGATCTGAGCCTAAACCCAGGTCCGTAGGACCACCTCTGTGGGAAAGAGTCTAGTCCATCGAATTAGTGAGCAAGAGGGGTGTCGTGCTCCTCGTATACTTCCGTGGCATGCCCTATACAGCATAGGGTGCAACGCATGTAAGATGAAGCATAACAATACAATACACAACCACTTAAGCATTCCACACACTTCATAGCAAAAGTGGCCGCATGCATTTCATTTAGCAAAATTGTCACAATACATGGATAACAGGTTACATGAATCATGACAGAAGATGCATGTGAGCTAATTACAACCAAACTTCAAATACTAAAAACATACTACTAACTACTACATCCATCAACATGAACACATAAACCGCCTAAAGCGGTAAGAAAAATAAACTACAAACAACAACATGGATGACTAGGCATCCGAGTCAGGCGATGGAGGAGGGGCGCCTTTATCCTGCATGCAGCACAGGATAGACTTCAACGTGCTAGTCACTTTCTTGAATTTGTGCTTCATAAGGCCCCGAAGATCCATGACATCCTGTCATAGGACAGCCTGGCCCTGCCGTAACTCAGCATGATCCTCCTTTAGTCGAGCCATACGAGCATCCATAGCGGCCCGATCAGTGTCCTGCACCGGTGGAGTAGGAGGGGAGCTCTCCTCCGTATCCTGCACCGGTGGAGCCATACGAGCATCCATAGGGTCCATACGAGCATCCATAGCAGTCCATACGAGCATCCATAGCGGCCCGCAAACATCAAGTCTGATTGCTTATATTTGGCTCGCAAATATCAGATTACTTAAATTTGATTTAATTTATAAAGAAAACCAGGTTTTCTCACACTCCTTACTCCAGGCTCAAGCGAATAGCCGTACGAGCGAATAGCCGTGGGACACTATCTGGATTTGATCTCCGAGATGGTTATCAAGCCCAGCAAGGTGGTCTTAAGTCTATAACTTCATATCATTCGGACTTTCGATGTGCGGTCCAGATCTGATACGGAGTTTCAATGTACTCCCGAGAGTAGCTGGGTAATGAGATTGATCCTAGATTTTAGGGTAACCTAGCGTTAATAATTCTACCAGTTTTGGGTCTTGTAGATCGTATTTAAAGTGATTCAAGCGGATTTCATGGCTAATCTAGTTTAGTACTAAGTTAACTTTGTCCAATTTCTAAAGGATTTGATCCTAAGCGATTTCTGCCTGAGGTGGTACTCGGCCCATTATACGGAATTTTTCGAGTCGTTACATACGATGTAGGTGTTGTCCTGTACAGGGACGTGGGTCCCACATGATATATGTGTTTTATCTAAACCGTCCGCCCATTTTCCATTGACGTGGACCAACCCCACACGTGTGGGGGTGGGGTCCACCCTAATATATGTATCCTGTCGTCCATTTGTTTCCCACATGGGACAGATGGGACCCACATTGATGTACATGTTCTATATCTTAACCGTCCGTCCGTTCTAGACAGGCGGGGCCCACATTGATGTACATATTATATCAAAACTGCCCATCCGTTTTTTTTTCTGCCTTGGGACCCACTCCACATGTGCTGCATGTGTGGAGGTGGGGCCCACAGATGTACGCATTATATATCTCACCGTCCATTCCAGGACGGTGATTGGTGGGAGGATGTATTGTACATCCAAGCCATCTGTCTATCACTCATGGACTCTGGATCAATGTGATATATATATATATATGTGTGTGTGTGTGTGTGTGTGTGTGTGTGTACACGTTATGGTGGGACCCACCTTGATGTATGTATCTTGTATCTGCACCATCCAGATCTGGACGGTGCTGTGTGGAGCCCTCCTTAATGTATTGTTCTATCCCACCGTCCATCTCAGGGACGTGGGACCCACCTTGTATGGCAGTGGATTGGCTGGTGTCCACAAGCTATATAGCTGCTGTAGCTACATCCCAAGTTTTGCAGGTCCCACACATGATATATGTGTTATCCACACCGTCTATATGTCGGACGGGTGGGCCCACCTTCATGTGTATATTATATCCATACCGTCCAGCTGTCTGGACGGTGGAATGCCACCTTGATGTATGTGTTTTAGCCACGCCATCCAGTCTACTGGATTTGCAGCCCACGACGGTGCTGGACGCACCCTGATGCATGTTTTAATCCACGCCATCCATTGCGTGGATGGTGGGCCCCACATTGACGTATTTGTGGCCTTTGACGAGGCCCGATGTGATGTATGAGAGGCCCATATGTGCGACCCAATGTGATATATTTGGCGAGGCCCATTATGATGTATACGTGGCTCATGAGTGAGTCCCGATGTGTTGTATATGAAGCTCATGTGACGCGGCCCACTTGATGTATATCAGGCCCATGAGATGAGGCCTATTGTGATGTATATTAGGCCCGTGTGAGCGGCCCATTGTGATGTATTTGTGGCCCATAGTTGTGGCCCATTGCGATGTATTTGTGACCCGTGTATAGGGCCCATTGTGATGTAATTGCAACCAGTGTATGAGGCCCATGTATTACGGCCCATTGTGATGTATATAAGGTCCATGAACGAGGCCTAATGTGATACATATATGGCCCTTGAGTGAGGCCCATGGCGATGTATATTAGGCCCCTTATGTGAGGCTATGGGCCCCACTATATGTTTAGCCCTATGAGGGCCACTCCTTGGGAGTAATGTTGGTTGAATGTCTACATTAATGGACAATGATGGTTGAATGTCAACATTGTGACCTTCCCTTAGGCCTTGTTAGGCCCATTCTCATCGAGGCCGATTCCGATTATCGAGGATAATTATCAAGGCCGATTTCAATTGTCAAGGCCGATTCCGATTGTCGAGGCCGATTCTTGAGACTGATTCCGATTGTCGAGGCTGATTATCGAGGCCGATTCTGATTGTCGAGGTCGATTATCAAGGTCGATTCCGATTGTTGAGGCCGATTATCAAGGCCGATTGTCGAGGCCAATTGTCGAGGCCGATTATCGAGGCTAATTCTGATTGTCGAGGCCGATTTTGATCGTCAAGGCCGATTTCGATTGTCGTGGCCGATTCCGATTATCGGGGCCGATTCCTATTGTCGAGGCCGATTCCAATTGTCGAGCTCAATTCCGATTGTCGAGACCGATTGTTAAGACCGATGATCGAGACCGAGGCCGATTGTCGAGGCCGATTATCGAGTTCGATTATTGAGGCCGATTATCAATGCCGATTATCGATACTGGTTATCAATACCGATTATGAGTATGTGATCGCATAACGCCATGATACATGCCCATACGCATCATCTGTAATTTTTTTAATGAGATGTGATTGACCGTTGCATATGTCATAGGGCAAGTTGTTTATGAGACTCCCTGATAGGCGGAGTCGTCCCACATGAGCGCATGATATGCGTAGGATTGATGCATGATTGGACTGTGTGACTCATGCATCTTGCATTTGTGATATGACTACTGTACGCCCTAGAGATATCAGGGCCGTAGCCTCCAAAGGCATATCATGGATGACCAGATGAGACACTAGAAATGTTTGGTTCGAACATCTGGGCACGTTAGATGTCCGTGGGTGAAAGTCCTTAAACCTGAGTGGCCAGGAGACGCCCCAACATCTAGACCGAGTGGATATATATGAACGCATGAGGGCCGTATACCAGTAGGCCACGTCTCCCACTATGTCATGATCGGTTAGGAGGGGGTGTGACCTTACTCGCCTGAGTGAGGGGGCAATATGTAGGTTGAGTTTGACTAACTTGAGGAATGGGTCCGCTATCGACGAACCGGGCCCGATATTGGCAGGTGGATAGTGAGGTCTCTTCCACTTACCTAGTTGTGCGCTCGGATAGGGGCGACAAGCTGACGTAGAGTATACTAGACTCCGGTGATGATCTCAAAGATGTACGGTACTGATACGTGGACTTATTGAACAGGAGTCATACTCAGCATTTTATTCATTCATTCATTTATTTACTATTCACTCGGGCTGGCGGTGCGCAACTAATTGATATGTGTACCTTCGTAATGGTCAGAATTTCGGTTGGTGTGCGCGACCAACCTGAGGTCAGGAGTTTACCACATTGAGTCTCTATCCAAATTTAGGTATGAGATTGATTTGGATAGAAGCCCTTGTGATGGACTCCGTAGCCTGTGATAATACGTACTATCATTCTGACTTCACACTCCAGCTTGGTCATTTCATTTGTATCGCATATTGCATTACATCTGCGGTATATGGTATTCTGGGTTGCTACGTTTTTGCATTTATATGACCTAGATGAGATTGACGGCATTTGTGGACTCGTCAGGATTTGCATATTGCATTGTATCCTCAGTATATGATATTTGGTTTACTATGTCTTCGCATTGCATAGCTGATCTACATTGCTTCCTCAGTATATGATATTGTCTTATTATGCTTTTGCATCGCATAACCTGGATAAGGCTGATGGTATTTATTAACTTGCCAGCATGTTTCCGCATTACTCTGATATTGCATTCAGAATACGCTTACCTTGCGCATACACTTACACCACCCTTTAAGCTTTCTATAAGCTGATGCGCGATGGATGTGTGCAGGTGGCGTTAGGTCGCAACAACGTTGAGCTTGAAACGTGCAGTGGTCTTCTGGAGCTTTGATTTTCGAAATATGTATATTTTCCTTTCAACACTGTAATCAAATGTTCATATTAGTGGATATGTGATGATGATGTTGCCTTTGCGATTTAGATAAACTTGTGGTTATGCTTCTTATGAGATAAATGTACGTTGAAAAATTCTTCTTATAGGATCCCAGGATCGGAATCTGGCGTATGAGCGCTGGAGCCGAGAATGGGGTACTATAGAGGCTGTTGACACCAGATTCAGTGATCGAAAATTTTGTGAGCTCAGTTTTCGAGTTTGGGGTGTTACAACATGGGTCCCAAAACTTTTGATTTTCCACTTTATTGTATAAAAAAGCAATGAAGGGCAGTACTATAACTTTTCCTCTTTAAAAGCATTATCCTGAATATGGGCTCCTAAAAGCACTATTTGGTAATATCTAACTTTATAAAATTTGTGGTATTAAAAATTGAATATAAAGATATAAGTTCGTTTATTTCAAGTTTTAAATAACGTTTTCATTAAAATCCTTGAAAAAAATCATGAAAAACAAAAAAACACTGAAATCAATAATTATCTCTTAAGCAAAGTATCCAACGACTTTTAAAAGCTCATTGATATTTCTGCCGGACTCTCCTTCTCGAAAGCAAAGCAAATTGCCTGTGTCACCCGCCACAGGCATATCTCTGTGACAAAACGTGGGCCAAGCTTTGTGTTGTCTGCCCTGATATACCTGTTTTATCCACGCCGTCCATCCATCTTGTTAGCTCATTTTAGAGCACGAGCCCAAAATGGATGCAGATCCAAAGCTTAAGTGGACGACGTGAAAGAAAACACTGAGGATTGGATGCTCACCTTTGAAAACTTCTTCAGAGCCACACAAGTTCTGAATCAAGCTTATATTTGTGTTTACCTTCGTTCATATTGGTGTGATCTTATGAACAGGTTGGATGGCAAATAAAACATCACGGTAGGCCCTAGAAAGCATCACGGTGGGCCTTAGAAAGTTTTCGATGGTGGGCATCCAATCGCCATTGTTTTCTGTGGTGTGGTCCACTTCAGCTGGCAAAAGGGATGAACCGCGTGGACAAAACATATACATTACGGTGGGCCCCACAGAACTTAGGCCATGTGGTGACACAAGGATATCCTTGTGACGGGCGCCACCAGGCCATGGACGATGTTTGGTTAGTGATGATCCCAGTAGCCAGGTGGCTACTGGTGGGTGCTATGTGAGCCCCACCATAATCTATGTATTTTATCCATGCCATTCATCCAATTTTTCAGATCATTCTAGAGCTTGATCGAAAAAAATGAGGCAGATATGAATCTCAGGGACCACACCACAGGAAATAATTAGTGATTGAATGTCCACCTTTAAAAACCTCCTGAGGTCCACTGTAACGTTTGTTTGACATCTAATCTTAGGTAATAAAGACCTTAACGAAGGAAAAAGATATCAGATCCAAAACTTTTGTGGCCCTGAAGAAAATTTTAATGGTTGGCTTTCAATCAACATGGTTAAAGTTTTAATGGTGGGCGTTCAATCAACATTATTTATTGTATTGTGATGTGGTCCACTTTAGATCTGGATCTACCTCATTTTTTAGCTCATGCCATAAATGCCATGAAATGATAAAAAAGACGGCGTGGAAGAAGCGCATATATCATTTTGAGGCTCACAGAGCACCGGACAGTGGTTGGCAGTGTCAGTAGCCAGACCGCCTACACAGGCAGTCTGCCGTCTCTCTCTATGCGTCAGATTCCGGACCACTAAAACAACGGGGCACGGATTAGGTACTGCCCCGGCCTGTTCGGAGCACAGGACAGGCGTAGGCTCCGAGGGCTACTGCAGGGCTACCGTGATGTTTGAATTCTATCTACACTGTTCATCATTTTTTTATATCATTTTATATTATCACCCCAAAAATAGAGAAGATCAAAATCTCAAATAAACCACACGTTGGGGATTAAATTCCTACGGTTGAAAATTTCCCAGGGACCACAGAAATTTTGGATCAAGATGATATTTGTTTTTTCAATTCACCCACGTTTATATGACCGTATCAACAGGTTGGATGGATGGCAAATACAAAACATGGAGGATCGTGAGAAGGTTTCAATGGTAGGCATCCTTAGCACCGCTGCTTCCTGTGGTGTGGTCCATTTGAGCCTTAAATCAGACTTATTTTTGGTCCATTACTCTAAAGTGATACGAAAAAAATGGATGAACAGTTTGGATAGAATCAAATATCACGGTGGCTCCTCAGTGGCCCTCGGACCCTCCGCCTGTCCTGAGCTCCGAACAGGCTGGGGTGGTACCTAATCCGCGCCCTGAAACAACAGAAGCAATCATGTTATTTTAACTTGAAACCTGATTAGTAATGTAACTGATTTCGCTGCCACACTCCATTAATAACTAAATGAAGAAACACCTTGAAATATCCTTCCACTCCTGTGGAAGAAAAACGTCTGCAAACTTCGGAGCTTCCAATGGGGGTTTAATTTCAAATTTTCTTAATTGTGTGCTACCGGTAACATGAAATTTCGAGATAAATCATTTCAATTTGATGCAAAATATTATGAAATTTCATGTTTTCGGTGCAACCAAACACACCCAAAACCGAAGTAAACACCATCAAAATTAAATTAATATTTACTGTAGAAAATGGGCCGGGGTGGTCCGGCTGGATTCCATCTCACTTTGGGGAGGTTGTTCGGCCATAAGGCCCTTTTGATCGTAGCTGTTTATGGTGGAGATCCGGGGTAATTCTTAGGTGGGCTTGGTAACAAAGCTTCTAATCAATTTTTGCATTATTTATTATTATTATTAACCTTATGCTATCATTCAAAGCCAATTTGAACCGACTAATGAAAAGAAATTTTTTAAAAACACTACCTAATTAATATGAGATTTACATTCCAGTGGCTTTTATGAAAAGATTTTCATAAAGCCATCTCGTTAATTGGTATGATCATCATTCCGCTGCTCTAAGTGACATTGGCCATGAGAGCAAATGAGTGGGTGGCTTGGGTGGACTCCACTATAATGTTCATGTAAAATCCCCCCGGCCAGCAGGTTAGTCACCCGTGTTAGGCCACGAGTGCAAAAATCAGCTTCATATGTGATTCAGGTGGACCATATGATTGGAATAGTGTACAAGGCAACACTTACACTCCAAACTGTTTTCATTAGTGTATCCTGTATAAGTCATGGGTGGGATACGACTATATGTGCAAAGAGGCTATGAGGAGAGAGTGATTGTCAAGTGTGTGTGCGTGCAGAATTAACTACCTAGCATACAGTCTATTAATGCATAAGATAAACAATTTGACTCATAAGCATAAATAGAATAACATACACAAATCCATCGCAAATACAATGATATTTAGTGGTTCGGGTAAATCCGTACTCCACTTCCAGATGACGAACTCAAACTTGAGTTTTCCAAATTTCATTATCTTAATAGTTTTCTATAGGTTCAACATTAACCTTTATAATAGTTTTCATTAGGTTCACCACAAATCTTTGTTGTCCTACATAAGGACCTACATACACTCCCGATGGAGATGGTCCTACACAAACACATACACGTACACACCTATGTCGGTGGCTCACACAAAGACTAATAAAGGTTTTCTATAGGCTTACTAATAACCTACATGTATGTACCCATGTTGGTGGCTCCCTCGAAGACTCCCAAGGTTTTCTATAGGCTAATCAGGAACCGATGCAGTTCTACACAACGACCTACGTATACTCTTACCGAAGACGGTCATACACAAGGACTTACTTATACTCCCATCAAAGGCAATCCTACACAAGGAACTATTTGAGATTGGGTTTCAAACTCAACGGATTATAATTAAACTCTGATAAGTTTTGAATGTGCCCCATTAATAGCACCTTCTTGAGATGCTCGATCAATCTTGATGTGGCTTCTCTTTTACTCTTCTAATCTTTGATGTGGATCTTCTTTAGATCCAACGATATGCTATCTTTTAATGATGTACCCATGAGGATACTAAGGTAATGAGATTGTAACACCCTGGATTTTCGCTAACTAGGATTCCAAAAATCCTTTAAAAAAATTTATCACAGATTTATTTATTTATTTATTTTAAATCTTATCATATAGTGATATTTAATACTTGATCCTAACAAATACACAGATTTTACCATTAAAAGAACCGTATAAATTTGATTAATTACCCTTAGGTAGCTATCGAATACATTTGATCATCTAAAATTTGGGCTTAACCTTATGATCTATCCATCGAGGACAAAGATTAAAATGACTCACCATCGAATAAACAGAATAATTATAGGTTAATGCCCATCCACCTAAAATCTATATGACTAATGGGTTAGATCTTTATTTGTAACGCCCCGTACTTTCTCATATTCGGGAGTTACCGTGAAATCTAATCTAATGTAAATATAAGCATAGCCTAAGTGAACATTCACGTTCATTCTGGCCTAAATCCAATCGTTGAGAGCAAGCCTCATCCTTATACCAAGCTAGCCAGCCGTGTCGCTCAAGAAGGGCCATCACAACGTTAGATGGACCATCAAGCCATACTGAAACTGAAGTACAAATCACTATAATCGGACCAAACCCATAAATCTACTAATCAACTAATCCGTAACTAATAGTGAAAGTTATCCAACCATGGGGTTGGTGTGGATTAACAAATTGAAACCAGTGGGACCTTATAAACAACTACTACGGGTTAAAACTAGAATCATTCGTGTCCCACTTATCCACATGATCCACCTTGGGCCCGATATCGTCGAGTAGTTAATTGTGTGAACCGATCCAAGGTTGTTGATTGATAATTTAAACCTTAAAAATCAGTCTTGAGTCTTGAGGTCATCCAACGATTTAGATTACAGACCTACTTGATCATAAGCTTGGCCATCTGACCATCCGTGGTGGATTATAAAGCATCCTGATCACCCAAACAATACCTAGGACCGTGAAGGAGTAAATAGGTAATGATCAAACCATCGGATTCTAAAACTGACCATTGGATTTTTCATGGCCATCAACTAAGCATTAAAGTCCTTGGTGCATGGGCCACCTGTGGTTTAGATATGCCCCATCCCTACTTAAGTATCCTACAACATGAAAAAATATATAAATAGTAATAATAATACTACTAATAATAATAAACAACATTATTAAAAGTGTTATAATATTGATATTTAATATTATAAATGTGTATGGAATCATATGACACAAAATCCAGCCATTGATTTTTAGCAAAGTGGTCCCTAGGACCCTTTTCAACCGTTGGTGTTGAGCTTCGAGGTGATCCGACTAGCAGACTAACTAGGATGTGAAATTAGAGCTTAAAACAAGTGAAAAGTTAGATTATAGCCCGCCTGGACCTTGGATCGGCCCCATTTTTGGTCAGAAGACCTGATTAGGGCTTTCAAGCAGAATTGACGGAGTGGATTTCCCACAAACATCATGGTGGACCCCACACAAATGTGGCATGTGCACCATGATTGGTGCACTCGCTGTGCACCAGTCCAAGAAGCTCGGTCAACACGGTCTGACCCGTGTTTTGCTAAAGAAGGAGAGTTTTTCTCTCTCCCTATTCTCGACCAGCAAATGGACGTCGTCCGTAGTGTTCGATCGTGGCCCACATCTGGGCCCCACATTGATGATTTAGACCGTCCATCCGACATTGGACACACGTGCAACCAAAACCCCCTAAGTTTCATGCTATTTCTCGCATGAGCATGCACACGATCCTTGCCACAAGTGAGCCCAAAAACACAGTTTCCAAAGATGGAAATGTCTTCTCCACCCAGCTGGAACGAACCATGTGAGGGTCTCTCCTCCAATCCCAGTCGTCCGTATCAGCCAATCCTAACCCTTCAAAGCTAGTTTTTAGGAGAGAAAAAGAATGAAAGAGAGAAAGAGAGAGAGCGAGAGCGAGAGAGAGAGAGAGAGAGAGAGAGAGAGAGAGAGAGAGAGAGAGAGAGAGAGAGAGAGAGAGAGAGAGAGAGAAGTCGTTTCCTCTTTCCCTTGAACCCACGACCCAACCTTCTTAAAGCTTCAAATGAGCTTATCTACAAGCTCCCCATGGTTTATACGAACTATCTGGAAGAAGCCAATTGGAAGGAAAAGGTTTCGTTTGAAATTCGCCATTAATGGCAGTCTTCCTCTCCACCGCTGCTGACACGTTTCTGGGCACGTTCGGCTTGTAGGTTGAGTCCAGAGATGGCTGGACTCTGTAACAGGGAAAAACAGAGAGAACAGAGGAGGAAGGTAGGAAGAAGAAGAAGGGAGTAGAAAGAAGAAGAGATGGGGTGGCGTGGCCGTTGCACCGCACCACCGTGGCCGGCTCGTCCGGGCCGAGTTTGGGCTGAGTCAGGCAGGGCCCATTGCCGCTGTCGGTCCTCCAGAGAAGTAGGAAAACAAAAAAGGGAGAGAATAGAGAGAAAGAGACTATCATGTGCGGTAGCAGATTGAACTGAGTCAAGCCTGACTCGCTGCCTGCCTTTGTGCAGTCATTGACTCGACTCATCCGAGTTACTACTGAAAACGGGCCCCGCTGATGTGACTCAGTCGCCGTCCTTGGCCGCTCGACGGTGTGGCTGGACTTGTAGTTGATGTGAAGAAGAAAAGCAAGAGGGAGAGTTGAGGTGGTGCAGCTGCACCACATTGCTGACTCGAACCGAGTCAAGAATGTAACCGAGTCTAGCCAAGTCGAGTGCGTAGGTCTGTCCAGGTTCCTTGTTGGACATTCCAGCAAGGAAGAAAAGAAGAAGAAAAGGAGAAGAAGAAAGAGAAAGAGGGAGGAAGAAAGAGAAAGGAAAGAAGAGAAACTAGAAAGAGAGGGAGGATCGAGTCAGCTCGGTTTCAAATCGAGTCAACTCACCGAGTCAGCCTACTAACCCATTGGCTAGACCTCTCTAAGTGAGGAGAAGAGAGAGAAGGAGAAAGGGAAAGGTGAGCAGTTAAGTGGAGCCGAGTCAACTTGACTCGAACTGAGTCGACCTAGGTAAGTCCACTTCCTCCTTCCTATTGAATTTATTTCGACTATAGTTATCCGTGTTACCATAATTGTTGTTGATAGGGTATCAATATTAAGCATGATTAACCATTAGTGAATCACCTATAATTTGCTATTATATATAGATTACAATTGTTAACTATAAGTGTTTTATTCTTCACCTTTAAACATTATTATTAATAGTTACAATCATCATCATTAGCTAATATAATCACCTTCCTCATGGAATTAATAAAATTTTTGTTAATATGATTGTTGGATGTTAGTCCTTATTATATCATGGTTGATAAAATTATTATTATTATTACTTGTATTACTTATAAGAGATTATAAGTCATTATAGGAACATTAGAAAATATTAGTATATTTAAATATGAACTTATGAACTATCCTTATTAACATATTAACTAATATAAATTATAACACTAATGCTAAGATTATTCTTGTAATTATTAAGATTTAATTCTAACTAATGCGCCAAGTAGAGTTCAAATCCTAGAATCTAAGTTCAAGACTGAACTCTAGGATGATAACCTAGATCTACATCAATGCACTATTTACGCTAGCGTTAGTTATTATAAGCAAATTACCGTTAATGATATTAGTGTAGTATCCATCACCTAAAGATATTATCATAAAAACAAAATAGATTACACTATTACATTGTAATGCTTAATATTACCATGGTTACAAATATTGGTTATATCACTAACATTAAATTGTACTTAACCATATCATGGCAGTGTGTTTGAGCTACACATATGTACTAGTCCAACTCCTAGAACTAAACCCTAGAGTGAAACCCTAGAACTTAGGTAATCCAAACCCTAGGTTAAAACCCTAACCCTAAATAGTGTGTAAGCTTGGACCTAACTGTATAACTTTACAATTCATGATAAGGTTTGATTCTAAGAAAACACGCACTCTCTAGCAACACTGGTAGGCGATACGAACTATGGGGTAATGATTTCTTCCCCTTGAGCTTTCCATTTTTCCATTAGCTTAAGTTATAGTTTTATTTTAATTTATAAATGATATCTTCATTTTATAACCACATGTGTTAATTATTGGAATTGAGTTGCTACATCACATTGTTAATGTTTATCATGTATATTTGATTCATGTTATTGGATTACTTGTAGATTGCTTCTGGGATTTAAACTGGTACATTAGTGGGAAATTCCCACATATAAATGTACACCCATACTTGGGATGTAACCCGACTGGTTGTGATTGTAATGGACCTTCGACTTAGTGGTTATTGAATGGTGGTTTAAATTGACCATTAATGTGGGCCTACCATCTAGGGTTGTTGTGTCTAAGTAGTTTTCAAGGATGGTCTTTTATCGCATGGTTTTGATACCCGCCTTTTGTGGCTTATTTTGATATTGCCTTATGTGACTTGTTTTGATATTGC
This sequence comes from Magnolia officinalis, assembly GCA_021015155.1. NCBI lineage: Eukaryota > Viridiplantae > Streptophyta > Magnoliopsida > Magnoliales > Magnoliaceae > Magnolia > Magnolia officinalis. The sequence goes on from JAJHSJ010000008.1 coordinate 55,654,246, forward strand.
CCTATGCGGCTTTGTTTTGGGTATTTTCCCTATATGAGTTCGATGTTTTATACTATGCAGCCATACGATGGGTAAGCCTCATATACTGTAATATGATTGGCCACTAGTCGACGGGTTTCCATTAAACATCGTAAGGTAGTAGTCTCATGAGCGGGGGATGGTGGTATGGGACCTATGCTCGAGCTGTCAGCCTACGCTGGTGATGAACCCCCGTAGCGACATTGAACTTATCTAAATTGGCTGATTGTCACTGGACTAATAATGGTTTGGCTAATTATGCAAACATGGCAAAAACCAACATCTATTGCTATCGTACGTGATGTACGCATTTGTCTGATTGGAAGATTTTCTCAGGTCGATGATTGCATGGGTGACAAGCCCACTATCCGCATGGATGAGTATCCCCAGGGCGATGATTGCATTCACACATCCATGCATCTAATAAGATTTGCATCATGTATTATTTTGCATGCTTCGTTTTATAACTATGCTTACCTAATGTGGCGGTGTATAATCTTGAGAGTAATTCACACTAAGTTGGTCACTCATCCATCAAATATATAACTGTACAGATAGTATAGGTGGCCCAGGTGACATTCATGTTTATATTGATGAGGAGCAGGCTATAATTGATAAGGATGCATGATTGTAATTGCTAAAAGTTGCTACAGGATTTCATAACCCAAGATTGTTGTAATTTACTTTATTTCACATGTAATATTATTTCATTTTGTAATTGTAAGAATGTGGGCATTGGTTTATATAAGTCATTATGGGCAGTTTCTTGTGTATTCCAAATGTAAATGAAATTTTCATTTATGTTGATTTGTCCATACTACGCTCATCTGTTTACTTTGAATGAATGAAAAAAAAAAACGTATACTTGAATTTGACCATCCTTTAACGTTAACACTCGGGTTTTTAGGAAACGGGTCATATACTTGGGTCCTGAAAACACAGGGTGTTACAGTTGGTATTAGAGCATAGTTTGGACAAACTTGGCCTTGAAAAATGATCTTATACAAGCCTTAAATGTCTCAAGTTAGGGTGTTGAAATTAGAAATTTGAACTTAGGAGAATTTCCCTTAAACTTAGAAGAATGGTTGAGAACGTAGAAACCCAAACTTAGAATCCCTTAAGAATTTTAAGCTAGACCCTTGGACTTTAAACTTATGTAGAAATTCCTTAGAAATGTTTGGAATAACCATTTGAACTTATGTAAATGTCCCATGTGGTTAGTAGAAATTGAGAATATAGGAGCTTAAAACTTTAAGCCCCCAGAAACTTGTTTGGATGACCAAAGGACCTAGAAATGAGCTTAGGCACCTTTGAACATCTAGGTTTAGTCATTGAAAATTAGAAAAAAAAAACGTTTGTCCTCTTGAGAACTATCAGAATTATCATTTGAACTTAGAAATAGGAACTTTGGTTCCCTTATAAACTACCTAAAATAGTTGTTCGAACCTAAGAATAAAAGGGTGTATTGTAAGAGGACGAATACCCATTAGAGATGTACATAAAACTATATAAGGGCATTCCCTTATACTTGACTTGCAATTGAAAATCTTTCAAAAATCTAGGGTATGAACGTTGTAATGCCCGTATCCTAGTTCGTACCATTCCGTAGACTCTTGCGATCCTTCCTGACGAATTCCAGTAACCCGCGACCTATAATCGACGTTTGCACGCGACCATAAGTCGTATCCCGTAGATTTGGGTCGGCTCAATCCGAGACTTGTACCATTGCGACTGCACCATTACCGCGGTTCCGCCGTCGCCTTTTGCACACCGATCCGATACCCTGGCCAAGAGATGTGGGCCCGCGTTTATTTCAAAGAAATGTCGTGCATTTGCAAACTCAAGAGAATCTCTACAACCCATCCCATCAATCAATCAATTAATCAAAGTACACAACCCATGCTTTCTTTCTCCCCAAGACAAGCAACCTACCCTAAGTCAACTCTCAAGTCAAGTATACCTATCACTCACATCCATTACTCACACCCATCACCTCTCTCTTACAACCACCCTTTCTCTATCTCTTTCTCTTCACAAATTCCAAGCAACAATGAAGTGCACGTCCAAGCTCTTTCAAGGAGAGAAAAGTGTGTGTGTGTGTGGCCCACTTCCCATCCCAAGATCCATCATCCTAACCCTTCAATTCTCATCACCTTCCATCAAAGTGAGACATAAGAAGATTGGCGTTTTATCGGACCAAGAAGATCGAACAGTGGGTGCTTTATAGGCCTATATTTAATGCTTTGATGATGGGCCAAGTGAGGCCTACCGATTGATGGTATGGATCTCACTTTGGACCCTAGGTGTGGCCGATGGCCCACCTTGATTTTCATGATCATTTCATGATAGGGCCATTCTCCATAGACCCCATCATGATGTTTATTTTCCTTGCATGAATAGGGTCATCTAGACCTTGCATTTTGGTGGAGAAAGGATCTCCACCGTTGATTTTAATTGGTGGGCCCACATGTAATGGGACCCACTTGATGTATATTGTGATGTATGGAAGGGAGGGCCCATAATGTCGGGGTCCCTCCATCACTCGATCTTCCTCTCTTTCTCTCTCTTTATCCTTATTGATGGCCCCATGATGTATGTAACTTATCCATGTCGTCCACCTTCGTGGGACCCACTTGATGGACGTGTTGGATCTACACCGTCCAGCCCATGTGGGCCCTATCTTAATGGTGATGGAAAACACGAATATCATATTGGTCCAAATCAAGTGGACCACGTCCATGTGGGACCCACCTTGATAATATATTCACGTCATCCGTCCAGTGTCCCTGGACGCTGGATGTGGGTTCAGTGAAGTGTGAATAGACAGTGGGATGTACTAATAGCAACAAAAAATTATATATATATTTAAGGTTTTTGGGTGGGCCGGACAGTGGGATGTACTAACAGCAACAAAAAGAAATATATATATTTAAGGTTATTAGGTGGTCCGTTCATGTCGGGCCCACCTTGAAGTATGGGTCTAATCCTCACCGTCCATCCCATTCCCCAACTCATTTTAGGCGTTGAGCCGAAATATGAGGTCAATCCGATTATCTGGCGGGCCATATCATAGAAAATAGTGGTTTTTACCATTAAAATCCATTAGGGCCCACTCTGATGTTTCTATGCACCAAAACACATCGAATATTGGGCTCATTTAGACTGTCTTGAGCTATAGGATCCAATGGGTGGGGTGGATTCTCCTGATGCGGGACCCACTTAAGAAAAACCATAGAAAAAAAAAAAAAAAAATATACGTGCAGCAGGCGCTGCTGCTGCTAACGTCCAGAGGACGCGCAACAGCGTCCTGCTTCGCTTGGCGTGAACGGGCAGGGACCGTGGGTCCCAGCCGCTAGCCTCACCATGTTGTATGTGTTTTATCTGTGCCTGCCCCCCTGCACATGTATTGCGTCCCTGCAGCGTGGGACCCACATGTTGTATTTGTCTTATCTACACTGTCCACTGTTTGGACGGTGGGGCCCATCTTGATGCATACCGTCCAACCATTTTGAGATATCATTTTATGGTATGAGGTAAAGAATGAGTCAGATCTAAAGTTCAAGTGGACCCCACCATGGACAGTGACATCCACCGTTCAAACTTCTAAGGGCCATAGTAGTTTTCAATTAAACTGATATTTGTCTTCACTTCATCTATCACTATGTTAAGTTATGAATAGGTTAGATCTCAAATACATCATGGAAGGCCACTTCGTGATGTGTCCATCCATTGATCAGGTGGACCACAATGCAGAGAATAGTGGAGGATTGAACGTCTATCATTGAAACCCATTAGGGTCACAGAAGTTCTGGATTAATAGGGAATTTGTTTTCCCTATTAATCTAGGTCTTTAAGACCTTATGATTACATTGGGTGGAAAATAAACTTTATGGTGGGCCCTGTGGTTTATTTAATAGTGACAATTATTATCTCCACTACTATTTGTGGTATGGTCCAAATGATCATTTGATCCTTCAATATGATTCTTTTTTTTTTTTTTTTTGGGATGTATGAGGCCCACCTTGAGATATATATATATATATATATATATATATATAAAGCCCATGTGATGAGGCCCATGGGTCGAAGCCCAATGGGATGTACATAAGGTCCATTGCAATGTGTAATTCCACCATGGTTCATGTAATGATGTTTATGGCGGGCTATGCCTTGGGAGCAATGATGGTTTGACATTCACATTGTAAGAATAATGTTGGTTAAATGTCCGCATTGTAACTTTCCCTAGGGCCCATTGATAGGCCCATACTTGTTGTGTTAAGCCGTTTAGGCCCATCTTTGTTGTGAGGATAGTTCATCACTTTATAACATGCTTAGTATAATTCCATGACTCATGCCATACGCATCATATGTATCTTGATATGAATAGTGACTGATCATAGCATATGCCATTAGGCAGATTATTTATGAGACTCACTGATAGGAGTTACTCACATGAGCGTGTGGTACGCGCAGGATTGTTGTATGACTGGATAGCGTGATTCATGCATCTCGCATTTGTGTGTTATGATCATTGTACCCCCTAGTGACATCAGGGTCGTGGCCTCCACATGCACATCATGAATGGCCGTATCGGATACTGGAAATACTTAGTTCTAGCACTGTGAGCACTTAGGATGTCCTTGGGTGAAAGTCCCAGAACTTTTTTGGTACCAGGAGATGATCCAACGTCTAGACCGAGTGGATACATAATACCAATAAGTCGTGTTTTCCACTGTGTCGTGGTCGGTTGGAAGGGGGGTGTGGCCTTATCTGCTCGAGTGAAGGGGTTATAAGCTAAGATGAGTTTGACCAGCTCGCAAATGAGTCTGTTATCGATGAGCCGGGTAAGTATTGACAGACTATTGGTCAGGCGGATAGTGTGGTCTATTCCACTTACTGGGCTATGTGGCTAGGGAGGCGACAGTCAATGTGAAGTTTATTAGACCCCGGTGATATCCCAGAGGGAAACTGTACTAATATGTGTACATGATGAGGACTGACATGCTTGCTTTACATATCGCATATGAAATTTGGCTACGTAGGCCTCGGATCACATGGCCTTGGTATGGTCGATAGCATTCATGTCTTGCATCACATAGCTTTGGTACAACTGATAGCATTCATGGACTTACCAGCATACTTTTGTATTACTCTAATACTGCATACTTGACACTCGCCTTGTGTACACACTTACACCACCCTCTAAGCTTTTGTAAGCTTATGCACGACTGTTGCGTGCAGGTGACGTTGGATCGCAGCAGCGCTGAGACAGGAGCGCTCATCAGTTTATTTTGGAGACTTTTGATCACCTTGTATTTCCCTTTCCGCTTTGTACTTAAAGTTTTTAATATAGTGGATGTGTGGTGATGTTGTTTTGTGACTTAGTTATGCGTGTAGTTATGCTCCATTACAAAAAAAAAAAATCATACTGAAAATCCTCCTTGTAGGATCCCAGGATTGAAATCTGGCATATGGGTGTCGGAAATCGAGAATGGGGCACTATAGAGGCTGTCGACGCCAGATTCGGTGATTAGAAATTTTGTGAGCTCGTTTTTCGAGTTTGGGGCGTGACAAACGTTCCAAAATTTTCCTAATTAGGAACAACACTATCGCATTTGTCAGCAAGCGGACCAAACTTGGGCACTTTAGGAAACTCCTTACCCACCATCTTACATCTTAGAACAAATTTAACACTTCCTAAACTTAGAAATTATGTGTAGAAATTGTAACTTGAATTCCTTAGTACCTCTCTTTAGCTAGAGGTGATGTCTCTCATGGTTTCCAGTACTTAGAAATGACTAGAGATGAAGTTATGAAATTTTAGGTGGAATCGCAACCCTAACATGACCATATTGGAGCTAGACTTGAAATCCTAGATAAATTTATCAAAAAGACACCCAGGTTCCCTGCAGAAGACCCTGGTCGTGATATTTTTTTTTATTTTTTATTTTTTTTTTGCATTAGGCCTAGATGATCAGAGTGTGTTGTGGAAGCATGATGGGCCACATAGACTTGTCCTTTAGGAGGATATAACATTTCATGGTATTTCCCAGGAGTCTGGAATAATCAAAACCACGAGTTGATGGAACTATACTTATACAAAGTCTACATGGTTTGGCTCAAGTTCTAAGTTCTAGTAAATCTCAATGATCTCGATGCCCTGATCAAGCAAATTAAGGATTAAGACTTATTAGGGTTGCGAATTGATACAAGGGGATCCTCTGTTATGCACAGATAGAGGATCTATGTATCGGGCTAAAACCTACTACAATCATCTATTCGTGTTGGCTCGAACACTATAAACAGAAAATTGTATTGTCCCTTAGGCAATGAAGAACTATCATTAGAAGTAAATAAAGAGAAAGGTAAAATATTATCATTAGTGGTCTCCTAACTCTTAGTAGATGTGATAGGACATTTGATGCAGGTAAACCTTTAAAAAAATCCTTAGTATTGGGTAATATTAGAGCAGTTTCAAATGTTTAATAGAAATTGATATGCTAGACTGGATGCTTAAGGAATGTGGTGCATTTAAATATAACTTGTTAACAGTGCAGGACGTGATTGCACAAATGAGAAATAGAGTACACTATTAAAATGAAATTATTGCTTGTAATGTTAACACTTAGGGATACACATAACAAATCTCGGGACGAGATTTCTCTTTAAGGGGGGTAGATTGTAATGCCCCGTACTTTCTAGTACTCAGGAGTTACCGTGAAATATAATCTAATGTAAATATACGCATAGCCTAAGTGAATGTTCACGTTCATTCTGGCCTAAATCCAATCGTTAAGAATAAGCCTCATCCGTATAACATGCTAGTCAGCTGTGTCACTTGAGAAGGGTCATCACAACGTTAAAGGGACCATCTGAAAAGGCCAAGCTATATGTCCTAGAAGGGGGGGGGGGGGTGAATAGGAATATGCCAAATTAAAATGATAACAGCGGAATTTAAACAAATAAAGGAAAGATAACACTATAATTAATTCACAATACTGAAATGTTAAGCAACCTCAAATGTATGAGTATTGAGAGACTGATACAAATGTTGTTTTAAGGACAACCTTACACCAAAAACCAAGGTTTATGGTAGGACAACATGATTCCTAGAAAGGTCTTTGTATCAAAAACTCAAACTTGATACAGAGGAATAAATAGATAAATAACAAGGAAATGAAATCTAAGTTATTACAGCATTCCCCACAATGCTTGAAACGTAAAAGATTACAACATTCACATCCACAAATACATCCCACAATATTGAATGATAAAAGATATAGAAATTAAACCACACATCCACAAAACACAAAGAGTTATAGTGGTTCGCCTGTGTGTACATCAACTATTAAACAACAGCCACACAGCTTGCTACTCCACTCCTAATATCCTCACACAGTGGATATTAGCGTTCACTATCAAATAGGTTTTTCTTGGGTTCACCTAAAACCCTCACAATTGTGTCTTTCAAGTGGGCTTACACATTTCAAAAAACCCCACACTCTGAGTTTTATGGATCTCCTCAGGTAACCAAAACAATGAGATTTTTCTGGCTTAATCTTAAAAGAAACCAATACAATGTAAATTACAATAATGTAAAATACCTGGATTTTTCCTTTTGTTGCAACCTGGAAGAACCAAATCGGAGTAGAAGTTCGAATATAGAAGTTCAATGTCCACACTCACTTTGAAATGGTTCTAGGTTCTAATTGATTTTAAATTAAATCAAGTTGGGGCTAGCTTTATTTGATTTTGATTCCAAGAAGTGGAATATCACAATTCCTCTTTCAAATCAGATTGGAATGCAGAAACAAAATCAAATATAAAAAGCTAATAAAAAAAGAATATTAAATTTGCACAATCTAGCTCAAAAAGATTACAAACTTATTTCTCAGAGTGATGCCTTGATTTTACTTGAATTGAATATCAAACTGTGAAAATGGTGCTCTATTTATAATGGCAGAAATCACGTCTACGACTGGTCGTAGGACGAACTGATTTTTGAAAATTTGAGCACGATCGGATAAAACCGTTCCACGACTGGTCGTAGGCCATCCACGACCAGTTGAGGGACCTCCACGACTGGTCGTGTGGAACCTGGAATGGTTGTTGGACTTTGAGTCGTAGCTGCAAGACTGGTCGTGAATGAGTTGTGCACTGTTCACACGACCGTCAAGCAATATCCAGGACTGGTCGTAGCTCAACCAAAAAATTTTGAAAATTTGCAACAACTTAGGACTGGTCGAGCTAGTGTTAGGACTAGTCGAACAGAGTCCAGGACTAGTCGAAGAACAGACCAAACATTTATAAAGTAATTAAATTTGAATTATGTATTCAAAATGACCTACCCTAAGGTCAATCTAAGGTCTTTCATACCTCGAACATAATGTATGAACATTGAACCTTCTTTTCTTCAAATGATAGACAGTCTTTGAAGTTCATGAAGCTTGAAATCTTGACACATGATGGAGCTTGAACTTGAGATCTTTTGAAGCTTGAATTTGTAGTAGAGCTTGAACTTCACCTTGAGTCTTGAGTATGAATAATTAACTTGTCTTTCAATGTCGCTTTACAACTTGAACTTTGAAACATAAAGGAGTGAACAATGTACTTTTTTTTAACACACGCACACACACCCCCACACACTCACGCTAGTGGAATTTCACCACCCATGGATACTCGAACCCTTGACCGGTGTTGAAACTCCTGAGTGAACAATGTACTTGATCTTGTATTACTTGAAGTAGATCTTCGATCTTGTCTTGAAGCATTGTCCTTGTACATGTGATGCATTGCCTTGAACATATATATTAATGTGCTACACAAGACACATACTGTGGTTTTGGCACAACAAAATTTGACAATCAAAGGAGCAAAATAACCATAGCACTTACACCATTAAGCCATACTGAAACTGAAATACAAATCACTATAATCGGACCAAACCCATAAATATACTAATCAACTAATCCGTAACTAATAGTGAAAGTTATCCAACCAAAACCAATGGGACCATGGAATTCCAAAACTTATAAACAACTATTACGGATTAAAACTAGAATTTGTGGCCCACTTATCCACATGATCCACCTTGGGCCTGATATCGTCGAGTAGTTAATTGTGTGAACCGATCCAAGGCCGTTGATCAATAATTTAAACCTTAAAAATCAGTCATTGAGTCTTAAAGTCATCCAACGGTTTAGATTACGGACCTACTTGATCACAAGCTAGGCCATCTGACCATCCATGGTGGACCATAAAGCATCCCGATCACCCAAACAATACCTACGACCGTGAAGGAGTAAATAGGTAATGATCAAACCATCGGATTTTAAAACTGACCGTTGGATTTTTTGTGGCCATCAACTAAACACTAAAGTCTGTGGTGCATGGGCCACCTGTGGTTTAGATATGCCCCATCCCTGCTTAAGTGTCCCACAACATGACAAAATATATAAATTGTCACGCCCCAAACCCGGAGATCGGATTCATAAGAATCTCGATCGCCGAATCCGGTGCCAACATCCTCCGTAGTACCCCATTCTTCCTAGCGTCCATACGCCAGATTCCGATTCCTAGGATCCTACAAGGAGGATTTCTTTTTTTTTTGTTTTGTACATTTATCTCGTAATAAGCATAACCACAAGTATACCTAAATCATAAAGGCAACATCATCATCACATATCCACTAATATAATCATTTGAGTACAATGCTGAAAAGGAAATACATAAATCAAAAATCAAGTTCTAGAAGACCGCTGCACGCTCCAAGCTTAACACTGCTGCAACCTAACATCACCTGCACGCATCTATCGTGCATAAGCTTATAAAAGCTTAGAGGGTGGTGTAAATGTGTGCACAAGGTAAGTGCCAAGTATTCAACGTAATGTCATGAATCGTACGTTATCAGAGTAAGCAAAAATACTGACAAGTCCATGAATCACACCATATCAGAATATGCGATACAAGTCAACTATACAAATGAGGAACAATATCAGAATACGCATACAAATCAAACTATACGCATGAGGAACAATATCAGAATACGCAATACAAATCAACTATACAAATGAGGAACAATATCAGAATACGCAATACAAATCAGCTAGGCAAATGAGGAGTCATAAAGAGTTGATACCAGATGTCGTATCTAAACCATATAAATGCCATATGCCACGAATGTACTGCAATATGCGGTGCAAATGGAATGACCATGCTGAGATGATAGTACGTAGTATCGCAGGCTATGGAGTCATCACAAGGGACTTCTATCCAAACCAGTCCCATACCTAAATTTGGATAGTCAGACTCAATGTGGTAAACTCCTGATCTCAGGTTAGTCGCGCACCCCAACCGAAATCCTGGCCACTGCAAAAGTTCACATAACAAATAGTTGCACACCACCAGCCCGAGTGGATAGTGAATGAATGAATGAATGAGTGTGCAAATCCTGCTCAATAAGTCCATATATCAGTACGGTTCATCTCTGAGATCATCACTGGGGTTTAGTACACTCCAAATGGCACTGCCGCTCTCCCAGCCACCAGTTCAAGTGAGCGTAAGAAACCTTAATATCCGCCTAACCAATAGTCTACTAATACCTATTCGGCACGTCAATAGCGGACCCATTCCTCGAGCTGGTCAGACTCAGCCTAGCAATGCCCCCTACGCTTGGGCGGCTTAGGCCACACCCCCTCCCAACCGACCACGACATAGTGGGAGACGCGGCCTCCTGGTATTCGACACTCGAGCGCTCATGTATCCACTCGGTCTCGACGTTGGGGCGTCCTCTGGTACCAAGAGGGTTTTAGCGATTTTCACCCAGGGCCATCTATGGTAGCCCGATGCTAGAACAAATTTCTGGTGCCCCGTCTGGCCATCCACGATATGCCTGTGGAGGCGACGACCCTGATGTCGCTAGGGCGTACGTAATCATAATGCAAGATGCATGAGTCATACAGTCCAGTCATGCATCAATCCTGCGCATGTCGTGCGCTCATGTGAGATAACCTCCGCCTATCAGGGAGTCTCATATCATCCGGCCCAATGACATATGCAATGGTCGATCACATCTCATAACGAACATGTAGATGATGCGTGTGGGCATATGTCATGATGCTATGGTGTCACATACTCATAATCGGTATGAACGATTGGCCTCGACAATGTGGACATTTAACCAACATTTTCCCCAAGGGATGACCCACATAGAGTCAAACATATAATGGGCCCACGGCCTCACACAAAGGCCTAATATACAACACGATGGGCCTTACTCAAGGGCCACATATACACAACAGGTGGACCCTGCTCATGGGCCTAATACATATCACAACGGGCCTTGCCCATAGGCCATGAATACATCACAATGGGCCTTGCCCATGGGCCATGAATACATCATAATGGGCCTTGCCCATGGGCCTCAAATACATGACATGTGAGCCTGCACATGGGTCTTGAATACATCAAATGTGTCCTGCATCATGGGCCGAATACATATTACAATGGGCCTTGGCCATAGGCCACGAATAAATCACAATGGGCCTCATCACATAGACCTCCTTTTTCTCACATTAAGCCTTAAACACGGGCTGCATATACATCACACAGGCCGAATACACATCACTACGGGTCGCATATACATCATATAGGTCTCGATAATCGATCTTGCCAATCGAAAGGGATTGGCCACGACAATCGGAATCGATCGATAATCGGCCTCGATACTCAGAACCGACAATCGGTCATGATAATCGAGATCGATCGCTTGACGGTCAATTGGACACGACAATTGGGATCGACAATCGGCCACGAAAATAGGAATCGATCGATAATCTGCCTCGATACTCAGAATCGACAATCGGTCACGATAATCGGCCTCGATCGCAAGGCGGGGTCCATATGTGGACGAACGATGATGGACCAAGCAATATCAATGGGGCCCATTCCTTTGGGTTAACCCACTAGAGAATAATGAGGATGGGCCTTATAAGGCCTAAGGAAAAGTCACAATGCAGAATCTAACCACCCTACCCAACAATGTGGACATTTAACCATCATTCTCCCAAGGAATGACCCACATAAAGCCAAATATATAGTGGGTCCATGGCTTCACACAAAGGCCTAATATACATCGTAAAGGCCAAAATACATTGCATGGGTCTTACCACTTGGCCATAAATACACCATAATGGGCTACGACCAATAGAACTCAATATATAGCAATGAGTCGCACTAATGGGCCTCACACACATCAAGTGGGTTACATCAATGGGCAACATTAATGGGCCTCATACACATCAAGTGAGTTGCATCAATGGGCTGCGCTAATGGGCCTCCTACACATCAAGTTGGGCCTCGATAACTAGGCTGGAAACATATTACAATGGGCCACGACATATGGGCCGGGAATACGTCACAATGGGCCTCGACCCATGGGCCTTAATACATCACAATGGGCCTCATCACACGGGCCTCAAATACATAACAGGTGGGCCTTGCACCTTGGCCTAATATGCATCAAATGAGCCACGTATCTGAGCCCTGAACACATCAAATGGGCCACACGTCATGGGCCCAATACATATCACAATGGGCCTTGCATCAATGGGCCTTAACTCATGGGCCACAAATACATCAAATGGGCTGTATCACATGGGCCTCATATATATTAAGGTGGGCCTCATATATCCAAAAAAAAAGAATCATATGGAAGGATCATTTGGACCATGCCACAAATAGCAGTGGAGAAATAAACTTGCACTGTTAAATGAATCATATGGCCCACCATAAAGTTCACCTTCCAACCAATCTAATCCTAAGGTCATAAATACCTGGATTAAGAGGGAGAACAATTCCCCATTAACCCAGAACTTCCGTGACCCAATTGGGTTTCAATGATAGACGTTTAATCCTTCATTATTTCTGTGGTGTGGTCCACCTGATCAATGGATGATCACATCATGGTGTGGCCCACCATAATGTATTTGAGATCCAACCTATTCATAAGTTAGCATAGCGATAGATGAAGTAAAATAAACTATTGTGGCCCTGAGAAGTTGGAACGGTGGATGTCACTGTCCACTATTTAAATGGTGGGGGTCCATCCGGGCGGCCACACAGTGATATCATCACTCAAAAACGATATAGAGAGGGAGAGAGAGAAAGAAGCGCCCACCTTCCTTATTTCTCCTAATGCTCCAAAGCTCCAATGGGGCTCCTTCAATGGTGGAGATGAGTTTTTGATGGCTGGATATGGTGAATCTAAGGTGAGAGAGGGTTGGGAATCTTGGAGAACTTGGGACATCCAAGGCCTTGCTACAATGGTGGAATGGAGAATGGAAAAGGGAAGAGAAAGATGAAGGAGAGAGAGTAATGATGATAGCTCTCTCTCTCTCTCTCTCTCTCTCTCAACTAGGTAATAAGTGTTTTGGGGAAAAGGGAGTAATTATGGGCTAGGTCATTATTGCTTTGACTAGAAATTATGAATGCCTTAGGGTGATGTCACCCTAGCCTTGGAAAAAGTGTCATTGTGATAGGTGGGTCCCATCATAACACAATTAATGGTCCAAATAGGGCGCGACTTATATATTTTGATGTACAACTCCGATTGCCGCATGAAATGCGGCGTTAGAACCGCGGTGACAAGACGGTTGCTATGGTACTGATTTCTGAGTCGACCCGGGTCGGGATTACATGATTGAACTTAAGGGTCATCATAAACGAAATCCGTAGGTCGTGGGTCATCGAAATTAGACCGGGAAGACTGCGGGAGCCTATGGAACGATACGGGCTAGGATATGGGTCTCACAGCTCTCCCCTCCTACTAAAAATTTCGTCCTCGAAATTTAAAGAACAAACAAGGGAAGAAAAAACATCATTTAGTATATATGCCAAGGCTCAGTCAATCTACAAAATAATGAAGATAGCGCGCTATCTAATCTTAACCTCGCCCTCCCAAGACGCATCATCAACAATAAGGTGACCCTACAAATCATCGGACGGATCAGAGACGATCAAAACTGGAATACTATGTAGCCTCACCATCTCAACGGTAGGGAGCTATATCGAAAAATCTCTAAGTTATTCGAACTCGAGGATCTAACCATTCTAGGTTCTCAACAATCATAGAGTGTATGATAGCTATTATCAGATATGTGATGTTATCTTCAGGTATTCCCAAGTTATGCTCTGATACCAACTTTTGTCACGCCCCAAACCCGGAGATCGGATTCACAAGAATCCCGATCGCCGAATCCGGTGCCGACAGCCTCCGTAGTACCCCATTCTCGGTTCTTAGCGTCCATACGCCAGATTTCGATTCCTAGGATCCTACAAGGAGGATTTCTTTTTTCTTCTGTACATTTATCTCGTAATAAGTATAACCACAAGTATACCTAAATCATAAAGGCAACATCATCATCACATATCCACTAATATAATCATTTGAGTACAATGCTGAAAAGGAAATACGTAAGTCGAAAATCAAGTTCCAGAAGGTCGCTGCACGCTCCAAGCTCAACACTGCTGCAACCTAACATCACTTGCATGCATCTATCGTGCATAAGCTTATAGAAAGCTTAGAGGGTGGTGTAAATGTGTGCACAAGGTAAGTGCAAGTATTCAACACAATGTCATGAATCGTACGTTATCAGAGTAAGCGAAAATACTGACAAGTCCATGAATCACACCATATCAGAATATGCGATACAAGTCAACTATACAAATGATGAACAATATCAGAATATACATACAAATCAACTATACAAATGAAGAACAATATCAGAATACGCAATATAAATCAACTATACAAATGAGGAACAATATTAGAATACGCAATACAAATCAGCTAGGCAAATGAGGAGTCATAAAGAGTTGATACCAGATGCCGTATCTAAACCATATAAATGCCATATGCCATGAATGTACTGCAATATGCGGTGCAAATGGAATGACCATGCTGGAGTGCGAAGTCGGGATGATATTACGTAGTATCGCAGGCTATGGGGTCCATCACAAGAGACTTCTATCCAAACCAGTCCCATACCTAAATTTGGATAGTAAGACTCAATGTGTTAAACTCCTGATCTCAGGTTAGTCGCGCGCCCAATCGAAATCCTAGCCATTGCGAAAGTTCACATAACAAATAGTTGCACACCACCAGCCCGAGTGGATAGTGAATGAATGAATGAATGAGTATGTAAATCCTACTCAATAACTCCTCATATCAGTACGGTTCATCTCTGGGATCATCACTGGGGTTTAGTACACTCCAAATGGCACTACCACACTCCTAGCCGCATAGTCTAAGTGAGCGTAAGAAACCTCAGTATCTGCCTGGCCAATAGTCTGCCAATACCTATTTGGCATGTCAATAGCGGACCCATTCCTTGAGCTGGTCAGACTCAGCCTAGCAATGCCCCCTACACTCGGGCGGGTAAGGCCACACACCCTCCCAACTGACCACGACACAGTGGGAGACGCACCCTCCTGGTATTCGACACTCGAGCGCTCATGTATCCACTCGGTCTCGACGTTGGGGCGTCCTCTGGTACCAAGAGGGTTTTGGAGATTTTCACCCAAGGCCATCTATGGCAGCCCGATGCTAGAACAAATTTTCGGTGCCCCGTCTGGCCATCCACGATATGCCTGTGGAGGCTACGGCCCTGATGTCGCTAGGGCGTACAGTAATCATAATGCAAGATGCATGAGTCATACAGTCCAGTCATGCATCAATCCTGCTCATGCCGTGTGCTCATGTGAGATAACCTCAGCCTTTCAGGGAGTCTCATATCATCCGGCCCAATGACATATGCAATGGTCAATCACATCTCATAACGAACATGCAGATGATGCGTGTGGGCATGTGCGATGATGCTATGGTGTCACATACTCATAATCGGTATCAACGATTGGCCTCGACAATGTGGACATTTAACCAACATTGCCCCAAAGGGATGACCCACATAGAGTCAAACATATTATGGGCCCAGGGCCTCACACAAAGGCCTAATATACAACACGATGGGCCTTACTCAAGGGCCACATATACACAACAGGTGGAACCTACTCATGGGCCTAATACATATCACAACGAGCCTTGCCCATAGGCCATGAATAATTCACAATGGACCTTGCCAATGGGCCATAAATACATCATAATAGGCCTTGCCCATGGGCCTCAAATACATGACATGTGGGCCTTGCACATGGGTCTTGAATACATCAAATGGGTCATCCTTTATGGGCCGAATACATATTACAATGGGCCTTGCCCATAGGCCACGAATAAATCACAATGGGCCTCATCACATAGACTCCTTTTTCTCACATTAAGCCTTAAACACGGGCTGCATATACATCACATAGGACGAATACACATCACTATGGGTCGCATATACATCGTATAGGTCTCGATAATCGGTCTTGGAAATTGAAAGGGATCGGCCACGACAATCGGAATCGAACGATAATCGGCCTCGATACTCAGAACTAGAAATCAGTCACAATAATCGGGCTCGATGCTAATCAGTCAATTGGCCACGAAAATTGGGATCGGCAATCGGCCACGATAATAGGAATCGATCGATAATCTGCCTCGATGCTCAGAATCGACAATTGGTCACGATAATCGGCCTCGATTGCAAGGCGGGGTCCATATGTGGACGACCGATGATGGACCAAGCAATATCAATGGGGCCCATTCGTTTGGGTTAACCCACTAGAGAATGATGAGGATGGGCCTTATCAGGCCTAAGAAAAAGTCACAATTCAGAATCTAACCACCACTACCCAAAAATGTGGACATTTAACCATCATTCTCCCAAGGAATGACCCACATAAAGCCCAATATATAGTGGACCCATGGCTTCACACAAAGGCCTAATATACATCGTAAAGGGCCAAAATACATTGCATGGGTCTTACCACTTGGCCATAAATACACCATAATGGGCAACGACCCATGGAACTCAATATATAACAATGGGTCGCACTAATGGGCCTCACACACATCAAGTGGGTTACATCAATGGGCCGCATTAATGGGCCTCATACACATCAAGTGGTTTGCATCAATGGGCCGCGCTAATGGACCTCCTACACATCAAGTTGGGCCTCGATAACTAGGCAGGAAACATATCACAATCGGCCATGACATACGGGCCAGGAATATGTCACAATGGGCCTCGACCCATGGGCCCTAATACATCACAATGGGCCTCATCACACGGGCCTCAAATACATAACAGGTGGGCCTGCACCTGGGCCTCATATGCATCAAATGGGCCACGTATCTGAGCCCTGAACACATCAAATGGGCCACGCGTCATGGGCCCAATACATATCACAATGGGCCTTACATCAATGGGCATTAACCCATGGGCCACAAATACATCAAATGGGCCGTATCACATGAGCCTCATATATATTAAGGTGGGCCTCATATATCCCAAAAAAAAAAAAAGAATCATATGGAAGGATCATTTGGACCATGCCACAAATAGCAGTGGAGAAATAAACTTGCACTGTTAAATGAATCATATGGCCCACCATAAAGTTCACCTTCTAACCAATCTAATCCTAAGGTCATAAAGACCTGGATTAAGAGGGAGAACAATTCCCCATTGACCCAGAACTTCCGTGACCCAAAAGGGTTTTAATGATAGATGTTTAATGCTCCACTATTTTTGTGGTGTGGTCCACCTGATCAATGGATGATCACATCATGGTGTGGCCCACCATAATGTATTTGAGAACCAACCTATTCATAAGTTAGCATAGCGATTGATGAAGTAAAACAAACTACTGTGGCCCTGAGAAGTTGGAACGGTGGATGTCATTGTCCACTATTTAAATGGTGGGGGTCCATCCGGGTGGCCACACAGTCAAATCATCACTCAAAAATGATAGAGAGAGGGAGAGAGAGAGAAAGAAGCACCCACCTTCCTTATTCCTCCTAATGCTCTAAAGCTCCAATGGGGCTCCTTCAACGGTGGAGATGAGTTTTTGATGGCCGGATATGGGGTATCTAAGGTGAGAGAGGGTTGGGAATCTTGGAGAGCTTGGGATGTCCAAGGCCTTGCTACAATGGTGGAATGGAGAATGGAAAAGGGAAGAGAAAGATGAAGGAGAGAGAGTAATGATGATAGCTGTCTCTCTCTCTCTTAGCTAGATACTAAGTGTTTTGGGGAAAAGGGAGTAATTATGGGCTAGGGTCATTATTGCTTTGACTAGAAATTATGGATGGCTTTGAGTGATGTCATCCTTGCCTTGGAAAAAGTGCCATTGTGATAGGTGGGTCCCACCATAACATAATCAATGGTCAAATAGGGCGTGACCTATATCTTTTGATGTACAACTTGGATTGCCGCATGAAACGTGGCGTTAGAACCGCGACGACAAGACGGTTGATATGACACTGATTTCTGAGTCGACTTGGGTCGGGCTTACATGATTGAACTTAAGGGTCATCGTAAACGAAATCCGTAGGTCATGGGTCGTCGGAATTCAACTGGGAAGACTGCGGGAGCCTATGGAACGGTACGGGCTAGGATACGGGTCTCACATAAATAGTAATAATAATAATAATAATAATAATAATAATAATAAAAAATATTATTAAAAGTGTTATAATAATGATATTTAATATTATAAATGTGTATGGAATCATATGATACAAAATCTAGCCATCGATTTTTAGCTAAATGGTCCCTAGGACCCTTTTCAACTGTTGGTGTTGACCTTCGATGTCACGCCCCAAACTCGGAAACCGGGCTCAAAAAATTTTCGATAGCCGAATCCGGTGCCGACAGCCTCCGTAGTACCCCATTCTCGACTCCCAGTGTCCATACGCCAGATTTCGATCCCGGGATCCTACAAGGAGGATTTTTCCAACATTCATTTATCTCGTAATAAGCATAACTATAAGTTTACCCAAATCACAAAGTCAACATCATCATCACATATCCACTAATATAAACAGTTGAATACAATGCTGAAAGGGAAATACATATATCGAAAATCAAAGCTCCAGAAGATTGCTGCATGCTCCAAGCTCAATGCTGCTGCAACCTAACGCCACCTGCACACATCTATCGTGCATAAGCTTATAGAAAGCTTAGAGGGTGGTATAAGTGTGTGCACATGGTAAGTGCCAAGTATGCAATACAATGCCATAAATCATACAATATCAGAGTAAGCGAAAACATACTGGTAAGTCTATAAATAATTCAATATTAGAATACGCAATGCGGATCGGCTATGTAAATGCGGAATCATAGAGAGCCAACCATCAGATGCCGATGATGCAATGCAATATGCAAATCCTGAAGAGTCACGAATACCATCAACCTCATCTAGGCCATACAACAAGCCTGCGCGTATCGCACGATCATGTGGGGATAACTCCGTCTCACAAGGAGTCCCATAAACATCTCAGCCTAATGGCATCTGCTTTAATCAATCATCCATCACAACATGCGTACGAATGATGGGGGTTTACAGAAGGATAGCGGATCTAGTCCATATAAATGTATAAACGTAGCAACCCAGAATACCATATGTCACGGATGCAATGCAATATGCGGTGCGAATGAAATGACCAAGATGGAGTGTAATGTCAGAATGATAGTACGTAGTGTCATATGGTATGGGGTCCATCACAAAGGACTTCTATCCAAACCAGTCCCATACCTAAATTTGGATAGTCAGACTCAATGTGGTAAACTCCTGATCTCAGGTTAGTCGCGCGCCCCAATTGAAATCCTGGCCATTGCGAAGGTACACGTAATAAATATTTGTGCACCACCAGCCCGAGTGAAAAGTGAATGAATGAATGAATCAGTAAAATGCTGAGTATGCAACTCCTGCTCCACCAATCAGTACCGTACATCTCTGAGATCACCGGGGTCTAGTACACTCCCAACTAGATTACCGCCCCATCGCGTACAACCAGGTGAGTGGAAGAGACCTCAATATTTGTGTGACCAGTAGTCAGCCAATACCTACCCGACATGTCGATAGCGGACCCATTTATGAGCTGGTCAAACTCAGCCTTGCCTACTACGAAACCAGCGGATAAGGCCACACCCCCTTCCAACCGACCATGACATAGTAGGAGACGCGGCTTACTAGTATTCGGCACTCGGGCGCTCATGTATATCCACTCGGTCTAGACCTTGGAGCGTCTCCTAGCCTCAGAGATTTAGGGACTTTTACCCACGGACATCCAAAGTGCCCAGATGCTCAAACTAAATATTTTTTGTGTCCAATCTATCCATCCACGACATGCCTGAGCTACGACCCTGACACCGTTAGGGTGTACGGTAATCACAATACACAATACAAGATGCATGAGTCATACAATCCAACCATGCATCAATCCTGCGCATACCGTGCGCTCATGTGAGACAATCTCCGCCTATCAGGGAGTCTCATAACAACCTGCCCAATGACATATGTAATGGTCAACCACATCTCATAATAAACATGTAGATGATACGTATGGGTATGTAGATGATGTTTTGTTGTCACATACTCATAATCGGTATCGATAACCGGCCTCGATAATCGACATCGACAATCAGAATCGGCCTCGACAATCAGAATCGGCCTCAATAATCAGAATCGGTAACTAGACTAACAAAGGGCCTAAGGGAAGGTCACAATGTGGACATTTAACCATCATCACCTATAAATGTGGACGTTTAACCAATATTGCTCCCAAGGAGTGACCCACATAGAGCCAAACATAAAGCGGGCCCATGGCCCCATACAAAGGCCTAATATACACCACAATGGGCCTCACTTAAGGGCCACATATACACCACATCGGGCCTCGTCAAAAGGGCCGCATATGCATCACATTGGGCCTCACCAAATGGGCGAATATACATCATGTTGGGCCTCACACAAGGGCCACAAATACATCATGTTGGGCCTCACTCCAGGGGCCGCATATACATCATAATGAGCCTCGGCATATGTGCCATAAATACATCACAATGGGCCATATCAACTGGGCCAGAAATACATCACAACAGGCCACTTTCCTGGGCCTAATACACAAGGGTCTCGTACATAACATAATGGGCCACACCACATGGGCTTTATATAGCACATCGGGCCTCATCATATGGGCCAATATAAATCACACTGTGCCACAACCCATGGGCCTCAATACATTACAATGGATCATAAGTACATCACAATGGGCCTCACTAAATGGGTCGGAAGTACATCACATTAAGGTGGGCCCTGCACATTCTAAATGGGCCTTAAATACATTAGATTGGACCTCATCGAATGGTCCTCATCAACATCACCATGTGAGGTCCACGGGACGAACTTGGGTGGCACTGATAAGGCATGTACATCATGGGGGTCCCATGGAGGGATGGAGTGTGTACAACACATGCCTCAAGATGGGCCTCATTGTCTGGACTGATAAATGGTTGGATATAGAATACATGAATCAAGGGGCCCACCGACACTAGTAAATGGACAGTGAGGAGAATCACATACATCATGGCGTGCCCCACTCAGCACTGTCCAAATGGACGGTGTGTATAAAACACACATCAAGCTAGCCTCACAGCACCGTCCTAATTCATGGACAGTGCAGATAGAATAAATACATCAAGGTGGGTCCCACTTGCCCACACGTGTCACACGTGTGGGGTGGGCCCCATGCCTCAACAGATGGACGGGTGGATAAAAACCACATGCATCATGATGGTGGGGTCCACGTCCCTGTATAGGACGGCATGGATGCAGAATACATACATAGAGGTGGGTCCCACAAGAAAATAGATGGGTGGCGCAGGTAAAACACATATATCACGGTAGGGTCCACCGTCATATGGACGGTGTAAATAAAACACTTACATCAGGTTGGGATCCACCGTCCGGGGACTAGACGGTGGATGAAGTACACGGGGGTGGGTCCCAATGTTAATGGATGGTGTGGATCAAACTCATACCTCATAACTAGACCCCTATAACTTGCTGATGCCAATACATCAACTATATAGCTTGTGTGGTACACTAGCTAATCCATTACACAGTAGGTGGGTCCCACGTGGGGCCCACCATAATGTTTATTTTCCATCCAATCTATTGATATGGTCACATAGACCTAAATAAAGAGGAAAAACAAATTTCAGATTTATCCAAAACTTCTAGGACCCAAAAAGGGGTTTCAATGGTAGACGCTCAACCCCCTGCTATTTTTTATGGTGTGGACCACCTGAGTTCTGTGAATGGCTGATTTTTGGGGGATCCCAGTTTCTAAATGGGGCCCATCAAATGCATGGTGTAGATGTTCACATACATCATGGTAGGGCCTGTGGTGGGGGCCCACTGACCCTGTGTCCATACCAAGTAGCGGACGCTAGTAGCAACAGCGTCTGCTGTTTAGTATTTATTTATTTTAAAGAATTTCATAGGTGGGGCCCACATCAGCAAAATCAAGCCCTTCGGTTGGATTCTATGGCTCGTAATAGACCCAACGAGCCCAATATTCAACATGTTTTGATGTGAAGAAACATTACAGTGGGCCTTAATAGATTTTTAACCAAAAAATTTCTTTTTAGGTGGTGTGGCCTACTAGAGTTTCAGATTAGCTTCGTTTTTCAGCTCAACGCTTAAAATGAGCTGGGAAATAGGGTGGATAGTGTGGATTAAATACGTGCATCCTGTGTGGGGCCTAAAGAACTTACAGACGTTAATACAACAACTTTATTACTGCTGTACACATACGCCAGCCAATCTGTTGCAGGCGGTGGGTCCTACGTGACCATACCTCATGGTGGAGTCCACATGTGTGTGGGGCCATGCTTATGGGCAGCACGGATAAAATACATATATCATGGGTGGGCCCCATAGAATTTTTGACGTACAGCTGTGGTCCCCACCGTCAATCAACACATACTAGGTGGGCCACGATCGAACATAAAGAGAGAGAGAGAGAGGGAGGGAGAATGGTGGAGATGGGAGGGACCCCGACACTATGGGTCCCTCAAAATACAATGCATACATCAAGTGGGTCCCATTACAAGTGGGCCCTAAATCAAAACCGAGATTATGAACACCCACCGTTAGATCTTCTTGGACTTCTTCTTCCACCGATGCGTCCTAGATCCCCATGAAATGCATTTCAACGGTCGAGATGAAGCTTGGATGGTGGAGATAAGAGGTAAGAAGGTGGGCTACACAAAGCTCTCTCATGGAGCTTGGACGTTGGAGTTTTCTCCTCTCCTTGGGGTTACTTGAAAATGGGAGAGAGAATGAGAGAGAGAGAGAGGAGATGGGAGAGAAGTGATGAGAGCGAGGGACGGGTGAAAGGTGATGGAGTGATGGGTGTGTACTTGACATGTATGGGTGGAGAGAGGGAGAGTTGACTTTAGGGGTTGCTTTTGGGGATGGGAAATGTACTTGATTGATGGGATGTGATGTGATTGATTTGAAAGGTTCTCTTGGGTTTTGCAAAGCGTGACGTTTCCTTAAACTGAACACGGGCCCACATCTCCTGGCTCGGGTATCCCCTCGGCGCGCAAGACACGGTCGCAAGGGTACAAGTTTCGAGTCGAGCCGACTCTGATATACGGGACACGATTCAGGATCATGCGCAAACACCGATAACAGATCATGGGTCGTCGAAATTCGACTGGGAGGATCGCGGAGGCTTATGGAACGGTATGGGCTAGGATACGGGTCTTACGTTCAAGGTGATCTGACTAGCAGACTAACTAGGATATGAAATTAGAGCTTAAAACAAGTGAAAAGTTAGAGTATAGCCCGCCTGGACCTTGGATCCGTCCCATTTTTTGTCAGAAGACCTGATTAGGGCCTCTAAGCAGAATTAACAGAGTGGATTTCCCACAAACATCATGGTGGACCCCACACAAATGTGGCATGTGCACTAAGACTGGTGCACTCGCTGTGCACTAGTCCAAGAAGCCCGATCAACATGGTCTGAGTCGTGTTTTGCTAAAGGTGAGTTTTTCTCTCTCCCTGTTCTCGACCAGCAAACGGATGCCGTCCGTAGTGTTTGATCGTGGCTCACCGTTTAGGCCCCACATTGATGATTTAGACCGTCCATCCGACATAGGACACACGTGCAACCAAAACCCCCTAAGTTTAACGGTATTTCTCACATGTGCATGCACACGATCCTCCCGCAAGTGAGCCCAAAAATACAAAGTTTCCAAAGATGGAAACTATCTTCTCCATCCAGTTGGAACGATCCATGTGAGGGTCTCTCCTCCAATCCCAGTCGTCTGTATCAGGCAATCCTAACCCTTCGAAGCTAGGTTTTAGGAGAGAAAAATAATGAAAGAGAAAGAGCAGTCGTTTCCTCTTTCCCTTGAACCCACCACCCAACCTTCTTAAAGCTTCAAATGAGCTTATCTACAAGCTCCCCAAGGTCCATACGAACTGTTTGGAAGAAGCTGATTGGAAGGAAAAGCTTTCGTTTGAAATTCGCCATTAATGGCAGTCTTCTTCTCCACCGGTGCTGACGCTTTTCTGGGCACGTTCGGCCTATATGTTGAGTCCAGAGATGGCTGGACTCTGTAACAGGGAAAAACAGATAGAAAAGAGAAGGAGGAAGATAGGAAGAAGAAGAAAGGAGTAGAAAGAAGAAGAGATGGGGTGGTGTGGCCGTTGCACCGTGCCACCGTGGCCGGCTCGTCTGAGCCAAGTTTGGGCTAAGTCAGGCAGGGCCCATTGCCGCTGTCGGTCCTCCAGAGAAGTAGGAAAAAAAGAGAGGAGAGAATAGAGAGAAAGAGACTGCCATGTGCAGCAGCAGCTTGAACCGAGTCAAGCCTGACTCGCAGCTTGCCTTTATGCAGTCATTGACTCGACTAATCTGAGTTGCAGCTGAAAATGGGGCCCGTTGATGTGACTCAGTCATCGTCCCTGGCTGCCCGACGGTGTGGCTGGACTTGTAGTTGATGTGAAGTAGAAAATCGAGAGGGAGAGTTGAGGTGGTGCACTGCACCACGTTGCTAACTCGAACCGAGTCGAGACTGGAACCAAGTCTAGCCAAGTCCAGTGCATTGGTCTGTCCTGGCTCCTTGCTAGACATTCCAGCAAGGAAGAAAAGAAGAAGAAAAGGAGAAGAAGAAAAACAAAGAGGGAGGAAGAAAGAGAAAGGAAAGAAGCGAAACTAGAAAGAGAGGGAGGATCGAGTCAACTCGGTTTCAAATCGAGTCAACTCACCAAGTCAACCTACTGACCCATTGGCTGGACCTCTCTAAGTGAGGAGAAGAGAGAGAAGGAGAAAGGGAAAGGTGAGCAGTTAAGTGGAGTCGAGTCAACTCGACTCGAACTAAGTCGACCTAGGTGAGTCCACCTCCTTCTATATTGAATTTATTTCGATTATAGTTATCCGTGTTACCATAATTGTCATTGATAGGGTATTAATATTAAGCATGATTAACCATTAGTAAATCACCTATAATTAACTATTACAGACAGATTACAATTGTTAACTATATGTGTTTTATTCTTCACCTTTAAACATTATTATTGATAGTTACAATCATCATCATTAGATAATATAATCACCTTCCTCATGGAATTAATATAATTTTTGTTAATATGATTGTTGGATGTTAGTCCTTATTATATCATAGTTGATAAAATTATTATTCTTATTACTTGTATTATTTATAAGAGATTATAAGTCATTATAGAAGCATTAGAAAATATTAGTATACTTAAATATGAACTTATGAACTATCCTTATTAACATATTAACTAATATAAATTATAACACTAACGCTAAGAGTATTCTTGTAATTATTAAGATTTAATTCTAACTAATGCACCAAGTAGAGTTCAAATCCTAGAATCTAAGTTCAAGACTAAACTCTAGGATGAAAACCTAGATCTGCATCAATGCACTGTTTGCGTTAACGTTAGTTATTATAAACAAATTACCGTTAATGATTTTAGTGTAGTATCTATTACCTAAAGATATTATCAGAAAAAGAAAATAGATTACACTATTACATCGTAATGCTTAATATTACCATGGTCACAAATATTGGTTATATAACTAACATTAAATTGTAACTAACCATATCATGACATTGTGTTTGATCTACACATATGTCCTAGTCCAACTCCTAGAACTAAACCCTAGAGTGAAACCCTAGAACTTAGGTAATCCAAACCCTAGGTTAAAACCCTAACCCTAAATAGTGTGTAAACTTGGACCTAACTGTATAACTTTACAATTCATGATAGAGTTTGATTTTAAGGAAACACGCACTCTCTAGCAACACTGGTAGGCGATGCAAACTATGGGGTAATGATTTCTTCCCCTTGAGCTTTCCATTTTCCCATTAACTTAAGTTATAGTTTTATTGTAATTTATAAATAATATCTCCATTCTATAACCACATGTGTTAATTGTTGGAATTGAGTTACTACATCACATACTTAATGTTTATCCTGTATATTTGATTCATGTTATTAGATTACTTGTGGATTGCTTCTGGAATTTAAAATGGTACATTAGTGGGAAATCCCCACCTATAAATGTACATCTATACTTGGGATGTAACCTGACTGGTCGTGATTGTAATGGACCTTCGGCTTAATGGTTATTGAATGCTAGTTTAAATTGACCATTGATGTGGGCCTACCATCCAGGGCTGTTATGTCTACGTGGTTTTCAAGGATGGTCTTTTATCGCATGGTTTTGATACTTGCCCTATGTGGCTTATTTTAATATTGAATTATGTGGCTTGTTTTGATATCGCCTTATGTGGCTTTGTTTTGGGTATTTTTCCTATATGGGTTCGATATTTTATACCGTGCAACCATGCGATGGGTAAGCCCCATATACTGTAATATGATTGGCCACTAGTTGACGAGTTTCCATTAAACATCCTAAGGTGGTAGTCTCAGGAGCTGGGGATGGTGGTATGGGACATATGCCCAGTTGTCGGCCTATGCTGGTGAGAAGCCCCTATAGTGACCTTGAGCTTATCTAAATTGGCTGATTGTAACTGGACTAATAATGGTTTGGCTAATCATGCATACATGGCACAGACCAGCATCTATTGCTATCGTACGTGATGTACATATTTGTCTGATTGGATGATTTTCCCAGGTCGATGATTGCATGGGTGACGAGACCACTATCCGCATGGATGAGCATCCCTGGGGCGATGATTGCATGGGTGAGGAGCCCACTGTCCGCACGGATGAGCATCCCCGAAGCGATGATTGCATTCACGCATCCATGCATTTAATAAGATCTGCATCATGTATTGTTTTGCATGCTTTGTTTTATAAGTATGCTTACTTAATGTGGTGGTGTGTAATCTTGAGGAGAATTCACACTAAGTTGGCCACTCATCCATCAAATATATAACCGTATAGGTAATACAGGTGGCCCAGGTGACATTCATGTTTATATTAACGAGGAGCATGCTATAATTGACAAGGATGCATGATTGTAATTGCTAAGGGTTGCTATAGGATTTTATAGCCCAAGATTGTTGTAATTTACTTTATTTCACATGTAATATTTTTTTCATTTTGTAATTGTAAGAATGGGGGCATTGGTTTATATAAGTCATTATGGGCAGTTTCTTGTGTATTCCAATTGTAAATGAAATTTTATTTTATGTTGATTTGTCAATACTACACTCATCTGCTTACTCTGAATGAATGAAAAAAAAACATATACTCGAATTTGACCATCCTTTAAGGTTAATACTCGGGTTTTTGGGAAACGGGTCATATACTCGGGTCCTGAAAACACGGGGCGTTACATTATTATCCCATACGCCTAAACTGATTTCACCGAATTACCCCTTTGACCTTCTATTTAATGGTTTAGGGTAATTAGGGATGAATTAACATTTCCACTAATCTCGTAAAGACCAAATGATGAACCTAGCTAATCCAGACCATACCCATCGTGCATAAGAAATCTTACTGCTCGAATAATCCTATAAATGGCTGAATTAACTAAACAAGCTCTAGACCGCTTATGAGTGGGCCACTGAATTTGAAGGTATAGAAACGCATCCATCTTAGCGGGCTTGACGTACCTTAGAGACTATAGAGTGAAGACCGCATACCGAATCGTTCAACTTGGAGCCATAAGTAAGCACATGAAATGTGCAAAGTTTTTATAAATTACCAAAAGCTAAGTTAATTACACTCATCCAAACTTACCTGATATTGAGGCATTCGAGCGGTTAGTTCGCAATCAAATTAAGGCACCAAATTTAATTATCGTCCTACAAATATCCCTATAGTCACAACCTCGATTGACGATCGACAACTATTGAACTAATTTCTTAACCATATCCGTCAATCGGTGTGTTCAAATTTTGGGGTGAGTGTAGCCTTGTGTATATCAGCACTTTGGGCAACTGTTTCATGGAATAAATTTACTTGTGCACTCTAAAATGGACCCATGAAGCTAAAAACAACCTCCCAAAGTATCAACTAACCGTTATCCTTATTTATAGGACAACCAAACACCCATATGACCCTATAAATACCCATGTTTGGGGCACCCCTCACCCCATACGACTTTTCTCTAGAGAGAGAGAGAGAGAGAGAGAGAGAGTAAAAATTGGAGGTTTGGGGTTATAAGAAGGGTTTTGCTAAAAATTGGGGGTTTGGTGTTATAAGAAGGGTTTTGCTGAAATCATTTCAAAGGAGCTGCCATATCCTTCCACCATAGTAATTCCATCCAAAATTGAAGGTAAGCCTACCCTTTACACTTCCATTGAGGAGTTTAAATTGAAAACTACCTAGACTTATTGGGTTTTCCTAGAAATTAGTTTAGGCAGTTGAGGTTTTTCCCAAAATCCTTAAACTTAGGTGTGATTAGATCGAGTAATCTCCTTTTAAAGTGAGGACTATTCTTTCTAAGCTCCCCTTTATCATCCATTGATAGTTCCAGTTACTGATTTTGTGGTTATGTTGAGATTGCCTATGTTACAAATGTTAGGAATGCTCTATTATCATAATTCATAGGTTTATTGGTATTGAGTTGATAACATTCTTGATGAAATTTCTGAGTGATATATAATTCTAGCATTAGAATCCTTCTATGCTACTGGTTATGCTTCTTTCATATGAATTGGCTTGGGTTGTTGACTAAGCGTTTGTGCATATGTGAAAGCGAACTTATCATAATGTTCTATTAGACCTCTTGATGCTTGAAAACATGTACATGATCATATGTATTAGTATTGTTGTGATTAAACTCTGAAAACTATTTGAATAAGTGGATGTCCTACCTTTGGTTGTCTATCATAGGCTTGTTCGAACGAATAAGACAGAAAGTGGTCGACTGACAGTGGCCAGTGTTGGTTTGGCCAAGGTTCTCTTGGTCCACCGGATAAGTCCCACTCAGAGTTGATAATTTATTAGTTGGAATAGATTGATTGCTGCCACACACCTCTTTGGATCTAGTGTACCACAATTTTCATTGGTTTGTAGTTGCCAATTATAACTATTAGTGTGGAATATAATTGTATGTGTAACAACTCATGAGTCGGGCATGGTGGTATGATACACTATGTAACGCCCCGAAAATCGGGGATCGACCAGAGCTCAACTCCCGAGTTCCAAAGCATCACTTATGCAGCATAGATAATGATGTTTGAATGTTGACCATATTAGTGCCTTAAACATGAGGAGGATTACACTAAAACTGCATATCATACTCCAGAATTTAGATAATTAAGCAAGCGAAAGACTGGGATAGATATATGAAATATATGTGTGTTTACAACCTCCAAATTATGAATGTGCTATCGGACTAAATATATACATGTGTTTGTTTCAAAATGTAGAAAATATTAAAATGTAAATGTTCAACTAATCCAGTATCCCTGTAATCCTGGTGACGCAGCTCTAGGTCTACACAGATCCGCCTGAGAGTTGAATGTAGGAGAACTCCTCCTTGTCAAAGAAGTCTGGATCTGTCACATAAGCCCCATCACAACTTGCATCCAAATCAGAGTCTGGTTGGTGTTTTAAAACACCGTCCCAGAGTGGGAGTGAGTGATCAACTCAGTGGTACTATAAGGCAAAGGTTAACATGTTACCAATTCAGTCAAGCAGTAATGATAAGGCAATACAACAAATATTTCCTAACTACTCTGGTTAATGCAGGAATGATATGCGAAATGATGCATGCCCTCGCCTGCACTCCCTCAGCGACATCATCTCATGATCGCGCATGACAAACTCTCTAAATGTGCGCTTCCTCGCCAAAGCACATGCAATGTGGTGCATGAACGTGTTGGCCAAGTAATTTATTTGGCTTATTAATACAACAGGTTCGGAAAGCTAAGGTACCTCCCTTTATATCATTTACCCAACAATGATCTATCTAGGGTCGTCAATCCTAGTTAATCACATACGATAGGCAAGTTGTAGGGCATCACCCCTGATGAACAACAATGGATAGGTAAGTTCACGAGTTTACACTCAAGGTCACTACAGTGAGGCTCGTCACCTCGTCATAGGCCTAATTTATACTTGAGGTCACTACGGGAGGCTCGTCACCTGAACCTAGGCCGACAACTCGAATACAGTGTCCCATACACCACCATATTCCGTTCACGAGTTTGGCTTGCTCACTGGTCACTACGGGGAGGCTCGTCACCCTAGCGTAGGCCGACAGATCGACCACGATGTCCCACACACCACCATGCCCGGCTCATGAGTCTTAGCGGATCTTGGTACTATGGTTAAATGGGCTTTACATTGGTAAGTGGTACCTTAGATTCAAGTAGTAGTGTCCATACATGGTAAACACACAATAGGTCAATCGGGACGTATCTAATGTGGTGAAACTAGTTCGACCACTCAATGAGGAACCGTTATCGATTGACTGGACTACGTAGTAGTCCTAATCATATTCAAATGCAATAAGCAGACACATGTGATAATCATAACAACAATTAACAAATAATTCAAATACAATAATAATTTGAGCATTTATCAAATACATAGAACATGTTATCATACATAGGCATTTTATACATAAATCACTTATTTGAAATTAAGGTTACATGCAGGAATTACACATATAGACAAGGTAGTTGAGAATCCTATCTCAACACCTTTAATAACTACAATTCACTAACTATTACTCATTCGGACATTTTATCAAACACTTAGACTACATAATACTATATACACAAACTAAATTAGTTATAGCATGTATTTTGGCAAGTCCTTTCCTATAGGAGTTGTCATACACACAACACACATGTATTCTAGATTAATAGTCATGGCAAACATAAATCATAATTTCACTTTCATTCAAACATTTCAACAAACAGATGGAATGCATTTTATATTCAAATGGTTAACACACATGCATAGTTTATCGAATACATCATAACTAAGATCATATGGCAGCAATCAAGTCAGACATAAACCATTGCTGACATTGAAAGCCTTGAAAACCATAACTTAAACATTTATAGTCTGCACCTTTCGTCGGTTTGCTCGTTACGAACTCAGTTCGTACACTACGCTTCCGTCTACATCACAACGACTATCTAAATCCCGAAATAGGTTAGCTATTTAGTCAACCCTCTATTTGGATTCCTGAAATGAGATTATGGTTAGGATTTTGTAAACAAATCGGAGTTGAAATGACTCGTGTAGCTAGATGTAGAGGCGGTCTAGTGCATGTAGGCGTAAGAGAGAAACACCGCCTCGATCTCCCAAACTCTCTCTCTTCTTCTCACTATTTTCTCTTCTTTTTTCTCTTCTCTCTCCTAGGGTTTGGAGAAAATTGGTATGGAATGGGAATGGGATGGTTTAAGGTCCTTAAATAGGCCCAAAACTGGTTCAAATGGCCCAGGGCCATGGTATACTTAAGTTATAGCCAAAGGGTGTTTGTTTCAGACAAACGGAACTCATCTGGAGGCTCATTGCTCACCTATGTCATGGAGTAAGTTCCTTGACCATGGATCTAAGCCAGGTTAAGGTTTTAGTCTAATCGAATTTGTGGATCGACCATGGAGGACCCGTATCAGTTCAACGGTCATCATCACTCGATCAGGGCCACAAGTATACTGACCTGTGCAGGGAAATTTCCCTGATCCAAGGGTATAGTTTGGTCGGAATATGATGGCCCGAAGTCTTCAATTTCGCCCATAAGCGAATGGTCCAATTCACTTAAGCTTGAGTTCATTTTCTAAAGATATTTGCGTTTCTGACACACTTTGCTCCGGGCTCAAGTTGTGCATTTTGGATACTATTTGGGCTCGATTCCCGCGATGCTTGTCAAGCCCAGTATGACGGTTATAACCTTATAGCTTTGCGGTAATCGGACTTTCGATGCGCGGTCCAAATCCGATATGGAGTTTCAATGCACTCTCGAGAGCAATTGGATTTTCAGATTGCTCCTAGGTTTTAAAGTAATATTAAGTTAGCGATTCTAATGGTTTTGGGTCTTGTAGTATGTATAGATAGTGGTTCAAGCAAGTCCACCGATTAATTAGTTTAGTACTTAATTAATTTTCGTCTAATTTTCATAGTATACGGTCTTTAAGGATTTCTGCCTGAGGTGGTAATCGGGTCTTTGTACGGATTTTTTCAAGGTGTTACAATCTACCCCCCTTAAAGAAAAATTTCGTCGTCGAAATTAGTACCTTTTCGTACTCCTTGAGAATCTGAGGGTAGTTCATACGGACTTCGGCTTCCGTTTCCCATGTAGCCTATTCCTCAGTGTGGTGCGTCCATAATACTTTCACAAGCGGGATAACTTTACTGCGTAACACTTGTTCATTCCTATCTAGAATACGTGTTGGCTGTAGTACATAGGTAGCATCTTCACCCAACTGCACCTGCTCCCACTTGATAATGTGAGTAGGATCATGAACGTATTTCTTCAGCATCGATACGTAAAATACGTTGTGCACACCTGCGAGTGGTGTGGGCAAAGCAAGGCAGTATGCTACTAAACCCACTCGGTCTAGAATCTGAAATGGGCCAATGAATCTCGGCGTGAGTTTTCCTTTTTGGCCAAACTGGAGGACTCCCTTCATCGGGGAAACCTTCAGGAATACATGGTCCCCAACCTCAAATTCTAGTTGTTGTCGTCTGGTATCGGCGTAGCTCTTTTGTATGCTCTGTACTATAAGAAGTCAATGCCTAATAACATCGATCTTTTCTGAGGTCACCTGTACTAAATCTAGGCCAATCAAACTCTTCTCATCAACTTCTGCCCAACAATGCGGTGCTAGACATGGACGCCCATACAGTGCTTCGTAGGGGGCTATGCCAATGCTCGCTTGAAAGCTGTTGTTAAAAGCGAACTCTACATAGGGAAGACAGTCATCCCAACTGTCCTTGAAATTGAGCACACATGCCCGCAACATATCTTCTAACACATGATTTACCCGTTCCTTCTGCCCATCAGTCTGTGGGTGGAACATGGTACTGAACTTCAGTTTCACTCCCATTGCTTCTTAGATTCGAGTCCAGAAGATAGACGTGAATTGTGTGTCTTGATCCGACATAATCTCCATAGGCACTCCATGCAGCCATACAATCTCCTTGATGTACGGCTTGGCTAAATCATCTGCGGAGTTTAAAACTCTAATCAGGAGGAAATGAGCCGATTTCGTCAATCGGTCTACAATCACCCAAATGGAGTCGTGTCCCATCCTTGTCTTCGGCAACTCGGAAATGAAATCCATAGATATGAAGTCCCACTTCCATTCAGCTATGGGCATAGGCTGAAGTAAACCCAGAGGTCAGCGATGCTCGACCTTGACCTGCTGGCACGTGAGACAACGGGATACGAAATCTACTATGTGGACCTTCATGTTGTCTTACCAGTACGAATGCTTCATATCTCGATACATCTTTGTACTAGCAGGATGCATTGCCATCCTCGAATTGTGAGCGGCTTCAAGAACTTCCTTCCTCAGGTCATGGAGACGCAAAGGCGGCCACGATATCGTAAACCCCCATCCGAACTAACTCTCCATTCAGAGTCTTCATCGTCACTAGCTCATTTTCTCATCTTCACCAACCATTCATCTTCTCTCTGAGCCACAATGACCTGGTCATCAATAAGTAGCTGTATACAAATATGTGAGACGCTCAAGAATGGCTCCTCTACCGTAAGCTTCTGTTCGAAGTCTCACACAAACTCTATCATGTTCCATTCTTCAATCATTAGCGGAGCCGTAAATTCTATTGTCTTCGTGCGGTTCAAAACATCTGCCACAAGGTTAGCCTTGCTAGGATGATAGGAGACCTCAAACTTGAAGTCTTTCAAGGTTTCCATCCATCGTCGCTGCCTCATATTTAGGTCTCTCTGCATGAATATGTATTTGAGGCTCTTGTGGTCGCAAAAGACCTCGAACTCCTCTCCGCAGAGGTAATGTCTCCAGAGCTTTAATGTGAAGATAACTGCTGCCAATTCTATGTCGTGTGTAGGGTAGTTTTCTTCGTGTTTCCTCGACTGTCGCGACGCATAGGCAATCACTCTGTCCTTTTGCATAAGAACACAACCCAAACCAACACGAGATGCGTGGGTGTATATCGTATATCTGACCTAGCACGGGTGCGGACGTTAACTTGTCCTTCAATTCCTGAAAGGCTACTTCTGCCTTCTCATTCAAGGAAAACTTAAGATCCTTTCGAGTAAGCTGAGACAACAGTTTAGCTATCTTGGAAAAATCCTTAATGAATTGGTGATAGTAGCCAGTAAGTCTAAGAAAACTCTTCACTTCAGTAACTGAACCGGGCTTCTCCCAGTCCAGAACTGCGGTCACCTTAGCAAGGTCCACAACAGTACCTTCCTTAGACACCACATGTCCCAGGAACTTGACTTCTTCCTTCCAGAAGTCGCATTTCTTGTACTGAGTAAATAGTCAGTTCTTCCTGAGCGTATCGAAAACTGCTTGCAGGTGCTCTTCGTGATCTTTTTGGCTCTTGGAGTATATCAAAATGTCATCTATAAATATGATGACGAACCTGTACAGGTACGGCCGAAACACCCAGTTCATGAGGTCATGAGCACTATAGGTGCATTTGTGAGTCCAAACGACATCACAAGGAACTCGTAGTGTCCAAAACTAGTATTGAATGCCGTCTTTTGCATGTCTTCATCCCTGTCGCGCAATTGATGGTATCTAGACTGTAAGTCAATCTTTAAGAAATATCGTGCCCCTTTTAACTGGTCAAATAGATCATCTATCCTAGGCAAATGATACTTTTTCTTGACTGTCACTTGGTTCAACCTGCAATAATCAATACACAATCGCAGTGATCCATCCTTCTTCTTCACAGACAACACAAGTGCTCCCCACAGAGATACACTCGGTCGTATGAAACCTACATCGAACAGATCATCGATCTGTCTCCTCAGCTTCTCCATTTCACATGGAGGCATGCGATACGTCGGTAGAGAAATGGGTGTCGCACTAGGCACAAGGTCGATAGTAAAGTCGATCTCACGCCGAGGAGGTAGTCCAGGTATCGTTCCGAGCACGTCCATGAAATCTTGGACTACGGGCGTGTCCTCAAGTATCGGACCATCAACATTTCCTAGCAAGGTAGCATAACAACTAATGTTGTAGTACCAACTGACCTGAACTGGGACAGTAAAGGTCGTGCCCTCAGGTGCATGTGTTGTCACCAATCTGGTATCACAATCGATCTCTGCTTTCATCTCGGTGAGCCAATCCATACCAAGGATGACATCATAATGACATAGCGGGGCAACAATCAAGTCAACGAGTACTGTTCTACTTCCTAAGTCTATCGAGCAACCCTTACAAATCTTGGTAGAGTCTGAAAAGGTCCCTATGGCGGTAAGGAGTTTCACCCCAATCATAGGAGTAGTTTCCAACACTAGTCGCTTGACTGCTGCGCATGATATTATCGAGATAGTGGACCCGGTGTCCACCAATAGGAAGACTAGTGTACCTTGGATATGTGTTGTGACTTCAAAAGCCAATGGTGCTGCAGTTGCTGACTCGGATGCTTCAGCAACAAGTTAGTGTACATGAGCTTGTTGAAGACGATTCGGCTGTGCTGCCATAGGCTGTTGAGGCAGCCTTCTTCGACGTACTTTTGGTCTGTAAGAAGGTTGTGCTGGTGGTGCCGATCGTAGAGGTGGAGCTGAAATGGATTGTGGTAACTGACGGTTGATCTTCTGAGGTGGTGTAAAGCCATTATCCCTCATCTTGGTATAACAATAAGTGTCTGTATGGCCCATCCTCTTACAGTAGGTGCACCATAGATCAGATCACCTTTGCTGGGTCGGTGGAGCAATAAGCTTGGGAGGTGAATCTGCACATGGTCTCTTGCCGAGGAATGGTCGGTTCGACAGGTCAGGTCGGGGCCTCAAGCCCATGGGCACACGTGTACGGGACAATCTATCCACATCCTACTCAGCTCGCAGGGACATGTTCACTAGCTCAACATAATTGGTAATGCTAGTGCAACACATCTTCGTACGGATATCAGGATGCAGACCCTCTGAAAATTGCCGCATTCTCATCGGCTCGTCTGCAAGTATCAAAGGAGCATATCTTTCTAGCTTCGTGAATCTGTTCTCATACTCTAACACAGACATTCCTCCCTGTCGGAGGTGAAAGAACTCACCCTCCTTTTCATTTGGATATGTGAGGGGGAAGTATTTTCCATGGAAGTGGGTCTCAAACGCGTCCCGCGTCCATACATATCCAGGGGCAACTATTCATAGGACATTATCCCACTAGAGACTAGCCTCCTTCTCGAACATATAGGTAACCAACTCTACCTGCTCTATCTCAGTGCAGTGCAACGGCTTTAGCATCTTAGAGAAGCGGTCGAGCCAGTATTCGACCTCCTCGGACCTATAAGTGCCTGTGAAGGTCGGAGGTCGGAAATGCTGAAAGCGTTCGAATAAACCACAGGCATTCATATTCCCAACAGGCTGCACAGGTGGTGCAGGTGGGATCATATTCATGTTTTGGGCAAGGTCCCCCACGATCTTGGTCCAAACTTGCTGCTGCTGCATTAGGAGCATCATCTGCTCCAACCTATCAGGAGGAGGAGCCACCTGAGTCATGCATGGCATCGAAGTAGACACGCGGTTCTATTCTGGAACCGGTGGTGCACTAGATATTGGCCCATTTGTGGGGCCAGTGGCTGGCTGTGAATCCGGAATGGTGTCACTATCAGGGCCCAAACTTGGGTCTGTGTGGCTATCGCTTAGGGGAGGTACCCCATCACTCGATTCGCCAAGTGCAAGACTTGTCGTACTTCGAGTGGCCTTAGGTGGCATTCCCTATATATAACATAGGGGGCAACACGTGTAAGATTTTACATAATAACACACACTCATCCAAACATTATACACATTCCAATTCAAAAGAAGCTTCATGCATTTCATTTACCCAAAATTGTCACAATACATGAGATATAGTCTTACATGGATCATGACGGAAGATGCATGTGAGCTAACCTAACAAAAGCTTTAAGACTAACTATTAATATCCAACTAAGCCAACAAGGGCTATTACATGGAAAGCAAGGAACAAAACAACCCAAAAGATGATTACAACATACGACTAGTTGTCCGACTCTGGTGAAGGCGAGTCACACCCTTGTCCTGCATACAGCACAGGAGGGCCTTTAAGGTGCGAGATATCTTCTTAAATTTTTGTTTCACACAAGCCTAATTCTCTTCAAGCTTTTACTTTAGTTCAGCCTGGGTCTCTATAACGCCCCGAATCTTCAGGACCCGAGTACACGACTCGTTTCCTAAAAACCTGAGTGTTAACCTTAAAGGATAGTCAAATATAATTTTCTTTTATCTTCTTTTATCATAGTAAGCAGATGAGCGTAGAATGGACAAGTAATCATAAAGGAAAATTCCATTATCATTTATAATATACAAGAGAGTGCCCATAATGACTTATACAAACCAATGTCTTCATTCTTACGAGTACAAAATGAAATTACATTACATGAGAAGCAAAGTAAATTTACAACAATCTTGAGCTGTGAAATCCTATAGCAGCCCTTAGCAAATATAATCATGCACCATTGTCAACCATAGCCTGCTCCTCACCAATATGGATGTGGACATCATCAGGGCCACCCATGCTACTTGTACGAGTTATATATATTTGATAGATGAGTGACCAACTCAGTGTGAACTCTCCTCAAGATTACACACCGCCGCATTAGGTAAGAAATAGTATAAAATATCCAAACAACCAAAACAAAGTAAATGCAGTCTTATTAGATGCATGGATGCGTGAATGCAATCAGTCCCGGGTAAAACATCCAGATGGATATAGGGGTTGTCACCTATGCAGTCATCGACCCGGGTAAGACATCCAGACAGTCTGTGCCTCGGGTAAAACATCCAGACAGGCAAATATGTACGATAACAACAGATGATGGTTGGTACCCTGGGTAAGACCTCCAGACAGGCGAATTTGTATGTTACGTATGACAACAATGTACAATAACAACAGATGATGGTTGGTGCCTCGGGTAAGACATCCAGACAGGCGAATCTGTATGTTACGTATGACAGCAATAGATGCTGATCTATGTTATGCATGCATGATTAGCCAACTCGTTATTAGTCCAATTGCAACCAGCCAATTTAAATAAGCTCACGGTCACTACGGGAAGCAGATAGCCCAGCATAGGCAGACGGCATGGCCATAGTGTCCCATGACCACTATCCCAGGCCCATGAGACTACCACCTTAGGATGTTTAATGGTACCCCGTCGACTAGTGGCCAATCATATTACTATATATGGGGCTTACCATCGCATGGTTTCACAGTATAAAACATCTAACCCATATAGGGAAAATACTAGAACAAAGCCACATAGGGTGATATCAAAGTAGGCCACATAGGGCGAGTATCAGAACCATGCGATAAAAGACCATCCTTGAAAACCAGTGGACACAACAACCCTAGATGGTAGGCCCACATCAATGATCCATCTAGACCACACTCAATAACCACCAAGTCAAAGGTCCGTTACGATCACAACTAGTCAAGTTACATCCCAAGTATGGGTGTACATTCATATGTGGGAATTTTCCACTAATGTACCAGTTTAAGTTCCATAAGCAATCCACAAAAAGAAATACACAAACATGAACAATTATACAGGATAATTATAAAGCATGTAATACAACAATTTAATTTCCACCAGCTAACACATGTGATTATAAAAGAGATATCAATTATGAATTTAAATAAAAACTATAACTTAAGCTAATGAGAAGATGGAAAGCTCAAGGGGAAGAATCATCACCTTATACTTTGAAGTGCCTGCCAGTGTTGCTAGAGAATGCATGTTTCCTTATAACCAATCCCTATCATAAATTAGGAACTTGTACAATTAGATCCAAGTTCTGCATACTACCTAGGGTTTTAGATCATCGCCTAGGGTTTAATTCTAGGAGTAGAACTTATGATGTATGTGCAACTTAAATACAATATAATAGTAATATGGTTAGTTACAATTTAACTTTAATGATACAATTATTATTTATGACCCTAGTAATATTCAGTATTAAAATTGGAATAACATAGTATAACCTATTATTAAAGATAATATTTTCAAGTGATGGACACAATGCCAATATCGCTAATGGTAGCTTCATTAATAAGAACTAATATTATCCTAACATGTTAATAGTAATCATTATGATGATAATTAATATTATGATAATATTTAAGAATGGCAAGTAAATTACACTATTCACTAATTTTAACTCCATTTATTATAACTAGTTCTAGCATAAGTTACCCGTCAATGGCTAATCATATATAATATTAGCAATCCTAATAATAAGAGTGCAACAGTGATATTAATACAATGAGGCAGGTCTAGTCTAGAAAGGAACATTAACTCATTGAGTCGACTCAGTTGAGTTGGAAAGGTTACCTGATGACGATGCCTAGCACTAGGATCGGGACTGGGAGCGCTAATATCGTCAATTTTGCTGACTGAGTATAGTCCCCGAATAATATGAGATTTGGGTCAGCCCGACTCAGTGAGTTGACTCGGTTCAACCAACTACCCTTCTCTCTTTCTTTCTTCTTTCCCTTTTCTTCTCCTTTTCTCCTCACACAAGACCCTACATGAGCAAGTCACTGGACTAACTAGAACTGGTCTGACTCGCCCAACTTGACTCAACAAGTTTCAGCCGAGTCGAGTTGACTCGGAATGACTCCCTCTCTCCTTCCCTATCTTCTTCTTCTCCCTATTTTCTTTTCTTTTCTCTTTCCCTATGTGTGTGTGGGCTGGAACTCTAGCAATGAATAGCCCGGTCTAACTCAGGTGAGTCGAGTTGACTCGACAACCATCTCTCCCCCTTTATTTTCTTCTTCTCCTCTCCTTCTTTTTCCTTCTCCCTTTTCCTTCTCTTTTCTCGTTTCCTCTTCACTCTCTCCCCCTAGTTTCTCTTTCTCCCTACCCTGGGGTTCCATCCAGACCCGGACCGAGCTCCAACACTGCGCAGTGACACAACGGTGGCAGGGTCAAGATGGCACAGTGCAACAACTGCACCACCACTATTTTCCTTTCCTTCTCTAATCCTATTTCTCTCCCTTCCTTCTGCTATTTCTCAACTTCTTTCTTCTCCTCCAGGGACGTCCAGCAAGGAACTAGACCGCTGCCTCAACTCAGTCGAGCCGGGTCGAGTAGGTAGCAGCGAACTCGCCCTAATTCTCTTCTTCATTCTCTCTCTCTCTCTCTCTCTCTCTCTCTCTCTCCTGTCCTCCCTTTCTGCTTCCACAATCTTCCTCCTCATTTGGGAGCTCAAGAGGGTCCGAATGGACTCAGACTTGGACAGCGGAAGAGGGGTGTGGCGTGGCAGCATGGGCAAGAAGACCGTGGCTGGTAATGGCGGATTCGGATACAGAGCCTCTTCCTTCAATCCGACAGCATGAGAGAGTTTCTAGGGGAGCAACGGAGCTCGGTGAATGGTTGGAGTGAAGCTCCATCGGCGTTTCCATGGTGGGTTCAAAGCTTGAGAGGTGCGGCCGTTTTCTAGTGTTTTTGAGAGAGGCCGATGGAGAGGCGTTTTCTCTCCTTATCCTTATAGGAAGACCAACTTCTCTAGGCTGTTGGATGAGTATGAAAGGCTGGGATTTAATCCCAGCATCCAGTTTCCATGAAACAGCTAATATCAGGTGGTTTTGCTGTCGATTTTCCACAGGAACCCTAGCTCATGTGAGCAATCAATGGATGGCTGGGATCCATCTGAGAATGGAGGGCTAAGATGGCGTAAGAGCAGCTCATGCGGATCGCTGAGTTGGCTGCAGCAGTTATGGTTTCTGTTTTAGGAAATATGATTTTGCAGGACCAAGTGCAGCAAAGATTGTGTGCGTGCACACGCGATCCCGGGCATGGAATTTGGTAGGTTAGGTAATTCTTGGTTTACTACAAGATGGACGGTTCAGATTAGTGATATGATCTCAGGTGGGGTCCACCTAGTCGGGTTTCACGGACGAGGTCCGTTTGCTGGCTACAGACGTAGGGAGAGAGAAATCTCTTGTTTTAAGTAAAACGCGAGTCTGCGCTGGTCAACCAGCATACCGGGGTCTGGCGCATTGCATGCACACCGCCCTTGGTGCACGTGCACCCTGATGTGGGGTCCACCGTGATGACTAGGTGAAATCCACATAGTCCATTAGGTTTTAAGGGTCCAGTTAGGGCCCTAGACCAAATATGAGGCAGATCCAAGGTCTAGGTGGGGCCCATAACTCAATTCGGGTCGTATTGGTGGATTCACGCCACTCCAACGGTCGGATCATACCAAAATTGAACGACAACGGTTAAAAGGGTCTAAGGCATTTATTCAGGCAACCGGGACCACCTACACTATGGATTTAGAATATTAAATGCTATTACTAGAATAAGTTTTAATGTTTACTATTATTATTATTATTATTATTATTATTATTATTATTATTTTCCTTTATATATTTTATCGTATATAATTTATATTATTATAAATTGTTAATATATATACAAATTATATTAATATCGGTAAGCAGAGATTAATAAATATATATTATTTGTATGGTCATATATGCGTTAGGTTTTTTAAACTTTATACAAGTCATTAAATTGTTTGAAATATGATATTCATTATAAAATTTTCTAGTATATTTTATATATTACAATTTTTATAGTTTGTAATTTACATTAATGATGTTGTAAGTATATGCATATAAGATGGATTATCATTACATATCATTTTAATATGAAACTTTAAACATTTACAAAATATAAAAATAACATTCCATAGCATATATATTTAGGTTCTATTATTTTCTTGTATTTATATCAAATTAAATTAAATGATAACACTCGAGTATTGGAAAGTACGAGGTGTTACAGTCTCCTTGACCTCCAGTCTCAAGGCGGCCTGGTTCTCTTCAATTGAGCCAGGCGGGCTTCCAGGGCGGCCCGATCATGGCGGTGCTCAGGTGTAGCAGTAGGAGGTCCCCCATCAGAGTCTTGAGCTTCCTCCTCTTCTTCCTCACTTCCTTCTTCTATTTCATTTTCGTCCTCTTCTTTATTACTCTCTTCCTCTATTTCATTATTTTCTTCCT
Organism: Magnolia officinalis; assembly: GCA_021015155.1. Classification (NCBI taxonomy): domain Eukaryota; kingdom Viridiplantae; phylum Streptophyta; class Magnoliopsida; order Magnoliales; family Magnoliaceae; genus Magnolia; species Magnolia officinalis. The sequence goes on from JAJHSJ010000008.1 coordinate 55,696,878, forward strand.
CTTCACTCTCTGTCTCGTCCCCATACTCAACGAGTAGGGCTTGACATTGTCGAGGGCCAATTCCCATGCTGTTAAGCGTAGTGTCATTAATGAAATGGATCGACGCAAGCTCATCCATGTTAAGTCTATAGCCGAACTCTCAAGCAATCTTGCATATAAGTCGGTCGAATGGGAGTGAAACATCTCTCCTAATAGAGTGTACGGTCTAGATTATCTGTAGTAGGGCAAACGTAGGCAGACACAGCTTGTCTCCCTGCTCAGCTCTATACAGGAAGTCCACCATCAAACGAGTGCATTCGGTATGGTTGCCCCACCTAGGATACACATTATTTGTGAATATGTGGTGGAGCAGGCAGAAATCGTTTGTCAATTTAGTCGATGGGAGGCAATTGCCTCACTTTCATTGAACCAATCGGTCACAATGAAACCGCGTGCAGCGATCTCTCTCTTGCATGCTCTTGAGACGAGATTCACTAGCATGCACTTCACCACATGCAATTCCAATAATTTGGGCCATCACATCTACTTTGACTAATGTTTCCCACCTTCCCACGGGAATAGTGAACTGTTGAGGCTCTAGTAGCGGATCCCGTATGTGGGCGTAGAAGGCTCGGATAGTGCTTTCACATGCATGATACTTGCCTTCAAGTATGGGACCCCACCCAGATTCCAATAGGAGGTCCATCACTAGATATAGCCCAAATAGCCTTTCGTCAACATGCGCTTCAAATACAACTTTACTGCCACGAAACTTACCAAGATCGATGCCCAGCGGTAGAGCTCTTTCAAGTGGAATCCGAGGATCGAGATTCCACTTTGTCATTTGCTCTTGTGCGGCGCTTGTACTTGCTTCTGCACCCACTTTCTTCCTTGGACGGGTTGGGCGGCTAGGTTTAGCTTCATCTGTGGACGCCATTCTCTTTCCCATGAGGGAAATGAATGTGGAAAGGGAAAAGATGGTAGCCACTAGCTCAAAAAGAGCCATGGAAGTGAAGAAAACTTGAAGGAGGAGATGGGTCGGTGGGTTTTGGGGTTTATGAGGCACAAAGGTGGATTCGTGTGCTCAAATGAGAGGAAATAAGGGAGATCGGAGGTTGTATGAGAGGGGTTTTGAGGAAATAGTGAAGGTGGGTGCAAGATTTTGAAGAAGATGAGGCTAGGAGTAATGATATGGAGGTTTGAGAGGGAAAAGGATGATTTGTAAAGGTTTGGAGAGTTTTGAGAGCTAGGGGAGGGGTGAAATGAACAAAGGGAGCAAGATGGGACCCAAATAGGGTGGTCCCACATGTGTACAGGGCCCCATATGAGTGGGTTAGGGCGGCAGGCCGCCGGACCTGTAGGCCTGCCGCGGCCCGCTAGAGAGGACCGAGGTGCCGGCCACCCCCCTCTCGGGGTGCCAGAAACGCGCGGGGGACCCCCTAGGTCCCACCGTATTTTGTAATTCGGGCCCTTATGGCCATAAGATGTGTTTTCTTGCCCCATCTCGCACATATTCATGCCTTTTGGCGTGTTTCGAGTTTGGGATTCGCCAACTAATGCTCCATCCCGTGGTTTGACAGCCTAGGAAGGAGTTGAGATCATTTTACATGGTGTCAGTCGCGTACGAGATATATTCAACGGTCACTTTCGCCCATTGGTGAATCTTGGGATCCTACGACTGTTTCTACATTTCATCGCCCCCCACCTATGTCAAAGTACGTAAGTGTGCATCGTGTTACCATAACCCAGGTCTAGTTTAATCCAAATCAAGCTCTGATACCAACTTGTAACGCCCCGAAAATTGAGGGTTGAGCAGAGCTCAAATCCCAAGTTGCAACGCATCACTTATGCAACATAGATAATGATGTTTGAATTTGACCATATTAGTGCCTTAAACATGAAGGGGATTACACTAAAACCGCATATCATACTCCATAATTTAGATAATGAAGCAAGCGGAAGACTGGGATAGATATATGAAATATATATGTGTTTCACAACCTCCAGAGTATGAATGTGCTATCGGGCTGAATATATATATACATGTGTTTGTTTCAAAATGTAGAAAATATCAAAATATAAATGTTCGACTAATCCAGTATCCCTATAATCTCGGTGATGCAGCTCTAGGTCTACATAAACCTGCCTGAGAGCTGAACGTAGGAGAACTCCTCCTCCTCGTCAAAGAAGTTCATCTCTGTCACGTAAGCCGCATCATAACCTGCATCTAAATCAGAGTCTGGTTGGTGTTTTAAAACACTGTCCCAGAGTGGGAGTGAGTGATCAACTCAGTGGTACTATAAGGCAAAGGTTAACATGTTATTAATTCAGTTAAGCAGTAATGATAAGGCAATACAACAAACATTTCCTAACTACTCTGGTTAATGCAGGAATGATATGCGTAATGATGCATGCCCTTGCCTGCACTCCCTCAGCAACATCATCTCACTATCGCGCATGGCAAACTCCCTAAACGTGCGCTTACTCGCCAAAGCACATGTAATGTGATGCATGAACGTGTTAGCCAAGTAATTTATTAGGCTTATTCATACAGCAGGTTTGGAAAGCTATGGTAACTCCCTTTATATCATTTACCCAACAATGATCCATCTAGGGTCGTCAATCCTAGTTAATCACATACGATAGACAAGTTGTAGGGCATCACCCCTGATGAACAACAGTGGATAGGTAAGTTCACGAGTTTACACTCGAGGTCACTACGGAGAGGCTCGTCACCTCAGCGTAGGCCTAATTTATACTCAAGGTTACTACGGGAGGCTCGTCCCCTAAACATAGGCCGACAGCTCGAATAAAGTGTCCTATACACCACCATATTCAGCTCACGAGTTTGGGTTACTTACTGGTCACTGCGTGGAGGCTCGTCACCCTAGCGTAGGCCGACAACTCCACCACGGTGTCCCATACACCACCATGCCCGGCTCATGAGTCTTACCGGATCTTGATACCATAGTTAAACGGGCTTTACATTGGTAAGTGGTACCTTAGATTCAAGCAGCAGTGTCCATACATAGTAAACACACAATAGGCCAATCGGGTTATTTGACAAGTGCGATTGGTACGAGTGCACGTCGAATTGATCGGCATGGAGCGCGTAAGCACTCCGCGTGGCCTAACCACTATCGACAATCACCGTACCTCTCGGATTCATCGAACGTATCTAATGTGATGAAACTAGTTCGGCCACTCAATCAGGAACCATTACCGATTGCCGAGACTACGTAGTAGTCCCAATCATATTCAAATGTAATAAGTAGACACATGTGATAATCATAACAGCAATTAACAAACAATTCAAATACAATAATCATTTGATCATTTACCAAACACATAGAACATGTTATCCTACATAGGCATTTTATACATAAATCACGTATTTGAAATTAAGGTTACATGGAGGAATTATACATATAGACAAGGTAGTTGAGAATCCTATCTCAACACCTTTAATAACTACAATTCACCAACTATTACTCATTCAGACATTTTAGAAAACACTTAGACTACATAATACTATATACATGGACTAAATTAGTTATAACATGTATTTTGGCAAGTCCTTTCATATAGGAGTTGTCATACACACAACACACATGTATTCTAGATTACTAGTCATGGCAAGCCTAAATCATAATTTCATTTTCATTCAAACATTTCAACAAACACATGGAACGCATTTTATATTCACATAATTAACACACATGCATAGTTTATCGAATACATTGTAATTAAGATCATATGGTAGCAATCAAGTCAGACGTAAACCATTGTTGACATTGAAAGCCTTGAAAACCATGACCTAAACATTTATAGTATGCACCTTTCGTCGGTTTGCTCGTTATGAACTTGGTTCGTACACTCTGCTTCCGTCTATAGCACAGCAGCTACCTAAATCACGAAATAGGTTAGCTATTTCATCGATTCTTCTATTTGGATTCCTAAAACGAGATTAGGGTTAGGATTTCTTACCCAAATTGGAGTTAAAATGACTCATGTAGCTAGATGTAGAGGCGATCTAGTGTGTGTAGGCGCAAGAGAGAAACACCGCCTCGATGTCCCAAACTCTCTCTCTCTCTCTCTCTCTCTCTCTCTTCTCCTCACTCTTTTCTCTTCTTTTCTCTCTTCTCTCTCCTAAGGTTTGGAGAAAATTCGTATGGAATGAGAATGGGGTGGTTTAAGGTCCTTAAATAGGCCCAGAACTAGTTCAAATGGCCCCAGGGCCATGGTATACTTAGGTTATAGCCAAAGGGTGTCTGTTTTGGGCAAACGGGACTCATCTGGAGGCCCATTACTCACCTACATCATGGAGTAAGTTCCTTGACCATGGATCTAAGCCAGGTTAAGGTTCCGGTCCGATCAAATTTGTGGATCGACCATGGAGGACCCGTATCAGTTCAACGGTCATCGTCACTTGATCAGGGCCACATGTATACTGATCTGTGCAGGGAAATTTCTCTGATCCAAGGGTATAGTTTAGTCAGAATCTGACAGTCCGAAGTCTTCAATTTCGTCCGTAAGTGAATTGTCCAATTCACTTAAGTTTGAGTTCATTTTCTAAAGATATTCACGTTTCTCACACACTTTGCTCCGGGCTCAAGTTGTGTGTTTCTGGATACTATTTGGGCTCGATTCCCGTGATGCTTATCAAGCCCAGTATAGCGGTCGTAACCTTATAGTTTCGCGGTAATCGGACTTTCGATGCGCGGTCCAGATCTGATACGGAGTTTCAATGCGCTACCGAGAGCATCTGGATTTTGAGATTGCTCTTAGGTTATAAAGTAATGTTGTGTTAGCGATTATAATGGTTTTGGGTTTTGCAGTATGTATAGATAGTGGTTCAAGCAAGTCCACCGATTAATTTAGTTTAGTACTTAATTAATTTTCGTCTAATTTCTACAGTATACGGTCTTTAAGGATTTATGCTTGAGGTGGCACTTGGGTCTTTGTACAGATTTTTCTGAGGTGTTACACACAATATCCGAGCTGTCATCCTATGGTAGGAGACGAGCCCTCGTAGTGATCAGTAAGCATTAATGGAAGTGATAAGCCATTTCTGTAAGGCCCGTATCCTAGTCCGTACCGTTCATTAGACTCTCACGACCCTCTTCGTCGAATTCCGACAACCTGTAACCTGTAATCAGCATTTACACGCGACCCTAAGTCGCATCCCGTAGGTCCGAGTTGACTCGACTCAAAACTTATACCATTGTGACCGCACCGTCACCACGGTTCCAATGCTGTGACTTGTGCACCATTGTGATACCCAGGCCAGGAGTTGTGGGCCCGCGTTTATTTCGAGGAAAATTGTCGTGCATTGCGAATCCTGAGAGAATCTCTATCCAAACATCACATCAATCAATCAAGTACTAGTCAAGTACACAACCCATCACTCCACCCATTACACCCATCCCTCTCTTATACAAGTCATCCCCAAAGTCAACTCTTTCTTACAACAACCCATCCTTTTCTTACAACAACCCATCCCTTTCTTACAACAACCCATCCCTCTCTCCTTACATCTCATCTCTCTCTCATTTTCTCCACCATTTCCAAGCACCAAAGGAGTCGACGTCCAAGCTTCCCAAGGAGACCCAAAGTGTGGCCCACTTCCTACCCCCTCATCTCTCATCCTAGCCCTTCAATCTTCATCGTCCTCCATCAAAGTTAAAGCCAAGGAGATTAACATTCCAAGGAGCCAAGAAGATTAGTAATCGGTGGGTGTTTTGTAGGGTTAGGATTTTATTTTTAATGATGGGCCAAGTGGGGCCTACTGATTAATGGTATGGATCTCACTTTGGACCCTAGGTGTGGCCCCTAGGTGTGGCCGATGGCCCACCAAGATTCATATGTTCATCCCATGATGGGGCCATTCTCCATGGACCCCATCATGATGTTTATTTTCCTATTGAGAAAAGGTCATCTAGACCTTTCATTGTTGTTGGAAAAGTATCTCCACCATTGATTTTTATTGGTGGGCCCACATGTATTGGGACCCACTTTATGTATGTTTTGTAATACATGGAAGGGAGGGCTCATAGTGGCAGGGCACTCCATCGCACGTTTCTCTCTCTCTCTCTCTCTCTCTCTCTCTCTCTCTCTCTCTCTCTCTCTCTCCTTTTCATGTATGATGGCCCACTTTGATGTATGAACCACGCCATCCAACCAAGTGGACCAAACCGGGGCCAACGTTATAGCCACCTTGCTGCCGGTTTGGGCAGACCCTGTCTGAAGGGAAACACATATATCAGCTTGATTCAAAGCAGTGGGCCATGTGTACATGGACCCCACCTGATCCATGCGTTTCATCCATGATGTCCATTGACCACTTGCATGGATCCCACCGTGATGATGTACCATGTCCAAGCCGTCCAGCAGGCCTGGATGCTGGAGCAGGACAGAAATAAATAAAATAAAATAAAAAAATATATAGTGGGTGGGCCACACCCACGTGGACCCACATGATATATGTATTGCATCCACCACCGTCTACCAATGGACGGTGGGGCCACTGATGTATGTGTTTGTCCTCACCGTCCATCTGGACAGTGGGATACATCATGATGTACATGTTTCATCCGTGCTGTCTAATTGATGGACGTGGGACCCACCTTCCCATATGTGTTATATCCAAATCGTCTATCTGTGGGTCCCACCAGATATGCAGCTGCTGTATTGACGTCAACAAGTTTTGTGGGTCTAATCATGAGGTATGTGTTTTATTATAACCATCCATCTGTGTGGGGACCCACATGATATATGTGTTTTATCTCCACCGTCCGTCTAGGGGACCCACTACACATGTGGTGTCCATACCGTCCGTGGGACGTGGACCCCACATGATGTAGGTGTTTTATCCAAGCTGTACAGCCCCTAGACGTGGGGCCTTGATGCATGTGTTGTATATCCACACCGTCCAGCGTATATGGACGGTGGAACCTGCCATGATGTATGTGCTTCGATCTACGTCGTCCGTCAATTTGCTGGACGTGCAGGGCCCGCCTGTTGTACATGCAGGGCCCACCTGTTGTACACACAAGGCACACCTATTGTATGAGCAGGGCCTACCTGCTGTGTATGCATGGTCCACCTTAATATACATGAGGCCCCTATGTGAGGCCCATTGTGATGTATATGCGGCCTGTGTATAAGGCCCAATGTTATGTGTATGCAGCCCATGTAATGAGGCCCATTGTGATGTATATGCGGCCCATGTATAAGGCCCATTGTGATGTATATGCGGCCCATGTATAAGGCCCATTGTGATGTATATGCGGCCCATGTATGAGGCTTAAGTGATGTATATGTGGCCCTTGTATGAGGCCCAAGTGATGTATATGTGGCCCTTATGTGAGGCCCGATGTGATGTATACGAGGCCCATATATGAGGCCCAATCATGATGAGTGATTCCACCATGATGTATGTGTTATATTCACACCGTTCATCCATTGCTCTAAGGTCGTGGGCCCCATTGCATTGAGAGGTCCACCCTAATTTATGGGCTATATGCCCACCATGGGGCTGCCTTATGAGGCCCATCATGATGTATGTGTTACATACACAATGTCCATCCATTTCCCTGATTTGTATAAGGGCCATGGGCCTCATAGAGAGTTAGATTCAAATCCCAAGTGGACCACACACAGATAATAGTTGTTAAATGTCCACTGTCGAAATCCTCCCCATGGCCCGTTGTTAAGCCCATTACCTTGGGAGCAATGATGTTTAAATGTCCATGTTGTAATCTTCCTAAGGCCCATTCTCATCTCCTCTTATTGGGCTTACCCCAAACCGTTGGGCCCCCATTGATGATACCCATCTCACCCTACCAGGGCTAACCCAAACCCCTAGGTCCCCATTGGTGTTAGCGATACCCGTCCTTCCTTATTAGGCTTATCCCAAATCATTGGGCCCCCATTGATGATAGTAATTTCTCATCCTTCCTTAGTGGGCTAACCCAAACCGTTAGGCCCCCATTGATGTTGTTGCTTTTTACCTCACCTTGTAGGACTACCCAGACCTTGGAGCCCATCTTGTATTCATACCGGGCCTCCATTGGAAATGTGGCCCACCTAGGTACATGTTTTTGCCCAAGTTTAGAGACCAAACCTGAGGCCCACTTAGACGTTGAATGGGCTACCCAGATCATTTGGAAGGACATATAGTCCTAGACGTATGGACCCCACCAAAGACCACCTTATATTCATATCGGGCCCCCATAGGGAAGCCTAGTTATTACATGATAGAGAGGGTGAGGAAACCCACTTGTTGTACTTAGATTCATCCTCTTGTACACCGCTTGACTCGCCTCGTGAGATGTGTTCTACTCTCATAACCGATTGCTAAAACTTCGATAGTATGTTTGTATCATCCACACCGTTTAGTTACCCCTTTTGGGATGAGTGTGAGGCCCATCCTTGACGTTAGTATGTCATCTAAGCCATCTATTGTTTGTAGGATGAGTACATCATCACCCCTTGTCGTAGATGGAAGAATATGTGGTATCAGGTTTGGTATATCCACTATATAAAGCCTATCTTGATGTATGGGAAAGATTCGTCGTCCTTCCAGTGGACCCCGTCTTAGGATATATGATATATCAGTATCTTGGGAGGCTAATGTTAGTATAACGCGGGACATGCCGTATGGACTCCTATAGTTGTAGAAAGAGCATGTTGTTTAGTTTATACTCTTGGTATGTGACATGCCGATGAAGGTCAATTATGGATTATTATTATCTGTCTTATCAGATAATCATGCCTATGTACTTTATTACATCATGATACATGCCCATACGCATCATATGTATGCTTGTTATGAGGAGTGACTGATCATAGCATGTGCCGTTGGGCTAGTTTATTATGGGACTCCTTGTGAGATGAAGTTGCCCAAAATGAGCGCACGATACGCATAGGTTTGATGCATGACTGGATAGTATGACTCATGCATCTCGCATTTGTGTGACATGATCACTGTACATCCCTGCAACATCAGAGCCATGGCCACCACAGGTATATCATGGATGGCCAGTTGGGACACCAGAAATATTTGGTTCTAACATATGGGCATCTAATATGTCATTGGGTGAAAGTCCCTAAACCCCTTGGTACTAGGGACACTCCAACGTCTAGACCGAGTGGATGCATGAGCGCCGAGTTCCGAATACCAGGAGGCTGCACTTCCCACTTTGCCGTGGTCGGTTAGAAGGGGGTGTGGCCTTACTCGCTCGAGGGAGTAGGCAATGACTAGACTGAGTCTGACCCAGCTTGAGGAATGGGTCCGCTATCGACGAGCCGGGCTGATATTAGCAGGCAGATAGTGAGGTCTCTTCCACTTACCTAATTGTGCGATTGATGGAGTGGCAAGCTAACATAGAGTGTAATAGACACCGGTGATGATCCTAGAGATGTAGGGTACTGATATGTGGACTTACCGAGTAGGAGTTACGTACTCAATATTTGATGGATTCAGTCATTCATTCACTATCCACTCAGGCTGGAAGGGCGCAACTAATTCATTATGTGTACCTTCACAATGGCCAGGATTTTGGTTGGGGCGCACGACCAACCTAAGATCAGGAGTTTACCACATTGAGTCTAGCTATCCAAATTTAGGTATGAGACTGGTTTGGATAGAAGTCCTTTGTGATGAACCCCACAGCTTGCGATACCGCGTCCTATCATCCCGATTACACACCCCAGTTTTGTCATCTCTTTTGCATTACATACTACATTGCATCCTCTGCATATGACATTTAGTTTACGATATTTCTGCATTGCATAGCTTAGATATGGCTGACGGTATTCATAGACTTGTCTTATTATGTCTTTGCATAGCATAACCTGGATAAGGCTGATGGTATTTATGGATTTACCAGTATTTTCGCTTACTCTGATATCGATATGCTTGGCACATGTAGTGCACACACATACACCACCCTCTAAGCTTCTTGTAAGCTTATGCATGACTGTTGCGTGTAGGTGACGCTAGGTTGCAGCAGCATTGAGGCACGAGCTTGTGGCAGATCACTTTGGAGTTTTTATTATTTATGTATTTCCCTTCTAGCATTGTACTCAAATGTTTATATTAGTGGATATGTGGTGTTGATGTTGTTCTTATGATTGGGTACACTTGTGGTTATGCTTCTTTACAAAAAAAATTCATACTCAAAATCCTCCTTGTAGAATCCCAGGATCGGAATCTAGCGTATGGGTGCTGGGAGTCGAGAATGGGGTACTACGAAGGCTTTCGGTACCGGATTCGGTGATCAAAATTCTGTCAGCCCGGTTTATGAGTTTGGGGGTGACAGAAGTTAGTATCAGAGCATAACTTGGGAGTACCTGAGGATAACATCACCTGTTGATAACTACCCTACACTCTATGATTGTTGAGAACTCAGAATGATTAGGTCCCCGAGTTCGAATAACTTAGAAACTTCCTAATATAGCTCCCTATCGTGTGTGCATTTGAGAGTGCTCAAGGATAATAGGCCCTTGTTCCATACTGTAGGACATGGCACCTGAGAGAACGAGACATGCGACTCCCGCGTCCGAGACCAGTGTGGCCCCGACCGTGTACGTGTGCGCAGATCAGCTTCATTAGATGCTTCAGGCTATGACCGCCATCCGTTAGGGGATAGGGCAGGCGACCCGCCGAGACATCCGTACAAGATGAGTAGGAGCGCGCGAGCTCCCTTCTACGCGACTTCAGGTGGTTCGATCCCCCGTGCTTCCAGGGAGAGCCTTACCAGACAGCTGCAGACAGATGACGATCCTGGGTGAAGATATTTGACACTATGAGGTGCACGACCGAGCAGCAGGTCCTGTTGGCAGTATTTCTGCTTCAGGGCGAGGCCTCCCAAGCGGCAGGGGATGAGTTCGAATGGACGTGGAAGGATTTTATGGACCGATTCGACCGGAAGTTCTTCCCTGACCACGTCCAACAGCGGCGCGCACTTAAGTTTGAGACTCTTGTACAGGGGGATATGACGGTGTCACAGTATGAGGCTCGTTTCGTCGCGCTGTCGAGATTTGCGACGTATCTTGTTAATGATGAGGGGCGAAAGGCTCGCCGTTTCGAGAACGACTTGCACCCTGTCCTTCGAAGTCGTGTCATTGGACACACGCACCACATTTGAGGAGGTCGTGCAGCGGGTCCAGATTTATGAGGCAGATTGGGCCGATGCACAGCAAGCCCATGATCAAAGAGGAGATTAGAAGAGGAAGGCCCCCTCTGATAGTCCCCAGCAGTAGCAGCATCGACAGCTGCAGTGGCACATGAACTGTTCATCCTTTCGAACACTAGCAGTGTCTTTAGCACCACCACTGAGGTCGTTCGCGAGTGTTTTCTTTAGATGTGGTGAGACGGGGCATCGCAAGCGTGAGTGCCCCCATCTACAGCAGCAGACGAGAGTACCCCAACAGCCTCCACAGCAGCGACAACAACCACATCGGCCACAAAGACACCCGCAACAGCAAGGGCAACAACATTGGCCGCCACATCAGCAATAGCTGCAGTAACAATCTCAGAGGGGACATACACCTCCCCAGCAGTACCCTCAGTCGTCAGGAGGAGGAGTCGACGATTTGTGCAACTTGGCCCCTGCACCATTTTGCTAGATTGCTCATGGGTGAGGCATCTTCGAAGCGAGAGGCTGAGATTCGTGAGCGTTATCCCCATCCCCTTATCGATGCGTGATTTCATGTGTCTATGTGCTTTTGATTTTATATAGTGAGATGATTTTCCTTCCCTTACGAGCTATAGTACGTTGCATTTTTGTATAAATTTTGAAGACGAATTTTTTATTAGGAGGGGAGAGTTGTATGGCCTGTGTCCTAGTCCGTACCGTTCCTTAGACTTCGACGACCATCCCCGTCAAATTTTGGCAACCCGTAGCCTATAATCAATGTTTGCACGTGACCCTAAGTTGCATCCTATAGATCTGTGTCGACTCAACCTAAGACTTGTACCATTGCAACTACGTCGCCGCCGCGGTTCTAACGTTGTGACTTGCGCACCGTTGCGATACCAAGGCCTGGAGTTGTGGGCCCGCGTTTATTTCGAGAAAAAATGTCGCGCATTGTGAATCCCGAGAGAATCTCTACCCAAACATCACATCAATCAATCAAGTACGAGTCAAGTACACAACCCATCACTCCACCCATCACACTCATTCCTCTCTTACACAAGCTATCCCTAAAGTCAACTCTTTCTTACAACCACCCATCCTTTTCTTACAACAACCCATCCCTTTCTTACAACAACTCATCCCTCTCTCCTTACATCTCCTCTCTCCCTCATTTTCTCCACCATTTTCCAAGCACCAAAGGAGTGGATGTCCAAGCTTCCCAAGGAGATACAAAGTGTGGCCCACTCCTACACCCTCATCTTTCATCCTAGCCTTTCAATCTTCATCATCCTCCGTCAAAGTTGAAGCCAAGGAGCTTAGAATTTCAAGGAGCTAAGAAGATTAGCAATCCATGGGTGTTTTATAGGGTTAGGATTTTGTTTTTAATGATGGGCCAAGTGGGGCCCACCGATTGATGGTATGGATCTCACTTTGGACCCTAAGTGTGGCTGATGGCCCACCTTGATTCATATGTTCATCCCATGATGGGGCCATTCTCAATGGACCCCATCATGATGTTTATTTTCTCATTGAGAAAAGGTCATCTAGACCTTGCATTGTTGGTGGAAAAAGTATCTCCACCATTGATTTTTATTGGTGGGCCCACATGTATTGGGACCCACTTTATGTATGTTTTGTAATGCATGGAAGGGAGGGCTCATAGTGGCAGAGCCCTCCATCGCACGTTTCTCTCTCTCTCTCTCTCTCTCTCTCTCTCTCTCTCTCTCTCTCTCTCTCTCTCTCTCTCTCTCTCTCTCTCTCTCTCTCTCTCCTTCTCTCTCTCATTTTTATGTATGATGGCCCACCTTGATGTATGATCCACGCCGTCAACCAAGTGGACTAAACCGGGCCCACGTTGCAGCCACCTTGTTGCGGGTTTGGGCAGACCCTGTTTGAAGGGAAACACATATATCATCTTAATTCAAAGCAGTGGGCCACGTGTGCGTGGACCCCACCTGATCCATGTATTTCATCCATGTTGTCCATTGCCCGCCTGCGTGGATCCCACCTTGATGATGTACCGTGTCCAGGCCGTCCAACAGGCCTGGATACTGGAGCAGGACAAAAATAAATAAAATAAAATAACAAAATTCATAGTGGGTGGGCCACACTCACGTGGACCCACATGATATATGTATTGCATCCACCACCATCCAGCAATGGATGGTGGGGCCATTGATGTATGTGTTTGTCCTCACCGTCCATCTGGACGGTGGGATGCATCATGATGTACGTGTTTTATTCGTGCCGTCCAATTGATGGACATGGGACCCACCTTCCCGTATGTGTTATATCCAAACCGTCTATCTGTGGGTCCCACCAGATATGCAGCATGACATATGGTCGTTATCGGTTGCCTAGGTCACTGTTAAGGACTAGAGTACTATTTAAATGATCCTCATTTTATTAAATGTGCGTTATCGGGTGCCTGGTTGACTGTTAAAGATAACAATAATATCTGAACGACCCGTATTTTATTCCCAGGATATGTATTTGCACATCATAATATACATGTATTTAATTAACTAGTTTAAGAAATTGTTTGCTATATTGTGCCATCATTATCTGCGCTTGATTGTGTTGATATTATGTATAACTTAGGGGAATGGTAACACTAAGTTGATCACTCATTCCCTCTTGGGACAATGCTCCAAAACACCAATGCAAATTTTTGCAATGTAGGTGCCATAGAAATGGTTGTACTGGAGGAGACATACATGGATCCAATGGAAGAAGTACCCCACTTACAACTGTGAAAGGGACATGTGCAGTCCTTTGAGCTATCTATTTTCTTAGATTTTGAGTAGTTATGAAACATTAAACAATAGATTATTTTGTCGGCATGTATATGAGTCCCCAGCTGAGTGAACTCTTATCTTTATGTTTGGATGACTATATGGTTTGATTTGGACATGTTATTGCTTATGCACTATTAAACTCTGAATTAATGAAACGTTTTTGTTTATTTCTCTACTATTATGTTGGATATCAGTTGTACCAAAAACTTCACTTTCATAGCAATAGTAATACCCATAATATTAGGGATCGAGCACATACTTGACCCCTAAAATTCGGGCTGTTACAGGGATGTTGGTGAAATCTCCAACAACTAATGGAATAGTTTGTTCCAATTGGGAATTTTCCTAAATGGGCATTCTGGAGGATGATAGGCATAAAGATTTACCTATAGGATTATTGTCTAACCTCTATAGAATGCATGAGAACATATACATCTTCAATTGAAGCTTGAAATGTTCATTAGAGTAATAAATCAAAAGGAAGATGACATGTATCTCTTTTAATTGAAGTCTAAGAATGAAGGAAAAGAGTTGTGCACACTTGGGCTTCTAAAATATATAAAAAAAAAACATCATTTTTACCAAGGTCTGACTACCATTATATATATATATATATATATATATATATATATATATATATATATATATATATATATATATATATATATATATATATATATATATATAATGTCTCAGCGGATCTATAATAGCTAGTTGGTGGTTGGACCGAAACAATGCAGTTTGACCGAAAGTAGCCAGGAAGAGTCTAGACAATTACTGGACAGAAATCAACTATTTCGGACAGAAATCAACTATTTCGGTCAAACTGAATCAAGTTGAAGATTCATAGTTTAGACCGAAAATTGCATAGATTGTTGTTTAATTTACTAGATTGTTTCGGCCATTTTTGGTCGGACCTAATATGGTTCAGGTCGACCGGAAAATCTGTCACACGTTATTGACAAACCGAGGCACTTACAATCTCCCCCTTCGTCAATTATGTGACCAAATCTAAATTAGACCTTGTCATGGAGAACACTCGCGACAAACTAAACCAATTCAAAATATTACATGTCAAAGATTATGTAAATTTACAACATAAATACATAGACATGATATGTAGATACACTGCATCCCTAAATCCATTAAATCTCTACAACAAAGTGAACATGCAAAATAGAATTCAACACTTGTTTTGGTGGGATCTTGATTTCTCCCTCTCTTTTTTTTAGTAAATGATAAAGAGATGATTTTTCCAATAAGCTCATAAATATGGAAAGCTCTATAAATCACAAATATATTAATAAACATATTTTGAGCAGGAAAGTAATAAGGGTGCATATAAACATTTGTGTTTAATGGAGCATGTATAAAATGGTCATTTAAGAAGATATACCTATAAGCGATGTGACTATGATAGTTTAACACAAACAAAAAGAGTGAAACAACTTAAAACTAAACTAACCACAAAGATAATGAGGCTATAATCCTCATATTTATCTATAAGTATACATACATCCATAAGGATTACCTATCCTTTTTCGCAGCCCACTGGGGTGTAAATTTTCTAGGACCCAAACTGTTTTGAAAGAGATTATCTTTACTACATTCAATTCTCCTAAATGTGTATCTATTTGGAGATTTATTTTTGGTAGGCGATTTTCTTATTCGTTTCATACCCTCATGTTCATTGCCTCTACTAAACATTTTCCTAGTTTTTTTAAATTCAAATGGACAATTTGTTTAATTAACTTTCTCATATGATTGTTCATTTTTGGAGAAGTTAGGAACTTTTTCTTCTTAGGTGATCTTCTAGGACTCCTTTTTTTGTGTGTGTGTGTATGTGTGTGTGTGTGTGTGTGTGTGTGTGTGTGTGTCTTTTTCTCAATCGAAATAAATTTTCCTATTTGATTCAGGACTGCGGTGGATTGTGGCCTTTTAGCAATGAGGCATTTAAACTTCATTTGTCCCACATCTCCACAATTATGACACATATGAGAGACTCTGAATGTACTTCTAGAAGCTATTGAGTCCTTTTTAATCACTGATTGAATCAAACCCCAAGAACAGGGCTGCGATGTAGTAATAACTTGGTGAGATCGGGGTCGAACCCATAAGGACTTACATTTGCACATTTTCTGGAACACTTTTAAAACTAAAACTAAAACTAACTTATGGATTTTGATTTTAAGATATAATAATGATATAATTAAGTAAAGTAAAGAGGAAATTAATAGACACAAAGCATTAGAGCACCAAAGATCCACTTATAGTCATTCTTAATCTTTAATTCAATTGGATTACTCAATTAGAATTGAAGTCCTATCATATTCAGTCAGATAATAGAGCGGTTAAACCATCATTCATAAACCAAAATAGATTTGAACTTCAATTGATTTGGTTCTTACATAAAACACCAAAGTATTGATCGCAGGGAATTCAAAACATTATCGTGCCCTTAGTCTACGTAGATTAATGGATTTTACATATCAATCCCTTGCAAAATATATAAACAAACAATCTTAACTTTTTTAAGCATCCAATGTTCCTGAAGTCGACAATGGATCAAAGTAAACTAAAAATAAATATTCGTTCAAACTAAATATCAATGAATTATTCAACAATCAAACTAAATAATTGAATCAAAGTAAACTAGCACATTAAAAATCACTACATGCTTTACCTCTTATCCCTAGCTAAAAGATTTAGCCAACCATAGATATGACTAAACTAAAATCAAAAGAAAAACATAAAAACCGAAGAAGAACTGAAGAATTTTAGAAGAATGACTCTGTAGAAGCTCCACAACACCTTGCTCTTTCTCATCTACTTTAATTCCTAAATAAGATGGCTTGGAATATGTAAGACCCCGTCTATTCCGTACGACTTTCTATGCTTATGTACATGATGATATACGCCCTTAACTAAACCTGGACTGACCGTTCATAAGTACATACCCGACTGAACGGAACCCCAAGACCTCGAAACCTATCTCATATCGACTGCCTCGTCGCCGCGATTGTGGTGGTACCACCCGTGCATCTGTACGATACTCCGTTAGTGAGATATGCCGTGAAGAATAATTAGTGTATCATGTGCGCATGGTGCCATGTACTTGTAAAACCCGTATCCTAGTTCGTACTGTTCCGATGAATCTTGCGATCCTTTCCGACGAAGTCCGGCAGTCCGTGACCGATAATTGACGTTGCGCACGACCGTAAGTCGTATCCTTTAGATTCGAGTCGGTTTAATCCGAGACCCATACCATATGTGACCGCGCCGTCACCGCGATTCCAACGCCGCGTCTCATGCGCCAATCCGACGCTTAGATCATAAGATGTGGACCATACATTATAATAACCGTGGACCGCACATTGCGGGACCCACCCATCCCATGTGGCACAAATCCCTAGGTAATTATGAGAGTGATGGATGACATCACCCTAACCAAGCTATAGCCACCCTAACCAAGCTATAGCCACCCTACCCCCTAGCCTTCTTACAAGTACTTATGGCTAGCCACCCTACCCCTAGCCCTTCTTACAAGCATTTAATGCTAGCCACCCTCTCTTACAAGTCATCATTGCCTACCTAAGCTAATCTCACTCTCTCTTATCTCTCCCTCCCTCTCCTTTATTTCTCATTCCTTCATTTTCAAAGCAACAAAAAAAAATCCCACGTCCATGATTTTCTAGTGTGAGAAAGAGTGTTGTGTGGCCCACCTTTTCATCACAAAACCTATCATCCAAGCCATCCATCCCCCATCTTCCACCATCAAAGTGAAGCACAAGGAGATAGGCTTTCCAACGGACCAAAGAGATCAACCGGTGGGTGCTTTGATAGGATAGATTTCTATGTTTTTATGATGGGCCAAGTGAGGCCTACCGATCAATGGTATGGATCTCACTTGGGACCCTAAGATGTGGCCAATGGCCCACTTTGATTACCTTTTTATGTATGATGGAATGCAAGGGAGGGCCCATAGTGTCGGGGTCCCTCCATCACACGTGTGTCCCACTCTCATTCTCTCTCTCCCTCTCTCTTTCCTTTTCTTTGGTGATATGTGGTTGATATGGCCATGTGGCCCACCCGGATGGACCCCACCATGAAGCATGTTTTAAGATCCAAGCCGATTATAGGTGGGGCCCACTTTTATATGTGTTGTATCCACCCCATCCAACATTTGGTGGCCCACCTGAACAGGGCCCACCTTGTTTACGTGGTCAGCCAGACCGTCCAGCGTCCAGGGACGCTGGACGTCAATGGAAAGCATAAATATAAGCTTTGATTCAAAGCTATTTGGGATGGCCACTCATATAGGCCTCACCTTGATATTCTGTTCAAATCCAAGCCGTCCATTCCGTTCAGAGGGTCGTTTTAGGCGTTGAGCCGAAATGGGAAGTCAATCCGACCTTTGGGCGGGCCATACTCTTGAAAACAGTGGTATTCACCGTTTAAACGCACCTAAAGTTCTCCTACGTACCGAAATACACCCGATATTGGACTTGTTGGGTCCATCTCTGGCCATGGAAACCAATGGCCGGGGTGGATTCGGCTGAAGCAGGCCCCACACCTGAAAAACCACAAAAAAACAGGTTTTTGTTAAAAAAAAAAAAAATAAGCAGCAGCAGCAGCATTTCTGCTGCTGCCACTGACACGGAGAAGGACGCCAGCGTCCTGGCGTGAACGAGCAGGGCCCCACGGCCCCTGCCATGGGCCCCACCATGATGTATATGTTGTATCCGCACCGTCCATGAGGTGGACCACCCCGTAAGGTGGGTCCCCTCCGAAAATCAGGCCGATCCACGGCTCAGGCAGCCCACACCACAAGAAATAGCGGTGATTGAATTTCACCGTTGGAACTTTTGGGCCACAGAAGTTTTGAAGCAAGCTGATATTTGTTTTCTTCCCTCCACCCAGGTCTCTGTGACCTTATCAACAGGTTGGACGGCAAATAAACGTTACAGTGGGCCCCACCTGGGACCCACGGTGATGTATGTGTTGCATTCCCACCATCCAGACGGACGGTGGGAGCCTCCCTTGATGCATGTGTTGTAACCCACCGTCCAGTGGACGGTGGGGCCCCTGTGCATGTGTGTGCACGTGTGTGGGTGGGTGCATGTGTGTGTGTGAGTGTGTGACGTGTGTGTATGTGTGTACATATATATATATATATATATATATATATATATATGTATGTGTATACATATGTATATATAATATTGTATCATATATAATATTGTATATATATATTATATATAAATTATATGTTATATTATTTATATTATAAGGGATGGTGGGCCTTCATGTGGGCCCCACCATGATACTTGTGTTGCATCCAAACTGTCCACCATTTGGCAAGCTTGTATTAAGGCTTGGGGCTAAAAATAAGATAGATCTAGTTATCATGTGGACCACACTGTATAGTGACGATTGAACGTCCACCATTAGACCCTTGGGCCACCAAGTTCTTGGTGACCCTATGAACAGATTGTATGAGAAATAAATGTTATGGTGGGCCCTAGGAATTTTAATGGTGGAATTCTTTATCACTACTTACATTGGTGCGGCCCATTGATGTGGCCCATTTAATATGTATACGGCCCACTTGGTATATATAAGGCCCATGTTGTGAGGCCCATCTTGTGTATTGTGGCCCGTTGTTGAGACCCACCTTGATGTATACATGGCCCATGTGTTTAGGCTCATTCAATGTATTTGTGGCACATGTTACGAGGCCCATGGTGATGTTTCAAAGGCCCATGGGATATGGCCCATTGCAATGTACCTAAGGCCCATTAATGTGGCCCACTTGATTTATATAAGGCCTATATGATGCGGCCCACTTGATGTATCCAAGGCCCATAGGTCGAGGCCCAACGGGAGGTCCTTAGGGTCCATTGCAATGTATGATTTCCCCATGGTTTGTGTAATGATGTCTTATAGTGGGCTATGCCTTGAGAGCAATGTTGGTTTGACGTCCACATTGTAGAGTAATGTTGGTTTAATGTCCGCATTATAACTCTCCCTAGGGCCCATTAGTAGGCCCACATTTGTTGATAGTTCACCACTTTATAACATGCTTAGTATAGCTCCATGATTCATACCCATACGCATCATATGTATGCTTGATATGAGTAGTGACTGAGCATAGCATACACCATTGGGCAGACCACTTAGGGGACTCCTTATGAGGCGGAGTGCCCCACATTATTGCATTGTACGCGCATGGATTGCTGCATGATTTGACGGTGTGATTCATGCATCTCGCATATGTGTGACTTGATCACTGCACGCCCTAGCGACATCAGGGCCGTGGCTCCACAGGCACATCGTGGATGACCGTATCGGATACCGGAAATACTTTGTTCTAGCACTGTGGGCACTTAGGATGTCCTTGGGTGAGAGTCCCAGAACCTTTTTGGTACCAGGAGATGCTCCAACGCCTAGACCGAGTGGATACACGAGCGCCCGAGTGCCGAATACCAGTAGGCCGCGTCTCCCACTGTGTCGTGGTCGGTTGGAAAGGGGTGTGGCCTTATCCGCCTGAGTGAGGAGGCTATAAGCTAGGCTGAGTTTGACCAGCTCGCAAATGTGTCCGCTATCGACGAGCCGGGTAGGTATTGGCAGACTACTGGTCAGGCGGATAGTGTGGTCTCTTCCACTTGCTTGACTGTGCAGCTCGGGAGGAGGCAGTCAGTGTGAGGTGTATTAGACCCCGGTGATATCCAGAGAGGAACCGTACTGATATGTGTACATGATGAGGACTGACATGCTTGTATTGCATCTCCATATGGCATTCGGCTACGTAGGCCTTGCATTGTGTCGGTGTGGCCGATAGCATTCATGTTTCGCATCGCATGTCTTTGGTATGGCCGATATCATTCATGCCTTACATTACATAGCTCTGGTTGTATTCATGGACTTACCGCATATTTCCGCATTACTCTGATATTGTACACTTGGCGTTTGCCTGGTACACACACTTACACCACCCTCTAAGCTTTTGTAAGCTTATGCACGACCGTTGCGTGCAGGTAGCGTTGGACAGCAGCCGCGCTGAGGCAGGAGCGCGTATCAGATCTTTTTGGAGCTTTTTGATCACCTTGTATTTCCCTTTCTGCATTGTACTTAAAAGTTTTTAATATAGTGGATATGTGGTGATGTTGTTTTTTTGTGACTTGGTTATGCTTTTGGTTATGCTCCATTACATTATAAAAAAAAAAAATCATACTGAAAATCCTCCTTGTAGGATCCCAGGATCGGAATCTGGCGTATGGGCGCTGGAAGCCGAGAATGGGATACTACGGAGGCTGTCGGCGCCGGATTCGGCGATCGGGAATTTTGTGAGCCCGGTTTCCGAGTTTGGGGCGTGACAGAAGTTGGTATCAGAGCATAACTTGGGAATACCTGAGATCACAACACATATCTGTTATGAACTTAGAACGAATAGGTTTCGAGTCTTGATAATTTAGCAATTTTTCGACATAGCCCTATGACGTTTATGCCTTCGAGAATTCTCAAGGCTGATAGGCCCTTGTTGCTTCCTGTAGGACGTAATGGCTAGAAGACCGACCCGAGCGAATCCCGCTCCACCACCTGCTACTCCTGCTCTACCACCTGTGACTCCCGCTTCATCACCGGATATTCCTGATTTTCAGCCTGTAGATGCCACTCCTTTACCCGAGACCGGTGCGGATCCGACCGTACCTGTGAGTGCCACCCAGTTGCAGCAGATGCTACAGGCGATGACTGCCATTCTTCAGGGGCAGAGTAGGCGTCCCACTGTTACACCAGCCGCGAGGCTGAGCAGGAGCGTGCGAGCGCCCTTCTCAAGGACTTCCGACGGCACGATCCTCCGCGTTTCAGGGGCGAGCCAGACCCTACTGCAGCAGAGATATGGTGCTCCGAGGTGGAGAAGATTTTCGACACCATGAGATGTACTACCCAGCAGCGTGTCCCATTAGCCGTATTTCTTCTAAGGGTGAGGCTCATTATTGTACATCTGTATCCTTTCGACTGTGCCTACTTTTGCCCTGAGTGGACCGGGAGGACTTGTAGACCGGTTTGACCGGAAGTTCTTTCCTGAGCATGTGCGCCAGCAGCGCGCATTAGAGTTTGAGACTCTGGTCCAGGGGACATGACTGTGTCCCAGTACGAGGCTCGTTTCGTCGCACTATCGAGATTCGCGACGTATCTTGTAGATGATCAGGGGCGGAAGGCCCGCCGTTTTGAGAACGGCTTACGTCCTGCCCTCAGGAGTCGTGTGATCGGACACATGCTTCCGACATTTGAGGAGATAGTGGAGAGAGCCATGATATATGAGACAGATTGGGCTAGTGTGCAGAGAGCCCGTGATCAGAGGGGAGATCAGAAGAGGAAGGCGCCCTCTGGTAGTTCGCAGCCGCAGCAGCATCGTTCACAGCAGCGACGTACGACTCGCCCAGCATTCCGAGCACCAGCAGTACCCCCAGCACCACCTTCAGGACCATTCACCGGTACTTGCTTTGGGTGCGGTAGGACGGGACATCGTGTGCACGAGTGTCCCCATCCGCAGCGACAGCAGCCGAGGACACAGCATCAGCCTCCACGACAGCCAAAAAGCAGCAGCAGCGACCGCAGCATCAGCCTCCTGTACCTCCCCCGCAGCAGTAGAGACAGCAGGTTAGGCCCCCACAGCGGCCACAGCAGCAGCAGAGACCTCAGAGGGGACCTGCACCTCCCCAGCAGGCCCAGGGCAGGTTCTATGCTGCACAGCAGGACCCACAGTCATCAGGAGGGGTCGTCGAGGGTACACTCCTTGTTTCTACATGCATTACACGTGTATTGTTTGATTCTGGTGCATCGCATTCTTTTGTGGCCGATGATTTCTGCCGATCGACCGGTTTGCCGATGGAGTCTGCCCGTGAGGGTTTGTCAGTATCGACGCCCTTAGGGAAGACTGCAGTGTTGGGCCGATTTTGTGCATCTTGTCCCATTCTGGTTGGGGATATCTTTTTGCCTGCTGACCTGTTCGTATTACCGATGTCCGATTTTGATGTCATCCTGGGCATGGATTGGCTCGCCGAGTACCACGCCATATTGGACTGCTCCGCGAGGATAGTCACGTTCTGTATACCCGGCGTGCCAGAGTTCCAGTTTGTTGCCGAGCCCAGAGGAGTGCAGCTTTCTTGCCTGTTATCGTGTGCCGTTGAGGAGCCAGTTGCTTTGTGTATCGACCAGCTGCCGGTTGTTTGTGGTTTTCCCGATGTGTTTCCAGGAGATTCCGGGGTTACCACCTCGTCGGCACACTGAGTTCCAGATTGATCTCGTGCCCGGTACCGCGCCCTATTTCGAAGGCCCCGTATCGTATGGCACCGTTGGAGTTACGGGAACTGCAAAAGCAGTTGGACGAGCTACGTGAGTTAGGCTTTATCCGACCGAGCAGTTCACCGTGGGGAGCGCCGGTACTCTTCGTGAAGAAGAAGGATGGTTCGTTGAGGCTTTGCGTAGATTACCGCGAGCTCAACAAGGTCACGATCAAGAACAAGTACCCGCTTCCGAGGATCGATGACTTGTTTGATCAGCTGCAGGAGGCGCAGTTTTTTTCGAAGATTGACTTGCGGTCCGGTTATCATCAGGTTCGGGTTCGAGATGAGGATATCCCGAAGACAGCCTTCAGGACGCGCTACGGTCATTTTGAGTTCCAGGTCATGTCCTTCGGACTGACCAATGCGCCTGCAGTATTCATGCAGTTGATGAACGAGGTCTTCCGTCCATATCTCGACCAGTTTGTTGTGGTGTTCATCGACGACATTCTGATTTATTCGAGGACTCGTGAGGAGCACGAGCGGCATCTGGAGATTACATTGCAGACCCTCCGTGCACACCAGCTTTACGCGAAGCTGGAGAAATGCGAGTTCTGGCAGGAGGAGGTGAAGTTCCTCGGTCATGTAGTGACGAGGCAGGGCGTCGCCGTAGACCCCTCGAAGATTGATGCCGTGCGTCAGTGGGGCCAACCCACGAACGCATCCGAGATCAGCAGTTTTCTTGGTTTGGTGGGCTACTACCGACGTTTCATCGAGGGATTCTCTCGTATTGCAGCCCCGCTGACCAGGTTGACTCGGAAAGGTGTCGAGTTTGTATGGAGTGACACTTGTGAGCATGCATTTATGGAGCTGAAGGACCGCCTCACGTCCGCTCCTGTCCTCACTCTTCCCTCTGGGAGTGATGGATTTGTTGTATTTACCGATGCCTCACGAGTTGGTTTGGGTGCTGTCCTGATGCAGCACGGGAAGCCGGTGGCTTATGCGTCTCGCCAGCTCAAGGTGCATGAGCTGAACTACCCCACGCATGATTTGGAGTTGGCGGCAGTGGTCTTCGCACTGAAGGTGTGGAGGCACTATCTTTATGGGGTGAGGTTCGAGCTCTTCTCCGACCACAAGAGCTTGAAGTATCTGTTCTCTCAGTCTGAGTTGAACATGAGGCAGAGGCGTTGGATGGAGCTCCTGAAGGACTATGATTTTGACCTCCAGTACCACCCGAGCAAGGCGAACGTGGTGGCGGATGCCCTCAGCCGTCAGCCACGAGGCCTGGTGGCGCACTTGATGATTCAGGAGTGGAGGATGCTCGAGGATGTAGCAGAGTATGACTTCGAGTTTGGTCTGCAGTCTTCTATCGTTCAGTTATCGAGCCTTTCGATTCAACCCTCTCTTGTTGCAAGGGTGATCGAGGCTCAGCAGGCAGACGAGTCGTTACAGGATTACCGAGTAGAGGCAGCATCTGAGAGTCAGTCTGACTGGCAGGTTGGTTCTGATGGTGGACTTCGCTTTAGAGGCCGATTATGTGTCCCGGATATTCCTGAGTTACGCCGCGATCTTATGACCGAGGCACATCGATCGCGTTTCTCTATCCACCCTGGCTCGACGAAGATGTATCGCGATATGAGGCGTCAGTATTATTGGTCGGGGATGAAGCGCCAGATAGCTAGCTTTGTGGCCGAGTGTGACACGTGCCAGCGTGTCAAGGCCGATCATCAGAGACCCCCTGGTCTATTACAGCCGTTGAGCGTCCCGATGTGGAAGTGGGAGCACATATCTACTGATTTTGTCATGGGTTTGCCGAGGACTCAGCGCGGTCATGACGCCATCTGGGTTGTTGTGGACCGTCTGACGAAGTCGGCACATTTTCTTGCGATTCGTGAGGGTTGGCATACGGACCGGCTTGCCAAGATGTTTGTTGATGAGATCGTGAGGTTGCACGGTGTTCCTGTTTCGATCGTTTCAGACCGAGACTCGAGGTTCACGTCTCAGTTTTGGAGGAGCTTTCAGAGAGCGATGGGCACTGATTTGCAGCTCAGCACCGCGTATCATCCGCAGACCGATGGGCAGACCGAAAGGGTCAACCAGATCCTTGAGGATATGCTTCGGGCTTGCGCGATTGACTTCTCGGGTAGTTGGGACGAGCATCTACAATTGGCTGAGTTCACGTACAACAACAGCTATCAGGCGACCATTGACATGGCTCCTTTTGAGGCATTATATGGCAGACCGTGCAGATCTCCGAGTTGTTGGACCGAGGTTGGAGAGCGCCGTCTCCTAGGACCTGAGCTTGTGTCGCAGACATCAGAGGCTATCGATATCATCAGGCAGAGGATGCGCACAGCTCAGAGCCGGCAGAAGAGTTTTGCTGACTGTCGGCGTCGTCCGTTGGAGTTTGTCGTTGGGGACCATGTGTATCTCAAGGTCTCACTCATGAAGGGTGTGATTCGTTTTGGAACGAAGGGCAAGCTTGCCCCGAGATTTATAGGACCTTTCGAGATCACCGGGCGCGTTGGCGCCGTGGCCTATCGGCTTGCCTTGCCATCTCAGTTGTCTGGCGTCCACAACGTTTTCCACGTCTCTATGTTGAGGAAATGTGGGTCAGACATCGTTCCTGTTATTGATTGGCAGCCGTTGGAGGTTCGTGAGGACGCTTCTTACATTGAGCAGCCAGTTCGTATCCTCGATCGGAAGGAGCAGGTCCTGCGGACCAAGGTCATCCCCTTAGTGAAGGTGCAGTGGGGCCATCATAGTGTAGATGAGGCGTCTTGGGAGCGCGAGGCGGAGATTCGCGAGCGCTATCCCCATCTTTTCGATGTTTGATTGTATGTTGTACTGTGTTGTGATTATATATGATGTTATGTTTTCTATTCCCTTGAGAGTTACGCTTAGCTGTGATGGTAGTACAAATTTCGAGGACGAAATTTTTATTTAGGTGGGGAGAGCTGTAAAACCCGTATCCTAGTTCGTACTGTTCCGATGAATCCTGCGATCCTTTCCGTCGAAGTCCGGCAGTCCGTGACCGATAATTGACGTTGCGCACGACCGTAAATCGTATCCTTTAGATTCGAGTCGGTTTAATCCGAGACCCATACCATTGTGACCGCGCCCGTCACCGCGATTCCAACGCCGCGTCTCATGCGCCAATCCGACGCTTAGATCATAAGATGTGGACCATACATTATAATAACCGTGGACCGCACATTGCGGGACCCACCCATCCCATGTGGCACAAATCCCTAGGTAATTATGAGAGTGATGGATGACATCACCCTAACCAAGCTATAGCCACCCTACCCCTAGCCTTCTTACAAGTACTTATGGCTAGCCACCCTACCCTAGCCCTCTTACAAGCATTTAATGCTAGCCACCCTCTCTTACAAGTCATCATTGCCTACCTAAGCTAATCTCACTCTCTCTTATCTCTCCTCCCTCTCCTTTATTTCTCATTCCTTCATTTTCAAGCAACAAAAAAAAATCCCACGTCCATGATTTTCTAGTGTGAGAAAGAGTGTTTGTGTGGCCCACCTTTCATCACAAAACCTATCATCCAGCCATCCATCCCCCATCTTCCACCATCAAAGTGAAGCACAAGGAGATAGGCTTTCCAACGGACCAAAGAGATCAACCGGTGGGTGCTTTGATAGGATAGTTTCTATGTTTTTTATGATGGGCCAAGTGAGGCCTACCGATCAATGGTATGGATCTCACTTGGGACCCTAAGATGTGGCCAATGGCCCACTTTGATTACCTTTTTATGTATGATGGAATGCAAGGGAGGGCCCATAGTGTCGGGGTCCCTCCATCACACGTGTGTCCCACTCTCATTCTCTCTCTCCCTCTCTCTTTCATTTTCTTTGGTGATATGTGGTTGATTGGCCATGTGGCCCACTTGGATGGACCCCACCATGAAGCATGTTTTAGATCCAAGCCATTATAGGTGGGGCCCACTTTTATATGTGTTGTATCCACCCCACCATCCCATTTGGTGGCCCACCTGAACAGGGCCCACCTTGTTTACGTGGTCAGCCAAACCGTCCAGCGTCCAGGGACGCTGGACGTCAATGGAAAGCAAAATATAGCTTTGATTCAAGCTTTTGGGATGGCCACTCATATAGGCCCCACCTTGATATTGTGTTCAAATCCAAGCCGTCCATCCGTTCAGAGGGTCATTTTAGGCGTTGAGCCGAAATGGGAAGTCAATCGACCTTTGGGCGGGCCATACTCTTGAAAACAGTGGTATTCACCGTTTAAAATAACGCACCTAAAGTTCTCCTACGTACCGAAATACACCCGATATTGGACTTGTTGGGTCCATCTCTGGCCATGGAAACCAATGGCCGGGTTGGATTCGGCTGAAGCAGGCCCCCACCTGAAAAACCACAAAAAAATAGGTTTTTGTTAAAAAAAAAAAAAAAATAAGCAGCAGCAGCAGCATTTCTGCTGCTCTGCACTGCACGGAGAGGACGCCAGCGTCCTGGCGTGAACGAGCAGGCCCCACGGCCCCTGCCGTGGGCCCCACCATGATGTATATGTTGTATCCACACCGTCCATGAGGTGGACCACCCCGTAAGGTGGGTCCCCTCCGAAAATCAGGCCGATCCACGGCTCAGGCAGCCCACACCACAAGAAATAGCGGTGATTGAATTTCACCGTTGAAACTTTTGGGGCACAGAAGTTTTGAAGCAAGCTGATATTTGTTTTCTTTCTTCCTCCACCCAGGTCTCTGTGACCTTATCAACAGGTTGGATGGCAAATAAACGTTACAGTGGGCCCCACCTGGGACCCACGGTGATGTATGTGTTGCATTCCCACCGTCCAGACGGACGGTGGGAGCCTCCCTTGATGCATGTGTTGTAACCCACCGTCCAGTGGACGGTGGGGCCCCTGTGCATGTGTGTGCACGTGTGTGGGTGGGTGCATGTGTGTGTGTGAGTGTGTGTGACGTGTGTGTATGTGTGTACATATATATATATTATATATATGTGTATGTGTATATATGTATATATAATATTGTATCATATATAATATTGTATATATATATTATATATAAATTATATGTTATATTATTTATATTATAAGGGATGGTGGGCCTTCATGTGGGCCCCACCATGATACTTGTGTTGCATCCAAACTGTCCACCATTTGGCAAGCTTGTATTAAGGCTTGGGCCAAAAATAAGATAGATCTAGTTATCATGTGGACCACACTGTATAGTGACGATTGAACGTCCACCATTAGACCCTTGGGCCACCAAGTTCTGGTGACCCTATGAACAGATTGTATGAGAAATAAATGTTATGGTGGGCCCTAGGAATTTTAATGGTGGAATTCTTTATCACTACTTACATTGGTGCGGCCCATTGATTGGCCCATTTAATATGTATACGGCCCACTGGTATATATAAGGCCCATGTTGTGAGGCCCATCTTGTGTATTGTGGCCCGTTGTTGAGACCCACCTTGATGTATACATGGCCCATGTGTTTAGGCTCATTAATGTATTTGTGGCACATGTTACGAGGCCCATGGTGATGTTTCAAAGGCCCATGGGATATGGCCCATTGCAATGTACCTAAGGCCCATTAATGTGGCCCACTTGAATTATATAAGGCCCATATGATGCGGCCCACTTGATGTATCCAAGGCCTATAGGTCGAGGCCCAACGGGGGGTCCTTTGGGTCCATTGCAATGTATGATTTCCCCATGGTTTGTGTAATGATGTCTTATAGTGGGCTATGCCTTGAGAGCAATGTTGGTTTGACGTCCACATTGTAGAATAATGTTGGTTTAATGTCCGCATTATAACTCTCCCTAGGGCCCATTAGTAGGCCCACATTGTTGATAGTTCACCACTTTATAACATGCTTAGTATAGCTCCATGATTCATACCCATACGCATCATATGTATGCTTGATATGAGTAGTGACTGAGCATAGCATACACCATTGGGCAGACCATTTAGGGGACTCCTTATGAGGCGGAGTGCCCCACATTATTGCATTGTACGCGCATGGATTGCTGCATGATTTGACGGTGTGATTCATGCATCTCGCATATGTGTGACTTGATCACTGCACGCCCTAGCGACATCAGGGCCGTGGCTCCACAGGCACATCGTGGATGACCGTATCGGATACCGGAAATACTTTGTTCTAGCACTGTGGGCACTTAGGATGTCCTTGGGTGAGAGTCCTAGAACCTTTTTGGTACCAGGAGATGCTCCAACGCCTAGACCGAGTGGATACACGAGCGCCCGAGTGCCGAATACCAGTAGGCCGCGTCTCCCACTGTGTCGTGGTCGGTTGGAAAGGGGTGTGGCCTTATCCGCCTGAGTGAGGAGGCTATAAGCTAGGCTGAGTTTGACCAGCTCGCAAATGTGTCCGCTATCGACGAGCCGGGTAGGTATTGGCAGACTACTGGTCAGGCGGATAGTGTGGTCTCTTCCACTTGCTTGACTGTGCAGCTCGGGAGGAGGCAGTCAGTGTGAGGTGTATTAGACCCCGGTGATATCCAGAGAGGAACTGTACTGATATGTGTACATGACGAGGAATGACATGCTTGTATTGCATCTCGCATATGGCATGCGGCTACGTAGGCCTTGCATTGCGTCGGTATGGCCGATAGCATTCATGTTTCGCATCGCATGGCCTTGGTATGGCCGATATCATTCATGCCTTACATTACATAGCTCTGGTTGTATTCATGGACTTACCGCATATTTCTGCATTACTCTGATATTGTACACTTGGCGTTTGCCTTGTACACATACTTACACCACCCTCTAAGCTTTTGTAAGCTTATGCACGACCGTTGCGTGCAGGTAGCGTTGGACAGCAGCCGCGCTGAGGCAGGAGCGCGTATCAGATCTTTTTGGAGCTTTTTGATCACCTTGTATTTCCCTTTCTGCATTATACTTAAAAGTTTTTAATATAGTGGATATGTGGTGATGTTGTTTTTTTGTGACTTGGTTATGCTTTTGGTTATGCTCCATTACATTATAAAAAAAAATTCATACTGAAAATCCTCCTTGTAGGATCCCAGGATCGGAATCTGGCATATGGGCGCAAGAAGCCGAGAATGGGATACTACGGAGGCTGTCGGCGCCGGATTCGGCGATCGGGAATTTTGTGAGCCCGGTTTCCGAGTTTGGGGCATGACAGATAGGGATTTTTCTCCTCACTGTTAGGATCAATGAAATTGAACAGGTTTCGATATCATCGATAATTGCAGGATTTTTCATTGCTGGTTGCTGGACAGTTTTTTGGTCCTGTTGATATCATCGAGAGACCTTCAGATGATATCGAGGCGGTCAACGAGAGTGGCTCGATGGCATCGATAATTGTTGGAATTTCCACCCCTGGTTGCTGGACAGTTTTTGTCCCGTCTCGATATCATCGAGAGACCTTCAGATGATATCAAAGCTGTCATCAAGAGACCTTCGATATCATCGAAGAGTTCCGTAGATGCGATTGCGGAAATGCAGATTTTGCGGATTTTGTTTCCTATTTGGATTATACCTCTTTCTATTCTTATATAAAGGGGTGTATTCGGGATTGGGCTGTATCCTACGGCATTATAAGTTTCCCAAAGGTTTTCTAGGAGGGCTTAGGGCTATCAAAAAGTGTGTGTGTGTGTGTGTGTGTGAGAGAGAGAGAGAGAGAGAGAGAGAGAGAGAGAGGAAGCTTGTGGAAGGGAGATTTTGCTCGTAAAGGTGATCTACTTCGCAGTCCACGTCTCAGCGCTTTTACATTCTCGTGATCGGTGAGATCTCTCTGTTTTCTTTTGTTTCTTTTATTGTTTATCCACTCCTGCGTGAGTGAAGAAGGTTTGATCCAAGCGGTGTGTGCTTATGATCGATTGTAACGTTCTGCTTTATAGTAGATTGTTGATCTGGACGAGGTTATGTGGTTTTTACCTCTTTGAGGGTTTTCCATGTAAAAATCCCTGGTGTGGTGTGGTTTATGTTTTGATTTAGTTCATTGTATTATTATTCCATAATTCTGGTTTGTTTCGGGAGGCTAAATCCTAAGGTTTTGTACAAGGCCCCCAACATAGCCCCACATAGAATCCTTGCAAATCTGTGCTAAGCTGGGATGCTAGTTGGGGCTTACCGTGATGTTTGTTAAAAATGGGAACGGATTGGCTACTCCCCCCGCCATCAGCAAATGGCTGATGGTCGGTGCTCTGGGGGCCCCACCATGATGTATGTGTTTCATCCATGTCGTCCATATAATTTTATAGATCATTTTATGGAATGGGACCAAAACTGAGGGATATACCAATATCAAGTGGACCACATTACTCGGTGCTTGTGGCCCCACAGAGCACCGACCACCAGGTTACTGTGATGTTTGTGAAAAATCCACCACAGCCATTCATCTGGTGAGCTCATTTACGATGTTACACAAAAATTGAGGCAGATCCAAAACTAAAATATGCCACACGAGAGGAAAATTTTGGGAAAGAAATTCCTTCGTTGAAAACTCACTGGGCTCCCACCTTGATGTTTATATGCCATCCAAACCGTTTATAAGGTCATTACCATAGGGATGAAGTGAAAACAATAAAAAATGATCCTTATACAAAACTTTTGTGCCCATACGAATATTTCAACGGTGGTAGCCGAATTTCCCACTTTTCCCTCTCGTGTGGCCCACTTGAGTTTTGGATCTACCTCATTTTTGGTGGAATGTCTTAAATGATCTCGAAAAACGGATGAACGAGTTGGATGTCTCATAATCATTACAAGGGCCCCACCTACCATCCCAGCGCAGGAACAATTTAGCAGGGAATCCGTGTCCCACACCCACTACCAGGTGCGTTAATTCCATGCACGTACTACTGTGTTGTACGTAGATGCCTCGTGTTATTTTTATTATCTTATGTGTGGGCCCTTTACACCCGAACCTGAAGCATCGAGGGAGGAGATCTTCCATACCAGTGAAGAAACTTTCCATCCTCTCAAGTTCTATACCATACCCAGGCATATGGATATGATGATCTTAATAATTTCACGAGAGCATCAGAACCGTACAAAAGGTGACCAGCACAATAAATTATGTGTGGCGAATATGAGACCGATTCACTCATTAGTGGGCCACATCCATGGAATGAGTCCTATACATATCCCTTTCTTTCTGCCAATTAGTAGAACATCTGAGCCATGCAAAAGGTGACCCATGATTATAAAGATCACACAGACCAAGTCATTTATTAGGTGGGCCACACCCATAAAATTACTCTTATTAGATTATCTGACCGTTGGATTGGTAGAGATTAATTAAATGGTTAAAATTGAAAAATATTCAATGGTCCTATTTCAAACACAAATGCCAGTGAATCAGCGGTTAGGATTGATTCTACCAATCTGATTTTGGAACTGTGAGTTCCGCAATTAGTCTTTTTAGTTTGAGTTAATGTATGCCAGATAGATATCCAATTTCGGAGTACCCGCATATCAAGCATCATACACTTCCAGAGTATCAAATAACTATCCTTTATTGTGTGTATGAGAGAGAGATAAAAGCAAATAAATGAATTTTATAATTTGTATGAAACATAGAATACAAGGGGGTACTATTCCTATCTCATTGCATCATTGATCATGATCATGGCCATGATCATTGCTTGGTCCATCCCTGGCTGCATGCTTAAGGTCAGAACATCTTTACCAAGTAGTGTCTCTGGTGCTGAGCCACACTTTCTATTAACCTGCCAACCAACCCAACCATATGTCTGTTAACTATCCAGTAATAATGCCAATTCTATTCTTCCCACGTGTGTATGTGGCACGTGTGTGAGATCCTCGCTGTTCATCAGGTTGGTCCCACTTGGTGTGCTCTGTGGCATAAAAATCAGGCTGGACAAATTAGTAGGTGGGTCACATTGAATGTGGACCGTAGATCATTTTTAGTGGTCAATTTTTTAATACACGTGGCCCACGTTGTCCAGACTGACATGATTGTTCCATGGCAGATCCTCGCCGTTCATCAGCTTGGTCCCACTTGGTGTGCTCTGCGGCACAAAAATCAGGCTGGCCGAATCAGTAGGTAGGTCACATATGTAATTTGAATGTGGCCCGTAGATCATTTTTATTGGTCGATTTTTTAATACACTTGTGGTCCACCTGTTGTCCAGACTGACATGATTGTTCCATGGCAGATCCTCGCTGTCCATCAGCTTGGTCCCACTTGGTGTGCTCTGCGGCACAAAAATCAGGCTGGCCGAATCAGTAAGTGGGTCACACATGTATGTTGAATGTGGACCGTAGATCATTTTAGTGGTCTACTTTTTCATACACATGTGGCCCACCTGAATCCTGATGTCCAGACTGATATGATTGTTCCACGCAGATATCCGGTGAGGCCCTACATGCCAATTTGGCACGTGCGAAGAGTGCATAGGAACGTACATTTCAATTACGGTGTACAGGAAAGCAGTACTCTTTACACGTACATATAAAACTAATGTACGTGCATGCAATATGTGTA
The DNA here is from genome assembly GCA_021015155.1 of Magnolia officinalis. Lineage (NCBI taxonomy): Eukaryota > Viridiplantae > Streptophyta > Magnoliopsida > Magnoliales > Magnoliaceae > Magnolia > Magnolia officinalis. The sequence continues at coordinate 55,730,591 of JAJHSJ010000008.1, forward strand.
CACATGCAATACGTATATGCCGACGATTCTGATGGGCCAAACTCAGGCCATTTTAACATCCTTACTTCTACGGTCAATATCTTACCTCGGCCACAGGAGATGCACCAGAAGTTGTACGGTAGATCTTCGACCATCCCTGATGACGCGACCAGTTCATCCAGTAATTGATCGGCCCATCTGCACCGTTATCCACCCATATCTTGCAACTAGGGTAGCCCAAGGCCTTTGTAGCCCTAATCAACGGCTCCTGTTGGCCATCCAACCGTAAGACATCTTTATCTCCTCTGTATACTTCCCAGCTTTCCAAGATCTTCAGCTTCTGCTAGGGGGCACACATAGAGGTACAAGTCACATGCCTGTACACGTGCACATGTGATATTGAATTTCAGAGTATATGCATTGAAGGAAAAAAATATAATCTGGCAGAGTATATAATAGATGATACGCAGGCACTTATAAATTACATAAGACTTGTAGATGTTATAAAATTAATTGAAATTAAACCGTCTAAAATGAGTGTATCTGTTTAGATGTATATATTGTGACTAAAAAAATTATTTTATTCAATTATCTGACTATCAGATTGGTGGGTATTTTATTGGACGGTTAATAATGAAAAATACCTCTAATGAATCAATGGTTAATTAGGATTGTTCAACCAATCTGAATTTTTCTTTGTAACTAAAAGTAAGTGTTTCCCAAAATTAAGTCAGTCTAGAGTTAATATATATTACATTTACCATTTCTAGATGCCCGCGTATCAAGAGTCATAGCAGCCAGAGTATCAAATAAGTCTCCTGCATTGAATTAATAGAGAGTGCACATGTTGGTAATCTGGTCCATAGAGTATACACTGAATTTGTGTGTAAGTACTATTCGACCACGTGGAAATGATGATCGGTACCTGCAAAAGAACGTGGTGGGGCCCACCTATCACCACCATGTGATCGAGATTAGAAGGTGTTGGACAGATGGGAAACTTTAAGGAGGAACGTGGAAATTTAGTCCACCCCTAGCGAAGGTGTACCTGATGAGCACGAGTCACACCCTCCATTATTGAAGTTCTTTTTGAAACGATAGGAACTGCTACAGCGATGTCGAGGAAAATCGTAAACGCCTTCCATCTATTTTCAATAATTTCAAATACCCTCCTCTCTTGAAGAGGCTTAAAGAATATTTACATAATAATAATTAAAAAAACCCCTCACTTGAAGAGTTGGTTTTGTGAGAATGTGGATCCCACCATTGGGTCTTGATTAGTGAGTCTGGGTAACATCCTAGTGGGTGAGTCCCTGGCTGTGGGGACCACCTTGATGTATGTGTTATATATCCATGCCGTCTATCTTCTTTGCGAGTTTATTTTAGGGCATGGTCCAAAAAATAAAACAAATCCTAATCTCAAGTGGACCACACCACAGTACCCAATGGTAATGCATTATTAAAAACTTTAAGTTATAAAAGTTGTGGATCAAGCTGATATCTGTGTTTTTCCTTTATCGAGGCTTATGTGGGAGCTGAGTTGGTGAGACCCGGCCTCACCTAGTGCGCGTCCTTGTGGGGCTACCTTGATGTATGTATTTTGTATCCACGCCTCTCTATGTTTTTTCATAACATCTATAGCATTATTCCAAAAATAAAGCACATCCAATTATCGGGTGGGTTAAACCATATGAAACAGTGGTAATTAAAAGCTCTACCATTAAAAACTTCTCTGGGCACACCATAATGTTATCCTAGTGTTTATTTGCCATTCAATCTGTTGATAAGGTCACATCAGCTTGATCTCAAACTTTTGTGGCCTATTAATGGTCACTCACCACTTTTTCCTATGGTATGGTCCACATGATAATTGAATGTGTTTCATTTTTTGAGTAATACCCTAAAATGATATAGAAAAATTGATGGACAAATATAGAATACATACATCAAGGCGGGCTCCATGGTAAGGGTTGCACCCTCTTAGGTGAGTCCAGACTCTCACCTAGTCCGCTCCCGCTTGTGTGACCTTATCAACAAGGTGGATGGCAAATAAGCCTTACATCCGAACTTTGGAAGTTTTTAATGGTGTGTTCAATAACCATTGTTTCCTGTGGTGGGGTTCACTTGAAGTTTTTGTCTACTTTATTTTTTGGATCATGTCCTAAAATGTGCCAGCAAAATGAAATGACGATGCGGATATTCAACATGTATATCAAGGTGGCCCCATAGTCAGTGAATCAACCACTAAGCTGTCATATGGACTCACGTACGTAATCTAGCCCTAGCGGTCATTTATAAATGCCATCCAACCCATCCAACAGGGTCACTCAATTCTAAAAGTTGGAGTACTCCAAAAGAATTAGTGTAATTCAATAAAAAGTAGTCCATATTCCATAGAAATCAACGAACAATCAGTACCCAAAAACTTCCAGATTCATGTATCAGGCCACCTTAGTGGAATATATTGATTTTAGGGGCATCTCTCATTTTCAGGGTGGAAGGAATATGTTGAATGGTTGAATGACAAGACATGCATGAGCTATGGTGGGCTAACACTTATATAACTAGTTGTGGATCCGGACTTGCTCCGGTGGTAGACTCTCAAGAGTTTCAACACCCGGTCAAGGGTTCAAGTATCCATAGGTGGTGAAATTCCACTACAACGTGAGTGTCTGCGTGTGTGCGTGTGAAAAAAAAAAAAAAAAAAAAAAAAAACCTAGTTGTGTTAGATTGGTGTAAAAACTCTCAATTGCTCAAAGATAAAGCTGGTATAGGGAAATCTGCTGTGTATCTTTGAAATATAAGGACGGTGGTTGTAATTATTGAGACTGGGAAGGAAGTGTCTGGAAACGGATCGGCTACTCACCCTGCCACTAGCCAATGGCTAGTAGTCGGTGCTATGTGGGACCCACTATGATGTTTGTGTTTCATCCATGCCGTCCAACCATTCTTCCAGATCATTTTATGGTATGAACCCAAAAATGAGGTTGATCCAAACCTTAAGTGGACCGCACAGTGTTGATTGAACGCCCACCATTAAAAACTTCTAGGGGGCCACGAAAGTTTTGGATCAAGATGATATATATTTTTTCCCTTCATCTAAGTCTGTATAACCTAATCAACAGGTTAGATGTCAAATAAATATTACAGTGGGCCCTAGGAGGTTTTAATGGTGAAAATTGAATCACAACTGTTTTCCCATGGTGTGGTCCACCTGATATTTATATCTAGAAAATTGCTTCTATCCAAACCTAAAATTATCTTTCAAAATGGATGGACGGCGTGGATAAAACACATACATCATGGTGGGGTCCACATAGCACCAACCACTAGCCACCTGGCTGATGGCAGCATCACTAGCGAAACCGCGTCCTGTCTATAATTGTTAGAAACTGGAGGGGAGAGGTGATGACTTATTTTGTCAGGAATATTCCTGTCCAAGATAATACAGTCATGCATTTCACGAGCCAAAGATGGCACGTTTGGATGGCAAATAACATGGGATGGTATTTCTGAGATTTGCTATTACCACACGCCTCCGAGCCCTATCCGCATGCAGGCACGCGTGTGAACATGGAACACGTGCAACATTCACGTGGGCCTTTTTTGTTTTGCCTTCTTTATAGTAACAATAGGGCACTATTTCTTTTTATAAATGGATAGATATAAAAATGATTTTAACCGTCAGGTTCTTTTATACATTGTGCCCCACCTAACGTGTAAAGCTGCCTTATTTTGAGGTGGATGTTCTCGATCAGCACTATTTCCAACTAGACGGAAAGCTGGATCTTGCATGCCTGTTCTGTATTGGCACATGTGCCTACATGTTGGTGACAGACTCACATTCCAAATTGTGAACGATTTGGATTATCAAACATGGCCCCACATGCCAAGCCAACATGTTTATGCATGTGACCTCACCTCTTGGAAATTAGGTGGTTCATATATAAAATGCAAACCCTAAGATTATATTATTATTTATTATTTTTTTTCCTATCCACATACATTTAATCTATTCTTGAATTGCCCCTCATATATATAATACGCAACTTTAGAATATTTATATTATTAAATTCAAACAAACTTTAGAGTATTTATATTAATAAATTCAAACGATCACACACTTTAACTATATGCTATAAAAAATAAGTTTTAATTTACATTGTCAATATACATGATAAAAGTTACAAGAGAAATTAGATATCAGCTGTAAACTAAAAGTAACTCTCCTTCATCTGGGTTTACCATTACGCGTGAGAGCGCAAAGCTTCGTCTAGCAGAATTGGTGAGCTTGATTTTGTTTTTTTCTTGAATGTTACTTCTATATCAATCAATCTCAAATGCCCCCACCTTAGGAATGCAAATTTTCAAGCCATATGGTATTTCTATCATGAATTCTCAAAATAACCCTAATTAGTGTTGTTTTATATTGATTTTATAAGGATGTGTTTGGTTGCACCAAATATCTAATATTTCTAGCCTCTGTTATTCATTAGATCCCTTGTTTCACTCCGATACTATCATAGATTAGGATTGATATGCCGGGCTCGCTTCACGAAGCTCCGCTCGCTGCTTTGAAGCCAGCAAGTTAGACCATGCAAAATAAATATTTCTATGTTTTGAGTGATCCAACTTGAAAATTTCCACACTAATCATTTCCTTTTAAATATCATAAATGAATAATAAAAGATAAAATTGATAAGAATAAGCTATCATGAACTGAGACAGATAGAAAACGCGCATCACCTTCTTGCATCGTCTGATTGTAAGCAAGACGTTACCGTTGAAATCCATGAGGAAAGTTTCTTCTCTTCGATTGCATGCGTAGTTTTCGACCCGAAAAACCATCTTTCCATTTGAATCGTCGTAGACGGTGTAGCCGTTGCCATTGAAGAGCAATGACTTGCACCAGATTGTGAGTCGAACCGGGGAAGAAGAGCACAGCTGAGGGAATTCATGGAGGCTCCTTAGAGACGTTGGATGAATCTCATCATGATCTGGGTCACTGCCCATTAATCTTGGGAACGGATGAGGAGTCCCTCCATTTCTTTCAATTTTTATAAACATGGGAGTTGCGCTTGGAACATGATCTTCTCAGCTTTTTATAATACTCTTATTTATTTATTTATTTATTTATATTATCCTTATGTAGGGAGAAATTACGTACTAGGGAGACCCATCTCTTGATTATCCCGGCATCCAACCGTCTGATTTGTAGGACACTAGGTGTATGGTCATGAGCCTATGATTTGGGTGAATTTCAGAAGGACCCTCCATCCATATAAGATCCATCGGTTCAACGGTCTAGATTATTAAAACGTGGATCCCATTTGTATAATTCATGTTTTGATGCACCAAGATCTTATACTCATGCACATGATAAAGATGTGGAAAAACGGTGTAGGTTTTGATGATCCATACCATCATCTTATGGGAAAACTAAGATGGGGAATGACCCAAAAATCTTCTAGATTGGAAGATCCCATACATCCAATCTTACAATAATTTTATATCAACCGTCTATGTGTAGGCCACTGACTGAAGGGTTATGAGGTTCTGATTTGGGTGATTTTTTGGGCGTCCTCCATCCATATAAGTGTACATCAGATCAACGGTCCAGATAGTCAAAATATGGCCCCATTTGTGCCATTCGTATTGAGATGCATGAGGACCTACATGCATGTATAGAGATGGGAGAAATCGTGGAGGTACTTTTTGGGAAGTGGGGGCCACAATGGAAAAAAACATATATTTTTGGCTGCGAAAAACAACTGAAAGAGAGTATGTAGACCAGCCTCCTTTTTTGACTGACTTTCCGGGGCATTTATGGAGCGTAGATTTCTCATCTTATGACGCTTTTTCCTCGGCACAGATATTCTGGCGCGTACATCTCCAATACCATATACTATAGATGTGCCAGGTTTTGATCTGAACCGTTGATCCTAGGGTTTCTACCACATCAAACTATTTCTTGACTGCACCATTCTAGCCGTGCAAATCAGAATGTGAACTGTTGTGTACATTTCGTCCATTGGTATCCATTTGTATGGCAAAGATTAAAGGGTGAAGATTGTCTAAGCAGAGAAATTTTTTAGTTTATGGCCCGATTGATATTGATTTATTGAATGGATGGTTCTGATCTTGCCAGGGATTTCCCACGTGTGCAGAAATCTCATGGGCGCATGGGACCTCCCATGCCTCTCAATGCACTGGATCAGCACCGGTCCATATGTGACCGATATCTGGGAAACGTCGTAGAAAAATTACAACTCATAGCTGGGATTTGTCTAATCAAAGGAAATTAAGCCATTGGATTCATTTCTCGTAATCACAATAAGCTGAATTTAGGTTCGTTCTGACATGTTACCATGGTCAAATACTCGACTCGGATGGACTCGTTCGGCCGTGAGTGGAGCCGAGACTCGCCCGAGTCAGAGCTGAATCAAGTTGGGGGGACTCGGTACAGGTGTGATAAAATCCGAGTCCGTTCAAACTAATTCAAGTCTTAAAACTATGCCCATTATCAGTAGCATATAGAGACAACATGTAATCACACTCATTCATGGATCTTGTAATCGCTCTGAAATTGTTTTTTGAATCCGTAGCTGCTAAGTAATAGTTCTCGAGGACGTATGCATACCGTAATTATTTGTGAGACTTGTAATTATATCGTAATTGTTTTTGAAAACTGTAATCACACCAAAAGTGTTTCTAAGTTCTATAATTATACTGATATCATTTTCAAAATTTGTAATTGTTTCTGGCTATTTTTAACAGTTTTGTTACAGGATAATTAGTGTGGACGTGACGAAATTGAATTTGCGACTCAATTCAAAGCGAATAACTATGACCTCAAGGCTGAGATATGCAAATACACAGTATATGATTGAGATTGAATGAGATCGGTCGTTTATTCAGTCACTAGCTCAATGTGTAAATATTGATCAAGAGATATTCAGAGGGTAGAGTTCGTCTTCTGATGATGATGGGTTATATATTTACCTTTTGTACGAAAAGATATTTCACTACGGATAAAAGAGAAATGAAAAATAGATTCTTACCGTCGGTTATAAAGAACAGTTGCGAAACACTTTTCCAAATGAAGAACTAAATACACTTTTTTGGATGGAGAACTGAATTGAATATATGAGCGTAGAGCTAAATTACAGCTACTTGATTAACACTATGAATTACATTATAAAATGTAAACAACGAGCGAAAAGTAAAAAATAACACTAGAAAATGTAATTTATTTGTAAAATGTTGAGTGATTATACTAGGGAATGTAACTAAGATAATTAAAATGTAATATTAGGTTTGATTGGGTTGATATGAGATAAGATTTTCTTATTGAATTTCTCTATCATTTATAGCTTTATCCTGATCATTTACATTCTTCCCATATTTTGGCAGTTGCTATAATTGATTGTCACCGTAAAACGTTCTTTACTTCTACTTCTGACATCTACCGTATAACTAGGGCTGAAAGTTGGGCGGGGTCAACCCGACCGACCCATGACCGACCCGACATTGGGTTGGGCTTGGGCAGGATATTTCGGGTCCGATCTTAAGCTTGGGCTATACAAACACCAACCCGATAAAACTTGGGTTGGGCTCGGGTTGAGGTCTCGGGTTGCCCGACCCAACCCGAACCCGATCAATATATAAGTTACTTATAAATTATAATTGAGTGTGGATCGTTTGCGTCGAAGGCACACTAGTGATGTCGAGTCTCATTTATCCATGTCATTTCCAAAGACTCAAGCTAACAACATATGCCAGATTTCTCTTCCAAATAGACTTCAAGCTATGCTACATGACTTTTAAAGGAGTAGTTGTCTTATATTTTAGCTTGTTTTATAAAGAAAAAAAATGAAGTTCTTTATAATGAACAATCATATATATAATTAATAAAATTATAGATACAAAAAATAAGTCATATATTGAAATATAATAAATAATGTAATAATGAAAATATTAGCATGTAGATACCTGACCAACTCGATCAACCCGACCGAGCTCGCTTGGGTTGAGCTTGGGTTGAGAATTCCTAACCCGAGATTGGGTTGGGTTGGGTTAGGGTTGAGGTATTGGAACCTTGGGTTGGGTTAGGGTTGAGTACCAACCCGCCCGACTTTCAACCCTACGTATAACTGTTTCTATTCGATCAATTTTCAATTGGCCACTTAAGCAATATCATGGCACCGCTTGATGCCCTCTAGATGTACTATCACAAAATATGCTTTGTACATCACCATATAAATCCATCCAAATTACACGTAACTCAATTTGATTGTTCCCGCAGGCATTTACGACAATGAGAATGAACCGTAATCATCCTCATCTTAAAATCATACCCATGACAAATCACATACAGATTACAGTGACTGCATACTTAGTTAGCATACAGCCATGTTTGTATGACCGATGTGCCATTGCGTAGGATATCTGATCTGTCCCGAAGTTGGGCCCTGCCATAAAATTAGTCTGTCCTTGACATTCCAGGTTCATACACTCATACAGTGGGCCATATTTGTATGCTAAGCCAGCACACCATGTATCCATTTATTTCCATTTGTTGCCTATCCAATAAGCAGACCAGCCTGATTTTTGTGCCAGGTGATCATCGTGATGGGCCCATCAACTTTCATGGGCAGGATATGCTAAAAAAATGAGAGAGTATCGAGAATTATGGGGCTGCATGGTAAGTGTACATACAGCCGGCTGTAGTTGATCAGTTCTGTTTAGAAAATATTTAAAGCCATTCGCTCTGATGGAGGGCTTGAAGGGGTGATTCGGACTAGAAATGCCATCATGATACACTACTCTACCAGATCCAGTCCGTTCATCAAGTGGGGCCCACCATGAGCTTCATCTAGGCCAAAAATCTATGTAGTCATCAGATGGCCTTAATGGCCATTTTAACATGAAGAATGATAACGTGCATAAACTATACGCAAAAAACTACACTCAAGCAAATCCACGGTGGGCCTTAACCCAAGGATCACAACGATCAAATGATCCTAGCCGTCTTATCAATGGACTTTGCCCATAAAATTTTATGACCGTCCAAAAGGAGGATATTGATTGTATGGTCAGAACCATCGAAGGGGTTCTAATTTTAGATAATGGGCCATCTTGATGGCAGTCCATCAATTGGACAGTCTGGATCTAGGGCTTGTGTTCTGATCAAATCATTCATATGGCAATGCATTGAGTTAGTAGAATACAAAAGGCAATGACTTCTTAATAGCAAAAGCAAACACCGTGGATCCTACGGTCTCTACTACACCGAAAAATTTCCTTGATCGCACCATTCTAGCCGTCCAATTCAGAATGTGATCTGTTGCAAACTTTTGTCCTTTAGATTAAAGGTTAAGGTTTATTTAAACAGAGTAGTTTCTACGTTATAGCCCACTCGATGTTGGATTTACTGAATGGATGGTTCTGATCTCATCAGTATATGCCACGAGTGTGGCAATCGTGTGGACGCGTGGGACCTCCCATGCTTCTGGATGCACTGGATCAAAGTCCGTCCATATGTGATTAGAAAAAATAGCAACTCATTGCTGGGATTTGTCTAATCAAAGGAATTTAAGCCGTTAGATTCATGCATGGTAATCATAGTAATCTGAATTTAGGTACTTTCTGAGCTTTGACACTCATAACCATGGTTAAATGAGTCGACTCGGATAGACTCGTTAGGCTCTGAGTCGAGTCGACACTCGCCGGAGTCAGTGCTGAATCGGCCGAGTCGACTCGACCAATCCGAGTCTTGGAGCCATGCCATGCCATTACAGATCACGTACAGCGACTGCATACAAATTAGCGTGCAGCCATGATTTTCTGACCGATTTGTCATTTTTGTACAATATCTGACCTGTCCAAAAGTTGTTCCCCACCATAAAATTTGTCTGTACGTAAAATCAGATCCATCCACTCAATCAGTGGACCACATTTGTATGATAATCCAGATCATTATCTGTCCATTTATTTCCATTTTTTCCTGCCTAATGAGTGGACAAGATTGATTTTAGTGCTAGGTGATCTTCTTGACGGTGCCGGATATCCTAAAGAAGTGAGACATGGGTGGGAATGATGGGGCTGTATGGTTATTTTGCATACAGCGGCTGTAGTTGGTCAGTTCTGTTTATACATAGAACGTAAAGAAATCAGAAATGATAAAAGTCGTCATTCCAGCTGATGGAGGGCCTGAAGGGTTGATTCGGAGTAGAAATGCAATCGTGGTGCAGTCTACCAGATCCAGGCCATTCATCAAGTGGGGTCCATCATGAGCTTTCTCTAGCCCAAAATTCAATCTAGTAATCATAACCGTTGATGTTTGTACTGTTGTTTAAGAAAGTAAGATGGCCTTAATGGCCATTTTAACACGAAGAATGATACCGTGCAGGAACTATACGCCAAAAACTACTCTGAAGAAAATCTGCAGTGGGTCTTAATGCAAGGATCATATCGATCAAATGATCCTAACCGTCTAATCAATGGATTTTGCCCATATCATTTTATGACCGTCCAAAAGGTGGATATTGATTGTATGGTCAGAACCATCAAATGGATTTTAGTTTCAGGTAATGGGCCATCTTGACCTACCTGTTGATTGTATTAGTTTGAGCTTTTACACTATTTTCCAGCAAGGGCGGCTCAACATTTTTGAGGGACTTAGGCAAGTTATAAAAATGAGGCTTTTTAGTTTAAAAAATAAAAAATTTTAATAAATTCAAAATTAGCAATAAAACATGTAGATGTGGTAGTCGGTTTTAGGAGAAGAATTTATTGGGAATGATGCTATTATTTTGAAAAGAGACCATAATTTTAGATTGTTATTACTGATAGTGCTAGTTTTTTAGATTTGTTTTTTTATTTTCAATTTTAAATTTGTAAACTAACTTTTAAATGTTCCTGTTTTGTAGGACTTTTTTTATTTCAAAACATTTAGACTTTTTTTTTTCTTCTTCTTAAATTTCATTTTACTGTAATATAGGACCTTCATAATTAAATTATTTTAATTTTGCTATAACATAGGGACTTCATAATTAGGGGGCCTCAGGCGATTGCCTCACTTACCTACCCCTTAGAGCCGGCCCCCTTCCATTGTAGCCGGCCATTATTGATGGCTGTTGACGGTGGCCTGTTCAAAGGAGATGCGGCTTCAGCGGATCCCTGTGGGGCTTACCGTGATGTATGTGCCTTATATCCAGGCCGTCCATTCATTTTGACAACTCATTTTAGGACATTATCCAGAAAATGAAGAATCTCATGTGGACCATACCATAGGTAACCATGGTATTTGACCATTAAAAACTTCTTACGTGCTACTAAAGTTTTAGATTAAATTGATATTTGGGTATTCCCTTCATTCAAGTCTTTAGCTTGATTCAAAACTTTGGTGGGGCCCAAGAAACTTTCAATGGTTTGCGTTCAATCACCACTGTTTCTTATGCTGTGGTGCACCTGAGATTTGAATCTACCTACGGCTGATAAATGAGCTCAGGAAAAAAAAAAAACGGTGCAACACATACATAATGGTGGGGTCACATGATAGGAAGTCGGCCTCCTTACACTGTTGGTCTTGTCTGACTTGATTGGATGTTCCCATGACATATGTCTGTACCTTATTTCTCCTTGTGAAAGGGAGCTTTCATGGTAAATCTCGTGAGTTGAGGAATTACAGGACCCTAGAGCTTGGCCCACAATTCTCGGGTCCTCATGTTTATGAAGACAATTCTAACTTTTCAATTTAGAGTAAAAATGAAATGACTTTTTATTATAACTATTTATTTCTTGGGACATTGACAAATTAAAATTTATTTTTTTAAATTTTTTTAACTATCCGTCAAATCTTTTTATCATAGTCGCATTCTCATTTATCTTTTGATCGACATACATTTAATATTTAATATTTTCGAAACGACAACAATAATATCATTTACAGTAAATATAATCAGTGTTCCACTAGCATATTACAATTGTTCTTTTTATATGGTAGTACAAAATGAATATTTATGGTAGTTAAGTAATTAATTGTTTGAGTTCTACTAAGCATGCTAAAAATTATTGGCATTCGGTTTGTTTTTTGTCGCATGCAGTATGTGCGGGCACGCAAGAATCGATATAACGACTTGATTCAAACAGATCAACTTTGACCCCAAGCACCAAAATAGGTAGATACTTTAAATTTAGATAATATATAATCGAATCTGTGGAGATCGGTCGCCTACTCAGCCACTCATAGAATATCTGTAATGATCATGTGATAATCGGAGGGTGGGGTTCTTCTTTCAAATATGGGTTACGCCTTGCCTTTCACAAGAAAGAACTTTTCATTATAGCAATGTAATCAAACAAAAAGAAAAATTTACAGTCAATCATTGAGGACAACTATAAGAATGCGTCTCTTGAAAGAACTACTTGCATTGGAAAGGTTCAAGTTCAACGTATGAGCATAAACTTGAATTAAAATTAAAAAATTACCACTATTGGATTATTACTACTTTTAAGATGGACTGAGCTAAGATAAATAAATAGATTTGATTTGTTTATTAGATTTGGTTGTGTATTTCTCTTACTAATCTTCTTTAAATTTATTGATTTCTTTTGTAGCTATGCTTCAAACATTTTCCTTCTTTATTGGATGGTTATGGCAATCGAAAAGTTGTCATTTAGATCATTGTCTTGTTAAGTTTGTTTGTTTGTTTGTTTGTTTTTTTTATTTTTTTATTTTTTATTTTTTTATTTTTTTATTTTTTTAATTATTCCTCTCCTCTTGGTGTTGTTCCTTTCAATTAAGGTTTACTTGTTGAGCATGTTTCACTCCTAGATATCTTAGTTGCATTAATTTGTTAGTCACCCGATGACATATAACATTAAATTGACGCCAGCTATGATTTTGCAAAAAGCATTCGAAATATTTCAGAAAATTTTTTCATACACCTTCTATCTCTTATGTTGTATATGCCTTACGTCCACATGATCCATTGGCAGCTCATTTCAGGACATTATTACAAAAATGAAGTAGATCCGAATCTTATGTGGTCAACCATACCATAAGAAATTTTGATGTTTGACCATTAAAAACTTTTCATGAGCCGCGAAATTTTTGGATCAAGCTGATGTTTGTGTCCCCTTCATCCAGGTCTTTGTGACCTAATTATCAACAGGTTGGATGGCAAATAAACATTCCGGTGGCCCAAAGAAGTTTTTAATGATGGCTATTCAATCACCACTTTGCCATGTTTGATAATCCAAATCGTCCATATTTTGGCATGTGTGGTGGTTTCAAAGAGTCTGTCACCAACATGTAGGCACATGTGCCGACATATAACATGCATGCAAGATCTAGCTTTCTGTCTAGCTGGAATTATTGCTGAGAACATCCGCCTCAAAATCAGGCAGCTTTACAGGTTAGGTGGGGGCACAATGTATAAAAGAAACTGACGGTTAAAATCAATTTCTATCCATCCATTTTTTTACTGTTGTGGCCTAGAAGTGCCCCCTATTAATGTTACTCAAGAAGGCAAAAAAAAAAGAAGAAGCCCACGTGAATGTTGCACGTGTTCTATGTTCACACGCGTGCCTGCATGCGGATAAGGCTCAGAGGCGTGTGGTAATAGCAAATCTCAGAACTATTATCCCATGTTTTTGGCCATCCAAACGTGCCATTTTTTTGGCTCGTGAAATGCATGACTGTATTCTCTGGGGCAGGAATATTCCTGACAAAATATAATAGAAGGGACTTTTGTCATCACCTCTCCCCTCCAGTTTCTGACAATTATAGACAGGACGCGGTTTAGCTAGTGACGCTGCCACCAGCCAGCTGGCTAGTGGTCGGTGCTATATATGTGGACCCCACCATGATGTATGTCTTTTATCCACGCTGTCCATCCATTTTGAAAGATAATTTTAGGGTTTTATCCCAAAAATGAGGTAGATATAAATCTCAGGTGGATCACACCGCATAGGAAAACAGATGTGATTGAATTTCCACCGTTAAAAATCTCCCAGGGCCCACTGTAATAGTTATTTGACATCTAACCTGTTGATTAGGTTATAGAGACTTGGATGAAGGGAAAATATATATATCAGCTTGATCCAAAGCTTTCGTGGCCCCCAATAAGTTTTTAATGGTGGGTGTTCAATCAACACTGTGCGGTCCACTTAAGATTTGGATCAACCTCAGTTTTGGGCTCATACCATAAAATGATCTGAAAAAATGGGCGGACAGCATGGATGATACACACACATCAGGGTGGGGCCCACAGAGCACCAACTACTAGCCATTGGCTAGTGGCAGGGTGAGTACTAGTAGCCGATCCGTTTTGGACTCTAGAGCTCGGCCCACAAGTCCCGGGTACTCATATCTGACTACTCGGTTTAAGAAGACAATTCTAACCTTTCAATTTACAGTAAAAATGAAATGAGTTTTTCTTGTAGCTATTTATTTTTTGGGCCATTGGCAAATTAAAATTTATTTTTCAAAATGTTTTTAACTATTTGTCCAATCTTCTTGTCATAGCCATATTCTCATTTGTGTTTTGGTAGACATATATTTAATATTTAATATTTTTGAAATGACAAAAACACTCTCATTTACCGTAAATGTAATAAGTGTTCCACTAGCATATCACAATTGTTCTTTTTATACGGCGGTAGAAAGTAAATATTTATAGTAGTCAAGTAGTTGTTTGAGTCTTACTAAACATGCCAAAAATTGCTGGCATTTGGTTTGTTTTTTGTCACATGCGGTGTGTGCGGGCATGCAAGAATTGATATAGCGGCTCGATTTAAACTGATCAACTTTGATCCCAAGCACCAAAATAGGTAGATGCATTAAATTTAGATAGTATATAATTGAATTTGTGGAGATCAGTCGCATACTCAGCCACTTGTAGAATATCTGTAATAATCAGGCGATAATTGGAAGGTGGGGTTCTTCCTCTAAAGATGGGTTGCGCATTGCCTTTCATAAGAAATGACTTTTCAGTATACAAATGTAATCAAACAAAAGGAATTAAAAATTTACAGTCAGTCATTGAGGACAACTATAGGAATGCGTTTCTTGAAAAAACTACTTGCATTGGAAAGGTTAAGTTCAATGTATGAGTATAAACTTGAATTACAACTAAAAAAATTATCGCTACTGGATTATCACCACTCTTAAGATAGATTTGATTTGTTTATTAGATTTGGTTGTATTTTTCTCATATTAATCTTCCTGCATGAAATTTATAGATTTCTTTTGTATCTATGCTTTAAACGTTTTCTTCTTTATTAGATAGTTATGGCAATCGAAAAGTTGTCATTTATTTCATTCTCTTGTTATGTTTTTTTTAAAAAAATTTAAAATTATTCCTCTTTTCTCGGCATTGTTCCTCTTAGTCAAGATTTACTTGTCGACCACGTTTCACTCCTAGATGTCTTAGCCGCACTACTTTGTTAGTCACTTGATGACATATATCATTAAATTAACGCCAACTATGATTCCACAAAAGGTCCTCCAAATATCTCAAAAAATCTTTTCATACACCTATCTCTCGTGTAATGCCACATATCACCTTCCTAATGCTTTTTCTCAAAACAGTCAGAAATAAGGTACAATACCTACCCATTGATTTTTATTATTATTATTTTTACACACTCACACTCACAACCCACACACACACCCACGCACTCATACCATGGTGGGATTTCACCACAATGGGTACTGGAACCCATGACCTCGTGTTGAAACTCTTGTGAGTCTACTATTGAGCTTACCTATTGATTGTATTAGTATGAGTTTTTTACACTATTTCCAAAGCAACCGGCCATTACAATATGGGGTGTTGATGGTTGTTGAAGGTGGCGAGTTCAAAGGGGACGCGACTTATGTGTATCCTTAACTATGGGCCCACTGTGATGTATGTGCCTTACATCCACACAATCCATTTGTTTTGGCAACTCATTTGAGGGCATTATTCCATAAATGAAGCAGGTTCGAATCTTAGGTGGACCATACCATATGAAACTTTGATGTTTGACCATTAAAAACTTCTCATGGGCCACAAAAGTTTTGAATCAAGCTGATATTTGTGTGTCCCCTTCATCCAGGTCTTTGTGACCTTATCAACGGGTTGGATGGAAAATAAACATTCCGGTGGCCCCAAGAAGTTTTTAATGGTCAGTATTCAATCACCACTTTTCTTGTAGTATGGTCCACCTGAGATTTAGATTTGCTTCATCTTTGGGCTCATGCCCTAAAATGAGCTATCAAAATGGATGGATGGCATGGATGTAAGGTACATACATCATGGTTGGGCCCGCAATCACCTTGGTGGATTTGAAGCCCCCTCGATTTAAAGCGGCTGTGATTGGAAGCAAAGCTTGCGTGGCATTTACAGTATAGACATGGATTGCATCCGACATTGTCGGTAGTAATGTTTTTACTAGATGGTGCTTTGTGGACCCACCATAATGAATGTGTTTTATCCACGTGATTCGTTGCTACCAATTCAATCAAATAAGGTCATACGTGTGAATGAGTGCTTAGATTGGTTTTTCAAGTGT
This sequence comes from Magnolia officinalis, assembly GCA_021015155.1. NCBI lineage: Eukaryota > Viridiplantae > Streptophyta > Magnoliopsida > Magnoliales > Magnoliaceae > Magnolia > Magnolia officinalis. The sequence goes on from JAJHSJ010000008.1 coordinate 55,747,133, forward strand.
GGGTAAAAAGTGCGAGTATGCCAAAGTCTACTCAAACTGAAAGGTTTGATTGAATCGTTAGTGTTCCCCCCATGTCGAGATGGAGAAATTGGAGACTGGACATGCGATCCAATTATCCTCTCAACCATCGGTTTACGCTCCATCGAGGTGATTTGCGAAAGGGTAGGGATTAGCTTTTTTGAATGAATTCCTTTTACCTTGTGGTAATAGACTTATGTTTACGACTTTAATGATCTTTTCTTCCACTAATATTTCGGTTTTTATATTTCTCAAATGAACAAAAATGTATTAATAAATAAAATACAACAGAACAATGCCGAATTTATTAACATTTAGATGTATGGCTTATTACAATCAACAAAGTAGCAATCAACCAAAGAAATAAACAAAAAGGTGTAACATCCTAGATTTTCGCTATTTTGAATTTTCAAAAACTCTTGAAAACTTTTGATATGAGTAGCCTACGTTGCTGCTTATTAGCCCTTGATATTCGAAGTGAGCCTATACGCGGGTGGTACCGGTAAAGAACCCCACAAATCTGATTAATCAACCGTAAGAAGTCAACGAATTTGGCCGATCACTTAAATACCGAATTTAGCTACATGATTTAGTCACGTGGGGCTCAAATCTAGCAGACCTATCGCTGACTAATCGAGGCAACCGTAACTAAATAAAGACCTACCAAAGTCGAGACAATCAGGGGTCATATCTTAATTAACAAACCAAACTGACCCACTTATCCTTTTAGCCTAAGAACTAATAGCTTAGGGTGAGTATAACTGAATCGTCATTTCTTCTAATTGCGAATAGGCCATACTATGGACTTAGCTAATCCAAACTTTAATAATTGCGCACAAGAAATCTCAACACCCAATTCATTCTAGAAATACCCTGATTATCCAAACAAGCTCTATACTGCTCATTAGTGGGCCACTAAACCCGATGCTATAGAAATATATTCGTCTTAGTGGGCTAGACGTCTATCGTGGGACATCGAGCTGAGATCTCGTCTCGAATCATTCAACTTAGATTACTAAGGCGAGTACTTGAGTTGTGTGAATACCTTATATGAAAATCTGAAACTTAAGTGAAATAAGTCCATTGCTCTTTCGCAAAGTTGTAACTTTCTGACCGTTGGTTTATGGCCAAATTTAGGGTACCGATTAAAGATATTTCTTCACACATATCTGTATAGCCATGGCCCCGATTGATCATTGGTGACCGTTGATCTAAGTTATGGTCTTTCTAGTTAATTGACAAGCCCGATCGTCAAATGGTTGTGTCCAAATATAAATCACCTATTGGGACACTTATCCTATGTTTTAGATTGACTCTTACACCTTCCAGCGAGTCCCTTTGGTTGGAAATAACCCCCTCCAGGGTTAGTATAATGAATAAAGGGCCATTGGGGTCATTTGTGCAACATCTGGCAGTATATAATGTCCTCATTTGGGCACCCTCTCTACCCATACGAATTTGCATTTGCCAAAGGAGAGAAAGAGAGAAAGAGAAAGAGAAAGAGAAAAGAAAGAAGAGAAGAAGAGTGAGAGTAGGAGTGGGGAGGCTTTAGTGTTTCCCTTCATCGGTTTCCTCCAATCAAAGCAGTAGCCTCGATCATTTTCCTTCGCCAAATCCAATGGGAGGTAAGAAACAAACCTACTTCCTGACCTAGGTTTTTCTAGGATGAATTGCATGGATCTCATGTATTTTTTTGTGTTTGTATAGAAATTTATGATTTTTCCCAAATCTCTAACCCTACGAGTGTCATGAGTCGAGCGGATCATCACAAGGTGCGAACCATTATGCCTAAGTTTTCAATTATTGACCCTTGAGGGTCTCAGTTAATGATTTTAATTGTTTATAGATAGGTTGGTGTATGCTAACAAGTTTAAATTTCAATTTGATTGCAACATGTATAATTACTTGGTTATGGATGCCTATATGTTTAATAAAATGCCTAAGTGAATGAATGTGTTACTCTAATGATGCTCACATGTTTGGTTGAATACTTGATTGGATGTATTGATTTGTTGATGCAAGCATGTTTGATTAAATGCTCTTGCGAATGTATTATTCTATAGAGGATCACATACTTGATAAAATGTATAGGTAATTAGATGGGTATTCTATGGATGATCTCATATTTTATAAAATGTCTAAATAAGTGTGTTGATATATTAATGATCATTTGTTTGATGAAATGCCTAAGTGGTTGTGTTGTTGAATCTATGCTGACGGCATGGCGAATTGTTTAGTACACAGCGATATTAAGGATTGCTATGATTTTGAGTCAGTTGGCTAACCGCTCGAACTAAAGGAGTGGCCCAAGTTAGGGCGGCCACCCTAGGCTTGTTCGATCGACATAGCTTGAACGCGGACGACCGGCAGTAGTTGGACTACACAGGATGCTTGCACCCAATGTCGGTTACACCAGGGTTCTCCTAAGTCAATTAAATTAGCCCACTAGTCGACTGATCATGTATGTTTAAAATGTATGACAAGACCAAATTGAATCTAGGATACCTCGTTCCCAATTGATGGTCCATTCATAACCGTTAGTGCGATATGATCCCCTGAGACTCATGAGTCAGTCATGGTGGTATGGGATACCGTGTCCAAGCTGTCGTGTAACGCCTTAGATTTCGAGGGTCGATCAAAACTCTACTCGCGAGATTCAGCACATCACTTATACAACATGGATAATGATGTTTAGATGTTGTCCATACCAATGCATTAACATGAGTGAGATTATACTAAAACAGCATATCATATTCCAGAGATAATGTAATTGAATAAGCGGAAGTCTGACATATATGTATTAAAATAAGTAAGAAGTTCTCAATCTCCAGAGTATGAAAATGTAACAGAGTTTAATATATACAAAATTTGTTGCAAAATTGACAAAATGGGAAAATGTAATATGTCCAACTAGACAAGTCTCCCAGTAACCCGGCGAAGCAGCTCAAGGTTTACATAGACCCGCCTAAAAGCTGACAGTAGAAGAACTCCTTCTCCTCGTCCATGAAATCCTGCTCCGTCGCGTAAACCTCGTCAGTATCTGCATCTAAACTAGTGTCTGGTTGGTGTTTTAAAACACCGTCCCAGAGTGGGAGTGAGTGATCAACTCAGTGGTACTGTAAGGCAAAGATTAACATGTTATCAATTCAATCAAGCAGTAATGATAAAGCAGCATAACAATCACTTCCTAATTACTCTTATTAATGCAGGAATGGAGTGCAAGTAATGATGCATGCCCTCACATCAAAGCTTCCTCAACAAGCGATGCCGACACCATATCGCATATGACCACCCTACCTCAGTGTGACTTCCACGCCTTTAAAGCACATCCTAACTAATGTAGTGCTATACATGGTCATATTAGCCCAGTAATTAATTTAGTTTATTCATACAGCAGATTTGAGAAGCTATGGTACCTCTCTTTATATCATTGACCCAAACTGAAGGATCCATTTAGGTTCGTCACTCCTAGTCAAGTACATACGATAGGCAAGTTGTGGGGTCATCACTCCCGATGGAAAACAGTCAATAAGCAAGTTCAAATTTTATACTCGCGGACACTACGGGGTGGCTAATCACCTTGACGTATGCCGACAGCTTGAACACGATGTCCCATACCACCATGCTCGGTTCACGAGTCAGTGTTGCTCACTGGTCACTATGGGGTGGCTAATCACCTCGGCGTAGGCCGACAACTCGAACACGGTGTCCCATACCACCATGCCCGGCTCACGAGTCTTAGCGGATCATGGTACTAAGGTTAAAAAGGGCCTTTACATCGGTAAGGGTTACCTTAGATTCAAGCAGTGGTGTCCATACATGGTGAACATACAATGGGCCAATCGATTTATTAGATAAGTTCGATTGGTACAGGCACATGCTGACTTAATCGACATGAAGTGCAAAAGCACCCTTCGTGGCCTAACCACTGTCGATAATCGTCGTGCGACCCGGATTCGTCGAATATATCCGAGGTGGCGAGACTAATTCAGCCACTTGAATGGGGATTGTTACCGATTGCCTGGACTATGGCGTAGCCCCAATCCTACTCGGATGTAACAAGTAAACACATGTGATAATCTTTTCAGCATTAGACAAATAATCCAAGCAAGTTCCTCATTTGAGCATTTCATCCAACACATTGCTCATGTTCCATACACTTGCATTTTTATCATAAATCACGTAGATGAAATTAAAATTATATGAAGGAAACTAAACATATACATAAGGTGATTGAGAATCCTATATTAATACACTTAATAAATACACTTCATCAACATTTTCTCATTCAGCCATTTTTTCAAACACCTAAGTTATACTTCACCAAACACATAGACTAGATTAGTTACGACATATATCATGACAAATTCCTTACACAAGGAGATCATCATGCATTCGACAAACATAAATCCTAACTTAACAGTCATGACAAGCACAAATCACAATTGCATGTTCATTCAAACATTTCAACAAACACATGGGATGCATCTTGTATTCAACATAGTTCACACATGTATGATAGATCGAAAATGGCGTATCTAAAGCAATAGGACAATAATCAAGTCAGACATAAATCATTAGCTGACATTGAAAGCATTGAAAACCATAACCTAAACATTTATAGTCAGCACCTTTCATCGGAATATTCGATTCGGACGCGGTTCGAATTCTACGTTCCCGAAAACGGAACGTCGGGCACCTAAACAACGAAATAGGTTAGCTAATTCGTCGATTATGTTATCTGGATTTCTAAATCGAGATTAGGGTTAGGTTTTCTTACCTAAATCATAGCTGAAACGGATTGTGTAACGAAAAGGGAGAGGTGATTCAATACGTGGAGTAGCGGGAAAGGATCACAACAACGATCTCCCAAACTCTCTCCTCTCTCTCCTAAGGTTAGAGAAATTCGTATGGAATAGAAATGAGGTGGTTTAAGGGCTTTATATAGGCCCAGTAGTGATGTAAATGGCCCCAGGGCCATGGTATACTTAGTTTATAACCAAAGGGTGCCTGTTTTTGACAAACAGGGCACATAGGGAGGGCCACTACTCACCTACGTCACAGTGTAAGTTTCCTGACAATGAATCTATGCCAGGATGTGATTTCGATGCGATTAGATAGGTCGATCGACTATGGAGGACCCGTGTCAGATCAACGGTCGAATTTGCTCGATCAGGGTCACGAATATACGGATATGAGCAGAGAAATTTTCGTTTCTCATGGGTGAAGTTTAGTCTAAAATTGACGGTCTGAAATCTTCAATTTCGCCTGTGAGTGAATGGCCCAATTCACTTAAGTTTTAATACGTTTTCTGAAGATATTCGCGTTTCTCACACACTTTAGTCAGGGCTCAAGTTGTGCATTTCTGGACACCATCTGGGCTCGATTCCAGCGATGGTTTTCAAGTCTAGTAAGGTGGATATAATTCTATAGTTTCACGGTCATCGGACTTTCGACGTGCGGTCCAAGTCCGATACGGAGTTTCAATGTACTCCCGAGAGCGACAGGCTCATGGGATTTATCTTAGGTTTTTAAGTAGTGTTGAGTTAGCGGTTTTGATGGTTTTGGGTCTTGTCATTTGTGTAAATGGTGGTTCAAGTTAAATCCATCGATTAATTCAGTTTAGTACTTAATTAATTTTTGTAGCTAAATTACTACAGAATACGGTCCTTAGGTCTTTTTGCCAGAAGTGGTACTCGAGTCTTTGTATGAATTTTTTCGAGACGTTACGCTGGGGTGACAAGCCTCCCCGTAGTGACTAGTGAGCACTAATGGAGGTGATAGACCATTGTTGGAACAACCCCTATCAAATTACCTGGTCAATGGTTCCGTGCCAGAGTACTGTTCAAACGACTCGGGCGTGAATGGAATTGGGTGACGAGGCATTTCCTTGTGGTAATTTGGTTTTATGTGATAAGCCCGCACCTCTATAATGCTCCAACAACTGTTCATCAGGGCTGTGGTTCGAGCGTGGGTTGGGGTGAGCCGTTTGATCCTGACTCCCTTTGAAAATAGCACTTTAATCGGTCGGAGCAGCGTGCTGTGGGCTGTTATAACCTCGGAATTGAGCGATCATACTCGGTTTGGGTGACGACCCATACCGGGTTGATCCTCATACATTTAGGTATCATACCGTACCTTTGGAATTGTTGATTTATGAGATAAATGGGTGACATCTAAATTTGGATAAATAGACACTAGTAAGGAGTCACTACGTTCGGCAACGAGCCACATGATCTACATAAGGACTCGTGATATAACATCAATATCCTATCTTCGCCAATATGCTGGATGAATTGAACTTAATAATTATTCGGCTAACATGATCATTCATTGCATTGCATTAGTTTAGAATGTGGCGAAACATGCGTTGAAGTCGCATGTTGAGGAAGTGTTGTCATTTGCGAACTAAGTGGTCGGAGTTGCGTGTTGAGGGAGTGTCGAATAGCGAGAGCATGCATCATATCATATATTCATATGCACATTTAACAAGAGTATTTAGGAAATGTATGATTTCTTGTTTTATCATTACCTGCATTAATCAAGTTGATAACATGTGTAACTTATAGCTAATGGAACTATTGAGTTAGCTACTCACTACCACCTGGGATAGTGTTTTAAAACACCAACCAAGTGTATCATTGATGCAGGTACTAGTGAGACTTCAGACAAGTAAGCTTATATCGATTTGTGCCAACTTCGTTATGTTTTAGAGAATTGGGCGTAAACTGAAAGCTTTACACTTTAACCGTCTTGGGTATGTATATTGTGCATTGTGGCTTATATAATCTCATTTTAGGCAATTATCACTGTTGGAATTGTATTTTGACTTTTAGCTATATATTTCTTAATATTTTGTTATCTCTACCTCGCTTTGGATCCGCTAAGTGAATTGCGTTACTTTGATTATCTGTGTACGGAATGAATGTGAATCTGAATGAGGTCACATATGCATTCTCATTAGGTAAACACCCGGGAATTCGGGATCAAGGTCTTTGTACTTGGGTGCCAATTTTTGGGGCGTTATAAAAGGAAAAAGATAATAACTGATACGATCTATCAAAATAGACGATTGAAGTGGGTGGTCAACAGGATGTGACTGGATTGGGTATGATCAACCAAATTGAAACTTAATTGATTAGTATCCTACAACTTAAGGTTGATGATATGTATTGTACTCCTAAGATACTATAACAGGAGCCGCTATACAGTAGTTATTTATGCTAAAACTAAGCTATATTAAGTTAAGATAAATGCAAAAATAAATGAAAAGTAGATAAATGTATTTGGCATGAGAACTCGAGCTTTTCTTCGTGTGCTCCTTTTATACCTTGTCGAGGTGGTGAAATCCTTCACTGGGCTTTCTTGTTGCTTTTAGACCCTTTGTGATCACGTTGTAGTTATGGATATAAGAATCTCCTTGATTGTCCCGAAACTGCTGGCTTTATTGAAATGAAATGTCTCCAGCCAGATTCGAACTTACTAGCGTTTTGAATTTTCTTCTTGTAGTTGATCCTTTGTAGAGATCTTTGTGACCCATTAAAGATTAAGCTTGGGATCACCAAAATTCTTCCAATGAATACAACCGGGCTAAGATCATGCTGCTCATCTTGTGGCCCATTTCCCCTATTTTGAGGTGTTGGGCGTTTCAGATCAAACTACCTCTTGTATGTAATCATTCATAAGGTGATGGTTAGGTGTGATGATGAATTTAACACATGATACTGATATGTTATCGGATTAGGTTGGATCAAGTTCCCCCATTTTCTTAATCCAATTGAACCACAAGTTTGAATCGGATCATTTGACTGATATTTCTATCTCTCTCAAACTTGGGTCCAATCCGTAGTCAGGTTGGTTGGATATTGGTCCGATCTCTCAATATTCAGAACCTTCTTTGGGTGTGAGTACGACTTTTATGTGTGCCAAACATATAGTGTCAATATATTGTTTCTATTGGAACATATCCGGATGTTTCTATTGGACCATGTCCGGACGCCGAAAATGGGTGTAAATATGGTCCATCCATTTTGCATCATTATTTGATGCCATAAGCTAAAAAATGAGACCGAAATTCAAATTTCAGGTGCACCACACAACAGGACAACAGTGGTGATTGAAGGTTTCTTACACTATAATGTTTATTTGCTAACTTAATAATAAAGTCACATGAACATAAACATTACGGCCCTAAAAGCTTTTGGTGGTGGACGTTCAATCAGCACTGTTTCCTATGCTTCTTTTTTTTTTTTTTTTTTAATTTCCTGTTAGCTTGTTGTGCCACCCCCTATGCAATGCTCCACCGGATATTTGGATCTTCCCACGTCAAAAGTCCGTATTTGGATCTACAGCTGATAAATTTCACTATCAGCTGTATTTGGATCTACAGATGATAAATGATCTCACAAAATAGACGAATGGCACAAGACATACATCATAACGGGACCACTAGCAAGCCCACCTTACATTACTGGGCTGCCTGACTTGATTGGATCTTCCCACGTCAAATGTCCGTACCTTCTTTCTCGTGTGAAAGGGAGGCTTTCATGGTAAACCTCTGGCATACATGACCTGAGGAATTAGAGGATCCTCGGTCCTGGCCCACGATACTCAGGTTCTCAGTTCTGAAGACTATCAATTTGAAATAAAAAGAAACCGTTTTTTCCATATAAGAATTTATTTTTGGGCCATAGAAAAATTAAAATTTGTATTTTAAAATGTTTCCAAATATCTCTTGAACCTTCTTGTCGTAGTCCTATTCTTTATTCCTTTTTTCAGAGTCATACATTAAAATATTCAATATTTTCAAAATGATAAAAATACTCTCATTTAATGCCCTCATCTAAGTAAGCATATTGCACATTTTTCTCAGGCCAAACACATAAATTGTAGAGTGCCAAAGTCATCCTATTCCCACATGGTCGATTAATACAAAATCATTTGATGGACCACATCAAAGTCAGATCCTTAGATGTCTGTTATTTCCAGCATCTGCCATGGTCTGTATATAAGACTCTAAGAGGACAAAAGTCCACATTCAACCCAAACGGATTGGCTACTTCCCTGGTCGGTGCTCTGTAGGCCCCACCATGATGTATGTGTTTCATCCATGCCGTCCATCTATATTTCTAGATCATTTTATGGTATGACACCAAAAATGAGGTATATGCCAATCTCAAGTGGACCACATTACAAGAAATAGTGTTGAATGAACGTTGACCATTAAAAACTTTTTGGAATTCATAAAAGTTTTGGATCAAGCTGATCTTTGTTTTTTTTTTTATTTTTCCCTTCATGTGGGTATGTATGACCTAATCAATAGATTGGATGTCAAATAAACAGTACAGTGGGCCTTAGGAGAATTTTAATGGTGGATATCCAATCACTATTTTTTTCCTGTGGTGTGATCTACCTAAGATTTATATCCCTCTCATTTTTGGAATCAAGCCTTAAAATGATCTGTAAAAACGATGAACGGAATGGATGAAACACATACATCATGGTGTGGCCCACAGAGCACCGACCATCAGCCACCAGGCTGATGGCAGGGGGAGTAGCCAATCCGTTTCCACATTCAACGGTCAAAAAAGATACAATGTGGATGGCCATGATGTCCTATTGCCCATCTAAACCGATGATTAGATGGGACACCACTTAGTATTTGATGTGACCAATCACATAAGTGGGAATATATCAAATGGGTCCCACCATGTTACAAGAACAGATTGTTAGTAGAGATGAGGCACGCTACGCCACACTTCATTGATGCAGTACTCCGTTGTGTTATTATCCCTCGAAAGGGTAGAGGAATATCTAATCAGGGAAACGCATGGCCCATTGGATTGTTGGATAGTCGGAATGGATGAAGATTTCATGGTCGAGCTGGCAAAACCCGAATATGGTAGAGCCAGCTTTCAACAGCACATGCAGCAGGGTAACTTCTCCATCGGGACCAATCACCTTGTTTCCCCTGCTCTGAATCATAAATGGTTCAAAACATATGTAGATCAGATGATCCTGTTCGTTTATTCAGTGATATTAGTATAAAACAAGATATGATTAAAGGTCATGCATTGAGTCGCGAAAGTGAAGAAAGATGAAAATGCCTACCATTGACACCTTTTTGGGGCTTACTCAGGTTTTCGATATGACTCGTTTTTTGGGCTCACCTCATAAAATGATCTGGTGAAACTGGTGGATGAGGTAGATTTCTTAAAATAAAAAATAAAAATTTACAGTAGACCTTAAGTGTTTCAACGATGGCCGACCAATCCCATTATTGATACTATTTTTAGGCCCACTATAATGTTATATTTGATGTCTTAAATCAAGTCAAATACAGGGTTTGTTGATGTCATCGACAATTTGTTAGATGTCACCTTCGATAGCATCGAACAGTTCTCGATCTCATCGATATCTTTTGGATTTTCTTCAATGGCATCGACAAGTGTTCGATGCCATCGACATGATTAGTTCGATGCCATCGAAAGGCTTTCAATGGAATCGACAGGATTAATTTGATGTCATCGAAAGACCTTCAATGGCATCGATAGGATTCTGCGCAGTTTTTACGCAAAACTGCAGATTTGCAGGATTTGTTTTCGATTTCGTTTGAGATTCTTTTCGAGGCTAGGATTGAGATGTATTCTAAAGGGAATTCTAATGGTTTCTAAATAATTCTAAGATATATTCCAAGGGTTTTTAAATAATTATAGGGTTTCAAAGGAGTGTAGCAAGGGTGAGATTCGAGATTGTTCGAGTCGGGTAATCCTTCTCTCTTTATAATTTCTGTTTTCATAGTGAATTTTTATCACTTTGTACCATGGTTTTTTTCCAAAAGAGTTTTCTACGTTAAATCGTTTTGTTCTCTTTGTATTTGTCTGGTGCTATATGATTGCTATCCTAGATTCATCTTTGTGCAATTTTGCCGTTTTCTTCAACATATAATGCCTTTTTTGACATCCGCTCCATCCATTACTTTTGCCCTAAAGGGCCGGTATGCTACTTAGGTAGGCTACACCAAGATAATTTGGATGGTAGAAATGCTAACCATTTTTGAAAACTACAATTTCTTCAGCTTTTGAGGCTCATCTAAATTTTGAATCTTCCTGATTTTATTTTTTTTGCTCCAGGTCTTACTATGGACCACAAAAAATGATAGACAACATGGATGTCAACCAGATAATCAGTGGGGCCCTATTGTTGCATGCTAAAGAATCTTTCATGATGTGAGGAAATAGAGAAATGGGTTAAAATCATATCGATCAATGCAAAATAGCATAAAACAAAAAACTTTTCCAAAGTCAATGGCGCATTTCATCGGGTAATTGTCAGACAAAGCTAATAGAAACAGTAATTCAATTATATTTGAAAAGATTCGGCGGATAGTTAAAAATATTTTGAAAGCAGACTCTGATTTATTAATAATTCAAAAAATAAGCAATTATATGAAAATAATTCAAAAGAAAAAAACAACAAGAGTCAAAGTCCCTAAATCATTGCTCGGGATCGTTCGATATGGAAAAATTTTTATTGAATGGCCCATTAAAGGTAGAATTCAATACACCAATGGTCCGGATTACTAAAATATAGCCCCTTAGGAGTGGTTTGGCAACATGACTTGGCACTTTGGAAGACAGAAATTTTCAATTTCATAGGATTGAAAAGCTAGGCTGCCAAACGGAACTAATAAAATTAAAATATTAAGATTCTTACTCTTACTCGGGTGGTAGACTTTCGGGAGTTTCAACCCCAGTCAAGGGTTCGAGTATCCATAGGTGGTGAAATCCTACTACTGCGTGAGTGCGTGTGTCGAAAAATAATAATAATAATAATAATAATAAAATAAAATATTAAATATTAAAAATCCTGAATTTAGATTTTGAGCTTACAATTACATTCCAAATCCAAGGTACCAAACAATCCCATATTAGAGCCGTGCGTACGTGTATCTCTGCACTTTACAAAGGAAATGATCAGTTCATATTGACTTAATAGCCGTTCGATCAGATGTTCAGACCACCGTCTGTTGGTTTTGGTGGGCCCCACACCCAACTAATATCAACCAGTTCAAAATCAGATGGCTGTCAGAGTCAATCTGACGCACCAAACTTCAGTACGGCCGACTCACACGGGATCATTATTCACGTTTTAGTTGTATACTTATTCCCAAATAACGTCTACTTTTTAGAAATGTACGGTTAGATGATCAAACCATTGAAATTTTATGAGCCCCCAAACAAGGAAAATCCAATTCATTACATCAGACATCCCAAAAACTGACGTGGTTCATGAATTGATGATTGGATCCAAGAGAAATTATTTGAGACGTGGCCCACATCTTTGCACGGTATACACGTCTTTTCAGTTGTGAAAAGTGGGCCCATGGTTCTTTAATCCAGACCATTGGTTTTGAGTCCCACGAGAATGGATAATGTCCCAAAAGTCTTCCAAACTGAAATGTCCCATTTACAATTGAGTGTGAACGTTGTTGTATTTTTGTTATTAACCGTTTATATGTTAGCCGCAAAAGGGTTGGTCGAGATTGTCCTATCTAGAATTGCGTTTATATTATAAGAATTGTGTTTCAAACTAGGCTTAAAATGTAGAAATGAAGAATGGTTTGAAACTAAGCTTAAAACATGGAAATGATGGATGGATACAATAGAACCATTGATTTTGATTTAGCACTTAAATCATCAATGGTCAAAATTTATGTGAGAGCACGTCTCTATGCCCAGAGGAATTAGAGCATGTGGAGTTCTAACATCGTGACATGTGTGGTGATGTTATGTTCATGCAAGTGGGGCGGACGGTGCATTGACTAAGACAAATGTGTTATTTAATACTTTGGTAGAGCATGATGTGATAAATTGTGCACATGGAAAAAATGTGCCTCAAATCAAACTACCCTAATTAATAAGGCCCATTATAGATTTGACATGGCCCGAAATTCAAATTGATTGGATGATCTTGCCCTCGGATAAATAGTTTTTTTTTTTTTTTTTTGAATTTGGAGTATTTATTATAGGAGCCACAATGGGCTAGGTTAGGGTCGGGTTGTAATTAGCCCTATCCCAGCCCTAGTCCCTTAAGCCCTGACCTTTGTCGTGGACCTGGGAGGCCAAACAAGGACAATATTTAAATAATCAAAGGTTTGAAATTAGTCTAATCTAAAAATGTTTTTGAGCATCCTCATCTATCATATGGGTTGTTTATATTATTGAAATATTACTCAGATTCAAAATTAATGATTGTTTTTAAATTACACATGTACGGGTGAATAAAAGCGTCTCATAATTATTTTAAAACTGTATAATTTTATTTTTTTGTTGTTAATGGTGGCCCACTTGATAATTGGACTCTAGCTCAGGCCATGGACCTATATTCCAAGTGCAGGTCCAATCCGTAGCCCTACAGGTTCGCCCTCTCGCCCATTTCTCACTCCTATTTGAGTGTTTTTAGTTGGGTCATGCACGAGACATACACCAATCAACTCATTGTCATCATATGGTCGTGCATTTTAATGTTATGACTTTTTTTAGTGGGACCCATGATCTAGACCGTGCATTTTCTGTGTGAACGGGGTTGGAGCATGGCACCCTATCATGGTGTCAGTTTCTCTGTATAGCTTGGTAGAGGGACGTTGAATCTGTATTTTGGCTAGCATTTTGGTAGTTTTGGTAGTTGGCACAGTGTTGATTTGATGGCCAACATGAACATGGAATCCTAAAAACATTTCCTATATTGGGAGGACCTTCAATGAATGGTTATCAGGTTGGTTATAAAGAGAAATAAAAGCTATGGGCCCTTAGAAAATGTCAAATATTGGATGGCAGACATTTTCCGGGTCCCACCTATCATTGGCCCATGACATCAATTTTCTGCATAGGTTGATCGATGGGCACGAAAATTGGTTTCGGATTGGGTACTAACTCCACTGGGACCTAGCTAGAAATGGAGTAAGATCTTGGTAGGGGTCTGTGGGGCTCTCACTTTGATGTATGTGTTTTCTCCTCGCCGTCCATTCATTTTTTAAGATTATTTTAGGGCATGATAGCAAAAATGAGGCAGATCTAAGGCCCAGGTGTAATACACAGGGATGGAATGCCTACCACTAAAAACCTTGTGGGACTACAAAATTTTTGGATCAAATTGATATTTATGTTTTCCCTTTATTTACGTATGTCTGACCTTATGAACAGGTTACATAGCAAATAAACACCATAGGGCCCTAAGAAGGTTTCATGCGTGGGCGTCATTGTCATCACTGCTTCGAGTGGTGTGGTACACTTAAGAAGAGAATGTTATTTAAAATTTTGGTAGAGCATAATATTAAATATGTGTGTTTACATCCATTTTTGATACTCTTAACCTGGACCAATCAAAGGCCGCTAGATATTGAAATCAAGTGACCACAATTGACGTGAAACCTGCTCTCATCCGAAGGTATCATCGTTTTTGTTTTCTCCAGTGATACGCATTAATCCGTTTTAAATGCGATGACACAAATCCTTACGCCCTCCTTTAGGAGAATAGGAGAATGAATTCATGTATCTCATATAACCATATTTATCATATCTATTAATGAGATGACATGCCCACCATGTCTATAAGAGACCTACTTGATACATTTATGTCACATCATATAACATTTGGGCATTATTATTTTAATTACAACGTGCGTGAACCATGATGGGTTCACTCACTCAACCTAGCTAGCTGACGTTGTATTAATTGATAAAAAAAAACTGTACAGATGTTGTCAAAGCTAAAACAATAACTCAAGTATCAGGACAAGAGGCCGGTCCAATGGATGATCTAGAAGGACAATGGCCCTATCTAGAAGAAGATGAGTTGAATGCGCTATATTAGTAGTGTATTTGGACGAAACTAGTGCCATTAATTATTCCATTTATGCTTTAGAATTTATTATTGTTTAGAAATGTAGAGTTGTTGATGTTTTAAAGTATTTTGTTGCTTATTGGGTTAATAATTATTATATAAAAAAAATGTGTTAATAAAGTTCTAAATGGGTAGATTATAATGTAATGACTAGTATTTTATTAATATCAAAAAAATATGGGCTTAATGTTTATGAATACTTATAATGATTGATGTATGTGAACGGTGGATGTAATGAGAACATAGAATACAGGTGATTCTGTGTCTCTATGCAATTGATGTGACTTATAAATTGAAGTACACTTGGTGTATGAGTCATCAAATATAACTTAGGTCTAATGATGCACACTCTCTTCAAATTGCGGGGCTGATATAGGCCCACTCTCACTCAAGCAATGAGCCTATGTTCCACGTGCATGTCCAATCCCTAGCCCTAGTGGCACGCCCATTGCCCACTAATCTTAATTGAGTGTTTCTATTTGGGTCATTCAACAGATACACCAATCAACCTATTGCCATCATATGTTCTTGGATTTTTTATGTTATGATCTTTTTAGTGAGGCCCATGATATCTAGACGGTCCAATTTTTGTGTGCATGGGGTTGGAGCATGGCACCAATCAACCACGTTCATGAATGTGTATTTTGGTTGGCATTTTGCTTCTTTTCTCATCCTATTTTCTGGCTGCTTTTGGTAGTTGCCAGATCGTTGATTTGATGGCCCAACTAGAGCGTGGAATCCTCCGAACTTTTTTCTATATTGGGAAATCCTAGCCTTCAATGAATGGTTATCAAGATTCAAATAAGCTATTAATAGAAATAAAGCGGTTGGCCCTCGAAAAATTTAAAATATTGGACGGCAGACATTTTGCCAGTCTCCCCTTCTAACATTGGCCCATGACGTCAACCGTCTGCATAAGTAGATCCGTGGGCCCACTAGCAAGGGCTGCAACGCATCAAGACTAATGGACTAGGATTCCCCCCACTGGGACCTAGCTAGAGATGGACCGTCATGTCAAGGGCTCTGTGGGCCCACCCTGACCCATATGTTTTATAGACACTGTTCATATATGTTTTATTAACCGTTTATAAGTTGGCCGCAAATGGGACGGTTGAGATCGTCCTATCTAGATTAGTTTTCGTGGCATAGTCTATCCATGGGGGCACATAGTAGGCGATTACCTAATCACGGGCCCACTTATCGCGCTAAAAACTCATGTGTACCTGGTAAAAATGGAGCCGTGTTTACTATGATTCTTCTTCAGTAGGCTTCCACATATTGTGAGCATCCATGGATGGTTCCGTCATCCGGGACCGAAAGACCGCCTATACTATAATTTTTCTGGATTCCAATCCAGACTGTTGATTTGATGAGGACCACATCCGATGGAGCATGCCCAAAAATTCTATTAGATTGGAAGATCCTAGTCGTTCTACATAATCTATTGAAAATCGACCGTTGCTATATTTGTTCAGTAGATGTCCATTTGTAAGCTACAGAAGGAAGGGTTAAGATCTTCCAATCTAAACCTGCATGTGTAGAATTGGGAACCAAAGGACTAAATCCTTCAAATACTGTTCATAACAGTAGTTATTGTTGGATTTATTTATTTTTCAAAATAAAATAAAATAAAATAATTCATTTTATCCCTTAAATGTGATTGCTGTTGACTCTTGGTAAATAGCTATAGTGCCTTTTAATAAAAATTAAATTCAAATAATGATAAAGGCTGCTATTCAATGAAAAGACACAAATAGCATGATGATAAAGGGCTGCTATTCATTGAAAAGACACATAAATAGCTATGCATCTTTTCATGAACTGATACGAAGTCTCTTTTAAGCTGATAAAATCTTATTTTCACATCATTCCGACACCACAACAATTTCTACCAATCTTCAACAACTTCTACCAATCAACTCTCTTTATTTTTGTTTTTTCCATTATTTTTTTTCTTTTGAGTCATTCGAAAATTTACAGAAATTGCAAGAATTTTAGGAGGTAATTTATAAATATAAAAAAACAAGTCAAGATCTAAACTAAAAAAATAAAGAAATCAAAAGTGTACATTGTAAAAATATGTTTGAAGATGCTTTTAATTTTGCGATGAAAGCTTCATTTCTCTAATTTAGAAGAAGAAGCTTAGGGGTCATTTGGCACCATGTATTTGAAGGGATTTGAGGGGATTTCAAATCCCCTAGTTGTTTGGCACCATATAATAACTGGGGGTTTCAAATGCAAGGGGTTTCAAATCCCCTCAAAGAGGAGTTTGAAATATATGGTGAGAACTTGGATTACATCTAAAACAATTAGATTATCAATTACATTACTATAATTACTTTAATATGATGATCAGCACTGTCTAAACATTGTCCATTTAAATCAACGGTTAAAAATCATTGGTTAGTCACTCAGACATGATCTTGTGCTTGTGGCCTATCCGAGACTTGGAATTTCATCATTTTCAGGCAAAGTATATAATCCAGTGGACTTATTACAACCATTATGTCAAACATTACATACGTTCACTAATTAGATATATTAAAGTTGATTTGGTAATTAAATTCAAACCACATTGAATATACATGCATAGCTAGTTTTGAATTAAAGTTGATTCCCAATCCAAGGTGCCAAATACAATAGGAGGATTTCAAATCCTGAGGGTTCTGAATTCATGCTCCCAAACGGACCCTTGTTGTATCCTAAAAGCAGGTTTGTTGTGATATCACGGCAAACTAGTTTAGCTACTAATAACGTGTAAACATCGCCTTAAAGATAACAACATTATAATGCAACTTGTGTCTATTATTTAATATGTTTCTATGTTTCCGCATCTTTCATATGCCTGTCTTTTTTCAGCTACAACTCATAAGAACTTCATTTGAAACTAGTTTTGAAATATAGAAATGATGGATGGATTGTTGCAAAATATTGATTTTTAAAATATATTTTAATAAAATAAAAATAATATAATATATAAAAAGTGTTTGAAAAAACACCTTTTTGTGATTTTTGAGAATAGTCCCACATTGGAAAAAGAGAAGAATTTTTTGTGGTTTAAATGAAAACAGTGGAGTATTATAATATTTACTTACCTAGTCCAAGGACTATGGACCTTGCGCGCGCTCGCGCTCGGGCACGGGCTCGGTCTGGGACTCGGTCTCGATCTCGGTCTCGGTCACTGGCTCGGTGCGAGGGCGTGAGCATGTGAGGCAGTGTGGCTATAGAGGCGCTAGTGGCGCACTTCGCACGTCAACATCATATCGCAAAGGGTCGCTCCTTCGCGACCTTGAGCGAACCGAAGCGAGACGTGTGCGACTAAGTGGCTAAGGCGGATGGCTGGATGAAGGGGAGACTAGAGGATTGAATGAGAGTCCTCCAGTATATATAAAGAGTTGAAGTTGTTGCAGCAGATCTGTAACAGTTGTACCATTAGTGTAGGGTCCAGCAGAAACTGCTGCATGACTAGCCCAACAGCTAGAAAACTTCTAGTTGTTGTCTCACAACAGTCAGCATGCAGCAGCTTAATAGCCCATGCACAACAGTCAGAAAACGGTCATAAAACGGCCAGTTTTCTCTAACAGCTAGAAAACGGTCATGGGATTTAATTCCCTGGACCATAACCCCAGCCACCATAGCCTATAAAAGGAGGGCTTGGATGGGTTTCCAAACCATCTCTCTCAACCCACTCCAACAAACCCATATGAACTGAGACAGTCCTCCACTCCTCTCTTATACTCCAGTAATTCCAGCAAGACAGTAAGGGTTAAACCTTTGCTTGAAGAACAGACCAACGGTGTAGTCTAAAATGGTTCAACTGAACCAGTGGCTGAATACTTAACCAGTGCAGTGGTCTAAATCACATATTTTCTTCTCTTTCTTTCTTCTGAAATTTTTTCTTTTATTGTATTTCTGCCAGATTGAGTGTAACAGAGTTCCAATAGGTGAGCCTTCGTGTTTGCTCAATGCAGACCCACACCAGGCTCATCGTATCTTAGAAGCGGTTTGCCTGTAACCTATCAGCATACTCAATTCACTTGAGAAGGGGCAAATAATGCTTTAAGGACAGCGTTTCAGACGTGCTTCAGCCTGTCCTTAGTTCTAATCATCGTGATTTTTTCGGTTTCCATATTTTACAGAAATATTTTATTCTGTATAATAACCAACCATCTTAAAGCGTTATTTCGATGGAAGCCGACAGTGTTTCATCCATCAAATTGATGAATCAGGACTTGATACGTCTTGATCGGTTCGACGGAACTAATTTTACGAAATGGGAAGACAAGCTGAAATTTCTTCTGACGGCGCTAAAGATATACTACATATTAGATCCAAATCTGCAAGCACTATCTGAAGCATCCGGCACAGACACACCTGAACAGGTGGTTGCCCGCACCAAATGAGCTGAAGACAAACTCTTGTATCGAGGACACATTCTGAACGCTCTCTCCGACCGCCTGTACGATCTGTACCAACAGACGTCATCAGTAAAGGAGATATGGGCCGCTTTGGAGTTCAAATACAAGGCTGAAGAAGAAAGAACCAACAAATTTCTCATCGCCAGGTATTTTGATTTCAACATGGTAGATAACAAATCGCTGCTGCCCCAAATCCAAGAACTGCAGCTAATAGTAAACAAAATCAAAGCAATCAAAATCGATCTTCCTGAATCATTCTGAGTCGGGGCTATAATCGCCAAATTGTCACCGATGTAGAAAGACTATAGAAAGAAGTTGCTGCATAAAACTGAGGACTACACACTGGAACAAATACAGAAACACCTCAGAATTGAGGAAGAATCTCGTAACCTAATCACGGGCCCACTTATCGAGATAAAAACTCATGTCTACCTTATAAAAAGGAGTCGTGTTTACTATGATTCTTCTTGAGTAGGCTTCCACATATTGTGAGCATCCATGGATGGTTCCGTCATCCGGCACCGAAAGTCCGCCTGTACTATAATTTTTCTGGATTCCAATCAAGACTTTTGATTTGATGAGGACCACATCGGATGGAGCATGCCCTAAAAATCTATTAGATTGGAAGATCCTAGTCATTCGACATAATCTATTGAAAATGGACCGTTGCTATATTTGTTCAGTAGATGTCCATTTGTAAGCTACAAAAAGAAGGGTTAAGATCTTCCAATCTAAACTTGCATGTGTAGAATTGGGAACCACGGACTAAATCCTTCAAATATTGTTCATAATAGTAGTTATTGTTGGATTTTTTTTTTTCAAAATAAAATAAAATAAAATAATTCATTTTATCCCTTAAATGTGATTGTTGTTGACTCTTGGTAAATAGCTGTAGTGCCTTTTTATAAAAATTAAATTCAAATGATGATAAAGGCTGCTATTCAATGAAAAGGCACAAATAGCATGATGATAAAGGGCTGCTATTCAATGAAAAGACACATAAATAGCTATGCATCTTTTCATGAAACGGATACGAAGTCTCTTTTAAGCTCATAAAATCTTATTTTCATGTCATTCCGACACCACAACAATTTCTACCAATCTTCTCTCTTTATTTTTGTTTTTTTCTTTTGAGTCATTTGAAAATTTACAGAATTTGCAAGAACTTTAGGAGGTAATTTATAAATATAAAAAAACAAGTCAAGATCTAAACTGAAAAAATAAAGAAATCAGAAGTGTACATTGTAAAAATATGTTTGAAGATGCTTTTGATTTTGCGATGACAGCTTCGTTTCTCTAATTTAGAAGAAGAAACTTAGGGATCAGTTGGCACCATGTATTTGAAGGGATTTGAGGGGATTTCAGATCCCCTAGTTGTTTGGCACCATATAATAATTGGGGGTTTCAAATGCAAGGGGTTTCAAATCCCTCAAAGAGGGGTTTGAAATATGTGGCAAGAGCTTAGATTACATCTAAAACAATTAGATTACAAATTGCATTACTATAATTTACTTTAATATGATGATCAATGTTGTCTAAACATTGTCCATTTAAATCAACGATTAAAAATCATTGGTTAGTCACTCAGACATGATCTTGTGCTTGTGGCCTATTCAATACTTGGAATTTCATCATTTTCGGGCAAATTATACAATCCAGTGGACTTATTACAACCATTATGTCAAACATTACATAAGTTCACCAATTAGATATACTAAAGTTGATTTGGTAATTAAATTCAAACCCCAGTGAATATACATGCATAGCTCGTTTTGAATTAAAGTTGATTCCCAATCCAAGGTGCCAAATAGAATAGGAGGATTTCTAATCCTGAGGGTTCTGAATTCATGCTCCCAAACGGACCCTTGTTGTATCCTAAAAGTAGGTTTGTTGTGATCTCACGGCAAACTAGTTTAGCTACTAATAATGTGTAAACATCACCTTAAAGATAACAACATTATAATGCAACTTATGTCTATTATTTAATATGTTTTTCTATGTTTCCGCATCTTTCATATGCCTGTCCTTGATCAGCTACAACTCATAAGAACTTCATTTGAAACTAGTTTTGAAATATAGAAATGATGGATGGTTTCGATGGAACCGTACATTGAACTTGATTGGATCAACAGTCAAAATCTATGTTAGAGCTCGTCTCTATGGCTGCGAAGGAATCATAGCACATTGAATTCTAGTATTATGACGTGTGATGTTACGTTCGTTCTTGCAAGTGAGACGGACAATGCCTTGACCAAGAACAAGTGTTTATTAAATAATATTCTGGCAGAGTCTAATGTTAAAATATCTGCCTCAAGTTAAACTACCCTAATTAGAAAAGTCCATTGTAGATTTGACATGGCCCAAAAGTCAAATTCATTGGATGATTTTGGCTGCCATGATTAGATATTTGTTTCTTGACTTTGGAGCATTTACTATAGGATGTTAGGTTAGGGCCAGATCTTAGTTAGCGGTAGCCCAGCCCTAGTCCCAGAAGCCTTGGCCTTGGACCCTAATGGGAGTCTGATCTGGCCTTTGCCATGGACCTACAAGGCTAGACAAGGACAAGATCTAAATGATCAAAGGTTAGAAATGAATTTAATCTGAGAATTTCTTTCGGATATCTTCATTCATTTTATAAGTGGTTTATATCAATGAAACATTACTCAAATTCAAGTCTAATGAGTGTTTTCAAACTACACATGTACGGTGAATAAAAGCGGCTCATGATTATCATTAAACCGTGCATTTTTGTGCCTGGTCCACTTGGTAATTGGACTAGGCCAACAATTTGGATGTCCTTGCTTAGGTCTACTCTAGCTAAAGCAATGGCCCTAAAGTCTAAGTGTAGGCCCAAGCCCTAGTCCTTCATTGGGAGATCCTAACCTTCAATGAATGGTTATCGGATAGGCTATTAGGAGAAATAAAGCAATGGGCCTAGGAAAATGTCAAAATTGGATTGCAAACATTTTTTCGGTCTCCCCTTCACCATTGGCCCATGACATCATTTTTCTACTTAAGTTTATCCATGGGCCCGAAAATTGATATCATGGGCCCACCATCAAGGGCTGTCATGCATTTACACTAATGGGGATTCTGTCTGAACCCCCTGCCGTTGTAAGCTAGGTAGGGCCCACTATGATGTTTGTGAGAAATCCACCCTATCCATCTGTTTTGTCGAACTCATGTTAGGACATATGAATGAAAAAAAGGCAGATCAAAAACTCAATGGGCCACACGGTAGGGAAAAAGTAGGGATAGAATGGCCACCTATGAATCACTGGTAAGGCAATAGAAGTTTTGGATCATGCTAATATTTTTGTGTTTTTAATTCATAGTAAGTAGAAATGAACTTACCAACGGTTTGGGTGGCATATAAACATTAGGGTAGACCCGGGGAGGTTTTAATTGTAGACATTTGCCTCCTCGCTCACTTTTTCTTGTTATGTGGTCTACTTGAGTTTTTGATTTACTTTATCTTTGAGACTCCTATCTCTCATAAACATCACGGTGGGCCCCACCTATGGGGTTGCAGGCAATCCACGTCCGAGACTAACCCCTCATAGGGTCTATATATACTCAGGCTTCAAATAATGCTTGGAACGCAAGCACTCATAAATTGCACAAGTGGGATATATTAAATATTGCACAAGTGGGATATATTAACTAAAATAAAACAGACTAGATTCTGCAACCCACTATTTCTAAGTTTCCATCCCAAGATCAAATTGGTTGAACGATCCT
The DNA here is from genome assembly GCA_021015155.1 of Magnolia officinalis. NCBI lineage: Eukaryota > Viridiplantae > Streptophyta > Magnoliopsida > Magnoliales > Magnoliaceae > Magnolia > Magnolia officinalis. The sequence continues at coordinate 55,770,214 of JAJHSJ010000008.1, forward strand.
AACCTCTGATTGGTGGGCACTTGTTTGTGGAAATAAGACTGTTGGATATTTTTCATTTTTAAATGTCCAATAAATGTCCACATTTAATTAGATAGTAAGGTAATTGTTAGAATATTGTGTGATCTTATTACCATACTTTGTGTGATCTTGTTATATTAGATTGTAAATCTCCAGTTATGTAATATTCTCTCTAGCTATGTAATATCTTGTATTTAGCACTTAGGATCTTTCTTACAACTATGCATATTTACTATCAATAGGTTGTAATCATACTATAAAGATGGTGTTCTTCCTTCAATACAATACACATTGAAATACAGAATTTCTACGACAATATCTCTTTTTCTCTTTATTTCTTCATGGTATCAGAGCCAAGTTCTTGTGGCCTATAAATTTTTTTTTTTTTTTATATAGCGATTGTTTGGCGTTCTTTTTCGTCATCTTCAATATGTCTCTATCTGCCTCGAGTCTTGATTCAATTGTTCGTCCTATTGATCTTATATTGGATGGATCCAATTATAGTCTGTGGGCTCAGAATATGGAAGTCTTTTTAAAAGGACGTCGGCTATGGCGTTATGTGACTGGAGCAGTCCCTCAACCTACGTCAGGAGACAGTGAGAAAGACGATGCCTTTGCATCTTGTCTGGAAGAGTGGGACAGTATTCACTACAAAATTCTGTCTTGGTTCATCAACACTTTTGTTCCATCCATTAATATTCTTCTTTCACGACTTGAAAATGCTAAAGTAGCCTTGGACTTTCTAGCAAAAAGATACAACTGCACATATGATGCTTCATTGGAGTTTCAACTGGAAGTTAAATTCTATCAGATGCGTCAAGACCGAGGTCAGTCTATTGCTGATTTTTATTCTCAAACTAATCATCTTTGGGAACAATTATCTGCCGCAGACCCTAAGTTGGAATGTTCTAAAGACATTCAAACGTTTGCCAGTTGACTTGATCGACAGAAGTTTATGCACTTTATGATGGCTCTTCAAGATGATTTTGAATCTACTCGAGCTTCTCTTCTTCACCGTCAGCCACTTCCAACATTGGATGCTGCAGTTGCTAAACTCATCTTTGAAGAAACTCGACGTTCCACTATGCAGATGAAATCTTCTGACATGGTTATGGCCACCGCTTCTCATGGTGCTTCTCAGTCTTCTGCTGGACATTCTTCCTCTCAATCCACCTCCAAGCCTGTTTTTGCAAGTGGTGTAAACGAACTGGTCATACCATCGATGAATGCCGCAAGTTCCAATATTCTAAGCAGCAAAGAGCTTCCCAACAGACAGCTGCGGTTGCTTCATCTGATCCTCCTGTACTTGAGACTCCACATCAGTCCACTTCTCTTACTGCAGCTGACGTGAAGGACTTAATTCACCAGGTTTTGACCCAATCCTCAACTGCCATGTCCGTCACCCCAGGTAAATCCCAGTGGTTTATAGACTCTGCCTGTTGTAATCACATGACATCTAATTCCACCATTTTCTCCCATAAAACAACTATCTCTCCTAATCCTGTCATATATACTGCCAATGGTTCTCATATGTCTGTTAATCATATAGGGTCTATTTATACCTCTAATTTATCTGTTGGTGATACTTACCTTGTTCCTAAGTTATCTTTAAACCTTCTTTCCGTTGGACAACTATGTGAGTTAGGTCTTGAACTGAAATTCTCTAACAAAGGTGTTGATGTATAGGATTCACAGACGGGTCAACTACTTGGGACAGGCCGTAAAGTTGAACGTCTTTTCGAGCTCTCATATCTGCAGCTTCCTTCTTCAACAACCACTTCCATGGCTGTTGTCACCATTACTTCCAGTTTATGGCATGCCCAATTGGGTCATGCCTCGCTTCCACGTGTCCAATTCTTGGCCTCTCAAGGTCATCTAGGATCAGTTAATTTTTAGTCATTTGATTGTGTTTCATGTCATCTTGGAAAACAAACACATTTGTTCTTTAATAAAAGTGAATCTTTTTCTTCTACACCTTTTGACTTAGTCCATTCTGATATTTGGGGTCCCGCACCGATTCTGACTGAGAGAGGAATCTCAGTATTTTGTTATCTTTGTAGATGATTATAGTCGTTATACTTGGATTTATCTATTACGACATCGGTCTGAACTTACAAATGTTTACCATAATTTTCACAAAATGGTACATACTCAATTTTCTTGTACCATTAAAACTTTTCGTTCAGATAATGCTATGAAATACAAAGATAAATCTTTTCTTACCCTTTTACAACAAAATAGAACAGTCTCTCATCATTCTTGTCCATACACTTCTCAACAGAATGGTCGAGCAGAACGTAAACATCGTCATATTCTAGATACGGTAAGAGCCCTTCTCATCTATGCTTCTCTTCCAGAACGCTTTTAGGGTGAAGCTGCTCTCACTGCTGTCTACACTATTAATCGTGTTCCCTCACCTATCATCCACAATAAAACTCCTTTTGAGCTTTTTCATGGTACAGTCCCTAACTATTCCTTTCTTCGAGTTTTCGGTTGTGTCTGTTTTTCACTCTTCCTACACATGAACGCACTAAACTAGAACCATGATTCAGACTCTGTTGCCTTCTTGGTTATGGTCTCACTCAGAAAGGTTATCGTTGCTATGATCCCATAGCCAAACGTCTTCGTATTTCACGTCATGTGGAGTTTGGGGAGCAGAAGATGTTTACGAGTCTTTCTCCTTTTCCACAGTCCTTTTCCAGTTATGCTCCTATTTTTACTGATCTATCTATTGCTTTAGTACCTCACCCCTCTGTAGAGATGCTAAGCTCCTCAGACGTTCATTCTACGGCTGCTCTTGATTCAACTAACACGTCTGCTGATCCTTCTGCTACGTCAACTGCCTCTGAGTCTGTCCAGGTACCTGCACTTCGTCACTCTACTAGAGTAAGAGCCCCTCCTTCTCATCTTCAAGACTATCATTATTTTTATGCCCTTGCCACTCTTCACGAACCACATACTTATCGTGAGGCTAGTACTGATCCTCTTTGACAAAAAGTTATGTCTGATGAACTATATGCTCTTACCAAAACTCATACTTGGGACCTAGTGGATTTGTCTTCCGGAAAGTCTGTAGTTGGTTGTAGGTGAGTTTACAAAATCAAGACTTGGGCAGATGGATCAGTGGAACGATACAAAGCTCGCCTTGTTGCGAAGGGTTTCTCTCAGGAGTATGGTATTGACTATGAGGAGACTTTTGCTCATGTTACTCGACTTACCTCTATTAGATCTTTGCTTGCGGTAGCTGCTGTGCGTCATTGGCAACTTTTTCAGATGGATGTCAAAAATGCCTTCTTGAATGGTGATCTTGTTGAGGAAATCTATATGCATCCTCCACCTGACTATGATCATCCTCCTCACAAAGTCTGTCGTCTTCGTGTTGATCTTTATGGTCTCAAACAGGCCCCTCGAGCCTGGTTTGCCAAATTTAGTTTTGTTGTTGCTCAACAGGGCTTTGTCCCTAGTGCATATGACTCTGCACTGTTTCTACGGACTACTGGTGCTGGTACTATTCTTATCCTTCTTTATGTTGATGACATGATCATTACAGTGAATGATCTCTCTGGTATTCGAGATCTTCAACACCTTCTGAGTCAGAATTTTGAGATGAAGGACTTGTGGTAGCTTAACTACTTCCTTGGTCTTGAGGTGACTTCTGGTTCAGATGGTTATTATCTATCTCAGGCTAAGTATGCTTCTGACTTGCTTTCCAAAGTAGGCTTGACTGACAGCAAAACGTGCACTTCTCCTCTTGAATATAATGTTAAGCTTCTCGTTACTGACGGTGAATCTCTTCCAGATGCTACTCTGTATAGGCAATTGGTCGGTAGTCTCATCTACCTCACAATTACTCGCCCAGACATTTCCTATGCTGTTCACTTGGTTAGCCAGTTTATGAGTGCACCATGCTCTACTCACTATGCTGTTGTTCTTCGTATCTTGCGCTATGTCAAGGGGACTTTGTTTCATGGTCTTCACTTTTCATCGCACTCATCTCTGGAGCTCCGCTCTTATTCTGATGCTGACTGGGCCGGTGATCCTACCGATCGTCGCTCCACTACGGGTTATTGTTTCTTACTTGATACTTCTCTCATTTCTTGGTGCAGCAAAAAACAGACTGTTGTTGCCCGATCCAGTACTGAGGCTGAGTACCGTGCACTTGCTAATACTACAACTAAATTTTTGTGGCTACGATGGCTTTTGACAGACATGGGTGTTTCTCAGTCGACTAGTTCCCCTCTTTATTGTGATAATCGGAGCGCCATTTAGATTGCTCACAATGATGTTTTTCATGAGCGGACCAAGCATATCGAGATTGACTGTCACTTCATTCGGCACCACTTCCAGCAAGGTACACTACATCTTCGATCCATCTACTCCGAGGATCAACTTGCCGATATTTTCACGAAGTCTCATCCTCCTGGTCGACTTCATGATCTTGTTTCTAAACTCAAGTTGACTTCATCATCTCGAGTTTGAGGGGGGATGTTAGAATATTGTGTGATCTTATTACCATACTTTGTGTGACTTTTTATATTAGATTGTAAATCTCCAGCTATGTAATATTCTCTCTAGCTATGTAATATCGTATATTTAGCACCTAGGATCTTTCTTACAACTATGCATATTTACTATCAATAGGTTGTAATCATACTATAAAGAGGGTGTTCTTCCTTCAATACAATACACATTGAAATACAGAATTTTTACGACAATATCTCTCTTTCTCTTTATTTCTTCAGTAATTAAATATGCCCATGATTCCACTGCTGGATATTTTTCATTTTTAACCGTCCAATAAACGTCCACATTTAGATAGTAAGGTAATTCAAGATGCTTATGGAGGAATCAATGGCATGTTTTGTCTGATGTTTGAAAACCAAGCAATTAAGAAAGAAGTGTTGTTTTTTTAATAAACTTTTGGAATGTCTGAAATTTGTTAATTTGATACATTTATCTGAATTCACGGAGGTAAGTAGGACGCTTGACTGTGGGCTCAGGGTGATATACATGTGCCTTAAATTTACCTTGTTTAGCCATTTTGACAGCTCATTTTTTAGATCATGCCCTAAAATGAGCTTTCAATACGGATGGATTGATGGACGGCATGGATGTAGTCACGTATATCATGGTGGGCCCAACAAACTGGGTCCCACACCCACCTTGAGAATGTGGATTGCCTACTGACATGCCAGTACTAGGTGGTGTTGTTTGCCCCGCCATAACATATGTGTTTTATCCACACCGTCCATTCATTTTTCTAGATCGTTTTAGGAAATGATGCAAGAGGAAGATTCAAATCTCACATGGACTACAGTATAGAAACAGTTGTGACTGAACACCCACCATTAAAAGCTTCATGGGATTACAAAAGTTGTGGACGAAGCTGATATTTTTGATTTCCCTTCTAGTTGCGTGTGACTTAATCGGTGGGTTAGATGGCAAATAAACATTAGGGCTTTAGAAAGTTTTTAATAGTGGTTGTTTAATCCTTATTGTTTTCTCGTGAGGTGGTATACTTGAGATTGGGATGTATCTCATTTTTGGGTTCATGACATAAAATGATCTGAAAAAAATAGATGGACAGCATATATAAAGCACATACATCATGGTGGAGCCCATACAACACCGTCCAGTAGCCACCTCACTACTTGCAGCATAGATAGGCAACCGAGCGGATCTCACAAATCCAGCCCCAGGATTGGATATTAACCCCACCAGGACCCAACAGGAGATGACAATCCTGCCAAATGCTTTTGGGGGCCTACTGTGATGCAAGTATTTTATCCACACCATCTATCTATTTTTTTCATACCATTTTAAGGCATAAAGACAAATTTAAGGCTCTAAATGGGCCACACTATAGGAAAAAATGGAAATCAAACACCTTCCACTGAAAACTTCTTGGGACCATAGAATGCTCTAATCAAGCTAATATTTGTCTTTTCCCTTATGGAGGTCTGTGTGACCTTATGAAGAGGCTAGGTAGCAAATAAACCTCACAGTGAATCCTTGGAAGGTTTCAATGTTGGTGGTCATTCAATTCTCCTTGCTTTCTTTGGTGTGGTCCACTTGAGCTGATGTGCTTACTTTTTAGCTAATGCTCTAGAATAATCTAGAAAAGGTGGTTAATGATGTGGGTCTAACACATAAATCATGCTAGGGTTTTAAAAATTTTCATACTTCAGGAGTTGGATTGTGCATCACGCAATTTGTGAGGAAGAGGAAAAATCTTCGTGCGAGTAATTTTGGAAAGAAAAAAAAAAAAGAATATATTAAGTATTCGCCATTAAGTCCAACCTCCATCACCAGAAATACTCAGAAAAAATCATTCAGGGATTCCCATATCATAACTTGTGATTTTACATTCTTCAAGTGGGGCGGACAACACCTTGCCAAGAACATGAGGTTATTTGATACCCTAGTAGAGCAGAATGTTAAATATCCATGCACATATAAATTGTACATGTGGAGAACATGTGCCTCAAGTTAAATTACCCTAATTAGTAACGCCCATTGTAAATTTGACATGGCCTAAAATTCAAATTGATTGGATGATTTTGGCCTCCCATGAATAGATATTTGTTTCTTAAATTTAGATTAAGGTGGGATTGTGTCGAGCCTTATCCCAGCCCAACCCGGCCCTAATCCCTGGCCTTAGCCCTATGGGAAGCTGATCTAGCCTTTACCATGGACTTGCAGAGCCAGAAATGACAAGATCTAAATTGTCAAAGTGATGCAGGGATGGATGTCTTTCTGATGTAGAGCGGGTTGCGGACAGTTTCATGGCCAAGATGGATCAGAAAAGGCCAGGTCGATGACAGAAGTGATCCGGACCATCGGACCTTAGATCGGGCGTATCTCGCAATCTGGAATGAGTTACCTGACGTAAAATATATTATTTTCGGGTAGAACGAGCTACTTTAGCCAACCAACCCAGCTACGCCAGGTTGCGACACTCGGAATTGCGAGAAACCCCTGGATCGACGATCGTTTCCTTGTTTTAATTTCGTTTTTACTATAAATAGTAAGTTTTAGTTTGATTATAACTCTTCATCCATCGGGCTTAAGGAATTTCGTCCAATGTGAAAAGAGCTTAGAATAATTAGGAGAATGGTTTGGTGAAGCCAAATAGGACACTTACTATTTTTGGCCGAAAATCTTGCGCATTAGTAGACATCACGACCGTCTATAAATAGTAAGTTTACTATTTATAGTAAGTCGCGATTTCTAGGAGTTTTAGTTGTAGTTTGATTCTGATTTCTTTCCCATTGCTTGGTACCCTTATTTAAAGGGTTGTGAACTCGTTTTTATTCATTCATTAATCAAGTTCGAATTTATTAGAATTTATTTCTATTTTATGCTTTCTTTCCTCGTGGATTTGAGAAGTCTCTGTGAGGAGTCCAGAGAAGTTCCGTGGATTCGGAATAATTATCCTCTTGAGGAAGACAGTGCTCGACCTCACGTCCTCCCCTGCGTCACTTTCTCAGGAGATAAATATTATCAATCCATGGAGCTTCTATAGACTCCTCATTAAGATTCCTCGAATCCACGAGGAGGTAAAGAAAATATAAATAAATTCTAAATAAATTCCAAATAAATTGATTGATAAATGTCTAATTTGTATGTGTCCCTGTTACACCATAAATAAAATAAAAAACCAAAATTCGTAATTACCAAAAATAATAACATTTTAACTTTAATAAAAATCCTAATTCTAGTAAAACTCTTCTAAAGCTTAATTTCTAAAAATAAAAATTCTAAATAAACTTTTTCCAGAAGAGTTCTGGTATGATTACAAGTTATTTCTAAAAAAGAAAAAAATAATAATCTAAAACTCAAAAATAGGAAAATATTAAAAAAATAGAATTAGTAAAATTAGTAAACTTTTTTAAATTTTCGTTTTAAGCTCAAAGCACATGTTTTCTAGATAAACGGCCAGACATGACCCACTTGAATAAGTCGTTCACCTTGATAAGTTGTGCACCCCTTAACAATACCTGGATCAAAAGTTATGGCCAATTTATAGCTGACTTTCTTTGGATCCAACCTTGCTACAAATGTTCAAAATGAAACCTTCTTTTTTTTTCTCTCTTTTTTTTTTTTTTTTTTTTTTTTTTTTTTTTTTTTAAGAAGGTATAATTATCTTTAAACCAAACCTTTCTTCTTCTTTTTTTAATGGCCTACAATTTTTTTCACACCCACATAAATTATCTTTACACCAAACATTTCTTCTTCTTTTTTATGGCCCATTTTTTTTTCACACCCACACACTCATGTCGTAGTGGGATTTCACCACTCACCGGTACTCGAACTCTTGACATGGTGTTGAAACTCTTATGAGTCTACCACGGGGCAAGAGTATGGTGATTAAAAGCAGCCTATAAATTATCTTTAAACGAACCGGTTCTTTCTTTCTTCTTTTTCCTTTGTTTTTTTGCCCCACTTGCTAATTGGAGTGGGCTAACAAGTTGGATGTGTGATTAGCTAGGTCCACTCTAGCTCAAGCAATGGGCCTAGAGTGTAGGTGCAGGCCCAAGCCCAATCTGCCCAGCCCATTGCCCACCCCTAATTGACTGCTTCTACTTGGGTCATTCACGAGATGCACACCAACCAACCGTTTTCCATCATATGATCAGTGGTTTTTATGTTGTGATCTTTTCAGTGGGGCCCATGATCTGGACAGTGCAATTTCTGTGGTGTCGATTTTTCCTAAATAGCTTGGCGGAAACACGTTGAATCTGTATTTCGGTTGGCATTTTTCTTCTTTCCTCACCATACTTTCTGGATACTTTCTGTCTTTGCCAGTGTTGATTTGATGGACCTAACAATGGTGTGGCATTCTAAAAGAAATATCGTATATGGGAAGATCCTTACCTTCAATGAATGGTTATCAAATAGGCTATTAATAGAAATAAAGGGTCCCCCTGAAAATGTCAACTATTAGGCGGCTGAGATTTTTCGGGTCTCCCCTTCTACCGGTGGCCCATGACATTAGCTTTCTGCACAAGTTGATCCATGGCCCACTAGGCAGGGCTGCAATGCATCGAGACTAATGGATGCGGATTGCTTGCCAACCGGCTGCGGTCCTGAGCTAGGTGGGGCCCACTGTGATGTTTGTGAGAAATCCATTCCGTTCATCTGTTTTGTGAGATAATGTTAGAACATGAGCCTAAAAATGAGGTAGATACAAAACTCAAGTGGGCAAACAACAGGAAAAAGAGGAAAAGGTGAGGATCGAATGGTCACCGTTGAATCATTCATGGGGCCACAGAAGTTTGTTCTGGGTCAGGTTAATATTTTTATGTCTATGAAGGTTTCAACTGTAGGCATTTCCCTCCCCAACTTGTAAATGTTGTATGGCCCACCTGAGTTTTGGATCAGCATCATTTTTTGGTTCATGTTCTAACATGAGCTGGAAAATTTTGGATCTGCATCATTTTTAGGTCGATGTCCTAACATGAGCGGGAAAAAGGTTGAACGGAATGGATTTCTCATAAAGTTCACCGTGATATATTGCCTCAAATAAAACATACTAGATTGTGCAGCCCCTATGGCTAAGTTGCAATTCCGAAATCTAATTGGTTGAACAATCCCAACCTCTGATGTGTGGACACTTGCTCATGGAAATAAGACTGTTGGATTTTTTTTTATTTTATTTTTAACTGTCGTATAGATGTCTACATATCTGATAGCTGGATGAATAAATTGTTAGCTTCAATTCGGACCTGTGGCCACACTATAATACTTAGACGAGATTTGATCACATGTGTTGCATGTATGCATGTCAAAATGAACTGAAGGCATTGTGACCTCAATCGTAAAAATAGATAGTTTAAGACTGAATTTAAAAGATCGGCTATCTATTTAATCACTAATTATAAGGGATTATACAATTTGAGAAGGAGAGGATTAGTATTTTAGATGAGTTCTTTTTGTCTTGAAAGCAAAGACTTTTTATTACAACAGTGATCGCTTGTATCATTTAATAATAATACAATACTTAAAAGTAAAAAAGCAAGGCTTTATCCCGATTTTATTAAATTGATAAAGAATCTACTATAATCGGCAAGTAAATAAAAGGAAGGTGGAGAATAAAAATTATCCACGACAATTTGAGCTGGCAAAGCAATTGTGTATGGTTAATGATCGTATAAACCTTGGTAGTCATAAGACGGTCATGGCTTGGTCAACTAATTATGGCCTAGTGAAATTGCTAAGTAAGAACTAAGGTACTTAGGACAAATAGATAAATTAATCCAAACCTATTGTAATGATGCATTGGATAGAATTGGATGGAGACTACATGAAAATTATGTTAATTGATTTGAAGTTGTTACAACATTGTGTTAGATAAAAGTGAAAAGACTAAACTAAATTAGATTAAGATAAGTGTTCATATAAGACAAAAAGATAAGATAAACAGTGCTTTACTGAATGAGAGTGACAGTGTTTTACTGAATAAGAGTTTATAAGGATTGGCAAGGGCTAGAGTTCTTTATTCTCTACTACTTTTATAGATTTGGATAGCTAATTGCTCTACATATAATATCTTTATTATACGGGATTAATTGACCAATTCATTAGTAGTCTTGCCCTACTGCAATTTTAATTCCTAACCGCTTTCCTATGCATTCTCCTAAAAGCTGTGTGTTATGAATAACCGCACACACACCCAGGGGAATTTTACCACCAATGGTACTCGAACCCTTGACCAGGAGTTGAAACTCTTGAGAGTCTACCACCCGAGCAAGAATAAGGACCCTGTGATGAATGCCCTTGATGAGGACATCTTTCGTTCCGCTCTCTTCCTACTGATCTATGAGCATCCCGTCCAAATATTCCATACAAGGGTGATGACACATGGCAGTATCTCAACCGTTAGATTTAGTTATGATAGATTGGGTGTAAACGCAAATATAAACTTAATTTTTCGTTTATATACACCTAAATGGGTACAATGAGTTGGACAATTTAATTTAACTACTTTAATGCGGCATGTGCAATTTCTCAGTGCCTATTCAATGATCCATCACATTACGCTAGAGTATCAAAGTTTTCTAATTTTCCACTATAAGTCATGGTGCTCCAATTTCAATTGATCACTTGGACGGGAATATTGATCAATCTAACCGTTCCTTGAGTTTAGAACACTTTTGATGGGCTACTAAGCAAAAATAACACCATTTGAATGTTCCAATCCATCTTGATTTTGGCATTTTTTCTATAGCCATTCTTTAGAGATCAAATTGTTGATTAGACCTCGTTTTGTATGAAATATATTAAGGTCCATTAATCAAATGGTTAGGATTGGTCAAATGATAGCCCATGAAAACTGTGTTGGACCTGATGAACGGTCTGGATCATTGGTAAATATGACAGCGTAAGTATCTTGATGCAACTAAGACCACTGTAACTTGGAGTGCTCTAAAAACATTGGAGTATCTCTCTTGCATTATAGAGGTATATCAATGGACACGGTGAAGAATTGCTTGTCCAGCCCGGACGATTTTTCTGATGCAGGCTTGAAATGGCCCATCTGACCGACTTTCATTCACATGTCTGGATTTGATCCATATTGCCACGTGTATGGTTTAAGATGGGAGGTTGTTAGGTCACGGCAACTCTAATTAGCATTGATTGGGTATTCCGTGTTAGGAAGGAGGCTACGAGTGTAAAAGTTCCATCCACACTGTCTATCTATTTTGTCATAATACAAAGTCCGAAAATGAAGTAGATTCAAGGCTCAAGTGGACCACACGGTACCTCATTTCAGCACTGAGGTCTTGGTATCAATTCCAAGTGGGGGTGGCTATAGTGAAGTGTGAAGTTACAGTGGGTGTACTAACAAGCTAACCCCAAAAAAATAATTAAAAATAATAATAATAATAATAAAGAAGGAAAAGTAAAAAAAGTGGACCACAAGATGGAGATTAAACACTTACCGCTGAAATTTTTTAGGAACTGTTGATGTCAAAATCTGGAAGACCCTCCGCTCCTCGAATGGACCCTGGTCCTACACACAAAAGGTGAGAAAAGGAGACCCTGGCTAGGCCGAGGGACCCTCCGATGCCTAAGTCAGGTCAAGGGAATCAGGGTCTAAGTTGGAAAGATAGAGGGAGAGTTTAAGATGTTGCGTACCTGTAGCAATGGTGTCCTTGTGTATTTATACTCAGTCATTGAATGGTCCGGATCCGATAATCACAACACGATTCCCTCAATCAGAGAGATTTGAAGATCATGGGGATACTACGCACAATCCAAGGATCGCGTAATATATGATACGCGCATCGTGCGTATCGGCGAGCGACATTATCGGCCTCGTCCTCTTATGGTAGTTTCTAAGTTCATCTTGAGGGACGTCCGTCTCAACCTCCGCCTCGGAGTATGGAGTCGGTTCGGACCTTCCAATAGGTAGTGTTTCCAACTATCAGAAATGGGCCTTCATTGACCTTTGTCTGGGCCAAGTGGCCGCGATTCCTCCGATCGGAGTAACATGTTTGATGATCGGAGAGAGAACATGTTTGATGATGTTTGATGATCTTATGGTAGTTTCTAAGTTCGTCGTGAGGGACGTCCGTGTTTAATGATGTTTATGATGTTTGATGATCCTTGGATTGCGCGCATCATAAAGATCTTTATGATGTTTGATCTTTATGAGGACGTCCCTCAAACATCATAAAAATCGACATCATCATAAAGAGGGCCCGGGATTTATGATGTTTGATCTTTATGATGTTTGATCAAACATTATCAAACATGTCATGAGGTACGTCCGTGTTTGATGATGTTTATGATGTTTGATCTTTATGATGTTTATGATGTTTGATCTTTATGATGTTTATGATGTTTGATCTTTATGATGTTTGATGATGTTTATGATGTTTGAACTTTATGATGTTTATGATGTTTGATCTTTATGATGTTTGAGGGACATCCGTGTTTGATGATATTTATGATGTTTGATCTTTATGATATTTGAGGGACGTCCGTGTTTTGATGTTTGATGATCTTTGATGATGTTTGATGATGTTTATGATGTTTGATCTTTATGATGTTTGATGATAATGTTTGATCTTTATGATGTTTGAGGGACGTCCGTGTTTGATGATGTTTATAATATTTGATCTTTATGAGGGACGTCCGTGTTTGACGATGTTTATGATGTTTGATCTTTATAATGTTTATGACGTTTGATCTTTATGATATTTGAGGGACGTCTGTGTCATAATACATGATCTTTATGATGTTTGATGATCTTTGATGATGTTTGATGATCGGAGTAATATGTTTGATGATGTTTGATGATAGTAGTAGTAACATGTTTAATGATGTTTGATGATCGGAGTAACATGTTTGATGATGTTTGATGATCTTATGGTAGTTTCTAAGTTCGTCTTGAGGGACGTCCATCTCAACCTACGCCTCGGAGTATGGAGTCGGTTCGGACCTTTCAATAGGTAGTGTTTCCAACTATCAGAAATGGGTCTTCGTTACCTTTGTCTGAGCCAAGTGGCCGCGATTCCTCCGATCGGAGTAGCATGTTTGATCGAAGTAACACGTTTAATGATGTTTGATGACCTTGTTGACTGCCTCTACTTGAGATGATGTTTGATGACCTTGTTGACTGCCTCTACAAATGGAGTTTCTACTTGAGATGATGTTGATGACCTTGTTGACTGTCTCTACTTGTCCGTTCGACTGGGGATGTCGAGGAGAAGAGTATGCATTCATGATGCTGAGTCCTCTGCACATGTTTCGAAATTTGTCGTTATCGAACTGTTGGCCATTGTCTGACACGATGGTTCGCGGAATCCCGAATCGGCAGATGATATTTTTCCAGACGAAGTCAATCACCTTCTGCTCTGTAATTTTGGTGACCGGTTCGGCCTCAGCCCATTTGGTGAAGTAATCCACAGCAACAATGACGAATTTGACTTGTCCTTTCCCCGTAGGTAGAGGGCCGATAATGTCGATTCCCATTGAGCGAATGGCCAAGGGCCGCTCATAGGGGTCATTTCTTCTGTCGGTATCCTCGGCACGACCACAAATCGCTGGCATTTATCGCATTTTCGGACATAATCTTTGGAATCCTCATTGATAGTTGGCTAGAAATACCCTTGTCTGAGTATTTTCAGGGCCAAGGCCATACTGCCGGAATGATTTCCGCAGATTACTTCATGAATTGTTCGCATTACGTATTCCGCTTCATCGACTCAGAGACACCTGAGGTAGGGCTGAGAATGTCCCTTCTTGTACAAGATACCATCTAGGACGATGTATCGAACTGCTCGGACTTTGAGCCGCCTGGCTTCCAATCTGTCCGAGGGAACCTATCCTGTCACGAGATAATTAAGATCGGATCCATCCAGCTCAGACTCGCTCGAACTGGGTTGACTTCTTTCTTTTTTTGCTGATGCTTGGTTGTTCCAGAAATTCAACGGGGATGATTCACGGGATCTTCCCCTCCACAGCTGAGGCGAGTCGCGCTAGGGCGTCGGCCCATGAGTTTTCCACCCTCGGGATTTGATGGATCGTGCAGTTCTGAAATTTCTCGATCAATTTTATTGCCTCATCAAGATAAGTCATCATCCTCGTTTCTTTAGCTTCGTACTCGGCAAAGATGTGATTTACTACCAGCTGAGAGTCGCGTCGGACTCGAAGAGACTGGACGCCTAAACTTACTGCCAGTCTAAGTCCGGCTAACAAAGCTTCATATTCCGCCTCATTGTTTGAGGCTTTGAATCTCAATCTGATTGCGTATTGAACGGTTATGGAGTTGGGTGCGGTCAAGACGATCCCGGCCCCAGCCCCTTTAACATTGGATGACCTGTCCACATAGAGTACCCATCCTGGATCTGATATTGCTCTTTGATTGCTCGAAGGAGTGGGCAAACTTGCTTCGACTTCGGCATCGATTTTTTCGGCGCTTGCAGTGAATTCAGCAATAAAGTCGATCGGCTACGGCCTGCCCTTTGATTGTTGTCCTCGAACGAAACTGAATATCGAACTCACCGAGCTCGATGGCCCACTTAGTTACCCGACCCGACACCTCGGGCCTCTGGAGAACTTGCCTGAGAGGGGAATCGGTTAACACAATTACCGAGTGAGCTTGGAAGTATGGGCGTAACCTCCGAGCTGAAATAACGAGGCTAAGTGCCAGCCTTTCCAGGGGTGAGTATCTCGTTTCTGCCGGCACCAAAGCTTTGCTCACGTAATAAACAGGGTGTTGCTTGCCTCCAACCTCCCTAATCAGAGCCGAGCTGACGGCCGAGGTTGAGACTGCGAGGTAGAGGAATAGGGGCTCGCCTTCTTCAGGTTTGGACAGTAGAGGGGGTGAACCCAAGTATTGTTTCAGCTGCTGGAAGGCTTGCTCGCACTCCGGCGTCCATTCTGCCTTCTTATGACCCTTCAATTGCTGGAAGAAGGGGAGGCACTTATCCGTCGCTCTGGAAATGAAACGTCCGAGCGCTGCGACTCGACCCGTGAGGCATTGTATATCCTTGACGGTTCGGGGCGAACTCATGTCGAGGAGCGCCCTGATTTTATCTGGGTTCGCCTCAATACCCCTTTGACTGACCTGGAAGCCGATAAATTTTTCCGATCCGACTCGAAAACGCACTTTGTTGGGTTCAGCTTCATCTGGTATTCTCGGAGGATGACAAACGTTTCTCCGAGATCCGTCAGATGATCGGCTGTTTTGATACTTTTTACTAGCATATCATCGACATATACTTCCATTGTGCGTCCGATCTGTTTGGAAACATCTGGTTTACTAGCCTTTAATACGTAGCCCTAACGTTTTTCAGGCCAAATGGCATGACTCGGTAACAGTAGAGCCCCTTGCTTGTGACAAAGGTAGTCTTTTGCCTGTCTGGGGGATGCATCGCAATCTGATTATATCCGGAATAGGCATCCAGGAAAGAGAGCAACTCATGCCCCGCTGTGCTGTCCACCAGCTGATCGATTCGAGGCAGCGGAAAACTATCTTTCAGGCAAGCTTTGTTCAGATCCGAGTAGTAATCTACGCAGACCCGTCATTTCCCATTGGTTTTCTTTACGAGGACTACATTTGCGATCCAATCGGGATAATGCACTTCTTCTATAAATCCTGCGTTGACCAGGATGGAGACCTCGTCAGCTATTGCCTCATACCGCTCGGTATCAAACGACCTTCTTTTCTGCTTGATGGGTTTATGATTTGAATCCACATTTAGCCTATGAACCTGACTTCCAGGGAAATCCCGGGCATATCTTGGTGAGACCATGCAAAGACGTCTCTGTGCTGCCGCAGGAACGTTAGGACTTCGTGCCGTTGTTCAAGATTCAGTGACGTCCCGAGTTGAACCGTTCTGCTCGATCAGCTTCATCAAGAGGTACTTTCTCTAGGTCTTCTATGGACGAGCACTCCACAGGCCCTCTGGGGTCTAGGACGTTGATGAAAAGCGTCTGCTTAACTGATCCCTTCTTTACCGCCACCGCATAACATCTCCGAGCTTCTCGTTGATCGACTCAGAGGTAGCCTATCCCGCCTTCAGCAGGGAATTTCATCATCAGGTGGTAAGTAGAAACGACCGCTCTCATTGTATTGAGAGAAGGTCTGCCCAGGATAACATTGTGTACAGACGGCACATTGACAACTAAGAAGTCCACCATAAGTGTGACTTGATGTTGTCCTTCTCCCGCAATTACTGGGAGGGAAATAACTCCTTCGAAAATCACCCTCTCTCCGGCAAAGCCATGCAAAGGAGTCTGCACAGGTCTGAGATGAGACCGCAGAATCCCCATTCTTTCAAAAGCCTCAGAGTAGAGTACATCAGCCGAACTCCGGTGTCGACTAAGATACGGTACACTTTGCGATTCGCTATAGTCATGGTGACTACTAAGGCGTCATCGTGTGGGTGTTGAATCCTGCGCACATCTTCTTCCGTGAAAGTCAGAGTGTACGGACTGACTCGAAGTTCCTTATTGGGCCGTTCGGCCAAATGGACGTAGTGTTCTGGCTCGGACTTCCGGGAGTGAGCCTTTCGTGCCCTATTCGAATTTCCCCCAGACGATCCCCCGAAGATAGTGCGAATTTCGGCGGGCTCTTCCGCGGCGTTTTTTTTTGCTGCTTCGCTCTTTCCTCTCTCCGAGGGGCTTTTCCTTCCTTTGTGTATCGATGCAGGTGTCCTTTCCGAATGAGAGCTTCAATCTCATCCTTAAGGTCAACACAATCATCCGTGTTGTGGTCGTGGTCACGATGGAAACGGCAGTACTTGCGTCTGTCTCGATGATCCGGATCGGCTCTCATACAGACGGGCCAGTTGAATAACTTCTCTCCTCGGATGTCCAGTAAGATCTGTTCGGTGGATGTGTTAAGGGGGGTGTAGGAGCAGAATTTTCCTTCTGGTCTCCTGCTCGGGCGAAGATCGCGAGAGGTGCGTTCATCGGTCCCTCTGTTAGACGTATGAGATTCCTCGTTCCTGAGCCTCTTCCCCTTACCATTCGGCTCGGTCACTTGGACACTTTTACGGGCATTGGTGAATTCTTCTGCGTTGGTATACTTCTGAGCTCTGGCCACAAGTTCAGCCAGTGTCTTTGGTGGATTCTTCCTGTTAGAGAAGGTGAATTTGCCTTCTTTCAAGCCACTGAACATAGCGGCGAGGGCTATTTTGTCATCATAATCTTTCGCTAGTAACGCTTCCTCGTTGAAGCGAGCGATGTAATCCTTCAGCGACTCCTTTAGTCCCTGCTTGATAGTGAGTAAGTGAGTGTTGGGTTTTTGACTTCTCTTACCGCTGATGAACTGGGTTAGAAATAGTCGGCTCAATCTGCGAAGGAGCTGACGGAGTTTGGTTTGAGTTGCCGATACCAAATCCGAACGGATCCCGTTAGTGTAATCGAGAACCCTCGGCACATCATTGCATCCGTCACTGTCTGGATCTTCATTCAGGAGCGATAGACTTCTACGTGCTTGGATGGGTCCCCAGATCCAGAATATTAAATGACGGGAGGTATCCGGAACCTCTGAAGCATCACCTCGTTCATGATTTCTGAGGTGAAGGGAGGTTCAGTCTCTTCCATCATTGCCTGGATGGCAGAGGGAACTGACGTTTGTTGCTGTTTTTTCTCCAGAGCTAAGTACTTGTTGTTGAGCTCCTCAAAAC
>JAJHSJ010000008.1:55788480-55853083 GCA_021015155.1 Magnolia officinalis
ATGGGTGGGCTGGATTGTGAATCACATCTCGGTGGGCCCCCAAAAAAAAATTAAAAGCAGCAGCGCTGCTGTTGCAGCAGGACGCAGGCAGTCGCTGCCTGCATGGGTGGCGGCGGACGGGCTGGGCCCTCAGGGCCCAGCTGTGGGCCCATCGTGGTGCGTTTCGACCATCAGCACTGTGCATTTGATGGTCCCCCTTTAAATTATGGGGTATCCCAAAAATCAGCCGCAACGGAACTCAGGTGGGCCATATCATCTAAATCATGTGAAGACATGCCTAAATCATATAAACACTTGGTGGGGCCTACCTGAATTTCTGATGTGGCTGAAACTTGGTCTGAACCCTCAGACAGGTGGGACACACATAATGTCTGGGCTGGATTTGTGAACCACACTTCGGTGGGCCCCACCCACCTAGGTCCAAGTGGCCTTATAAACGGTTTGGACGGTATATAAACATTACAGTGGGCCCTGCCCAGGGTCCACGTGACCTCGTGAGTAGGTCGGTTGGCAAATAAACATTATGGTGGGCTCACTGGCCGTGGGCCCAGGTCACGTGTGACCTTATAAACAGGTTTGATGGCAAAATGAATATTATGGTGGGCCCCCTATTCATGTAGCCTTATCAACAGATTGGATAGTAAAATAAACATTATGGTGGGCTTCACATGTGGCCCACTTGGATGCATATGGGCCCATGTACTTAGGCCCATCTTGATGTATTTTTTTTGGGCCCATTATTAAGGCCCTCTTGGATATTTATGGGCTCATGTATTTAGGCCCATCTTGCATGTATATAGGCCCATTATTGAGGCCCACTTTGGTATATATATGGGCCCATGTATGTAGGCCATCTTGATGTGTTTATGGGCCCGTTGTTGGGGCCTACCTTGATTTATATATAGGCCCACATTATGAGGCCCATTTGAGGTATTTGTGGTCCATTGTTGAGGCCCACTTGGATATATATAAGGCCTATGTGATTAGGCCCATTTGATACACATAAAGTTTATGTGATTGAGCTCATTTTTAATGCATTCTAAGGCCCATGGGTAATGACTCATTGCAATGAACCTAAGGCCCATTGGTGAGGCTCATTAAGGTGGCCCACTTGATGAATATAAGGCCCATGAGATACGGCCCATTTGATGCATTTGAGGCCCGGTGGGATGTACCTAAGGCACATTACAATGTGTGATTCCGCCATGATTTATTTAATGGTATTTGAGGTGAGCCGAGCCTTGGGGACAATGTTGGTTTGGCGTCCACATTGTACGAGTAATGTTGGTTCGATGTCCACATTATAACTCTCCCTAAGGCCACTGATAGGCCCGTATCTGTTTCATGTAGGTCATCTAGGCCCATCTTCATTGAGAGGATAGTTTATTGCTTTATAACATGTTTAGCACAGCCCCATGATTCATGATCATACGCATCATATGTATGCTTGAGATGAGGAGTGTCTGATCATAGCATATGCCTTCGGGCAGACTGTTTACGGGCTCCCTGATCGGCGGAATTGCCCAACATGAGCGCGTGCTTCATGCAGGATGGTTGCATGATTGGTAGTGTGGTCATGCACTTGCATCTGTATGATTGAGATATGCCCTAGCGACATCAGGGCCATAGCCTCCACAGATATATCGTGGGTGGCTGGTTGAATACCGGAAAATCTTGTTCCAAGCAATTGGGGCGCCATAGATGTCCCTGGGTGAGAGTCTCTGAACCCGATGGTATCAGAGGATGACTCCAGTGTCGAGACCGAGTGGATATACGAGCGCACGAGGGCTGAATACCATGAGGCCGCATCTCCCACTGTGTCGTGGTCGGTTGGAAAGGGGTGTGGCCTTACTCGCCCGAGAGCAGGGGGCATTACTAGGCTGAGTTTGACCAGCTCGAAAATGGGTTCTCTATCGACGTGCCGGATAGGTATTGGCTGACTATTGGCCAGGCGGATAGTGAGGTTTCTTACGCTCACTTGGACTGTGCTGCTTGGAGAGAGACAGTGCCATTTGGAGTGTACTGAACCCCGGTGTTTATCCAGACTGAGAACTGTATTGACATGAGGATTTGGATGAGATTGGCATGCTTGAGCTGCATCTTGCATCGCATGGTCTTGGTATGGCCGATGCATTCATATCTTGTACTATATAGCCTTGGTACGGCTGGTTGCATTTACGTACTCATCAGCACTATTCCGCATTACTCTGACCTTGCATTCTGAGCACGCTCATATTGCCCACACACTTACACCACCCTCTAAGCTTTCTATAAGCTTATGCACCATTGATGCGTGCAGGTGACGTCAGGACGCAGCTGTAGTCTCGTCGCAGTTGGAGTGTGCCGCCGAGCTTTTGGAGTTTTGATATTACCACTATCTTGTATTTCCCTTTATACGCACTGTACTCAAAGTTTTTGATCATAGTGGATTTTGTGATGGTGTTCTTGTGGTTATTGTTCGTGGGTTATGCTTGGTTATGCTCATTACGAATCAAATTGATATAAGAAATCCTCCTTGTAGCATCCCAGGATCGGAACCTGGTATATGGGTGCCGGGACCGAGAATGGGGTACTACGGAGGCTGTCGGCGCCGGATTCGGCGATCGAGAATTTTGTGAGCCCGGTCTCCGAGTTCGGGGTGTGACATAAGGTTAGGGTTAGGGTTAGGTTTTAGGTTTAGGGGTTCGGTATAGGGTTAGGTTTGATATTTAGCTCGGTTGAACCCGAGGCAGGCCGGACGCACCACAATGAGCCTGACTGCACCACACCCAAGCCAGGGCACAGTGAGCTCGACTTCACCGTAGCTGAGCCAGGCCAGGCACACCACACCCGATCAGAGTAAGCCCGAACGCAACACAGCAAGCCCAGGTCGCTCCCGAGTCCGCCCGGACGCACCACAATGGGCACAGGCTGTTCAAAGCCATCCATTTGATGATTTATTTAATTAAAACAATAAAAAATAAAAAATACCTGAAATTGAGCCGGATGGGTGTTGTTGTGCGGACGGGGGGGAGAGAGAGAGGATGAGGAGGAGAGGAGGAGGAGGACTGGAGGATCTTGAATTAGTAAGGTGGACGGATGGGTGTTGTTTTGCGGATGGGTGGAGGAGAGAGAGAGAGAGAGAGGAGGAGCCAGATGAGTGCTGATGTGCGGCTATGCCGGAGTAGGGGGCTCGGGATCAAGTTGCGAGCGGTGACCGGCTGGTAGGATTAGGGTAGAGAATGGTTTTTTTTATATAGTACCCGATAATCGGATCGAGTCAGGTTTCAGATCAGGTCGAGTCCAATCGAATCAAGTTTTAGTTCAAGTAGGGTTGAGTTACTATGTAAATCGAACTCAACTCGGTCGGGTTTTCGGATCGAAATAGGGCTACTTGATCCAAACTCGACTCTGCCATTCGGTTCGGGTTGAGTCGGATGAGTTGAGTCCACCAAGTCGAGTCGCCCCTTGCCCAACTCTAATCACCACTGTTTCATGTGGCATGGTCCACTTGATAATTGAATGTGCTTTATTTTTTGGATAATACCCTAAAATGATATGGAAAAACAGATGGTGGGCCCATGGTAACCCCATAGTAAGGCCCACACCATTTTGGGTAAGGATTGGGCTTCACCAAATTCCCCATGAGGGATTATAAATTAAAATATCTCTTAATTATGATCTTATAAAGGCGAGCCATTAATATTTTAGTCCATTGAATGTTATTCGGTCTTTTCCAAGATAAAAATGCATTTTTGTCAGTCATTTTCTCTTATGGCGGCAGCTTTCCACGGAAGTCAAGAGGGCATTTTGAGAATGGGATGTGGGCCACAGTAAATCAATAGTTGGGGTCACTCGTCGGGCTATCTGATCCGTTCACTTTCATCGGACAATTGGGAACCCATAGTACGGTCATTTAAGAATAAAATTTTAGAACTATGTGTGGCCTATAATTACATTAATGTTGTATGTTAATTTCAAATTTTTTCCCCTGATGTAGTTCATCTGTTATTAGAGTTGTACATGAGTCAAATCAAATCGAGCTTGGCACAACTCGGCCAGTAACTAATCCCAACTCGAACTCGGATCAGCTCGGTCCTCGAGCCTGACTGGCCAGCTCGGCTCAGTTCGTTCAGCAGCTCGGCTAGTTTGAGCCGAGTTTGAGCCTATGCGACATTTTCTCAAAACAAAGCTCCTCTTCAAATTGTCATATAATATATATAGTGATTTGTTTCGTATCCATTCCTTCCTTGCCACTAGCCGATCCTCAGAGAATGTATGCACTCAAACAACACTTCATTAAGTCATTTCATCAAACGCTTAGCGATTAACATCAATATCAAAATCATCGAGTCACTGAGCTGATTCGATCTGAGTCAATTCTAGCTTAGGTTCGATTTGAGTCGAGTCAAGCTCAAACTCGACTAAAAAAAATTCTATCTTAAAAAATCAACACGACTCGGTTCGAACTGAGTTTCGAACCAAGTCGAATCGAGCTTTTTTGAGTCGAGTCGAGCGAGTTAATTAAGCTAACTCGTTTCGTGTACAACTCTATTTATGATGAATTTTTTTTCCTTAAACTTCAGTAGATGGCATGAAATTAACCTCCTTTATAAGGACATCTTGAATCTGCTCCAAGACAAGAGGGCCCCACATAAGGTCTCATGTGGGTTCAAAAGGTGGGGCCCTTGCATCGGAAGCCTTTAATTTGGCCTTTTCTTCTTTCTTCTTCATTTTTTTAATCGTAGGAGGGGACCACATGAAGAGCTTAAGCCTCTTTGACAGTTAGTGGTTGTATGAACGGACATTATATTCCTCGGTAATGATGAAAAACTCTGCCCAACCTCTAGTGAAGCTTTGGTGAAGCTCCGGGCGCAAAAAAAAAAAAAAAAGAGGCTTTTTTTTAAAAAAATTAAAGTTCTCAGGCCACAATCTTCAACGAAGAAGGTATGACAGCTAAATATATGTTATTTTATGTGTTGTATTTGTTTTTGTTGGAGGGTATCAATGGTGGGAGTTTCTGATAGGGATGAGGGTGTGGCGGTTCCCTTTGTAGTTATTATTTTTTTGGTTGGGTATGAATGGTGAGAATTTGTGAAAGGGATGAGGATGTGAAAGAATGTTGCAATCGATGAATTTTTACAATTGAAGAATGTTGTAATAGATAAATTTCATAAGGGAAGAATGTTGTAATAGATGAATATAATGAATGCTGGAATTGATGAATACCATAATGGAAAGTGGTGTCCAAATGAAATAATTCCAAAGTCATTTGAAAGTTCATCAAGCTATCTTTCTAATAAGCGCACATCAATCTACGATCCTTGATGAATTTTTGGGTCCACCTTTGAGCAATAAAATGTTATCTAAATGAGTTGATTCTAAATCCATTTGAAATTTTATCAAATTATCTCTCCAATGAGTATAAGATCACCCAAATCGGACATGTAACAAAGGAGTTATGACAAATTTTGTGGAATTAACTATCCACAATGCATATCGCCTGATCCACAATCCTTGATAAACTTTGGGCTTACTTTTGATCAATAAATTGATGTTAAAACGAGGTGATTCAAAATATATTTAAAATTTCATCAAATTACATTTCGAATGAGTACAAGATCACCCAAATTGGATATGTAACGGAGTTATGACCATTTCGTTGGATTAGTGATCCATAGTAAGTATTGGTGATCCACAGTAAAATCAGTTAACCATTGTTAATATCAAAAATCCTCACTAAATATCTGCAATTCATAGTGAATATCAGCGATCTACAGTTAATATCGGCAATCCTTACTGTGGATTGTCGATACGCACTATGGATTGTTGATCCAACGAAAATGACCATAACTCCCTCTTTACATGTCTGATTTGGGTGATCTTATATTCGTTGGAAGGATAATTTGATAACATTTCAAATATCTTTGGAATCACCTCATTTAAACACCATTTGATTGCCCAAAATAAGCTCAAAGTTTATCAAAGACTATAGATTGCCGATACGTATTATGGATCACCGGTCCCACAAAAATAATCTTAACTTCTTTATTACATGTCCAATTTGGGTGATATTATACTCATTGGAAAGATAATTTGATTAAATTTAAAATGGATTTTGAATAATCTCATTTGGAAACTAATTGATTTTCCAAATTGGGCCCAAAGTTACTATGAATTGCTGATACTCACTATAGATCGTCGATCCCTTGAAAATGGTCATAATTCATTCGTTACATGTATGACTTGGGTGATATCATACTTGTTAGAAAAGTAATTTAATGAACTTTAAAATGAATTTTAAATAAATTATTTGGATACCATTTAATCACACAAAAGTGGGCCCAAAGTTTATCTATTGCATATCTCATTCGGTGATAAATGTTATAATGAACTTTAGGCCCACTTTGGGCAACCAAATGGTGTCCAAATGAGGTGATTCCAAAGATATTTGAAAGTTCATCAAATTAACTTTCCAACAATTATAATATCACCTAAATAAGACATGTAACGAGGGAGTTATAATCATTTTCTTGGAACTAACGAACCATAGTGAGTACCGATGATCCACATTGATTATCGTCGACCTACAGTAACTTTGGGCCCACTTTTGAGCAATCAAATGGTGTCCAAATGAGGCGATTCCAAAGCCGTTTTGAAATTTCATCAAATACATTTCCAATGAGTACAAGATCACTAAAATCGGACCTGTAATACGAGATTTATATGACTATTTTCATGGGATTTGCAACCCATAGGGAGTTATGACAGTTATGACTGTCCATCCATTTTATTATTCTTCCACTACAATATTATTCCATTTCAACATTCATCACTTTCTTCCATGATAAAATTCATCTATTATAACATTCCTTAATTACAAAACTCATCCCTTTCACAAACACCCATCATTTATACCAATTAATTTTTTTTTTTTTTAAAAACCATAATTATAATGGGAACCACCACACCATCCTCTCTTTTACAAACTCCCACCATTGATACCCACCAACAAAAATAAAAACAACACACATAAACCACTATTATCCTAACCTAAACCTATCTTTAGCTGTTATAGCTTCTACGTCGGAGAGTGTTGTTGGAAATCTTTAAAAAACACATAGAAGTTCACTGGAATTGAGGGAATAATGCCGAATGCACACCAAAGTGGGTCCCAATGAGGTCGCAATGGTCCTAATAGCCAAATGATCTTTTCCGTGAAAAAAAAATATAATAATAATAATAATAATAATGAAAATGACAAATTGCATTTCGCTATCTTATCTAGCTCCTAGATTTGTCAAAATTTGTAGTGCCAAAACCTCTTGGAATCTATATATTATGTAGCTCAACTCTATATCATCCTTGCCTAAATTCAAGTACAAGTTCAAGAAGTTCAAATTCAAGTTCAAGAAGCTCAAGTACAAGAACAAGAGATTCAAGTATAACATCAAGAAGGTCAATTACTAGATCAAGTTTTCAAGCTTCAACTATATCAAGACAGTGTACATTACTTAAGAATTCAAGCTCGCTCAAGTAAAGCTTAAGCCCATATACTCAAGTTGATACTCAAGTCACAAGGTCATTAGTTCGAGCTCATCTTCAAGTATACAATGACAAGCTTCATGTACTTCAAGATAAACTATCAACCAAAGCAAACGATATTTTAATGTTCAATTTTCACCTATAAGGTATGAATGACCCTAGATTGACCATAGGTTGGGTCATATTAATTACATACTTAATTTGGGTCATTATATAATTTTATAGGCTTTCTCTCGACTAGTCTTAGCTTATGTTCGACTAGTCTAGACACTGGCTCGACCAGTCTAAGATTTTTCTCGACCAGTCCAAGGTTTGTTGTAAATTTTTGAAATTTATGTTGGACCATCAACCAGTCTTGGAGCCTGCTTGACCAGCCGAGTGAACAGTGCTCGACCAGTCGAGCAGGCTCGACTCAAAGTCCAGCAACCTTTCTGGGTCCCACTCGACCAGTCGAGTGCAGGGCTCGACTAGTCGAGTAGGCCACTCGACCAGTCGACCAGGCCACTCAACCAGTCAAGTAGCGATCTTATCTTATCACGCCCGAAATTTGAAATATTGTTGGTCCTTTGACCAGTCGAACCGACCACTAGGCCAGTCGAGTGAACAGTATTTTTTCCTATAAATTGAAGACGATTTTCAGAGTTTTTCATTCCATTCCAAGATATTCAAGTCGCAACTCTGAGAGAACTTGTCCCCACATTTGAGAAGTTAATTGGTTAGTATTTCAGATTCTTTTAATAGCTTTTTGCATTTGATTTTGTAATCTCTATTCAATTCTATTTCTTTTGAAAGGGAATATTACTTTTACCCTTTTTGAGATCAAAATCAAATCAAGCTAGCCTAGGTCAATTTAATCTAAAAATCATTTAGATCTAAGAACCTTTTCATATGTGAGTTTGTACATTGAACATATACGTTGAACATCTACATCGAATTGGTTCTACTGAACTTCATTAAAAGAAGAATCCTCAGATAAGTACATTTCAATTTTCTGTTTTTGGTTTGTAAGATTGCCAGAAAATCTTTCGTTTTTGGTTTTGACTGAGATAGCCAGAAAATCTCAGTGAGTTGGGTTTTTAATTGTGGTAGCCCTTTTGAAAACACAATTGTGAAGGTTTTGGGTGAACCTTAGAAAACCTATTTCATAGTGAAAGCCAATATCCCGATGGTGAGGATATTGGGAGTGGAGTAGTTTTGTGGCTGTTTTCTAACAGTTGGGTACACACAAGTGAACCACTATATTGCTGGATTGTGGTGGATGGTTGAATGTGCATAAGTGTGTGAATGTTGTAATTTATTTTCAGCATTTGTGGTGAATGATTGTAATTTACTTTATGCACATGTGGTGAATGTTATAATAGCAATAGAAATTTTATTTCTGTTTTATTCTTTATTCCTCTGTATTTGTTTGGGATTTTGATACACAGACTGTTCTAAAAATCAGGTTGTCCTACCATATGCGATTGATTTTGATATCTCCAGCAGAGTCGTCATTTTGTTTCAAACAAGAAACAAATGCATTTGATTTGGAAAAATTATTTTATTCAAATGTAACAAAGAGAATATATAAAACAATCATTGTATTATTAATTATGAGTTTATCTACATCCCTTCCATAGCCCTTGATTCCAAGTAGACCATTTGAAATAAACTAATTGTAATTAACAAAGCTTATATGTTGAATCTTGAATCTAGCAACATTTCGACAGTTGCTTAAGTCATCTCCTAGGACTTAGGAGGAATGTTGAATTGATCAATCAATCTCTCTTTTGAGCTTGTCCTTTGTGCAAAGGAGAGAGCCTGAAGTAATGAATATTGAACTTGAATGCTTTCAGCGATTCCAGTAGCACTTTGACCCCTATTTAGAACTGGCCACATAATGACCTAGTAGCGCGACCCGCGCAACTAGTTTGTCGGTTGCGCAGTCAGTGTAACAGATGAGTGGGTTGCGCGGCTCACACAACTGACCCCTTCTTCTGCTCCTCACCTTCAGTCTTCTTTCAGAGCTTTGCTCGTCTTCCAAAATTTCTCTCTTAAATGAGAGGAGTGGGGTATTTATAAGCCCTCACACGTGCCAACTCTCGATCTTTGTGCCATGGGGCCCACTTTACATTAAATCGGACCATCCATCATGATCTTTCTCTACTCTCGATTGCGCTACTCACGCAACAGAGAAGTCATTTGCGCAATCTGCGCAATGTACAATCAGTTACGCGACCCGTGTAAGGATGAAATCTACTTTTTTACATGTTAAACTGTTTGCACCACTCGCGCAAGTGCTTCGATTGGTTGCGTGGTCCGTACAACCATTTGTGCGACCCACGCAACTACCAAACAAGGTTTTTTTAGTTCTTTCTCCTTTCTTCACTTAAAGTTTGATTTATGATCTTCATCCTTTCTTGATGATTTTTTTATGCTTCAACAGGTGTAAGGTTGTCTTTAGAACAACATCTGTATCAACCTCTCAATACTTGTACATTCGAGGTTGCTATTCATTTCTACTATTTGAATTGATAAGTGTTATCTTTATTTATTTCTTTCTTATTTCGTATTTATTTATTTTTTAATTTGGCATAGTCCTATTCACCCCTCCCCCCTCTAGGACTCTTAGCTCGGCCTTTTCAAGTGGTATCAGAGCCTAATAGCTCGATGTATTTTTTGTTATTTTGATTAATTTCCTGAGCTAATCGATTTGAGCTTTTTAAGATGTCAAATTTTGATAGTCTTTCAGTCACTAGGCCTCCACCATTTGATGGCTCTAATTATGCCTATTGGAAAGCCAGAATGAGGATTTTTTTAAAATCCATGGATGAGAGCATGTGGCAAGCCACAGTGAATAATTGGACTCCTCCTACCACTGAAGTGACTGGTACTGATGGATCTAAAATTGTAAAAGTCACACCTTACTTTTCTTGGACCGCTCTTCAAAAAAGTGAGAGTAGTGTCAATGCAAAGGCTTTAAATGCTATTACTTGCGCAATATCACTGGATGAATTCAAGATAATTATATCCTGTGATACTGTAAAGTAAGCCTGGGATATTTTGAAAATGACACACGATGGTATAACAATTGTCAAGAAATCTAAAGTTCAAATCCTCACAACTAAATTTGAGGAAATATGTATGGAAGAAAGTGAAACTTTCATGGACTTCTATACAAGATTGAATGACATTATCAACTCTATATGGGGTCTTGGTGATAGGATCCCAGAAAGTAAAGTCTGTGCAAAGATACTGCGCTCATTGCCTGAACGGTTCAATTCAAAAGTGACCGCGATCCAGGAACTTCGTGATACGGATAATATGAGGGTTGAAGAACTGGTTGGTTCTTTGCAAACCTACGAGTTAAACTTTAAAATTCTTAAAGGTAAGTCCATCGCCCTCAAGTCTTCTAAAAGTATTTCTCATGAAAATAGTAATAATTCTGGTTTAGAAACTTCTGAAGATGATATGGCTCTTTTAGCCAAAAAATTTTACAAGATTTTCAAAAGTAAAAAGAGGGTTGATTTGCAAAAACCTATTAAAAAGAAAAGACCTAGATCTAAAAATTGGAAATCTTTAAAAGACAGCCAATGCTACAACTGCCATGAATATGGGCATCTAGCAAACAAATGTCCTAAGAAGGACAAGTCTAAAAAGAAAGGTATGTTGGCTACATGGGATGAATCTTCCAGCTCTAAAGTTTCCTCTGAGTCAGAAGATTCTGAAACCGAGTCGGCTAATGATGTTAAAGCCCTAATGACTTTAGCCAAGTTCACTTTCTCAGATAATGATGATTCAACCAGTGAAGAAAATCTGAATAGTGATCATGAAAATGAAGAAGACCTTCAAGATGCTTATGATGCCCTATACAAGGAAAGTTGCAAAATAGTTGTAAAATTAAAACTTTAGAAAGAAAAGTTTTTAAAACTAAAAGAGAATTTTGATAATCTAGTCTTAGAAAAATCACACTTTTCAGATTGCTTTGAAAAAACTAAGTGCGACTTAGATTTCAAAACGTCCCAAGTTGAAAACTTAAAATCTGAAAATTAAAAGCTAAAACTAGAAGTCTCTTCGCTTTTGAGTTTGAAGGACACATGGAGGTATGCCCAAGGTGATCCTAAATTAGAAAAACTTTTATCCGGATCCAGAAAATGTGGCGATTGATCTGTTTGGGCTATGATAAAGGTATTCCTCCCAAACATAAGAATACTCCACCTAAATTTGTTAAAGGGGAGTCTTCTAACTCAAAAGGGAAAAGTATGAATCAAAATAATTCTAAAAATACTAAAACTTTTCAGACTTTAAAACCTAAAAGTAATCATTTCAACTATAAAATTAGAATTGTTTTCCTTTAGCTGAGAAAATTGTTGACTTGCTTAAGGAGCTCTTAAACTCTAACTCAGTAGGTAGGACTTATAATAACTATAAACATAAGAAGACCAACTATACTCCTAAACCTAAAACTGTAATGAAAAGTGTCCCTAAGGTTACTTGTTTGGTTGCCCACACCGCTTTCAAAGCTTCAAGTCATTCAAAGTGGTACCTAGATAGTGGTTGCTCCAGACATATAACAGGTGACAAAGGTCTGTTCACCAGTCTTAAAGACATGACTGATGGTTCAGTCACATTCGGTGATGGTAGAAACTACAGAATTGTTGGCCAAGGTACGATTCAGTTCTTTAACCTCCCTCTATTTGAGAATGTTTTATATGTAGAAGGTTTAAAACATAATTTATTAAGCATCTCTCAAATATATGATAATAATCATAGTGTAAAATTTACCAACCAAGATGTGAAATTTTAAATAAGAATGGTTCTGTAATATTAACTGGTCGCAGAACTTCTGAGAATTGCTACATTGTTTGTGATTCAAGCTCATCTAAGCTATCGTGTTACATGGTCCAAACCGATGAGACTGAATTATGACATAATCGCCTAGGACATGTACACTACTGCAACTTGTATAGATTGAGCAAAAGAGAATTGGTAAGAGGTCTACCCAAAGTAAAGAAAGTAGATAAAATATATGAAAAATGTCAGATTGGTAAACAAATCAGGAGTGCTCACAAAAAGGTGAACTCCAAAGCCACATCTAAATCACTCGAACTTCTCCACATGGATCTCATTGGACCAACTAGAACAGAGAGTCGAGGTGGTAAGAAGTATATTCTGGCGATTGTAGACGACTTTACCAGGTATACTAGGGTAGTCTTCTTAAGAGAGAAATCAGAAACTCTCGACAAAGTAAAAAAGGGTACTTAAACGTATCCAAACTGAAAAAGAATCACAAGTCACTAAGACCCGTAGTGATCATGATTCTGAGTTTGAAATAGCAGTTTTGAGAAATCTTGTTGTGACCAGGGAATATCACATGAATATTCTGCACCCAAAACACCACAACAAAATGTGTAGTGGAAAAGAAAAATAGAGTGTTTCAAGAAATGACAAATGTAATGCTAAATAGTATGAAACTTCCCAAAAATCTTTGGGCTGAAGCCGTAAATACTGCTTGTTATATAATTAACCACGTTTATACTAGAAAATCAAATAGTAAAATGACTTATGAAATATGGTTTAATAAGAAGCCTACTGTCAAATACTTTCGAGTTTTCGCCAACAAGTGCTACATCTTACGTGACCGAGAAAATCTGGGTAAATTTGACACCAAAAGTAATGAAGGAATATTTTTAGGGTATGCTCTGAATAGTCAAGCATATTGGGTTCTTAACAAGAGGACTAGTGTAATTCAAGAGTCCATTAATGTGGTTATAGATGATCACTTGAATACACTTGTCTCAAGTTCAGAAAATGATGAAGTTCTTTTATTTGATAAACCAGACTCTTCATCTAGGCAAAATAATACTGAACTATGAACAATTAAAGATCATCCATCGTATCAAATCCTTGGAAACCCTCTCACTAGTGTGCGCACTCGTAAACAACTTGAAGATATGTGCAACTACGTATATTTACATCTCAGATAGAACCAGCTAATGTAAAAGAAGCCCTTACTAACAAAAACTGGATTATAGCAATGCAAGAAGAGCTCAATCAGTTTGTTAGAAATGATGTTTGGTACTTAGTTCCATGCCCAAAAGATAAACACATTATCAGAACAAAATGGATTTTCAAAAATAAGTTTGATGAATTTGGTAATATTATTAGAAACAAGGCTAGGCTGGTTGTACAAGGGTACACTCAAATTGAAGGCATTGATTATGATGAGACCTTTACCCCAGTAGCTCGTCTCGAATCAATCAAACTATTTATATCCATTGCGTGCTTTAAAAAATTCAAAATATATCAAATGGATGTAAAGAGTGCGTTTTTAAACGGTGATTTGCATGAAGAAGTGTATGTTGAACAACCAAAGAGTTTTGAAGACCCTAAGCATGCTAATCATGTTTATCGCCTAAAAAAGACACTCTATGGTTTGAAACAAGCTCCTAGGGCATGGTACGAAAAGTTCACTAAGTTTCTACTAAGTCATAACTTTGTAATGGGGAGTGTTGATAAGACATTATTTGTAAAGAAACATGATTATCATATTCTAATAGTGCAAATCTATGTTGAAGACATTATTTATGGATCTACCTGTGCTAACATGACTGTTGCATTTGCAGATCTTATGAAATCTAAATTTGAAATTAGCATGGTTGGAGAACTAAACTATTTCCTAGGTTTGCAAGTCAAACAGCTCCCTGATGGTTTCTTTATCTCTCAAACCAAATATGCTTTGAACTTAGTTAAAAAGTTCGGATTCGAGAGTGGAAAAAATTTTGATACTTCAATGAGTACTACTCTAAAACTCTCTAAGGATTCAACAGGTAAGAGTGTGGATCCTAGGTTATATCACAGTCTGATAGGTAGTTTACTTTATTTAACTGCGAGCCGACCTGATATTGCTTTTAGCGTAGGAATTTGTGCTAAATATCAATCTAACCCTAAAGAGTCACACCCGATTGTTGTTAAGCGCATTTTACGATATGTCGTTAGTTCAACTAATCTTGGTCTTTGGTATCCACATGATACTAGTGTGCAATTAGCTGGTTACACGGATGCTGATTGGGCTAGTAACATTGATGATCGTAAATCGACCAGTGGTGGTTGTTTCTATGTCGGGAACTCTTTGGTTTCTTGGCTAAGTAAGAAACAAAGTTTTGTATCGCTCTCCACAGCTAAGGCTGAATATATTGTTGCTGGTAATGCATGCACTCAGCTTGTATGGATGAAGAGAATGCTAAGCGATTACGAAATTGCACAAGAATCCATGGTTTTATATTGTGACAATTCAAGCGCAATTAATATTTCTAAAAATCCAATTCAGCATTCACGAACCAAGAATATTGACATTAGATATCATTATATTCGTGAACTAGTGGAAGACAAGATAATTTCATTGGAATATATTCCGACCGAGAATCAACTTGCAGACATATTTACAAAACCACTCGACAAAAACAGGTTTGCAAAATTAAAATTTGATCTTGGTATGTGCAACATGAGCTGATGATTTGTGCTTTTTGTATCATAATGTAATATGTATCATTTTAAAAAGTTTAAAATTCAAATAGATGAGAAATTACAAATTTTCAGTGGTGCACGACCAGTCGAATACACACTCGACCAGTCGTGGCTTGACCGGTCGAGTATGTACACGACTAGTCGTGGAACTCGGGTTTTGCCTTTTATTTGAGAAAAAACACATTTTTCTTCATTTGGTTCTTCTTCTGCAACAAGCCCTACCACGACCGATCGAACCCATCTTTGATTCCTCTTTGGTAAGTGCTTCATTTTCAATTTCCTTATAGATTTGAGTTCTTAGATTTTTCATTTCCTTGATTTTGTTGTTTATTTCAAGGTTTATGGTAGTTTGTTGGGTTTTCTAGCTTAAAATTTGATTTTCTTGAAACCCTTCTTTCTTCTATTACATTTCTTGTATTCCTTGTTTTTCTTATTGCAATGGAGAGTAGAAACAAGAAGAAAGGATCACGTGGTCTCTCTTCCTCTCGTTCCGCTCCTATCACGGTGCGCCATCTTCAGTCACCCGAAGAAGATCCCGAGTATGTGCGGGATATTCGATTACGCAATGTGATAGTTGAATGGACAGTTAACACAGATCATTTGGCACTTTTTGATATCCTTCCACTCCTTCAATCTGTAGGATGGAATAACATTTTACGTTAGGGCGGTCCGACATACCATTCCATTGCGCAGGCCATGTATGCTTGCATAACTAACTTCTCTTCTGAGAATCTTACATTTTCAATTTCTACTATAGAAGGTCCAATTGAGGTGGACCGTCACCTAATTTCTGGATTAATGGACCTCCCAGTTAATGATGACGGTATTCCCATTAGTTCTCTTATAGTAAAACCGTCTGAATCTGAGAAAAGATTGCTCACTAGAGTTCAACATGAATGCGGAATGGAGTTCTGGGAATGCGCTCACTTCCAAGTTTATGTTACCCAGATACAAGGTTCTTCATCAGATTTTCATTTCTAATGTTTATCCTCGATCTAGTAACAAAACTGAGCTCACTACTTTCATGGTCCGTATTCTACACTCTATTGTTACTGGAGTCTCTGTGTGTTATCCTTCACTTACCTGTTATATCATGATTCAGTTCCGTCTCCATCCAGGTCATAGTGATATACCATTTGTATATCTTATGACTGTTTTAGCCACCCATAGTCGAGTGGCTATGCCTGTTGAAGAAGCTCTTATTCACCATCTACCCTTCAACAACTTGAACATTAATAAAATGAATTTGAGGTTGGCTCCAGGCCAAGTTAATGTGGGTGTTAGTGGAGGAGTCGAAGTAAATGAAGAGAAGGATGCTTTGCCTTCAGATGATGTCAATATGGATGACATTTTTTATGAGATTGAATCAGACTCTGCAGCTGTCCTGATTTCCAGCCGTCTGATTTTGATGAACGTTTGCGTTCTCTTGAGGAAAAGGTAGAGGGTATGCATGTGTCCCAAGAGGCTCAATTTAAATTCATGCGCAAATATCTGAGGCGCATTAACAAGGGACTACATCAAATCGATCCTTCCATACCTACTCCTTCCTCTAGTTCTGATTAGTTTTGAATTTCTAATCTGTAATAACTTTTATACTCGAATTTCTCTTAACTTTATATTCTTGGACATGTTTTCTTGTTATTATGGACATGTTTGAATGATTATCTTGCAATATTTATGATTATCTTGAACCTACTTCTTTCTATCATTACTCATTGCTCTTTTATTTCCATCATAATTTATAGGTTCTTTCCTTTGTCATATTGTGACAAAAAGGAGGAGAATTTGTGTTGAGATATGCCTATTTCATAATGATATTGGATTCTATTTCTATAGAGTGGATGTTAAAAATGTGGAAATGTAGAGAAGTGGTGGTTAGGTAGCAAATTTCAAAATTTTAAACTCTCCTCTAGGATTCCATAGTGTAATGTATTAAGGGGGAGTATTGGTTTCCAGTTTGTAACTGGTGCATGATTCTTTGACCCGGTTGTAACTGGTGCATGATTCTTTATTGTGCATATATGATTCTTTACTATGTGTATTATGCATCATATTATTTATTTGGTTTTGTCACAAATTTGACAAAGGGGGAGATTGTAAATGCTATCTTATCTAGCTCTTATATTTGTCAAATTTTGTAGTGCCAAAACCTCTTAGAATCTGTATCTTGTGTAGCTCAACTCTATATCATCCCTTGCCTACATTCAAGTATAAGTTCAAGAAGTTCAAATTCAAGTTTAAGAAGTTTAAGTATAAGAACAAGAGATTCAATTACAATATCAAGAAGGTCAGTTACTAGATCAAGTTTTCAAGCTTCAACTATATCAAGACAGTGTGCATTACTTAAGAATTCAAGCTCGCTCAAGTAAAGCTTAAGCCCATATACTCAAGTTGATACTCAAGTCACAAGGTCACTAGTTTAAGCTCATCTTCAAGTATACAATGACAACCTTCATGTACTTCAAGATAAACTATCAACCGAAGTAAACGATGTTTGAATGTTCAATTTTCACTTATAAAGTATGAATGACCCTAGATTGACCATAGGTTATATCATGCCCCAAGCTTGAAAACCGAGCTCACAAAATTCTCAATCGCCGAATCTAGTGCCGACAGCCTTCGTAGCACCTCATTCTCGGCTCCCAACGCCTATACGCTAGTTTCCAATCCTGGGATCCTACAAGGAGAATTTTCAATATGAATTTGTTTCGTAAGAAGCTTAACCACAAGTATACCCAAATCATAAAAACAACATCATCACCACATATCTACTAATATAATCATTAAGTACAATACTGAAAGGAAAAAATACATGCATATAATAAAATTTTGATAAGGCTCGGCTGCACGCTCCTGCTCCTGCTCAGCTACAACTATGTCCTAGTGTCACCTGCATGCATCTATCATGCATAAGCTTATAGAAAGCTTAGAGGGTGGTGTAAGTGTGTGAGCAGTATATGCGTGCTCAGAATGTAATATCAGAGTAAACAGAAATAGTGGTGAGTTCATAAATCATACAACATCAGAGTAAGCGAAAATACTAACAAGTCAACAAAATATCATCAATCTCATCCAGCATATGCGATGAAAAGATATAACAAGACAATGTCATATACTGAAAAAGTAATGTAGGTCGGTTATGCAATGCGGAGACGTAATGACCCAAATATCAGATACCGAGGATGCAATACAATATGCAATTCGGAAGAGCTATGAATACTGTCAGCCTCATATAGGTCATGTAGATGTAGAAACATACCAACCCAAAATGCCATATGTCACAGATGTAATGCAATATGTTGTACGAATGAAATGATCAAGCTAGAGCATGAAGTCGGGATGATAGTACGTAGTATCGCATGCTATGGGGTCCATCACAAGGGACTTTTATCCAAACCAGTCTCATACCTAAATTTGGATAGTCAGACTCAATGTGGTAGACTCTTGATCTCAGGTTGGTCGGTGTCCCAACCGAAATCATGGTCATTACGAAGGTACACATAACAATTAGTTGCACACCACCAGCCCGAGTGGATAGTGAATGAATGAATATAATGCTGAGTATGCAACTCCTGCTCCATAAATCAGTACTGTACATCTCTGAGATCATCACCGGGGTCTAGTACACTCTACGCCAGCTTACCGCCCCATCAAGCGCACAATACAACTGGATAAGTAGAAGAGACCTCACTACCCGCTTACCAATATCGGCCCAACTCGTCAATAGCGGACCCATTTAGGAGCTGGTCAGACTCAACCTATTTATGCCTACTCCCTCAGGCGGGTAAGGACACACCCTCTCCCAACCGACCATGACATAGTGGGAGATGCGACTTACTGGTATACGGTCCTCATGTGCTCATATATATCCACTCGGTCTCGACGTTGGGGCGTCCTCTGGTACCAAGAGAGTTTATGAATTTTTACCCAGGGCCATTTATGACATCCTGATGTTAATAACATATTTCCGGTGTCCCATCTGGCCATCCACGATATGCTCGTGGAGGCTACGGCCCTGTTGCCGCTAGGGCGTATAGTAATCACAACACACAATGCCAGATGCATGAGTCATACAATTCAGTTATGCATCAATCCTACGCATACCGTGCGCTCATGTGAGACAATCTCCGCCTATCAGGGAGTCTCATAACAACCTGCCCAATGATATATGCAATGGTCAACCACATCTCATAACAAACATGCAGATGATGCGTATAGGCATGTATCATGATGTTATGCTGTCACATACTCATAATCGGTATCAATAATCGACATTGTCAATCGACCTCGACAATGTAAACATTTAACCAACATTGCCTCCAAGGAATGGCCCGCATAGAGCCTAACATATAGTGGACCCATGGCCTCACACAAGGGCCTAATATACAACACCATGGGCCTCACTCAAGAGTTTAATATACATCACGATGGGCCTCTCACATGGGCCTAATATATAACACAACGGGCTCCATCGCCTGGCCTTCAAATGCAACATAATGGGCCTCATTACATAGGCCTCACATGCATTACATATGCCTCAAATGCATCAAGCCGAGGCCGAATGCTCATTAGAATGGGCCTCAAATACGGGCCGCATATACATCACAATGGGCCTCGGCAATCGCCCTCAACAATCGGTCTTGACAATCGAAGTCAACCTCGATAATCAGAAACGACCTCAATAATCGGAGTCGGCCTTGATAATAATCGGAATCGACCTCAATAATAATCAGAATCAGCCTCAATAATCGGAATCGTCCTCAATAATAATCGAAATCGGCAATCGGTCACGATAATCGGCCCCTATCGCTAATCGGTCAATCGGCCACGACAATCAGAATCAGCAATCGGCCACGACAATCGGAATCGATCGATACTCAAAATCGACAATCGGTCACAATAATCATCCTCAATCACTAATCGATCAATCGGCCACGACAATCGAAATCGATCGATAATCAGAATTGACAATCGGTCACGATAATCGGCCTCGATCAATCGGCACCGATAATCAACATCGATAATCGGACTATATACACAGCGGGATCCCTATATGAACTGCCGATCAAACCATAATATAAAGATCGACCCTCAGCCGTGGTTATATCAAATCCGATAGCATGGAGCCATCCGTTTATGGAGAATGAGGCCCACTTATTTAGGTTAACCCACTAAGAGAATGATGAGAATGGGCCTAACAAGGCCTAAGGGAAGGTCACAATGTGGACATCCAACCATCATTGCCCATCAATGTGGACATCTAACCAACATTGCTCCCAAGGAGTGGCCCACATCAGGGATTCATACACAACGTATCGACCACACATACATCACGTTGGGCCCCATTTATGGGCCTCTCATATATCGCGTTGGGCTTCATACAAGGGTCTCAAACGAATCACAATAGGCCACGCCCATGGGCCTCAAATACATCACAATGGGCCTCACCCATGAGCCTCCACTACCAAAAAAAGGGGCAAAGGCTACGGATAAAATCCGTAGCCATAGACCTATAGCTACGGATTTAGTCCGTAGCACGACCGTAGTCGTAGGTGCCGTAACAATAGGTCTGGAACCTATAGCTACGAATTTAATCCGTAGCTATAGGTCAAAATAGCCACGGATTTAATCCGTAGCAATTATGTCCGTAGCTATAGGTAACAATAGCTACGAATTTAATCACCACTACTACGGATTTAATCCGTAGCTATATCTGGCAACCGCTACGGATCTAAGCCGTAGCAATTATATCCGTAGTTGTAAGCTACAACAGCTACGGATTTAAGCATAACAGCTAGGGATTTAATCCGTAGCTAAAGTTTACAACAGCTACTACTACCAGAAAAATGGGCAAAGGCTACGGATTAAATCCGTAGCCATAACTACCAGAAACTGTAAAGGCTACGGACCAAATCTGTACCAGAGATCTATAGCTACGGTTTTAGTCCGTAGCACTCTCGTACTCATTGGCGCGATGCAACCTATGGCTACAGATTTAATCCGTAGCTATATATTCCAATAGCTACGGTTATAATCAGTAGCAAAATATTAAAAGTTCTTACCAATCTACCAAATTTAAGGCTACACCTGTCAGATTAGTGGCTACGGTCAGTATCCGTAGCTATTTTGGACATTTAAAAAATTCTATATTATCATTTGTTCATTCAATTACCACCTGTACAATCATTCATTCATTCAATTACAATCCTTCATTCAATCAATTACAATTACAATCCTTCATTCAATCAATTACAATTACAATCAATTACAATTACAATTACAATAATACTGAAAATACAAGTCTTTGGCTTCATTAGAGAAATTAATGTGATTGCACTTCAGCATGAAATTTCAACAACTTCGTATATTCCATCATCCTACAAACAGTCATGTCACTCATAAATTAGAATACCCATTGGAGAAAAGAAAGACAAAGTAAAAGAAGTGCATCATGTATAACCATTTTTTTCTTAATAAATTTTAAAAAAAAAACTTAAAAGAGGAATGAAAGTAACACAAAAGAAATAGTCTCACCATATGATTATAGGTTTAGGTTTAGGTTAAGGTTTAGGTTTAGGTTATAGGTTTTGGGATTTGAGAATGAGTTTGGGTTTAGGTCATAGGTTTTGGTTATAGGTTTTGGGATTTGAGAATGGGCTCGGGTTTAGGTTATAAGTTTTAGTTTAGGTTATAGGTTTTGGTTAAAGTTTAGGTTTTTAGATTTGAGAATGGGTTCGGGTTTAGGTTATAGGTTTAGGTTATAGGTTTTGGGATTTGAGAATGGATTCGGGTTTAGGTTTTAGGTTTTGGTTTTGGTTTTGGTTTAGGTTATAGGTTTTGGTTTTGGGAATTGAGAATGGGTTCGGGTTTAGGTTATAGGTTTTGGTTTTGGTTTAGATTATAGGTTTTGGTTTAGGTTTAGGTTAAGGTTTATGTTATAGGTTTTGGTTTAGGTTAAGGTTTAGGTTTTTGGATTTGAGAATGGGTTTGGGTTTAGGTTATAGGTTTTGGTTAAAGTTTAGGTTTTTGGATTTGAGAATAGGTTCGGGTTTAGGTTATAGGTTTTGGTTTTGGTTTAGGTTATAGGTCTTGGTTAAGGTTTAGGTTTTTGGATTTGAGAATGGTTTCGAGTTTAAGTTATAGGTTTTGGCTTTGGTTTAGGTTATAGGTTATGAGATTTGAGAATGGGTTCGGGTTTAGGTTATAGGCTTTGATTTAGGTTATAGGTTATGGGATTTGAGAATGGGTTCGGGTTTAGGTTATAGGCTTTGGTTTAGGTTATAGGTTTAGGTTTAGGTTTAGGTTAAGGTTTAGGTTTAGGTTATAAGTTTTCGGATTTGAGAATGGGTTCGGGTTTAGGTTATAGGTTTTGGTTTTGGTTTAGGTTATAGGTTTTGGGATTTAAGAATGGGTTCGGGTTTAGGTTATAGGTTATGGTTTTGGTTTAGGCTTAGGTTTAGGTTTTTTGGGATTTGAGAATGGGTTCGGGATTAGGTTATAGGTTTTGGTTTTGGTTTAGGTTATAGGTTTTAGTTAAGGTTTAGGTTATAGGTTTTGGTTAAGGTTTAGGTTTTTGGATTTGAGAATGGGTTCGGGTTTAGGTTATAGGTTTTGGTTTAGGTTAAGGTTTAGGTTTTTGGATTTGAGAATGGGTTCGGGTTTAGGTATTGACTTAGGTTTAGGTTATAGGTTTTGGTTTAGGGATTTGAGTTTAGGTTATAGGTTTTGGTTTAGGGATTTGAGCTTAGGTTATAGGTTTTGGTTTAGGTTATAGGTTTTGGTTTAGGTTAAGGTTTAGGTTTTTGGATTTAAGTATGGGTTCGGGTTTAGGTCATAGGTTTTGGTTTTGGTTTTGGTTTAGGTTATAGGTTTTGGGATTTGAGAATGAGCTCGGGTTTAGGTTACAAGTTTTGGTTAAGGTTTAGGTTTAGGTTTAGGTTATAGGTTTTTTGGGATTTGAGAAAGGTTCGGGATTAGGTTATAAGTTTTGGTTTTGGTTTAGGTTGTAGGTTTTGGGATTTGAGAATGGATTCGGGTTTAGGTTATAGGTTTGGTTTTGGTTTAGGTTATAGGTTTTGGTTAAGGTTTAGATTTAGGTTATAGGTTTTGGGATTTGAGAATGGGTTCGGGTTTAGGTTATAGGTTTTGGTTTAGGTTTAGGTTATAGGTTTTGGTTTAGGTTAAGGTTTAGGTTTTTGCATTTGAGAATGGGTTTGGGTTTAGGTTATAGGTTTTGGTTTTGGTTATAGGTTTTGGTTAAAGTTTAGGTTTTTGGATTTGAGAATGGGTTCGGGTTTAGGTTATAGGTTTTGGTTTTGGTTTAGGTTATAGGTCTTGGTTAAGGTTTAGGTTTTTGGATTTGAGAATGGTTTCGCGTTTAAGTTATAGGTTTTGGCTTTGGTTTAGGTTATAGGTTATGGGATTTGAGAATGAGTTCGGGTTTAGGTTATAGGCTTTGGTTTAGGTTATAGGTTTTGGTTTAGGTTTAGGTTAAGGTTAAGGTTTAGGTTATAGGTTTTCGGATTTGAGAATAGGTTCGGGTTTAGGTTATAGGTTTTGGTTTTGGTTTTGGTTATAGGTTTTGGGATTTGAGAATGGGTTCGGGTTTAGGTTATAGGTTATGGTTTTGGTTTAGGCTTAGGTTTAGGTTTAGGTTTTTTGGGATTTGAGAATGGGTTCGGGATTAGGTTATAGGTTTTGGTTTTGGTTTAGGTTATAGGTTTTGGTAAAGGTTTAGGTTATAGGTTTTGTTTAAGGTTTAGGTTTTTGGATTTGAGAATGAGTTCGGGTTTAGGTTATAGGTTTTGGTTTAGGTTAAGTTTTAGGTTTTTGGATTTGAGAATGGGTTCGGGTTTAGGTTTTGATTTAGGTTTAGGTTATAGGTTTTGGTTTAGGGATTTGAGTTTAGGTTATAGGTTTCGGGTTTAGGTTATATGTTTTGGTTTAGGTTAAGGTTTAGGTTTTTGGATTTAAGTATGGGTTCGGGATTAGGTTATAGGTTTTGGTTTTAGTTTTGGTTTGGGTTATAGGTTTTGGGATTTGAGAATGGGCTCGGGTTTAGGTTACAGGTTTTGGTTAAGGTTTAGGTTTAGGTTTAGGTTATAGGTTTTTTGGGAATTGAGAATAGGTTCGGGATTAGGTTATAAGTTTTGGTTTTGGTTTAGGTTATAGGTATTGGGATTTGAGAATGGATTCGGGTTTAGGTTATAGGTTTTGGTTTTGGTTTAGGTTATAGGTTTTGGTTAAGGTTTAGATTTTGGTTATAGGTTTTGGGATTTGAGAATGGGTTCGGGTTTAGGTTATAGGTTTTGGTTTTGTTTTAGGTTATAGGTTTTGGTTTAGGTTTAGGTTAAGGTTAAGGTTTAGGTTATAGGTTTTTGGATTTGAGAATGGGTTATGGTTTAGGTTTAGGAATCGGGTTCATGTTCGGGATTGGGTTTAAGTCTTGGTTTTCAAGTTTAGGTTTAGGGTTTAGGGTTAATTAGGTTATAGGTTTTGGTTTTGGTTTAGGTTATAGGTTTTGATTCAGGTTTAGTTTAAGGTTTAGGTTATAGGTTTAGGGTTTAGGGTAAGGTTTAGGTTTTCGATTTGAGAATGGGTTCGGGTTTAGGTTTTGATCTAGGTTAAGGTTTAGGTTTTCGGGTTTAGGTTATAGGTTTTGGTTTAGGGATTTGAGTTTAGGTTATAGGTTTTGGTTTAGGGATTTGAGTTTAAGTTATAGGTTTTGGTTTTGGGAATTGAGAATGGGTTCGGGTTTAGGTTATAGGTTTTGATTTTGGTTAAGGTCTAGGTTTTTGGATTTGAGAATGGGTTTGGGTTTAGGTTTTGATTTAGGTTAAGGTTTAGGTTTTCGAGTTTAGGTTATAGGTTTTGGTTTAGGAATTTGAGTTTAGGTTATAGGTTTTGGTTTAGGTTAAGGTTTAGGTTTTTGGATTTAAGAATGGGTTCGGGTTTAGGTTATAGGTTTTGGTTTTAGTTTTGGTTTAGGTTATAGGTTTTGGTTTAGGTTATAGGTTATAGGTTTTGGGATTTGAGAATGGGTTCGGGTTTAGGCTATAAGTTTTGGTTTTGGTTTAGGTTATAGGTTTTGGGATTTGAGAATGGGCTCAGGTTTAGGTTACAGGTTTTGGTTAAGGTTTAGGTTTAAGTTTAGGTTATAGGTTTTTTGGGATTTGAGAATGGGTTATGGTTTAGGTTTAGGAATCGGGTTCATGTTCGGGATTGCGTTTAAGTCTTGGTTTTCAAGTTTAGGTTTAGGTTTAGGTTAGAGAGTTGAGATTAGGATTAGGTGTAGGTTTAGCTCTAGGGAATTGAGTTTAGGTTATAGGTTTTGGTTTAGGTTATTGGTTTTGGTTTAGGTTAAGGTTTAGGTTATGGGATTTGAGAATGGGTTCGGGTTTAGGCTATAGGTTTTGGTTTTGGTTTAGGTTATAGGTTATGGGATTTGAGAATAGGCTCGGGTTTAGGTTACAGGTTTTGGTTAAAGTTTAGGTTAAGATTTAGGTTAAGGTTTAAGTTTAGGTTATAGGTTTTTTGGGATTTGAGAATGGGTTATGGTTTAGGTTTAGGAATCGGATTCGTGTTCGGGATTGCGTTTAAGTCTTGGTTTTCAAGTTTAGGTTTAGGTTTAGGTTAGAAAGTTGAGATTAGGATTAGGTGTAGGTTTAGCTCTAGGGAATTGAGTTTAGGTTATAGGTTTTGGTTTAGGTTATTGGTTTTGGTTTAGGTTAAGGTTTAGGTTATGGGATTTGAGAATGGGTTCGGGTTTAGGTTATAGGTTTTGGTTTTGGTTTAGGTTATAGGTTATGGGATTTGAGAATAGGCTCGGGTTTAGGTTACAGGTTTTGGTTAAAGTTTAGGTTAAGATTTTGGTTAAGGTTTAAGTTTAGGTTTAGGTTATAGGTTTTTTGGGATTTGAGAATGGGTTAAGGTTTAGGTTTAGGAATCGGGTTCGTGTTCGGGATTGCGTTTAAGTTTTGGTTTTCAAGTTTAGGTTTAGGTTTAGGTTAGAGAGTTGAGATTAGGATTAGGTGTAGGTTTAGCTCTAGGGAATTGAGTTTAGGTTATAGGTTTTGGTTTAGGTTATTGGTTTTGGTTTAGGTTAAGGTTTAGGTTATGGGATTTGAGAATGGGTTCGGGTTTAGGCTATAGGTTTTGGTTTTGGTTTAGGTTACAGGTTATGGGATTTGAGAATGGGCTCGGGTTTAGGTTACAGGTTTTGGTTAAGGTTTAGGTTAAGATTTAGGTTAAGGCTTAGGTTTAGGTTTAGGTTATAGGTTTTTTGGGATTTGAG
Source organism: Magnolia officinalis (assembly GCA_021015155.1). NCBI lineage: Eukaryota > Viridiplantae > Streptophyta > Magnoliopsida > Magnoliales > Magnoliaceae > Magnolia > Magnolia officinalis. The sequence goes on from JAJHSJ010000008.1 coordinate 55,814,804, forward strand.
AATGGGTTATGGTTTAGGTTTAGGAATCGGGTTCGTGTTCGGGATTGCGTTTAAGTCTTGATTTTCAAGTTTAGGTTTAGGTTTAGGTTAGAGAGTTGAGATTAAGATTAGGTGTAGGTTTAGCTCTAGGGAATTGAGTTTAGGTTATAAGTTTTGGTTTAGGTTATTGGTTTTGGTTTAGGTTAAGGTTTAGGTTATTGGATTTGAGAATGGGTTCGGGTTTAGGTTATAGGTTTTGGTTTTGGTTTTGGTTTAGGTTATAGGTTTTGGTTTAGGTTATAGGTAACAGGTTTTGGGATTTGAGAATGGGTTCAGGTTTAGGCTATAGGTTTTGGTTAAGGTTTAGGTTATAGGTTTTGGGATTTGAGAATGGGCTCGGGTTTAGGTTACAGGTTTTGGTTAAGGTTTAGGTTAAGGTTTAGGTTTAGGTTTAGGTTATAGGTTTTTTGGGATTTGAGAATGGGTTATGGTTTAGGTTTAGGAATCGGGTTCATGTTCGGGATTGCGTTTAAGTCTTGGTTTTCAAATTTAGGTTTAGGTTTAGGTTAGAGAGTTGAGATTAGGATTAGGTGTAGGTTTAGCTCTAGGGAATTGAGTTTAGGTTATAGGTTTAGGGAAAGGTTACGTTTAGGTTATAGGTTTTGGGATTTGGGAATAGTTTTAGGTTATAAGTATAGGTTTAGGTTAGGTTATAGGTTTTGGCTTTGGTTTAGGTTATAGGTTATGGGATTTGAGAATGGATTCGGGTTTAAGGATTTGAGTTTAGGTTATAGGTTAAGGTTTTAGGGATTTGAGTTTAGGTTATAGGTTTTAGTTTAGGTTATTGGTTTTGGTTTAGTTTAAAGTTTAGGTTATTGGATTTGAGAATGGGTTCGGGTTTAGGTTATAGGTTTTGGTTAAGGTTTAGATTTTTGGATTTGAGAATGTGTTCGGGTAGAGGTTATAGGTTTTGGTTTTAGTTTAGGTTTAGGTTATAGATTTTTGGATTTGAGAATGGGTTATGGTTTAGGTTTAGGAAATCGGGTTCAGTTCAAGATTGGGTTTAAGTTTGGATTTTCAAGTTAAGGTTTAGGTTTAGGTTAGGGAGTTGAGATTAGGATTAGGTGTAGGTTTAGCTTTAGGGAATTGAGTTTAGGTTATAGGTTTAGGTTTTGGTTTATGTTAGGGGTTTTAATTTAGGTTATAGGTTATAGGTTATAGGTTTTGGTTATAGGTTATAGGATTTGAGAATGGATTCGGGTGTGGTCCCTGCAAATACAAATATAATACAAATATAAACACGGCCTGTCTGAATGGCCAGGCCCTTCCAATGCCGTCCATAGGAAATGGACAGCTTCATCATGGTCATAACAGCGGTTCCCACCTTCCAGGGACCCCCGCTCTTCCGGATAGCTCCGACGCACATCCGGGTCTGCTCCATTAATCTCGAGCAAATACATAAACACAGCCTGTCCAAATGGCCAGGCCCCTCCAATGCCGTCCATAGGAAATGGACAGCTTCATCATAGTCATAACAACGGTTCCCACCTTCCAGGACCCCCGCTCTTCCGGATAGCTCCGACGCACATCCGGGTCTGCTCCATTAATCTCGAGCAAATACATAAACACGGCCTGTCCAAATGGCCAGGCCCCTCCAATGTCGTCCATAGGAAATGGACAGCTTCATCACGGTCATAACAGCGGTTCCCACCTTCCAGGGACCCCCGCTCTTCCGGATAGCTCCGACGCACATCCGGGTCTGCTCCATTAATCTCGAGCAAATACATAAACACAGCCTGTCCAAATGGCCAGGCCCCTCCAATGCCGTCCATAGGAAATGGACAGCTTCATCATGGTCATAACAACGGTTCCCACCTTCCAGGGACCCCCGCTCTTCCGGATAGCTCCGACGCACATCCGGGTCTGCTCCATTAATCTCGAGCAAATACATAAACACGGCCTGTCCAAATGGCCAGGCCCCTCCAATGTCGTCCATAGGAAATGGACAGCTTCATCACGGTCATAACAGCGGTTCCCACCTTCCAGGGACCCCCGCTCTTCCGGATAGCTCCAACGCACATCCGGGTCTGCTCCATCAATTTTGAGCAAATACATAAATACGGCCTGTCCAAATGGCCAGGCCACTCCAATCATGTGCATTCTTGACAAGAGACATACCAGATGCTTGAATCTGAAATACGCAGCTCCAATCCTCACACATGCAACATCCACCTGAAAGAATGCGCATAACCGTCATGCTTGAGTAATCAATACAGGAATCTACATTTAAAACCATAAAACCAGAGATACTCATTGCATTTTTTTGTTTAGGTTTAGGTTATAGGTTATATGTTATAGGTTATAGTTTTAGGGATTTGAGAATAGGTTAAGGTTTAGGGTATTGAGAATAGGTTAACGTTTAGTTTAGGAAATTAGGTTCTGGTTCGGGATCGGGTTTAAGTTTGGGTTTTCAAGTTTAGGTTTAGGTTTAGGTTTAGGTTAGGGAGTTAAGATTAGGATTAGTTGTAGGTTTAGGTTTAGGGATTTGAGAATAGGTTAAGGTTTAGGTTTAGGAAATCGGGTTCAGGTTCGGGATCGGGTTTAGCTTTGGGTTTTCAAGTTTAGGTTTCGGTTTAGGTTAGGGAATTGAGATTAGGATTAGGTGTAGGTTTAGGTTTAAGGATTTAGAATAGGTTAAGGTTTAGGTTTAGGAAATCGGGTTCGGGATAAGAGACATACCAGATGCTTGAATCTGAAATTCGCAGCTCCAATCCTCACACATGCAACATCCACCTGAAAGAATGCGCATAACCGTCATGCTTGAGGGAGCATTGAGATGTTGATGTTGTTTCATGAGGCATGACATGGATGGTGATGTGTTCATACCAAGCAAGTGCTTGATGATGTATGATGATGATGATTATTCATGATGGTGACATGGATGGTGGTGACCAGTGGTGGTGGAAATTGGGTTATTCATTGGGTGTGGAATGACAGAAGTTAGACTTCTGTGGGCTGTCTTTTTGTGAATTATTTGTTTTCTTAGGTGATTGACAAGAGTAGTCCCCTAAAGTTTCCTCTTGCCACATTATTCATAGCATACAAAGCACAACATAAGCATGACATATTCGGTGGACCATTAGATGCATATCATTGTGAATTATGACTTGAATGCACAAGTGTCTGCCTTCATGAAAATCAATCATATGACCCATTTTATTAATAGCATACAAAGTATGACATGTTCACTGGACCATTAGATGCATATCATTGTGAATTCTGACATGAATACACTAGTGTCTACCACCAGAGAATGAGCCATAAATTAAGCGACAAACTTGAAAATATACACGGTGTGAGAAATCACTTGAAATGAGGTGCATGCTGAGAAGGGAAAAAAACAAAAAAAACAAAAACAAAAAACAATGGCCATACATATGGTGCATGTTGAGGTGCCCATAAATGTGGTGGCATTAATGGAATCCATGGGAATACATTTTCAATTGCAGTCATGGAAATCATTATTGGATAACTTTTACATTCTATTTTCTATTTCCTTTTTTTCCCACCAATCAAACAGGCATGGACTCATGTTGAAAGTCAAATAAATAAAAATCTAAAATCTCCATAACACATTTGCCAACAAAGTTAGTACTACTAAATGAGAAGCACCACACCAATCAGGCAAGTGTTAATAATGGTCTTAACCAAAATCTCACATTATCTTTATAAGTTTCACCTAAAAATTGATGGAAAAAAAATTGAAAATGAAAATGAAAATACTTGTACCTTTTTATTGACAAGCAAGGTACCCTTCACAGCACAACCATTGTAGAAACCTGACCTGGATAAGTAAAGGCTAGAGGATAGAGAAACAAAAACAGAAGTTCCATCAAGAACAATTGATTATGAAGGGGATTTGGACTAGCATTAAAGAAAAGACATAAACATAATGTACATATTGGATCCCCAGTGACAGATTTGAGTAGTGTTAATGTTGAAGATTTCTCCACAATTTCAGCCTGATCCAGCATTCTCTAAAGGAAGAAAGACATTCAACTAAAATACGCCAAAAAAACAAGCACAAGATGGAGAAACATAAAGATATCAAAAATGATATAAGTGGTGATGGACAACTTCACTGTCCTTGCAGCCGAGATTCTTTTTACAAATCGCTCTTCACCTACAAAACATAGATGGATTCACATATGGGAACGAAATGTAACTAAACCAACTCAAAATGATGTGCATTTTCAGATGAAGAATTATGCATGTCCTGCTCATGAGCATATGGGAACTTGAGAGACAAAGAATCCACATACAAGATGGTGTCTGTAAGCCATCAGATCCACATTGTGCAAGCATCCTAACCCGGCAAGGATTCAGAGTTTACTAGCCCCGTGCCATATGCGTTGAATCCCGTGATGATACAATGTCGTCAAAAGAAAGATGAAAAGCAAAAAATTTAACTCAGAACAAGAGACAACAAATCTATAGAAAAGATCAAAACCATATTTTGATTCATCTCAGCGAGAGAGAGAGAGAGAGAGAGAGAGAGAGAGAGAGAGAGAGAGAGAGAGAGAGAGAGAGAGAGTACTCTAATTGAGATTATCCAAATGGAAACTGCCTGATGATGAACAACTGAAATCTTGTCATGAATCCACTGTAAAATGCTTCTAATGAGAACTTCCAATTCTAAGAGGGAAAACATCGTGTCCATGAGTCCATCACAAAAATAGTTGTTTACCCAAATACAAAAGCCTCACATTGTGATCCGATATAGTTCGAATACGACAGTCATTACTTGTCAGGTAAAACATAAATTTGATACAATAACATAAGTGAAAAGCTTTCTTCTTTATCGGAGTTCAACAATCGTATGTGGCATGAGGTTCACCTCTTTTTCAATTGTGTGATTAGAGCATCATTTTATGATATTGATCTGCTGAGAATCATTCTCTTTGAAAAGATTGATAAAAGATGTTTTAAATTTGAAGAAAGAGTACCCTGGCATTTATATTAAGAATTTCAATTATTTACTGTTGTTGTCAGCATCTAAGGAGCCTGAGTCTCTATGCCTGACCGATGAAGTATGGCATTTGAAGAACATAAAACAAGACGGTGCTTATCACGAAAGACTGAAAAAAGCCGAGATAAACACCGTGCTGCAGTTTCTATGGCATTTAGCTACTGATTGTGACAGATTACGCAAGGTAAGAAGACCACTTACAATGATAATATTCTTTTTTCTGTAATGCTGAAAACTGAAAAGTAGTTGACTGTTTTGTTTGGGTGCTCTATCAAATTGAATTGCAATTAATTGGAAATAACGAAATTGTAGTTTCCGCAGCATTCATGATGAGGAACTGGGCTCCAAATTACACTCATGTCACTTTCAAATAACCAACCAGGTTCCGAGTTACTTTCACGTCACTTTCAAGTGGGACTTGAAAGGCTCATAGCTGCAATTAAGGGCTACTCACTCATTATGAATACTGGGAACTGGGAAGCATCATCAATATTTGGCATTTCCTCTTTGATTAAAATGAATTCTCGCTGTTCAGTTCACTTGAATGCCCAAACACAGCCTTTGAGTTTCTCAAGCTGGTCAAGTAACACTAACAGGGCTGCAACTTTCTGATTTCTCGCCCAAGGTGCTGGAAAGGATGAATGGATGGGATGACTTCAACGGATACACATGGAAATACATGGATCAGATTGGTTTGATTTTCTTTGATTCATTGAATTTATAATGGTTAGGAATTGATTAAGAGCAGCTATAGAGTCCTGCCTTTATCAGAATGGGGACTATCCTGATGCACACATTTCCATGTTGGCTTGATCTAGACCATTAATCTTATGGATCTAGTGCAGAGGAATAACTCAAATATCTTTCAAGTTGAAGGTGCTAGTTTTCAAATATGGCCTTTATAGATAACCTTCCATTTTTAGGATACTGATCAGAGGGTCAAGAACCTCCAATCTGGAAGTGCTTTTTAGATCCATTTCATTGGCCAAACAGACTGTTAAAGCAACAATGCTCCATTTCATTAGCCAAGATATCCATCAATCCGACGGTTAGAATTGTTCAGCCAGAACAACTTCTGAACCATTAAAAAAAAAAAAAAAACAGGAAGTTATTTGATACTCCAGCTGACGTTTGATACACAGGAACTTACAATTAATGGTACACGTTGCACAAGTAATGCACTGTACCTAATTTACATTCTAAAAATCAGATTAGTTGAGCAATCCTAACCTCTGATTTTATCGATATTGGACGAATAGCTTCCATTGAGATTAACCACAAACAGGTTGATACAGCAAAGAAAGGCCACAAACAGAATCGCTTTTGCCCATCAAAGGTTCAGGCCTCACTTTTGCATGTTACACCAACTAGTGGGTATCCAATCCTACTTCACATGAAATAAGTGAGTATGTAGTTAAAAGACTAATACCTCCAGAATTTTGGCACAAACCTCTAGTAGCGTGTAGAAGCGTGTAGAAGATGTTCTCGAATCATCACTACATTCTGGTCACAACAGCATCATTCTGGTCACAGCTGATGGCTAGCCACCAGCACAAAACGCACTTCCTTTCCCCTGCAACCATTTGAAACACAACAATTAAAAACATGTCAGACAATTTTAGCAAAGAAAAAAAAAAGGATTTCTAGTCATTTTCCTGACTTAACATTATGATATTAATGGTATGTGATGAAGAAATTAACTATCAAAAATGAAAAAAACAATCAAAACTATTCATCAACATGCCCCAATAACAACAAGAACAACAACAACTATAAAAAATATTAACAATTGTTTTGTTGAATTGATGGTTCTTTGCCATCCAAATAACAGAAAAGCTCACATCATGATTCATGACCAATCATAGGTTTGAGTAACTCTGTTTTTGGTTGGCAGCCCAAGCATGGAAACATGAAATCCTCCATACATGGGTTATACCCTAATGACTTGAGCAATATTAAACACAACTTCCAAGTATAAAGAACAATGGAAAATGAAATCCACACTCTTCTTCACTCTATCAAAGAGAAAACTCAACAAGCGGGAATTCATTACAAATTACAGTTCATGTACTTAAACTATGACATGACAAAAACTAAGAAAGGGACATACCTTAATATGTTGCTATTTTGAACTCCATTTGAGGGGATTCTGATAATCAAACCAATAAAAAAGATCAGGCTGATGACTTCAACTAAAAAAAAAAAATTTCTTTCATAAAAACAAAGATTCTAAGTTCATATGAACTGCCTAGCTTTTTAAGAAAGGATTTGTAACCAAGTCTTTAGCAGAAGAAGCAATATTTCTACCCCAAATTCTCACCTAGGAATTCATAAAAAAGGTCATGAAGGTTGACATTGCTCTCTGTTACAACTTTATAAAGATAGCTTCCGACATCTTCCAAGTTCAAAATTGCACCATTTTTTTTACAAGGAGAGTTGCAACTTTATCATGCCTGGCCTTGACAACCTCCAACAAAGGAGGATTCCCAAACTTGTCTGCATTTTAAAACAATAAACCGCTTATTTATGAAGCATGTGTTGCAATAAAAGACAATTTAAATACATTGCAATTAGAGAAAAAAAAACTATATTCATGAACCATTGGAAAAAAAAAAAAAAAAACACAAGTGATATGTTGTTAGTAGTATCTTGATGCATTTTAGACTAGATTGTATAGTATTTCATTAGCCTATTTGCTTTAAGCTATTTCAGAGCTCAGATTGTATAGTAGTAGTCTTCTGCAAGGTTCTGAATTTACATGGTTTCTGTTTCTTCAAACATAGATTTAAGTAAATGAGTTTTGTTAAGCACACAAATATTTAATTGGTATAAATAAGCAGTGGAGCCAACATATCTGAATATGGGGTCCAATGTCCTACCTATTTAAATTCATTGGGTGTGGCTGCTTATTGGCCACGTGCTTAATTATGGATACTAGAAGTAAGAAAACAAGGAAGGACAGACAAACATACTACTGGATCTGCAATCTTTGAATTGAGGAACTCAACGTCGATGATGAATTTCCCTGCAAGTGGAGTCTCGATTGCCCAGACGAAATCGTCGTTGTTCTTGAGGGGCTTGTCTATTACTCTTGCAAATATAAGAGATGTGGAACTAGTTCAAAAGGAAAATTCAGAGAGAATTGGCTGTCACTGGAAGATAGATTTTGAAAATTAAGAAAACAACGAGAAAATTATGATTAAGATCAGAAAACTATAAGTATAGGGCATATGCTACAAATATTTCATTGCCATTTTTTCATGATGATCAGATGATCGGGTGTGGCTGCCATCTGCTAGAGAAGCTGTGGATGATTCTGCCAGGATGGCCCTCACATCTGATCAGGCCATGCTGATGAGCTTATGCGGGAGGATCATGTCCCACAAGGTTCCATTAGCAAGAATACCAAAATCCAATCTTTGACAGGTGAGCATCAACTTAGAATGTTCCATAATGGAAATGATGGCATAAGAAGCACTAATAGCGACAGAGCTTTGTTGTAGGTGAATCTTACTGCCATAAGGACAAAAATCTAAGAGTGATGAGAAATGGGTCCCATTTGATCCCCAGATGCTTTTAAGAAGTAGAAACAAATGGGACACACCCTCACCAACCAATCAAAAGAAAAAAAAAATGGAGAATATTCACTTACAACAAGTATTTGCTATGGGTGTTCTCACACAAATCATTCCCTACTAAAACATGTACTAGGGAATTCAGAAAAATGCAAAAAATCAATAGAAAAAGAAAAAGAAAAAGAAAAAAAAAAAAAAAAGGTTTGCCGTGTGCAAAGCACAAACATCTGGGGCTGAATAGAATTCTGTTAAATTATAGTGGTTGTTACCATTACCGTTCCATGCATGTATGATCATATCTCTTAAGGGAGGGGCTGAAAAGATGTTTCTGAAGATGGATCTTCTGGCCTTAATTTTTGTTTAAAGAAAGAAAAAAAAAAAAAAAAACACATACACATACACATGGACAGAAGAGGAAGGGATATATCGGTTTTTGGTTGGCCGACTTTACTGTTTTTTGGGTTTCTGCTAGTTTGGGGCAGCAGAGTCTATCTTCTGTACTAGTTGGCTGGGTGATGTTGGTATTAGGAGTTGCGGTCCTCAATTTCATCACATAGAGATAAGAAGAGAGGAAGACCGTCAGATGAGATGAGATGAACGACTTACCTTTGTGATTTTTGTAACTATAGCATGTCCCTAGTGATGCTGTTTCTATCATATGCTTTTAATGAAAGTTTGAAATTTTCATTATGTAAGTTCACAATGCAATTCTTGAGATTCCAGAAAAGGCCATCTTGGAAGAAGCAATACACCATTTCCATTTCTTGCAATTCTCCCTCCATATGCCCCACAAAGTTGCCAACAAAGCAATACACCATTTCCATTTCTATATCAGTTCATGTTTAGTAGTTACACATAATACAAGGATTTGGGTTTTATAACCTGGTTGACCATTAGAATAGTAGTTCTCCTTTTTTCCTAGTTCATGTTTAGTAGGTACCACATATAATACAAGGTTGGGCATATCTAGATTCTTTCACTGGAAAAGCATGCAAGTGAACAATATATGTGGCATACAAGTAACTCAAATTAATCTGTTAGCACCAACTTAGATGCATCGTGATCCAAAAATTACCTTGAATTGATTACCAAACTAGCCAATTGGTGGACAAGTATCAGATGGTTACAAAAATAACCAAAAATTAACAGAATGTATCTGCAGGTAAAAATGTATGGGAAGTGGTATGTGAGTAGCACACTTTAATTTGATTGCTATTACAAATTATAATGGCACCATCCTGCATTAGTTTTTTCAACTGGAAATAAAATCCAAATGACATCCTTTCACTTCCTCACAGTCCTGCATGATAGGAAATGAAGGAATAAAAGAAGAGTCCATATGCAGTTTTGCAACGAATATGTGGGAGATTACCTTCACCATATTTATTCAAATGGAAATTAAAAAGAAAAAACTTTTAGTTTGGATAAATCTCTAATGGTGGAAAGACCGTCTATCTTTGGTTAAGAATATTTTGGAGTTGATTTCCAAGAGATTTCGCACCAAAGGTTCACTACATTAGCCAAAGATTCCAGTTTTGCATGGAAATTTCAGACTTCTGGGCTTTGCAAGGTTTCCCTGCAAAACAGCAGGGTGAGTATTGGTTGATGTGGCAAGCATTCATCCTGCCAAATATTGATTCCTGATAATCTTTATAGTTCAGAATCCTCATCATTGAAGTGCAAAATAAAGATGCAAGAACGGTTTTATTATGAGGTGCATGAGTGCAAATACAAGTGGAGGAGCCCATGAGCTTAGGGGTGAGATATTTCCATGAACATTGAACCAATCTCTAGAGTTCTGATGTATGCTCAAATGCAAGATAAACAAATACGTTTCAACCCAGCTATCTTATGACCATGCTAAATGTTTACCGATAAACATCGGATTATGAAATGCGTACTTTCGATTCTCAGATGCTCTAAATTAACATTGGATTACCGATAAACATTGGATTATGAAATGCGTACTTTCGATTCTCAGATGCTCTAAATTAATATTAGATTACCGATAAACAAATTGCTGAAATGTTCAAAGAATTTGGAGAGGATGACCTGTTTGATGTGGATAACGGACTTGTAGAGGTTGTTTGCTTTGGGATAATCTTGCAATGCTGCAAGGCTTGCTTGTATGTATTCTGTCAGCAAACAGAGAATATCAATCAATATTAAACAGACTGTAGACAATTCTGACATTGTTAAATTGAAGGACCAGTAAAACACAAACATCAAACACATGGAAAAAGTTGTATCATGTGGTAAATGGCTGAAAGACAAGGCAAAATCAGTTACCTTCACAACAAGCAGGGGATAAGTCACAACAGTCGCCCCAAGTTTAGCAACAGCTCCAAGTTTTTATTTAAAAAATGCACTACAGAACTATTCCAATCACATAAGATCTTAATAGGCTATGAGCAATACATTTCCATGGTTCTTTCTAAGATCTAGGAACTCAAAGACATCTGCATGCCATGGCTCCAAATACATAGCAAATTCATACCTTTTTGATGAATGGGCTTCGAAGCCTTATTCACTAATGACTCTTGAAACAGGGCTTCAACATTGTTGTGCGGTTGCAGGCCATATGACGAATGTACCATACACCAAACTTCTTGAAAGAAATAGAAATACCAAAAAGTGAAGTTAGTGTTATTTCAAACATTGATGCTAAAATAACAATCAAGATCAGACTCAAAGAAAAAGAAAAAAGCACATAGAAAATGGAACAAGCTAGTAGTTAATATCATTAAACCCACCAACACATGAATATGCACAGATGGTGAATCCATTCATCGACTAATGTTTTGCTTATTTCTGCTATTCAGATGCTGCAATAATTTGTACTGTTCTCATTCTGATATATCTTTCCTATTGATTATTTTCAGAAAATGGTATTCATTGGTTACTTATATAAGTAGCTGGTTCTCTTGGTATGGCTGTCATCTGACTCATTGTTCTTCTTTTAGCAGAGTTTGAGGAATTATGCAACTGCAACCAGTTCAAAGGAAGGAAAAGCGAAGGTGAAATATATTTTTCAACCTTTTGACAATATGAGAGCTGTGTAAATAGAATTATTTTGTACTATATGAGTTATAAAAGTGGCATTCAATTGAAGAGCATGTTTCCCTACTCATTTTTACCTCAGTTATTGTGAGAAATTCCCTCAGGTTTTGACATTTCAGTTTCCATCTTCAACCGGCCCAACAGTTCTTGTTCTTAATTTTTTTTTGGGTTAGTAAGGGGCTGTCTTTCTAGCTAGTGTTCTAAATTGCAGCACATTATCGGTATGCTTAAAGGAGTACACAAGATAGGGTTTAAAAAAAAACACCTATGATGGCAAATGCCTTGTTATCTTTGCGTACTGAATGCTAGCATTTTGGGGGCTAGGAAAATGTTCGATCTGATGTTCTAGATACCTTACCTTTTACAGCAACAGCTATTTTGGTGTACATCTCTTGGAAAGGGTGATGTTTGTCTTGAATCTTCTGATATCAGCACGAACCATGATCTGGTAGGAGGCACCAGGTTTATGCTATGATTGTTTTGATGTTGCTAGAGTAGCAAGTTTCTTGTAATGAAGTTTCTGGTGGATCTTCACTGTTTGCTGTGTTTTTGCTCAAGTTGAAGTGAGACATGATTTCTTTGAAAGCTGCCCCATATGTGTTGCCAAATGCAGCATATGCAAAAATATGACAGAAAAAACATGTCCATTTCAATTTTTTGTTTTTTAAAAAATCATTTTGGGTTTAGATTCGTATCCAAATGCAACTGCACCCCAATCCGATTGCCTTAGGTCTGAATATGGTTCAGGTACTTCAGGTATCCATAATCACAGTACCCATTGGCAGCCCTACATAGCTTTCTCCAGACCAAACACACGAACGCAATATTTTTTGGTTTTATAAATAACACTCCAAAGGTTAACTATTTGCCCTTCTAAATTTCTAATACTCTTTAAAGGCATTCTGGATTGTATCTTTTAGCACCTTACCTCATCGATTGGTTGTGTTGATTGGTTCCTTTGAACCAGATGCTACCAAAAGATATGCATGCTCCGAAAAGCAAAATTGGACCAAGCCTTGGATCTCTCATTCGATCATACATATTGGAAGTTATGCTCTGAATCCTTTGTTTCAATCCCTTGCTTGAAGACAGGTTGCCTTGGGCACCCTTGAAAACAGAACCTGTATTGAGCGGGCTACTTTTTCCCAACTTCAGCCCAAATTCCAAATTCAGAAAGAATTGTAAATCAACTAAAATCAGAAATTGAATTCCAGCAAAATAGTACTACCAAGAACCCTTTGAAGCTAGAATATTTGCCTCAACATGTCTTCAATTTTAACACATTTACGATCATAATATCTAAACCAGAACATGGATAAATTAAACTAAAAGAATAACGGGAGGTTTAAACAATTTTGGTACCAACAATAATCTAATTAAAATACACCACATCAACACAGAGTACGATAATCAGGCATAGGGCATAGAAACAAAATACACCTTACAGTTAGCTTAGATGTCCCACATGTGCTAGGTGCAGCCACAAGTAGTGATGTTTGTGGAGTTTTCCTATTTAGTGTGCTTCCCTTGTGATTGGGTAAGCACCTTTTATACATATTTTTCTCTAACTAAGGCAATGTGTATAGACATTGAGAAAATACCTGCAAGAGGCGTTGCAAATTCAGATGCATTTTGGAGAATCTTCTTTCATCCAACATTTGCTTCTTCAGTGCAAAACTACCTGCATTTAAGGAAATTAGTCTGATGAGTAAGATTATTATTTCTTTATGATCCATCCAGGTATAGGCCAAATGGAGGAAAAAGAAAAAAGAAAAGAAAAGGAAAGAAAGAAAATCCCCACTTCATTGTTATCAAGGGTAAGCATCGACTCAAATAGCAATTTTTTATTTTTATTTTTAATATTTATCAAGGGTAAGCTAGCCTTGGATGTGCAAAACCACAAACCCATTATGCTAAAACCAAAGACTAAGTCACTGAAGAGACGAGTCAGTAAACAGATACGTTGGACTTGGAAGTAAAGGGTAGGCTCTTACCAAAGAGGATCTGCTTGTCTAATCAGATGGCAACGACGGATTTCTAGCTGGAGAACTGAATATCTAGCTGACAACAACTAGATATTGCATCCCTACAGAGAAGTAACCCAGACAGTGCTTATCAAATCAACTTTCCAAACTCAATGAAAATCTAGACATCGTTTCACAAGCTGCACCAGATCGAAATTTTTTGAAGCATGGAAGTTGCTTTCACAAATTAAAAAGAAATAAAGAAATATTTACCTTCTTATTTATTTCCAGCCCAAGAAAATTCACACCAATACATCTCCTAGCCACTTTAAACATAAATAAACCATTTCCTGCATTAAAACATGATGTTAGTCAGGAACTTGGAATTAGATACAACAGGAAAAGACTTGAATAATTTATACAAGTAGATGTTACTGCCCAAAGACAAAGACGCTCCCACACTAGTGGGCCAACTTGATACTTGGGATAAGGAATCTACATAGTGGGACCTTTTTGATGGATGGCTTGGATACTGCACCTGCCTACCATGCAGCTCACACAGGCATATGTGGTGGCAGGTGCATTAACTGACTTGTACATGTGTTGTGGGCTTCGCAAAGATCTTGGACATGAAGGAAAATTTTAATAGAAGATATAAGTTGCTTGCATATTCAAAACTTCTTCTTATAAAACACATTCTTATACAAGGAAACTTTAATGATAATGGATATTAATTTATAACCAACACTCTCAAATTATCCATGAGAATAGCAAGGAATATGAAAATTATGTCAATAACTAACCATCAACACTGCAGTAGAAATAACATCATAAAGAATGTGTGCTTCCTCTATTGTACAAAGTACTTGGAATTCAAAACTTGGCTCAAGTATGAAAACCAACAGTCCAGAAATAATTCTTACCACAAATACCATCATTCGCTCTTGAAGAGAACAACGTTAGTGGCGTGCGGCCCACATTGCGACGGTAGAATCTTCCATCTGGGCATGCTGATGTTCTTGTAAATTGCAGAAATTTAACTACATAAGCTAAACCCTGTTCACAAGAAACAAAATGAAAACTTAATGGGTTTCTTTCTAGATTCAACAAGTAATCAGATCCCAACCCAGAAATTTATATCTTAAATAAACAAAATCCATCGACCAAAAAGTCCCATACACAATAAACATCTAAAGATGAAATAATCCAAATTGGCAAAACAACAGACTTGGTTCATCAGTGCATTCTGATTTCTGCACAATTAGCCATCATTCAACTGTTCTAAGATGATTTTTTCTTCTGCTTTACAGAATTCCATTTCCAAATAGACCCCAAAAAAATACAAATAACAAGTGTAAACTTTCTTGCAGTAGATATATGAGAAAACCAACAAGGGACACCCATGCTTTGAGTCACATGGTTCAGAAGCTTCTGCAACATAATGATCATTTACTGCCTATTCAGTACATAGTGGCAGAACAGATATCTCAAATGCATATCCCATTTAACCAAACCACAAGGAATTGTGATTGAAGCTCTTAGAAACCATAGCCTGTAGATAGCAATATCACAAAGGCACTCATCATGCTACATGTGAGGTGCAAGAGGATGCCAACTGGGTCAATTATGAGAAGAGATTTCTACAAGTAAATGAAAAGGGTAGACTTTTTTACTCTCTGCTTCTACTGCACCTTGGATCCCCACACAGTTTTAATATGTATGTGTGTGTTAGCATACTTGCATACACATATCATCATCACCATCTTTGTCATTGTATCAGCCCTTTTCCAGATAATATGGGTTGGATTTTAAATTTCAGATTGGGGAAAGATTTATGATCTTTTGCCCACCAGTCACATGCTGCTACAGTCCCACCCAACATTGAATCCTAGCCCAACTATTACATGCACGCCCCGAAAGGCAAGTAAGCAATGTAGGTTCATGGAGGGGTGGTTCCTAGGCGAACCACTAAGGACAGAGCACCACACACGTGAAAGACTATGCTGAAATTGCTGGCTACTCAAAATAGCAACTGACCTATATGTGATCACCAACACTACTCACATGCCACATAATCGGGACCCACACCAACAGGCGCCAAGTTATACAAACTATGATCTCTCATAGTTTTTTTGTAGGGTTTAAAAATATAACCAACAATTTATACAAACTATGATCTCTCATAAGCAATTGATAACAACTAAAATGAGATGAGCACATTTTCAAGAGGAGGCAACCAAACAGGCACCAAGTTAACAATGTGAAATTTCAACATAAACCCAGGTAAGAATTCAGACCTATAAACACAACATCTAACATTAAAAAAAAAACATAAAAAGGTAAATGGAATTGACTTTCTCTAAGAAAACTTGAGAAAGAAATAAAGGTAAGAAAGAAAACTCACCTTCAATAAGAATGACACAGAGAACTGAGAACTCCATGCTCTACTGTTTTTCAAAGCAGTGAAAGAAGAATCCCCATCTTTACTTAGAAGAGCATCACCTTCTTTTAAATTCCCATTCACTCCTTCCTCCATTGATTTTTCATGATTTCCATTGGGCTTGAAAATCTCAGAATCACTAATAGGAAAAAAAAAAAAAAAAAAACAGAACAAAAAAATAGATTTGAACAGTTAGTACTATCCTCAACCCATGGATCTGGAGTCTTACCATCACGTTGAACAGTAGCACGAATGGGATCATCCTGTAGCAGCCAGAAAGTACTACAAAGAAATATTGGATAGAAAAAGGGGATTATTACCCAAATACCATAGACAAAGCATGACCCTAGAAAGGGGTTTCAAAAATCTCAGATCTAATGCTTATCTGATAGCAATTGAGCCGGCTAAGGTTAGAGATCGAAGCTGATCCCTTGAAATACAGAGATTGTTAGTGTTTGAGAACTTACCTTGTGATCATATTCGAAAGCAGATGAAGGAGCGGCTGAAATGATGAGGAAAATGAGGATCCTCATTGTATGAGTTGTGGAGACTGCTGGCCGCACCAGATCTGAGTTACAGCAGGGGCAGATTTTCGCTGGAGAGTTTGATTGGGAGGAGTGCTGTGATTTGCGACAGAGGGAGAGGGAGTGGGAAAGGGAGTGTGAGCGTGGGAGAGCGAGAGAGGGATGGAGAAGGAGAGAGAGAGGGTGAGGGAGCGCGAGAGATCGACAGAGGACGAGGGAAATGGAGAGGCTGAGAGAGAGAGAGAGAGAGAGAGAGAGAGAGAGTGAGCGGGCGGGCGAGAGAGAGTGAAAGAGAGGGATTTAGGGATTTCATTTTGGGAATTATTGGGTGCGCGCGAGAGAGGAGCACGGACGGGGTGGCGGACGGGGATTTGAGTCACATGCTTTTAGGACTTGTGGGGCCCACCTTTGTGTATGTTAATTATCCACTCCGTCCATTCATTTTAACGGCTCATTTTTAGGGTTTATCCAAAAAAATGAGTCAGATCAAAGATGTAGGTGGATCACACCACATATTAACGATATAAATTATTTTTCATTGTTTCTTATGGTGTGGTCCACTTAGACTTTTGATCTTTCTACTTTTTGGGTTCATGCACTGAAATAATATTTCAAAATTGATGGACGGATTAGATAAAACACATATAATGCAATGGGCCCCATGGAGCCCCGTAAGCATTGTGCGTCTCTAATAAAGTCATGTGGGAAGTCATGCTTTAGCTACAGATTACATAGGCTATAGCTACGGATTAAATCCGTAGTAATATTGCTACGGTTTATATCCGTAGCTAAAAGTCTACATATTCCGTAGCCTTTGGTCATTTTTTTGGTAGTGCTCGAATACATCACAATGGGCCTCACCCAAGGGCCTCGAATACATCACAATGGGCCGAAAATATGTAACAGTGGGCCCTACACATGGACCTATATACATCACAGGTGGGCCTTACACATGGGCCTCAAATATACATCATGATGAGCCTCATGGATAGGCCGCAAATACATCTGGGTGGGCCCCACGGATGGGCCATAAATACATCATGGTAGGGCCCACCGTATACTCTCCATCCAATCTGATTATAAGGTCACAAAGACCTGAATAAGATGTAAAACAAATTTCATACAGATCCAAAGCTTCTGTGACCAAAAAGGGGTTTCAAGGGTAGCTGTTCAATTCACCACTGTTTTCTACTATGTGGTCCACCTGATAGTTGGACGGTGTCGATCATAAATGCATCATGGTGCGCCCGACATAGCCTGTCAGATGGACGGCTGATACAAAATACATACAATCAAGGCGGGCCTCATGGATGACCATAAATACATCAAGGTTGGCCTCATCACATGGGTCGCACCAAAAATCATTTCAATAGTTGTAGGTGTAACATGTGTATCACCGCACACTATCATTCTATGGGGCACATGGCCCACTAATGATGATCAGCACTGTCCAAACATTGTCCGTGTAAATCTGCATCGTCCAAACATTGTCCAACACTGTCCAACACTATCTAGACGGAGTGGATGAAATGAATACATCAAGGTGGTGTCCACGATTCAGATGGGACCCACATAACTTGCTAACATCAATACATCAGCCATATAGCTGATGTAAAGTACACCAGCCAATCAGCTTCCATCCCAAGGTGGGTCCACACGTGTGGCCCACCAATCCAGGTGAATGGATGGACGGAGTGGATTACACATACATCACGGTGTGCTGCACTTACCACCGTACAAATATGGACGGTGTGGATATAAGATACTTACATCAAGGTGGGTCCCATGTAGGGCCTACTAGATATACATATAGATATATATTATATATTATATATATTATATAATACATATCTCAGGTGGGTCCCACGTGGGGCCCACAAGATATACACATAGATGTATATTACATATTATATATAATACATATCATAGGTGGTTCCCACGTGGGGCAACCAGATATAATATAATATAATTATATATAATATTATATTTTAAAAAAAGCAACGTCCAGAGGCTCCCACCTCACATGCGTGGATTAAAACACTTACATCAAGGTGGTTCCCACCTCACATGTGTCACATGTGCAAGGTGGGCCCCACAGCAGCAGATGGGCGGTGTAAGATATAATACATACATCTAGTGGGTCCATGTAAATGGACGGACGGTGTGGATGACGTCCACATAGTTGGGTCCCACAGACCCTGCTCTGCTGACGTCAATAAAGCAGCTATATAGCCGCCTGCGTCAGGCAGAGTAGGTGGGTCCCACGTAGGGCCCACCACCATATATTGTATAATATATATATATAATATTATATTTTTTTATTAGTCTGCTAGTACACTCCACTCTCAGTTCACACTACACTATTAACCACACCCACTATCAGTTCACGCATGCCACTCTTAGCCACGTTTAGCGTCCTTGGACACTGGACGGTATGGATACAACACAGGCATCATGGTCAGGGGTCCCACATGGACGTGGCTCACCTGATTTGGATCAATCTGATATTTGTATTTTCCCTACATCCAGGCCTGTCCAGATGGGATGCCGAGTGGGTCCATTCGATGGATGTTAAGGATAAGATGCATACTTCATGGTGGGGACCATCCGGGTGGGCCACACGGCTATATCATCACAAAAATGAAAGAGAGGGAGAGAGAGAGAGAGAGAGAGAGAGAGAGAGAGAGAGAAAAAAAAAAGCGACGAGTATGACGGGAGGGACCCCGGCACTGTGGGCCCTCCCTTCCATGATTTACAACCTACATTAAGTGGGTCTCAGTACATGTGGGCCCACCAATCCAAATCAACAGTGGAGATCCTTCTTCCACCAAAATACAAGGTCTAGATGACTCTATTATTCAAAGAAAATAAACATCATGATGGGGTCCATGGAGAATGGCCCCACATGGAATGATCATGAGAATCATGGTGGTCCATCGGCTACACCTAGGGTCCAAAGTGGGATCCATACCATCAATCGATAGGCCACACTTGACCCCTCATCAAAATACAAAAATCTAAGCCTACGGAACACCCACCGTTGATCTTCTTGGTCCGATGGAAAGGTAGTCACCTAGGCTTTGATTTCAACGGAAGGTGATGAAGTTTTGATGGTTAAGATGAGAGATGAGAGGGTAGGAAGTGGGTCATGCAAAGCTCTCTCATGGACCTCTCATGGACGTTGGGTTGCTTGCTTGAAAATGGAGAAAATGAGAGAGAGAGAGAGAGAGGATGGGATGTAAAGAGAGAGAAAGAGAGGGATGGGTGATGGAGTGAGTGATCTGTACTTGACATGTAAGGGTGTGTAAGAGAGAGAGAGTTGACTTTGGGGATGGTGTTGTACTTGACATGATGTGGTGATTGATGGGATTGATTTGATTAGAGATTCTCTTGAGATTTGCAACGCGCGGCGTTTTCCTTGAACTGAACGCGGACCCACATCTCTTAGCCTGAGTATTGCCTCGGCATGCGAGACGTGGCATCGGAACCGCGGCGATGGCGCGGTCGCACTGGTACAAGTCTCGAGTCAAGCCGACTCTGATATACAGGACACGACTTATGATCGCGTGCAAACACTGATAATAAATTGCGGGTCGTCGAAATTCGACCAGGAGGACCGTGGAGGCCTACCGAACGGTATGGGCTAGTATATAGGTCTTACATGTTAGGTTATATTAATTGCATACTTAATTTGGGTCATTATATAATTTTATAGGCTTTCTCTCGACTAGTCCTAGCCTATGTTTGACTAGTCCAGAACTGGCTCGACCAGTCTAAGATTTTTCTCGACCAGTCCAAGGTATGTTGTGAATTTTTAAAATTTCTATTAGACCCTCGACCAGTCTTGGAGACTGCTCGACCAATCCAGTGAACAGTGCTCCACCAGTCGAGCAAGCTTGACTCAAAGTCCAGCAACCTTTCCGGGTCCCACTCGACCAGTCGAGTAGCGATCTTATCTTATCGCGCCCGAAATTTTGAAATATTATTGGTCCTTCGACTAGTCGAACCGATCACCGGGCCAGTCGAGTGAACAATATTTTTGCCTATAAATTGAGGATGATTTTCAGAGTTTTTCATTTCATTCCAAGATATTCAAGTCACAACTCTGAGAGAAATTGTCCCCACATTTGAAAAGCTAATTGGTTAGTATTTAAGATTCTTTTAATAGATTTTGCATTTGATTTTGTGATCTATATTCAATTCTATTTCTTTTGAAAGGGAATATTACTTATACCATTTTTGAGATCAAAATCAAATCAAGCTAGCCCAAGTCAATTTAATCTAAAAATCATTTAGATCTAAGAACCTTTTCATATGTGAGTTTGTACATTAAACATCTACATTGAACATCTACATCGAATTGGTTCTACCGGGCTTCATCAAAAGAAGAAACCTCAGATAAGTACATTTCAATTTTCTGTATTTGGTTTGTAATATTGCCAGAAAATCTTTCATTTTTTATTTTGACTGAGATAGTCAGAAAATCTCAGTGAGTGGGGTTTTTAATTGTGGTAGCCCCTTTGAAAACACAATTGTAAAAGTTTTAGGTGAACCTTGGAAAACCTATTTCATAGTGAAAGCCAATATCCCAAGGGTGAGGATATTGGGAGTGGAGTAGTTGCGTGGCTGTTTTCTAACAATTGGTGTACACACAAGCGAACCACTATAATTGCTGGAGTTGTGATGGATGGTTGAATGTGCATAAGTGTGTGAATGTTGTAATTTATTTTCAGCATTTGTGGTGAATGATTGTAATTTACTTTTTGCACATGTGGTGAATGTTGTAATAGTAGTAGAAATTTTATTTCTGTTTTATTCTTTATTCCTCTATATTTGTTTGAGATTTTGATACACAGACCGTTCTAGAAATCAGGTTGTCCTAACATAAGCCATTGGTTTTTGGTGTAAGGTTATCCTTAGATCAACATTTATATCAACCTCTCAATACTTGTACAGTTGAGGTTGCTATTCATTTCTGCTATTTGAATTGATAAGTGTTATCTTTATTTATTTATTTCTTATTCCACATTTAATTTAATTTAATTTTTTTTTTTTTTTTAATTTGGCATAGTCCTATTCCCCCCCCCCCCCCCTCCAAAGGACTTTTAGTTCGGCCTTTTCACTACCCAAGGAAGGGACCTGCCTATTAAACCCATCTCATGTCTTTATGTGGGGGCCCACTAGATTGTCTTAGAGCATCTCTAAGCCGTCCAGATGAAAGAGATTTTAATTTCATGTCATCTGCGGAAGTTTGAGGGGAAAACTCATCACGGGTGGACCACACTAGTGGAAACAATCCGAAGTTAATGCACAATGCCCATGCATTTGTGGGCCACAACTAGCTCTATTTTTTATTTTTTATTTTTTAAATAACCCTATCATTAGTTCATGACTATCCGATTAAAGTGAATAGATTAAATCGGTCGATGAGTGGACCCAATCGTTGATTTAGTGAAGCTCATACCCCATTCTTAAAAGGCTCTCTTAACTTCTGTGAAAAGCTATCACTGTACGAATGGACGGCTGACAGAGTGACATTTTCATACTCAAAAAAGTCAAATAGTGCTCATGGGGCTAAAATATTAATGGCTTCATATACTGATGTCATCATAATTATGACATCATAATTGAGGACTATTTTAATTAATAGCTTGCTATGGAGCAGATTAGGTGGTACCCTTGCTATGTGGGGCCCACCTTGATGAATGTAATGTATATCCATATTGTTCATCTGTTTTTTCAGCTCATTTTACGACAATTTCGATAACTTAGGTAGATCCAAATCTCTAGTGGACCACCGCACTAGAAAAAGGTGGTGACTAACCATTATAATCATTTTGTAGGCAATAAATGTTTTGGATTAAGCTGATCTTTTTATTTCCTTTCGTCGGCTCTATTTGATCTTATAAACGGGTTAGATAGCAAATGAAAATTATGGATATGCCCATTGGGAAAAAGGGATGGACTACATAGATATACAACAAATCATCAAGGTGGGTCCCATGATAATGGTAGTACCCACAAAGGTAAGGTGTCACCCGGGTAACACCTAATCCGCTCCCACGTGTTACCTGGGTAACCGTATGGGCCCACCTTGATGTATTTGCTGCACATCGTTGTAGAACACCTGTTTTTCCATTTCATTTTATGATGTGACCTAAAATTCAAAAGATCCAAATCTTATGTGGACCATACCATTAGTAACAGTGATGAATGACCATTAAAAACAGTGTTTAGAAACATTTCATCTTTGTATTTTCCCTCTCTTTTTTTTTTCTTTTTATTTTTTTTTTTTTTTTACACACATGCACACACCCCCACATACTCACGCCACACGCACACACAGCCCACACACGCACACCGTGGGATTTCACCACCATGGGTACCCGAACCATTGACCCGGTGTTGAAACTCCAGGGAGTCTACCACCCGGGTAAGAGTAAGGACCCTATTTTCCCTCTATTCGGTTCTTCTTGACATTATACGTTTGGATAGAAGATAAATATTATGAGGACCTTATGACGGGCACGTTCGAATTTTTAATGGTGAGGCACTTAACCAATAATGTTTCCTGTGACGTGGTCATCTGAGATTTGGATCTGCTTAAATGTTTTGATACAGCCGTAAAATGGGCTGGATAAACGGATGGACGGCGTATATCTTGCATAAGAAGCGACTCTAGATGTGGTGACACTCCCAGTCTCACATGCAGTGGTTATATGATCTCAACCATACATGTTATGAACTACCTAGGATGGACGCAATCTGCGTCCTACCCTACCAGTCTCTAGCAACGAACTGGCAAATCTGTGTAGGGCCACTGTGATGTATCTGTTTATTAATGCCATGCATCTCTATTCTCAAACTATTATTTTTTAAGGTTTAAGCCTAAAAGTAAAGCAGATCCAACGGTCAGGTGGACCACACCAAATAGTAAAAGTGGGTTACATTAAAAGCACAAATTATTAAATGTATTAAATGCATGAAGTATTAAATGCAAAAGTAATTTACCGTGTGGTGGACTTGAGCGTTGGATCTGCCTATATTTTAGCTCATATCTTAAAATGTTTCCAAAAAAGATACGAACGGTGTACATAAATAGATACGTCACGGTAGGCGCCACACAGATCTGCCCGTTCGTGGCTAAAGACGGGTGGGGTGAGACTCAATCCGCGTCCACATAGAATATGGGCCACCGGTAGAAAATTATTATGAACGGATCATCAAAGGATGTCATGTCCTTCCTGAAAATTTAGATTTTTTTTTTAAAAAAAAAAAAAAAAAAAACAACACTTGGATACTCGGCCAGAGTATGATGAGCCATGACCATGCACACAGGCGCAGACTTGTGGTGTGCATTTAACTTAATTTTAGCCAGCCGTCTGTGGGACACACCTTAGTGGAATCATAACTCAAATACACAATTCAGATGACTGATTTGTTGGAAATCCAGTGGACGGTTAATATGGAAAATAGATAACAGTCCAGTAACCAGATGTTGGGATCGTTCAACCAACATATTAGTTTTTGGGCAATGGCCCACCCATCACATCTCCACTCGTAAATGGAGTGGGCGTCGCAATTGGGACCGCATCGACAAATGCTAGGATTCCTACTCCACCAATGTACCAGATAGTTTCTTTCTGATACTCTGTCAGTATTAATGCTCTCCAGGAGGGTCCGTTCACATGGGGTGAGATTCGATGAGGCCTTGGAAACACCGACTTCGGTGGACGCAGATTAGATACGGTGAGTAGCGAGACTGGCTACCGAAGTGACGTCACCAAGTTCTGTTGGCCTGCCAAGATGTATATTTTGTATCCACACCGTTCATCCATATGGAGAGATTATATTAGTGATTGATCCAAAAAATGAGTCAGATCCAAAGCTCTAGTGGACCCATTCATAGAAAACAGTGGGGAGAGTGACACCCACCATTAAAAATTTCTAATGGCCTCAAAAGTTTTCGATCAATCTGATATTTGTGTTTTCCCTTCTTTTATATCTGCGTTAACATATGAACAGCTTGGATCATTAAAAAAATTATAGTGGACCTTTGGAAGGTTTCAACAGTGGGCGTCACTCTCCCCTTTGTTTTCTATGGTGGGGTCCACTCCAGCATTGGATCTGCCTCATTCTTTGGATCATGCCCTAAAATGATCTCTCCAAATGTATGGACGGTGTGGATACGATACATACATCATAGTGGGCCCACAGAACTTGGTGACGTCACTTCAGTGAACTGTCAGTAGCTAATCCACGCCCGACTTCGGTGAGGTGGTTACCGTGGGACCTACCTTATCGTGTGTTTTTTATTCACGCGGATTGCGTCCTACCTCGCCCGCCTCTAGCCGCGAACGGGCAGTTCTGTGGGCGGGCCCACCGTGATGTATCTGTTTATATATACCGTTCATCCCTTCTGTCAGATCATTTTAAGGCATGTACACAAAGATGAGTTAGATCCAGCCGTCAAGTGGACCACATCAAAGATAACTGTTGCATTTAATGCAACCAAGCTTATTATTTGGTGTGGTCCTATTGAGCGTTAGATCTAACTTATTTTTGTGCAAATACCTTGAAATGATGTGAGAAAATGGATGAACGGTATGGATATAAGAATAAATTCACTGTGGGCCCACCAACAGAACTGCCCGTTCGTGGCTAGAAACGGGCTAGAAACGGGCGGGTTAGGACGCATACATGCATAAATCAGTGGGCCCGCCCACAGAATTGCCCATTCGTGGCTAAAGATGGGAAGCGGATTGGTTGGTGTAACCCACACCAGCTATATACCGGTATAGATACGTGTCGTGCGAAGACGAGCGCCGACGCACCTCGAGCTCCCAGTTTCAAAGGAGATCAAAGTTACATGGCCCCACAATGATGTATTTATTATATCCAGACTAATCATCCATTTTTTGAGATCATTTTAGAGCATTAGCCAAAAAGTGAATCATATCCAAAGCTCAAATGGACCACACCAAAAATAGCAGAGGGATAATGATTTTCACCACTAAAAAATTAGTATGGCCAAATATAATATTTATTTTCCATCTAATATGTTCATAAGGTCACAAATACGTGGATGAAGAGGAAAAACAAATTTCATATTGATCAGGAACTTATGTGTGTTCCAAAAGAGTTTCAATGGTAGAAGTTCAATCCCTCGCTGCCTTTTGTAGTGTGGTCCACTTGATATTTAGATCTATCTTATTTTTCTGCTCAAGCATTAATACATGCTCACAAAATGGATGAACGGTTTAGATATAACACATACCTCATGATATGATCCAAAGAACTTGCTGACGTCAATACACAGCTGTTCAGCTGATGTGTGGTACACCCGCCAATCCGCAGCTGCAGTTCCTGCGCAGGGATTCTGTGTGGGCCTATTGCGATTTTTGTGAGAAATCAAATTCGTCCATCCGTTTTTCGACCTCATTTTAGGACATTCTAACAAAAATGAAAAGGATCCAAAACTCAAGTGGGCCATAGGAGATGAAACAGTGGGGAAAGGAATGTCCACCGTTGAAACCTTTCTAAGCTCCACCTTGCTATTTATATGCCATCTAAACCGTTTATAAGGTCATTTTCACTCAGATAAGTTGAAAACAATAGAAATGTGTACCGTTACAAAACTTTTATGGCCATATAAATGTTTCAACCGTGATCACTAAATATTCACTTTTTCCTCTTGTGTGGCCCAGTTGAGCTGTGGATCCTCTTCATTTTTTGTCTCACGTCATAAAATAATCTTAAAAAAATGGATAGAGTGATTGGATTTCTCACAAACATCTAAGTAGGCCCCACACAAAAACCTTGCGCAGTAACTTCCTGCCAAAGGCTTTCGCAGGAAATCCACGTCCAAGACGGGCGGGGGTAGGACGGAAACGGATTGGCTACTCCCCTGCCACCAGCCAATGGCTGGTGGTTGGTGCTCTATGGCCCCCACCATGATGTATGTGTTTCATCCCTGCCATCCATTTATTTTTCTAAATCATTTTATTGCATGAGAGAAAAAATGAGGTATATCCCAATCTCAAGTGAACCACATTACAGAAAACATTGTTGAATAAATTTCGACCATTAAAAACTTTTTGGGAGTCATAAAAATTTTGGATCAAGCTGATATTTGTTTTTGTCCCTTCATCTGGGTTTGTATGACCTAATCAACATATTGGATGTCAAATAAATACAGTAGGCCTTAGGAGGATTTTAATGGTGGATATTCATTCACTATTATTTTCGTATGGTGTGGTCCACCTGAGATTTGTACTCTTATCATTTTTTGTATTAAGCCCTAAAATGATATATAAAAATGAATGAATGGAATGGATGAAATACATACACCATGGTGGGGCCACATAGCACTGACCAACAACCACGGGGTTGGTGTCGGGGGAGTCGTCAATCCGTTCTCGGGGGACGCGGATTTCCTGCGAAAGCCAGTTCCTGCGCAAGGTTGCTGTGTGGGGTTCATCACCATGTTTTTGGAAAATGTACCCTGTTCATACATTTGGTGAGCTCATTTTAGGACAAACTACAGAAAATGAGGTGGATCCAAGACTCAAGTGGGCCACACGAGAGGAAATAGTAGGGATTCAGTTAGAACCGTTGAAACATTCTTATGACCATAAAATCTTTATTTCAGGCTAAATTTTTTGTATTTTCACTTAATCCCTATGTTAATAACCTTATAAACGGTTTGGATGGCATATAAACATCAAGATGGAAGCCAGGAAGGTTTCAACGTAGGTACTTTTTTACCCAATTTTCCCTCTCGTGTGGCCCACTTTAGTTTTATATCCACCTGGTTTTTGGTTTCTTTTCTTAAAATGAGCTCACCAAACAGATGAACGGAGTACATTTTCCAAAAACATGGTGATGGGCCCACACAGCAACCTTGCGCTGCAAAAGGCTTTCGCAGGAAATCCGCGTCCGTTCTCGGGTAGGAAACGAATTGGCTACTCCCCTGCCACCAGCCAATGGGTGGTGGTCGGTGCTATGTGGCAATGGGTGGTGGTCGGTGCTATGTGGCCCCACCATGATATATGTGTTTCATCCATGCCTTCCATCTATTTTTCCAGATCATTTTATTGCATGAGAGGAAAAATGAGGTATATCCCAATCTCAAGTGGGGAAACAGAATGGCTACTCCCCTGCCACCAGCCAATGGGTGGTGGTCGGTGCTCTGTGGGCCCCACCATGATGTATGTGTTTCATCCATGCCGTCCATCTACTTTTCTAGATCATTTTATTGCTTGAGAGAAAAAAAAATGAGGTATATCCCAATCTCAAGTGGACTACATTATAGGAAACGGTGTTGAATGGATTCGACCATAAAAAAACTGTGGGCCCGCCCACAGAACAACCCACTGGTGGCTTGAGACGGGCGGGGTTGGACGCAATCCATGTCTGTTTTCTATATCCATGTCATCCATCCTTTTTTGAAACTAATTTTAGAATATGAACCCCAAAATGAAACAGATCCAACTCTCATGTGGGCCACACCACAGGATACGGTGGTGATTGAACACCCACCATTAGGAACTTTCTAGGGCCCACCATAATGTTTATTTTCCATAAACAGTTGATAATTTCACTAGGACCTAGATGAGGGGAAAACCCAAACATAGCTTGATTCAAATCTTTTGTGGTCCATAAGAAATTTTTAATGGTAGAAATTTAATCACCACTGCTTTCCTTTGTGTGGTCACCTGAGATTTGGTAGTGCTTCAATTTTAGTCATGTAGACACCCCACCTAAGGTGGATAACCCGATCATCATTGGATGGAACCTAACGTTAAAGTAAACTCAGATTGGAACCCTAAACCCTTAC
This sequence comes from Magnolia officinalis, assembly GCA_021015155.1. NCBI lineage: Eukaryota > Viridiplantae > Streptophyta > Magnoliopsida > Magnoliales > Magnoliaceae > Magnolia > Magnolia officinalis. The sequence continues at coordinate 55,843,214 of JAJHSJ010000008.1, forward strand.
ACAAACCTTAAATCCTAATTCAAAACCATGGCTAAACAATCAAATCAAACCCAACCCAACCACGATCCATACCTTAATTCCTAATCCGAACTCTAACCTAAGTCCTAAACCCTAATCCAAAATCAAACCTTAAACCCTAGAAACCTAACCCAAAAACCAACCCTTGAGGAGAAACCTAGGCAAAACTTATCAACTGACCGGGTCAACTCACCCAGTCGGCCCATCTATCCAACCTACCCAGTCAACTCACCTACCCAAAACCCAAACCAATATTGGGCTCCAAATAAGCCCAAACTCAACGCCCATTCGAAATCCAGGGATAATAAAAGTGACACCCCTTCAAGCAGAGCTCACCACACTTACAAGAGAGCTCATGCCAAAGCAAGAGAGTTAGCATGTGATGAGCGGTCCCCAGATGGCCACTTGCCACATGCAGGTATACCATTTTGGCAGAGAGCCCATCCATGTGCATTTGTTGATCAAAGCATCCCAAATGTATGACAAAGTGAAATGACTGCAGTACCCCTCTCTTGAACCCAAATTTACACCATATGCCGTCCAATCCAACCCACGAGGTTTGGTCACATGACAATCTCAAATGTTAACTATCCAAATCCTTTCTAACTTCGAGCTTAGTAAGAATTACAAGAAATTTATGCTGAGAGGCTGTAAATACCCCCATTCCCTTCATATTTCAACAACCTACAAAAATCCATAACAACCCAAAAATAAAATAAAATAAAAACCCAGAAAAACCAACCATCCTCACTCATCCCTTAAGCTCTTAGCTTATCCTTTCCATGCCTCCAGCAAGGGAGAGGAGACGCTTAGCCCAGCCTAATCCAGAGCCCACCTGAGCCATCAAGATCTCAATCCAATACTAGCAACACTACCATCCATCTAGTCGTTCAATCTTCAATTTGTTTCTTCTAAATCCCAGCATTAGTATTGTGCAACACTTACCCACTTCTCAACCCTCCTGCTCATCTAGTACATCATTTCTACATAACATTATATCTTGCACCCAGTTAGTATAAACATATGCTTTGTGACTTGCCGACTTACTCAGATCCCGACGATTAGATATTTTTGTTGACTACTTATTCACTTTGGAAAGTGGATGAGTTAGGGTAGATTTAGATTTATCTAATCCAAACCCAAGCCTGTCATAAGCTTTGCATTTCACACAACATTCAACATACACTTGCATCTTTCATACCTAAGAATTGATACCTAATCCTCAAGAATAATCAGATCTTATGAAGTAGAGACCGCATGACGGTATAGGCAGAGTGGGTGCCTAATCCCTTTCCTCTCTGTAACTGTGGTCCCTTACCCTGAATCTCTAATTGTAAACCAAAGAGTCATCTTAGGATTGAGAATCTTAAGATCCTCACTCCTAGTGTTTCTATAGGGTCAATCCAATTGTAGAGATGAAGTAACTAGCTAGTAGCAACTCCAGTCAAATATGATACCATCTTAATCACAACACAAAGCTCTTGAAAAAGGGAACCCATAAAGCACAAGTCGATTCCGCCCCAGGATCTAATGTCCGCAAAATGACAACTCCACTAGGGAGGTGCTAGTCACACCAGTTGTGACCCGAGTTGAAAAGCAAGATCTCATAAATTCCTGAGGGTTAACACTTTTCAAACACTTGCATTCTCATTTGCATATATTTCATTTTTAAAAAAAGGAAAAATAGATCATCAAAAACCAATACTAAACCATTGAGCCGTTACAAGTTAGGCGCTCTCGTAAAAACCCCTCCTTTCGTAGCATCATTCGTACTGGGTTATAGATATTCATGGCCAACCATGAGGAAGATGTTCTACCCTTCCATTCTCTTGACCTTGCAGAAGCTCAACTTGCACAACCACAACAAACATAAGTCGCGCTATTTTCCTGCATCCAAGAATCAACATAAGGTGTGAAGGCAATGCAGGAAATGCCCCTTCAATTCATGCAAGCAGAAGCCACTGCAACCAGCAACCAGGCTAGTTTGATACAATAACAACCCACTCCCAGACTCTTACCAACTTCCAGTTCAAATCAAGCATAGCCATCGAGTTTGCATAGAATTGCCGACAACAATTAGCGTAGCCTTCTACCATGGGGCATCTCCTTAAGTATCCTCCCACAGCCGAGAGTCAATTCCAAAATAATCCCGTAGTCGGGATTTTCAATCAATTCAGTAATAATGCCATAGCCGGGATTTCTAGTCAACATCCAGATAACCTCACAGCCAAGATTTCAAATTAACTTCAAACTGATCCTGCAGCCACGATCTCCAGTTAATTTCCAACGTACCCTACAACTGGGATTCCAAATCAATTTCAAGAAGCAACAACTTCACTGCACGGATGATGCAGATAAAATACTTATACCATGGTGGGGTCCACTGCACGGATGGTGCAGATAAAATACTTATACCATGGTGGGGTCCACTGCACGGTTGGTGCAGATAAAATACTTATACCATGGTGGGGTCCACTGCACGGATGGTGCAGATAAAATACTTATACCATGGTGGGTCCACTGCACGGATGTATGACTTGGAATAAAACACATATATCATGGTAGGCCCCACATAGCACCATAGATGCACTGAGTGGATACAACACTACATCCAGGTGGGCTTCACGCGCCCTATGTAGATGGACAGCATGGATACAAGACACCCCACATGGACGGTGTGTATAAGAGACATACACTGCAGTGGAGTCCACGTAATGTTATATGGACGCTGTGGATATAAAATAAATGCATTAAGGTGGGTCCCACCTGCCCACACGTGTCACATGTGTGGGGCAAGTCCCATGTCCACAACAGGTGTACGGGGTAGCTATAAAACATATATATCATGGTTTCCCACAAGGCTGGGCAACGTGAATATACAACACATACATCATCTTGGGCCTCACAATACAGTCCATGGTGGGATGCCCCAAGTGACTAATCTAATCCATTCACCATCTTGGCCACTTCGAATGAGGTCAAATAGACTCTGACTAGGACTGGTTTGGATGACAAGAGACTCCAAAGAGGGTCTTAGAGTGTTTCAATAGATGGGCATTAATACCTTTAGTATAGCCCACTTGAGATTCATATTTGCCTCAAAATTTGGCACATGGCCTAAAATTATAAGGAGAAGATGGTGGATGGTGTGGATTAAACAAATTCATCATGGTGGGATCCATGTGTGGTGGCAGCCCAGTAAGGCTTCCACCCTCACCGTCACTGTTCAATAACGTCCAGGGACTTACTTTTCTTCTTCTTCTTCTTCACTATCTTCCTTTATTTTTTTATTTTATTCTACTATGTGGGGCCCACTAGTGGATAATCCATTCCGTCTATTATATCGACCAACTCTCTATGGACCAAATGAGTCTAATGATGGATAGGTCCACTACTTATACACACAATAATAGGTATTAGAAGGTTCCAATAGTGGAACTTTGTTTCCCTCGGTGCGGTCCACTAAGAACTAAGATTTGTCTCATTTTTCGACTTATAGCCTAAAACTACATGGGGAAGGTGGTGGACGTCATGGATTAAACAAATACATCAAGGTGGGGTCCATGGTTGGGACGCCCCCACTCCACGTCCACATGGTTGTCATGAGGGGGTGCTCTCACTACCACCATCGGTTGTGGTGTGGTCCACCTGATGGTTGGATCGAGTAGATTTTTGGGCTCCACGGCTAAAATGTGCTAGAAAATGGACGTATGGTGTGGATCTAAGAAATACATCAATATGGGTCCCATGAGTGAAAACTCACTCCAAACTTCCCATGCAAAAAGTAAGAAATGAGGTGGGTAGCTCAACCCCTTAGCATTTGTGGTATGGCCCACTTGAGATTCGGATTAGCTTCAATTTTCGGCTCAATGCCTAAAATGAGCTGGGAAATTGAATGGACGGCGTGGATTTAATTCATACATAAAGGTGGGGCCTACATGAGCAACCCTCTCTTAAAGCTTGTTGAATCAAGCTAATATTTTTGTTTTCATCTGACGTCCAACGTCCCTGGGTGCGCTGGACGGTTTGGGCACAACGCATGTATAAGGTGGGCCTTGCTTAGGTGGGCCACCAAATGCAGCGATGGTATGGATAAAACATACTTCAAGATGGGTCCCACCATATGTGGGCCCTTAAATCACAAAATCACAACATAAAATTACCCACATTTGATCTTCTTGGACTTCTTCCACCAACACGATCTAGAGCTCCAAGGAAACAATTCCGACAGTTGAGATGGACTTTAGATGGTGGAGATGGGAAGTAGGAAGGTGGGCCACACATGGCTTCTCATATGGAGGCTTGGACGTTGGAGTCTCATGGTTGCTTGAAAATGAAGAAAATGAGAGAGAGAGAGAGAGAGAGAGAGAGAGAGAGAGAGAGAGAGAGGATGGGATGGGTGAGTGAGGTGATGGGTGTACTTGTGTAAGGGAGAGAGTTGACTTTAAGGGGGGTGGTTGTACTTGGGGATGGGTGTGAGTGATGGGAGTGATGTGTACTTGATTGATGTGATATTTTCTAGGGATTGCAACGCGCGACGTTCATCCTCGAACTGAATGTGGGCCCACATCTTTCGGCCCGGGTATCGTCTCAGCGTGCGAGACGCGGCGCCGGAACCATGGCGACAGCGTGGTCGCACTATTACAAGTCTCGAGTCTAGCCGACTCTGGAATACAAGATATGATTCAGGGTTGCACACAAATGTCGATTACAGGTCGCGAGTTGCGAAATTCGACCGAGAGGACCGCGGTAGCCTACAGAATGGTACGGACTAGGATACAGGTCTTACATATTAATCTAACTTCTAATGCACAAGCACAATAATAAGCTATGCAAAAAAGCAATGTAATCCATACATATTAAGCTAACTATCTAATGCACAATAATAAGCTAAGCAATAAGCAATGTAAACCATAATTCCACTAATTGTTTAATTCAAATAAATAAAACACATTAGTAATTTAGGATTTAGGGTTTAGGGATCAGGTTTAGTCGTTTAGGTCTTTGAGTTTATGGTTTAGAGTTTAAGGTTTAGGGTTTGGATTTAGGATTTAGGGTTTAGGCCTTTAGGATTTAAGGTTTTGAGGTTTAGGGTTAGGGTTTAGGGTTTAGGGTTTGGAGTTAACCTTTAGGGTTTAAGGTTTAGGGTTAGGGTTAGGGTTAGGTTTTAGTTTTAGGGGTTAAGGTATAGGGTTAGGTTTTATATTTAGCTCAGTTGAACCCGAGGCAGGTTGGACGCACCACAATGAGCCCGACCTCACCGTACCTGAGTTAGGCCAGGCACACCACACCCGATCAAAGCAAGCCTGGACGCACCATAGCAAGCCCAGGCCGCTCCCGAGTTAGCCCGGACGCACCACAACGGGCACAGGCCGCTCAAAGCCATCCATTTGATGATTTATTTAATTAAAACAATAAAAAAATATATACTTGAAATTGAGCCGGATGGGTGCTGCTATGTAAACGGGTGGAGGAGAGAGAGAGAGAGAGAGAGAGAGAGAGAGAGAGAGAGAGAGGAGGAGGAGGAGGAGGAGGAGGACCGGAGGATCTCGAATGAGTAAGGTGGCTGGATGGGTGCTGTTGTGTGGATGGGTGGAGGAGAGAGAGAGGAGGAGGAGCCAGACGAGTGTTGATGTGCGGCTATGCCGAAGTAGGGGGCTCGAGATCGAGTTGCATGCGGCAGCCAGCTAGTAGGATTAGGGTAGAGAATGGGTTTTTTTTTTGTTTATATAGTACCTGATAATCGGATTGAGTCGGGTTTCAGATCGGGTCGAGTCCAACCGGATCAAGTTTCAGTTCGAGTCGGGTTGAGTTACTATGTAAATCGAACTCGACTCGGTCGGGTTTCAGATCAAGATAGGGCTACTTGATCCAAACTCGACTCTGCCATTCGGTTCGGGTCGAGTCGGATAAGTTGAGTCCACCGAGTCAAGTCGCCCTTGCCCACTCTAATCACCACTGTTTCGTGTGGCATGGTTCACTTGATAATTGAATATGCTTTATTTTTTGGATAATACCCTAAAATGATATGGAAAAATGGATGGTGGGCCCACGGTAACCCCATAGTAAGGGCCACACCATTTTGGGTAAGGAAGGGGTTTCACCAAATTCCCTGTGAGGGATTATAAATTAAAATATCTCTTAATTATGATCTTATAAAGGCGAGCCATTAATATTTTAGTCCATTGGATGCTATTTGGTCTTTTCCAAGATAAAAAATGCACTTTTGTCAGTCATTTTCTCTTATGGCGGTAGCTTTCCACCGAAGTTAAGAGGGCATTTTGAGAATGGGGTGTGGGCCACAGTAAATCAATAGTTGGGGTCACTCGTTGGGTGATCTGATCCGTTCACTTTCATCGGACAATTGGGAACCCATAGTACGGTCATTTAAGAATAAAATTTTGGAACTATGTGTGGCTTATAATTACATTAATGTTGTATGTTAATTTCAAATTGTTTCCTCTTATGTAGTTCATCCGTTATTAGAGTTGTACATGAGTCGAATCAAGTCGAGCTTGGCACAACTCGGCCAGTAACTAATCCCAGCTCGAACTAGGATCGGCTCGGTCCTCGAGCCTGACTGGCCAGCTCGACTCAATTCGTTCAGTAGCTCGGCTAGTTCGAGCCGAGTTCGAGCCTATGCAACATTTTCTCAAACACAAAGCTCATCTTCAAATTGTCACAGAATGCAAAATAGTAACAACAGTATGCAGGTATTTCATCAAACACTCGGTTAGCAACATTAAAATCATGATTTGAGGGAAGTTTTATAATGCAAAGTTTATATATATATATATATATTATATATATATATATATATATATATATATATAGTGATTTGTTTCATATCCATTCCTTCCTTACCACTAGCTGATCCCTCGGAGAATGTATGCACCCGAACAAACACTTCATTGAGTCATTTCATTAAACACTTAGCGATTAACATCAATATCAAAATCACCAAGTCACTAAGCTGATTCGATCTGAGTCAATTCTAGCTTTTAGGTTCGATCTGAGTTGAGTCAAGCTCAAACTTGACTAAAAAAATTTTCTAACTTAAAGAATCAGCACAACTCGGTTCGAACTCAGTTTCGAACCAAGTCGAATCGAGCTTTTTCGAGTCGAGTTGAACAAGTTAACCAAGCTAACTCATTTCGTGTACAACTCTATTTATGATGAATTTTTTCCTTAACTTCGGTAGATGGCATGAAATTAACCTCTTTTATATGGACATCTTGAATCTGCTCCAAGACAAGTGGGCCCCACATAAGGTCTCATGTGGGTTCAAAAGGTGGGGCTCTTGCATGGGAAAGCCTTTAATTTGGCTTTTTCTTCTTACTTCTTCATTTTTTTAATCATAGGAGGGGACCACATGAAGAGCTTAAGCCTCTTTGACAGTTAGTAGTTGTACGAATGGACACTATATTCCCCGGCAATGATGAAAAACTCTGCCCAACCTCTAGTGAAGCTTTGGCGAAGCTTCAGGCATTAAAAAAAAAAAAAAAGAAGCTTTTTTTTAAAAAAAAAGTTCTCGGGCCACAATTTTCAACAAAGAAGGTATGACGGCCAACTATATGTTCTTTTATGTGTTGTATTTGTTTTTGTTGGAGGGTATCAATGGTGGGAGTTTCTGATAGGGACGAGGGTGTGGCGGTTCCCTTTGCAGTTATTATTTTTTTGGCTGGGTATGAATGGTGAGAGTTTGTGAAAGGGATGAGGATGTGAAAGAATGTTGTAATCGATGAATTTTTACAATTAAAGAATGTTGTAATAGATAAATTTCATAATGGAAGAATGTTGTAATAGATGAATATAATGAATGCTGGAATTGATGAATACCATAATGGAAAGTGGTATCCAAATGAGATAATTCCAAAGTCATTTGAAGTTCATCAAGTTATCTTTCCAATAAGCTAGCGTACATCAATCTACGATCCTTGATGAATTTTGGGTCCACCTTTGAGCAATAAAATGTTATCTAAATGAGGTGATTCTAAATCCATTTGAAAATTTTATCAAATTATCTCTCCAACGAGTATAAGATCACCCAAATCGGACATGTAACAAAGGAGTTATGACAATTTTTGTGGAATCACCTATCCACAATGCATATCGCCTGATCCACAATCCTTGATGAACTTTGGGCTTACTTTTGATCAATAAATTGATGTTAAAATGAGGTGATTCAAAATATGTTTAAAATTTCATCAAATTACATTTCCAATGAGTACAAGATCACCCTTGGATATGTAACGAAGGAGTTATGACCATTTCGTTGGATCAGTGATCCATAGTAAGTATTGGTGATCCACAGTAAATATCGGTGAACCATTGTTAATATCAAAGACCCTCACTAAATATCTACAATTCACAATGAATATCAACGATCTACAATTAATATCGGCAATCCTTACCGTGGATTGCCGATACGCACTATGGATCGTCGATCAAACAAAAATGGCCATAACTCCCTCGTTACATGTCTGATTGGGTGATCTTATATTCGTTGGAAGGATAATTTAATAAAATTTCAACTACCTTTGGAATCACCTCATATTTCGTAGGAAAAAGTAGGTAAAAATATTTACAAAACTTTTTCCTGCGAAAAGTTTTGTAGGTAAAAACGGGATGGACTTTTACCTATGAAAAGTTCGTAGGTAAAAAACATGGATGAGACTTTTACCTACGAAATATTTCGTAAGTAAAAGTCTCTTTCTTTTCTTTTTTCAATATTATACCTCAAAATTCCTGATATACACCTGTCACAATATATTTCAGCATATCTTCCTAGTATACACCTTTATATAAGATTTTCATCATATTCACATTCACATCCATAAAAACCCAAACTACGTAAATTCATCCGAACATAAACTACACCCATCCAAACACAAACAATCTTATCCACATCACATTCATCCACACATAAATACATATAAGTTTAACATCATAAATAAAATACAAAAAAATTATTCATAGCCTATTTCCTGGTGGGGCTCATAAAATTCAGTGCGGTGAGCATATCGCCGATTGTGCACACACACACCTAGGTCCTTACTCATGCCTTCATGGTAGATTCAAAATAGTTTCAATACAAGGTCACGAGTTCAAGTACCCATTATGGCTGTAAGTGACTCTGGTGTGTGAGTGTGTGTTAAAAGAAAAAGAAAGAAAAAAAATGCCGATTCATCTTTTTGGGTTGAGCCTAATGGTACTTGGTGATTTCTCATCAGGTAGATATTATTATTAGTTATTTTTAGAAAGGTGGGATTAGGCCACTTATAATTATATTAACATGATAAAATGTTGTACGTGAGCAGACATCACAAAATAAACAATCCTATGGAAAAAAAATATGAAAAGAGAGAACATATGAGAGGTGATCATTATCTTCTTTGATGGATTCAAGCTGCATGTGCCCTACCCAACTTCCTATAAGGAGAAGTTATATGGGTCTTGGAATAATGTTGGTGACAAATCCACCTTGTCTATTAATATTATCATATTGTGTTAGGACATGACTATAAAAATGAGATAAATCCAAATCTCAAATAATCTATGCTATAAGAGATAGTGGAGATGGAAATAGATACATTGTGATACTTGAGTTCGAGTATGCTTGCCAACAAAGAAAGATTTTCTTGTTTGTTGCCATGTGATTGGGCTACATTATTACATCAATCGGGTTCGGGTTCGGGATCGGGTTTAGGTTTGAGTTTTCAAGTTTAGGTTTAGGTTTAGGTTAGGGAGTTGAGCTTAGGAGTAGGTGTAGGTTTAAGTTTAGTGATTTGAGAATACATTTAGGTTTAGGTTTAGGTTTAGTGATTTGAGAATACATTTAGGTTTTAGGTT
>JAJHSJ010000008.1:55853183-56020957 GCA_021015155.1 Magnolia officinalis
CTCCAACTAAAGTTTGAATGATTCCTCCAAGTAGATTTATACGTGTTTAATATGGGGGCGTTGAACGACCTTTAATAATTATTCACGACATTAGATTTCTCATTGTAACAACTCTTGGAACGCAGAAATTATGGGATAATCCTGTGTCAAGTGTATGTTAATAGCACAAATACACAAAAAAATCTCAATGGTCTCATGGGTTTGACCGTTTCTACTTTCTTTAGTTCTATGACTTCGACTTTTCTTGTGAGATTAGTCACCCTATCATTCACATCATCCTCATCTCTTAAGACGTACATTCCTCCCTTCTCTCTAGACTAAGTTGGCCTGAAATTAGTGGACTTAAAAGAGGTATCCATGATTATGTGTTTTCAGCAAGTACAAAGAAATAAAATCATGCATCATCGAGATCCTTATTCATGAATTCTCCGTTGCACATCATTGAAATGGCGCAGGGACGAAGTCAGTCCATCATAGAAAAATCTTATTACCCACCAAGTTTCATAGCCATGATGTGGATAAGATTCAAAAGATCTTTGAATCTCTCCCACATTGGAAGGTCTCTTCCTCTTTCTAAGAGAAATTCATGATTACCCTCCTTAGGGTATTTGTCTTATGAACCGGAAAGAAATTTTAAATGAACTCTCAGGTCATCTCAACCCATATCTCGATAGATCTCGGCCTCAATGTGAGACCCAACCCGAGTTCGCATGTGTGCATGTGTGTGTGTGAGTATGTATCTCGTTCATCTTGGTCCTGCGGTCCTACCGGTCAAATTTTGGTGACCCGCAGCCATTGGATAGTGTTTGCGGTCATCCTTAAATCCGGTCATGTAGACCCGACTCATATTGAGCCAAACCTATGCCACGTTGTTCGTATCGTCGTTGCGGTTCCGATGCCACGTCTTGTGCATCCATCCGACGTGTAGATCATAAGTTGTGTGCATTTCATTTTTGGCCCTTGATCATAGTCATGTGGCCCACCTAAGGATAGTGTGTATGGATTTCTAGGTAGGTTCATCTCTTGGTACTATTTTCAACACACACCACCTAAGCCCTATTCCTACACCACCTACCTCTAAACACTATCCACAAGCGTAGAAAACCTACTAACCCTATAACTTTGGTTGTATCTCCCTATTGCAATCATCATTCTTCTCTTACCAAGATAAGAAAGGAATGATTACTTAACTTAAAGAGGTTTCTCTCTCTCTCTCTCTCATTCTCTCCTTTTCATTCCCATTTTCTCCAAGCATGAGGGGTGGGACGTCCACCCCATTCCAGCCTCATTTCCCCTATAATAACCATCTAAATCCAATCTCACGCATTGATATGGATCCCTTGGTGCAGTAGGAGCTAGGAGGTCCAAGTTTGGATCAATCTAAGGTGGGTATACTCCTAGGATTTAGGATTTCTATTTTCATGTTCTTAAATCTTTTTTTTTTTAAATATGGGAAGTGTAGGACCCACCAATCAATGGTGGATATCCTACATCATCCCTTAGTTGTGGCCAAATGGCCTATTTGATGCATACATGCCCATGCATGGGATTTTCCCTCTATGAGCTCCCATTATAGAGGATTATTTGGATTCCATGGCATGATAGGTCATCTGGACCTTAGAATCATGGTTGGGATGACATCCCAACCATTAATCTTGATTCTAGGACATGCATGTGGTGGATATTTGTTGTAACATATGAATAGAAGGAATGTATGGTGTGATTGATGAAGGGGAGGGCCTCAATGTGGCGGATCCCCTCCTCTTGTAGATGATTCTTTATTTTTCCTTTATGATAGAATTCTAATCTTGCATGTGTGGCCCACCTTGTAAGCCAACAAAAATCCAGACCAACCATGGAGCTTAAACATGTGACCCTAAAATACACCTAAATGGGACACATGCAAGGGGTATTTGATGATGGGGAAGGTCTGGACATTTATGGGGCCCACGAGGGTGGTCCACCACATAAATTCCTAGGGTTAAATCCCATGGCAAATAATGTTTATATTTTAATTTACATGTTGTTGTCCAAATATGTCTGGACAGATTTTTGGGCCAACTTGAGGCCAGGATTTGGGACTTTTGGTGGAAATTTTATACCAAGAGAAATATGATTTTTGAATATGGGTATCCCACCTATAAGCATGCCAAATTTCAGATCCAATTGACCTCATTTGGGTCCCCAAAAGGGTGGGCCAATATGGGTACTTACTGAGTTTTCTGTTGTAATTCCAGCAAGATTATAATTTGGAAATATAAAATTATAAAATAGTTTCTGATCAGGTGGGCCACTTTGGTGGACCTCACCTTGTAATAATATATGAGAGAAGTTTTAAATTTAATTTTCCCAATTTTTGGACATCTAGGGCCCATGGCATTGGGTGCTCAATCATGATCTATCCAGAATTTTGCACTTAGCAGAATTTCTAAACAGATTGTAATTCTGAATTAATTAAAATATTTTGAGTATCTAAAAATCACAAAATTTTGTGGGGTGTGTTCCACCCATGTTAGGACCAACCTACTAATTTATGGTGCCAATGGACCCCTGTGTACACCGTGGCAAGTTCTGGACCGGCCCACCACGTTGGGACGTCCAGGTCAGACAGATTTTCTAGACAGACAATTTTTTTTAATAAAAAATTAATAAAAATACTTCTAGTTATCCAAAAATTACAAATTTTTATGGAGTGTGGCCCACCCATGTAAGTACCACTCTGCAAATGTTCAGGGCCATCGGGCCCCTGTACCATCTGTGGTACTAGGATGCCCATGCTGGGGTGTCCAGTCTTGGCTGACCATCCAGGCCACTTTGTGGGCCCACCTTAATGTATTTTATATCTCACTGTTCATCCATATGGGGTCCATAGGGGACTTGATTATCCTCCCCTTCAGTAGCATCCAATTGGGGCCCATTGGATGAGTTTTTGGGTCAAATACCCAGGCCCATAGGACTGCCCACAATGGGACGCCCAGCCCATTGGGTTGCTGCTAGATGTCCAGTCTAGCAGCATGGCTCAACTGATTTATGTGCCAAATCCACTCCCTTCATCTGGTGGACCCCCCTATGACATGTATGCGTCACCAGGAACTAAAATAAACATATAATTTAATTAATTTTTAAAATTCTAGCAATGTCAGATTGTGGGTGGGCTGGAATTTCAGCAATAGGCCTATGGTTGCTGCCCATAAATGGATGCTTTGGGGTAGCATGGTCCACTAAATTGGGGATATTGTTACACATATCATTGCCCTATTTTTAATTAGATTTGGGCTTAATTAGTGCATACTTAAGGCCCACTTCAATAGGATTTTGTTGGAATAATATTCACATTTGCATGTGGGTTTCCTAGGCCACTGTCCTAGAATTTCTTGATGGACCCTTGACCCTTGGGCTTTATAAATAGCACACTATTGTGATGGGGTTTTATCGGCCAAAGTACTCGAGTAGTTGGGCCCTTAGTTGCCCATTAAACTAACCCCATACTTGGGCCAAGATGTGAGGCCCAACTCACTTAATTCAAACATGGAATTTCCCATATGTTGGAACAATGGGCTGCTCATTAGGCCCACCAAAATGAGTGGACTGATGACCTTTATGGTTGGGCCAAACCTTGTTTAAGGGCCCACCATGATACTAAAGTATTGGGCTTAGTGTATGGCCCACCAGGCCATGGATTGCTTGGGCCTTGGACTTTACTTTATATGCGTAGCGGGCTACCTTTTGGGGCCCAGTTGAGGTTGAATGTCCTCCTTGGTGGCCCTAAGATAGGCCCATAGGGTCCTCATAGGTGGTTGAAGGCCCACCTTAGACCTTGTTAAGGACCTTAGACCTTGTTAGGACTGTTTCCTCCTTAAGGCTTTATGACTCTCTTAGCTTATGGGTCATCCCGAAGTATCGGGCCCCCACTAGAGGACTTCAATTCCCCTTAGAATACATGTCTATGTATCTACACCTTATCCCTCCTTGGAAGGAGGAATATATTCTACAAGTAACACACATCATTGTGACCCATGTGCATCATCTATGTGAATTGATTGCATTGTGTGGTGGTCATAGAGGGATGGAGTTTCTCCCATTATGCACATTGAGTGCGTGAAGCTAGTGCATGATCTGTATGTGACCCATGCATTGACATCGCATTTCTTGATGATTCTCCCTTACTTCATTATGGCCTTGCCTCCACAGGGACATTCGTGGATGACCGTATGTGTGGACACCAGAAATATTATTTGAGCATACCGGGTGCATAGGATGCCCATAGGTGAAATTCTCAAAACTTCCATGGTAGCAAGGATATGCCCCAACGCATTGACCGAGTGGAAACTATGAGTGCACGAGGGCCTTATACAGTTAGGCCGCGACTCCCACTATCGTGTAGTCGTTTGGGTAGGGATGTGGCCTTATCCACTTGTGAGGGAGGGTATTACTAGGCTGAGTTTGACCAACTCGTAAAATGGGTCCGCTGCCATCAAGCCTTGTTGGTGATTGACTGTCCACAGGCGGGTAGTGAGGTCTCTTATGCTCATTTGACTGTGCGAGTCTGTAGAGCGGTAGTCATTCCGTAGTGTATTGGACCCCAGTGATTTCCTTATGATTGGAAATGTACTTAATATGTGGATTAGATATGAGCACTGACATCACTTTGCATCACATTCGTATCGGCTATATAAGCCCCTTTATGCATCTCGTTGGTAAGGCGCCCAATACTCATTACATCGTATTCATGATAAGCCTTGGTAAGGCTGGTGATATTGTCATTGAGCATGTTTCCCTTCTTATACCTCCTTCTATTATTTTGTGCACTTTTATCACACACCTTCACCACCCTCTAAGCTTCTATAAGCTTATGCACGATTGATGCGTGTAAGAGATCCTAGGTGGGCGTCGTAGCGGCAGAGCTTGGATTAGAGTTGAGCTGAGGACCCCCAGTGTTGCAGATCTTCTTCCTACCTCTTTTGCTATCAGATGTATTCTTTTCCTGCTTTGTACTTGTAAGAGTTCAAATTCATAGTGATGTGTGCCTTTATTATTCTCAGATATACTTACTGTGATCTTGGGTATACTCATATCGAAAATGATTATACTGTTATGGAAATCCTCGTTATAGGATCCCAGGATCGGAACCTGCCTCAAGAGCCGAGAATGGGGTACTACGGAGGCTGTTGCGGCCAGAACCGACTATCGGGTTCCTTTGAGTCCAGTTATCGAGTCTGGGGCGTGACACTCAAGGAGTGTAGCTAAGACTTGGCTTTCTCTTTCGAATAATTCAATCTTAAAGTATCCTTAGAAATGTTGTTAAATTGTAGGGTTGCTACAATCTCATTAAATTCTATGAGATGTAGATATGAACTTTCAGAGTCAAGTTCATGAAACTTCGGAAGTAGTTGGATCACTCCCATCTTGAAATCCATGTTTCCTGCATTGTGTGGAAACACCATACAGGAAGGTGTATTCGCCCTAGCTGGTTGTAGATAATCACATAAAGTTCTAAGCAAAGGAACATTATATACATCAATCTCGTCTTATTTCTCTTTAGAGGGATGGTGAAGTTGATTTACAGCCATACTTTCTATTAACTCCAAGGATCTTAAGGTGTATCTAATCTAGTGATGGATAAGTAAACCTTCGACTAATCCTCCTTCACTTAAGAGACGTAGAGTGTTGTCATGTACCCACTTGGGCGCCTCCTTAATGTTAAATTACTCAATTCAATCGGATCACACAACTAGAATCGAAGTCATATCTTGTCCAACCAGATAATGGAGTAGTTAAATCATCATTCATACATTTCAAAATAGATTTGAACTTCACTGAATTGGTTCCCTCATAAAGCATCAATGTAATGAATAAAGAGAATTCAAAGCATCTATCATGCCCAATACAAAGTACCCGAATTCTACAATGGATCAAAGTAAACTGAAAATACTTCTTCATTCAAACCAAAAATCAATGAACTATTCAATATGAAAATCAAATAACTTGAATCAAAGTAAAATAAACATTAAGAAGAACTACAAGATTCATCTTTTAGCTATGACTAAGATATTAGCCAACCATAGACATGATTGAACTAAAACTCAAATAGAAAAATGTAAAAACTAACTAGAACCAGAGGATTGAAGAGGATGGATGACTCCTTGAAACTCCACAAGTCCTTGCTCCACTCCTTCTACCCAAATTCATATTTAGAAACTCATAAACTATCCCTTTATATTAGCTTGATTCGCACCAACTTCAAAACCAACATGATTTACGGAGTTGTCATAACTTTGATGGCATCAAGTTCCCATCGAAGAATCCGGGTGAAATTAGGAAACTGTCTAGTAACGAACTTCCGAAATTGCATATTTTCTCGATGTCATTGAACCTCCTTTAATGGGATTAAACTTGGCTTCGATAGTATCCAACATGTCCTTAATGGCATTGAAGAATGCTTAATATGTCCAGTAACAAAATCAGATTTTCTGTTTTTTACGATGGGTTCGAAGTGTCGATGGCATCGAAGGTGTCATCGATGTCATCGAAGGGTCAATTTTTGCACTTCTGATTTTCTGTACTTTGACTCACGATTTTCTTCCTTCCTTAGTTTCCTCAGTTCTTTGACTCTTGAATTCTTCAATCTTGACCTCCATAAATTAAATTCTCCAGTTGGTAATTCTTTGAGCATTAAATCCATGTTTAAGCATCCTTTTCTCCTTAGCTCTCAAAATCACCTCGTAAGAGAAAACACGTATAATTATATCAATTAAGCACATGCATGTTCATGAAACCAATGCATAACAAGGGGGAAATATACAATATTTCTCTCTCAACAAGCATTGAAAGAGAGTTAAAGGAAATAAGCACTTGTCGATCCCATCAATGAGTGTCGATCATATCAATAGGCCATTAATAGAACTCGACGAGATCGAACCACATATCGAGAAATTTTGGATTTTTCAGAAAGCTTGTTGGATACTTCCACTACCAAAAAAAGGGGCGAAGGCTACGGACTAAATCCGTAGCCATAGACCTATGACTACGGATCTAGTCCGTAGCATGGGCGTAGTCGTAGGTGCAGTAACAATAGGTCTGGAACCTATAACTACGGATTTAATCCGTAGCTATAGGTTAAAACAGCCACGAATTTAATCCGTAGCAATTATGTCCATAGCTATAGGTTACAAGAGCTACGGATTTAATCACCACCGCTACGGATTTGCTCCGTAGCTATATCTGGCAAGCGCTACGGATCTAAGCCGTAGCAAATATCACTACCAAAAAATGGGCAAAAGCTACGGACTAAATCCGTAGCCATAGACCTATAGCTACGGATCTAGTCCGTAGCACGAGCGTAGTCGTAGGTGCAGCAACAATAGGTCTGGAACCTATAGCTACGGATTTAATCCGTAGCTATAGGTTTAAACAGCCATGGATTTAATCCGTAGCAATTATGTCCATAGCTATAGGTTACAAGATCTACGAATTTAATCACCACGGCTACGGATTTGCTCTGTAGCTATATCTGGCAAGCGCTACGGATCTAAGCCGTAGCAATTATATTGGTAGCGGTAGATTACAACAGCTACGGATTCAATCATAACAGCTACGGATTTAATCTGTAGCTATAGTTTACAACAGCTACGGATATAATCCGTAGCAAATCCTATTTTAAAAAATATATATACAATTACTTGTTCATTCAATTACCACCTGCATAATCATTCATTCATTCAATTACAATCAATTACAATAATTCATTCATTCAATTACAATCCTTCATTCAATCAATTACAATTACAATTAATTACAATCCTTCATTCAATCAATTACAATTACAATCCTTCATTCAATGAATTACAATTACAATTACAATAATGCTGAAAATACAAATCTTTGGCTTTATTAGAGAAATTTGCTCGACTTCACCCTGAAATTTCAAAGATAAAGAATTGAAAGAGAAGATATATTTTGATAGTATGATATTTTTTTCACAAGTAAATAGGCCTTTTTAGCCATCACCCACCTGAAGAATAAAAAACCGGTTGTTGTCCAAGTCCACTCCTTTTCCTTTCAATTTCTTAGTGACCTCTGTAAAATTACTTCCACAGTCATTTATGTAGTACTTTGAAGAGTCGTCTCGAAATGAACCTCTAGTAATGACAAAGTCACTTCCTGCAACAACTTCGTATATTCCATCATCCTACAAATAGTCATGACATTCATAAATCAGAATGACAATTGGAGGAAAGAAAAACAAATTGAAAGAAGTGCATCATGTATAACCATTTTCTTCTTCTTTTTTTCTTAATAAATTAATAAAACCTATAGGTTAAGGTTTAGGTTAGGGAGTTAGGTTTAGATTAGGTTGTAGGTTAAGGTTTAGGTTAAGGAAATTGGGTTCTGGTTCGGCATCGGGTTTAAGTTTGGGTTTTCAAGTTTAGGTTTAGGTTTAGGTTAGGTAGTTGAGATTAGGATTAAGTGTACGTTTAGGTTAAGGGACTTGAGAATAGGATTAGGTGTAGGTTTAGGTTAAGGGATTTGAGAATAGGTTAAGGTTTAGGTTAAGGAAACCGGGTTTGGGTTCAGGATCGGGTTTAATTTTGGGTTTTCAAGTTTAGGTTTAGGTTTAGGTTAGGGAGTTAGGTTTAGGTTAGGTTGTAGGTTAAGGTTTAGGGAATTGAGAATAGGATAAGGTTTAGGTTGAGGAAATTGGGTTCGGGTTCGGCATCAGTTTAAGTTTGGGTTTTCAAGTTTAGGTTTAGGTTTAGGTTAGGGAGTTGAGATTTGGATTAGGTGTAGGTTTAGGTTAAGGGATTTGAGAATAGGTTAAGGTGTAGGTTTAAGAAATCGGGTTCGGGTTCGGGATCGGGTTTAAGCTTGGGTTTTCAAGTTTAGGTTTAGGTTTAGGTTAGGTAGTTAGGTTTAGGTTAGGTTGTAGGTTAAGGTTTTGGGAATTGAGAATAGGTTAAGGTTTAGGTTTAGGAAACCGGGTTCGGGTTCGGGATCGAGTTTAATTTTGGGTTTTCAAGTTTAGGTTTAGGTTTAGGTTAGGGAGTTAGGTTTAGGTTACGTTGTAGGTTAAGCTTTAGGGAATTGAGAATAGGTTAAGGTTTAGGTTTAGGAAACCAGGTTCGGGTTCGGGATCGGGTTTAAGTTTGGGTTTTCAAGTTTAGGTTTAGGTTTAGGTTAGGGAGTTAGGTTTAGGTTAGGTTGTAGGTTAAGGTTTAGGGAATTGAGAATAGGTTAAGGTTTAGGTTGAGGAAACTGGGTTCGGGTTCGAGACGGGGTTTAAGTTTGGATTTTCAAGTTTAGGATTAGGTTTAGGTTAGGGAGTTAAGTTTAGGTTAGGTTTTAGGTTAAGCTTTGGGGAATTGAGAATAGGTTAAGGTTTAGGTTGAGGAAATTGGGTTTGGGTTCGGCATCGGGTTTAAGTTTTGGTTTTCAAGTTTAGGTTTATGTTTAGGTTAGGGAGTTAGGTTAAGGTTAGGTTATAGGTTAAGGTTTAGGGAATTGAAAATAGGTTAAGGTTTAGGTTGAGGAAACCAGGTTCAGGTTCGGGTTCGGGTTTAAGTTTGGGTTTTCAGGTTTAGGTTTAGGTTTAGGTTTAGGTTTAGGTTAGGTAGTTAGGTTTAGGTTAGTTTGTAGGTTAAGGTTTGGGTTTAGGAAACCGGTTTCGGTTTCGGGATCGGGTTTAAGTTTGGGTTTTCAAGTTTAGGTTTAGGTTTAGGTTAGGTTGTAGGTTAAGGTTTAGGGAATTGAGAATAGGTTAAGGTTTAGGTTGAGGAAATTTGGTTCAGGTTCGGCATCAGGTTTAAGTTTAGGTTTTCAAGTTTAGGTTTAGGTTTAGGTTAAGGAGTTGAGATTTAGGAATAGGTGTAGGTTTAGGTTTAGGGATTTGAGAATAGGTTAAGGTTTAGGTTTAGGAAACCGGTTTCGGGTTCGGGATCGGGTTTAAGTTTGGGTTTTCAAGTTTAGGTTTAGATTTAGGTTAGGTAGTTAGGTTTAGGTTAGGTTGTAGGTTAAGGTTTAGGGAATTGAGAATAAGTTAAGGTTTAGGTTTAGGAAACCGGGTTCGGGTTCGGGATCGGGTTTAAGTTTGGGTTTTCAAGTTTAGGTTTAGGTTTAGGTTAGGGAGTTAGGTTTAGGTTCGGTTGTAGGTTAAGGTTTAGGGAATTGAGAATAGGTTAAGGTTTAGGTTGAGGAAACTGGGTTCGGGTTTGGGACCGGGTTTAAGTTTGGGTTTTCAAGTTTAGGTTTAGGTTTAGGTTAAGGAGTTTGGTTTAGTTTAGGTTGTAGGTTAAGGTTTAGGGATTGAGAATAGGTTAAGGTTTAGGTTGAGGAAATTTGGTTCAGGTTCGGCATCGGGTTTAAGTTTGGGTTTTCAAGTTTAGGTTTAGGTTTAGGTTAGGGAGTTGAGATTTAGGATTAGGTGTAGGTTTAGGTTAAGGGATTTGAGAATAGGTTAAGGTTTAGGTTTAAGAAATCGGGTTCGGGTTCGGGATCGTGTTTAAGTTTGGGTTTTCAAGTTTAGGTTTAGGTTTAGGTTAGGTAGTTAGGTTTAGGTTTGGTTGTAGGTTAAGGTTTTGGGAAGTGAGAATAGGTGAAGGTTTAGGTTTAGGAAACCGGGTTCGGGTTCGGGATTGGGTATAATTTTGGGTTTTCAAGTTTAGGTTTAGGTTTAGGTTAGGGAGTTAGGTTTATGTTAGGTTGTAGGTTAAGGTTTAGGGAATTGAGAATAGGTTAAGGTTTAGGTTTAGGAAACCGGGTTCGGGTTTAAGTTTGGGTTTTCAAGTTTAGGTTTAGGTTTAGGTTAGGGAGTTAGGTTTAGGTTAGGTTGTAGGTTAAGGTTTAGGGAATTGAGAATAGGTTAAGGTTTAGGTTGAGGAAACTGGCTTCGGGTTCGGGTTTGGGATCGGGTTTAAGTTTGGGTTTTCAAGTTTAGGTTTAGGTTTAGGTTTAGGTTAGGTAGTTAGGTTTAGGTTAGTTTGTAGGTTAAGGTTTAGGTTTAGGAAACCGGTTTCGGGTTCGAGATCGGGTTTAAGTTTGGGTTTTCAAGTTTAGGTTTAGGTTTAGGTTAGGTTGTAGGTTAAGGTTTAGGGAATTGAGAATAGGTTAAGGTTTAGGTTGAGGAAATTGGGTTCAGGTTCGGCATCGGGTTTAAGTTCGAGTTTTCAAGTTTAGGTTTAGGTTTAGGTTAGGGAGTTGAGATTTAGGATTAGGTGTAGGTTTTGGTTTAGGGATTTGAGAATAGGTTGAGGTTTAGGTTTAGGAAATCGGGTTTGGGTTCGGGATTGGATTTAAGTTTGGGTTTTCAAGTTTAGGTTAGGTTTCGGTTAGGTAGTTAGGTTGAGGTTAGGTTGTAGGTTAAGGTTTAGGGAATAGAGAATAAGTTAAGGTTTAAGTTTAGGAAACCAGGTTCGGGTTCGGGATCGGGTTTAACTTTGAGTTTTCAAGTTTAAGTGTAGGTTTAGGTTAGGGAATTAGGTTTAGGTTCGGTTGTAGGTAAAGGTTTAGGGAATTGAGAATTGGTTAAGGTTTAGGTTGAGGAAACTGGGTTTGGGTTCAGGACCGGGTTTAAGTTTGGGTTTTCAAGTTTAGGTTTATGTTTAGGTTAGGGAGTTAGGTTTAGGTTAGGTTGTAGGTTAAGGTTTAGGGAATTGAGAATAGGTTAAGGTTTAGGTTGAGGAAACCGGGTTCGGGTTCAGTTTCGGGATCGGGTTTAAGTTTGGGTTTTCAAGTTTAGGTTTAGGTTTAGGTTTAGGTTAGGTAGTTAGGTTTAGGTTAGTTTGTAGGTTAAGGTTTAGGTTTAGGAAACTGGTTTCGGGTTCGGGATCGGGTTTAAGTTTGGGTTTTCAAGTTTACGTTTAATTTAGGTTAGGTTGTAGGTTAAGGTTTAGGGAATTGAGAATAGGTTAAAGTTTACGTTAAGGAAATTGGGTTCGGGTTCGGCATCGGGTTTAAGTTTGGGTTTTCAAGTTTTGGTTTAGGTTTAGGTTAGTGAGTTAAGATTTAGTATTAGGTGTAGGTTTAGATTTAGGGATTTGAGAAGAGGTTAAGGTTTACGTTTAAGAAATCAGGTTCGGGATTGGATTTAAGTTCGGGTTTTCATGTATAGGTTTAGGTTTAGGTTAGGTAGTTAGGTTTAGGTTAGGTTGTAGGTTAAGGTTTAGGGAATTGAGAATAAGTTTTAGGTTTGGAAGTTTAGGTTTAGGTTTAGGTTTAGGTTAGGTAGTTAGGTTTAGGTTAGTTTGTAGGTTAAGGTTTAGGTTTAGAAAACCGGTTTCGGGTTCGGGATCGGGTTTAAGTTTGGGTTTTCAAGTTTAGTTTAGGTTTAAGTTTAGGTTAGGTTGTAGGTTTAGATTTAGGGATTTGAGAAGAGGTTAAGATTTACGTTTAAGAAATCAGGTTCGGGATTGGATTTAAGTTCGGGTTTTCAAGTTTAGGTTTAGGTTTAGGTTAGGTAGTTAGGTTTAGGTTAGGTTGTAGGTTAAGGTTTAGGGAATTGAGAATAAGTTAAGGTTTAGGTTTAGGAAACCGGGTTCGGGTTCCGGATCGGGTTTAAGTTTGGGTTTTCCAGTTTAGGTTTAGGTTTAGGTTAGGGAGTTAGGTTTAGGTTTGGTTATAGGTTAAGGTTTAGGGAATTGGGAATAGGTTAAGGTTTAGGTTGAGGAAACTAGGTTCGGGTTCGGGACCGGGTTTTAAGTTTGGGTTTTTCAAGTTTAGGTTTAGGTTAGTTTAGGTTAGGGAGTTGAGATTTAGTATTAGGTGTAGGTTTTGGTTTAGGGATTTGAGAATAGGTTGAGGTTTAGGTTTAGGAAATCGGGTTTGGGTTCGAGATTGGATTTAAGTTTGGGTTTTCAAGTTTAGGTTTAGGTTTAGGTTAGGTAGTTAGGTTGGGGTTAGGTTGTAGGTTAAGGTTTAGGGAATAGAGAATAAGTTAAGGTTTAAGTTTAGGAAACCGGGTTCGGGTTCGGGATCGGGTTTAACTTTGAGTTTTCAAGTTTAAGTTTAGGTTTAGGTTAGGGAATTAGGTTTAGGTTCGGTTGTAGGTAAAGGTTTAGGGAATTGAGAATTGGTTAAGGTTTAGGTTGAGGAAACTGGGTTTGGGTTCAGGAACGGGTTTAAGTTTGAGTTTTCAAGTTTAGGTTTATGTTTAGGTTAGGTTGTAGGTTAAGGTTTAGGGAATTGAGAATAGGTTAAGGTTTAGGTTGAGGAAACCGGGTTCGGGTTCGGGTTCGGGATCGGGTTTAAGTTTGGGTTTTCAAGTTTAGGTTTAGGTTTAGGTTTAGGTTAGGTAGTTAGATTTAGGTTAGTTTTTAGGTTAAGGTTTAGGTTTAGGAAACCGGTTTCGGGTTCGGGATCGGGTTTAAGTTTGGGTTTTCAAGTTTAGGTTTAAGTTTAGGTTAGGTTGTAGGTTAAGGTTTAGGGAATTGAGAATAGGTTAAAGTTTAGGTTAAGGAAATTGGGTTCGGGCTCGGCATCGGGTTTAAGTTTGGGTTTTCAAGTTTTGGTTTAGGTTTAGGTTAGTGAGTTGAGATTTAGGATTAGGTGTAGGTTTAGAT
Source organism: Magnolia officinalis (assembly GCA_021015155.1). Classification (NCBI taxonomy): domain Eukaryota; kingdom Viridiplantae; phylum Streptophyta; class Magnoliopsida; order Magnoliales; family Magnoliaceae; genus Magnolia; species Magnolia officinalis. The sequence continues at coordinate 55,866,734 of JAJHSJ010000008.1, forward strand.
TTAGGGATTTGAGAAGAGGTTAAGGTTTACATTTAAGAAATCAGGTTCGGGATTGGATTTAAGTTCGGGTTTTCAAGTATAGGTTTAGGTTTAGGTTAGGTAGTTAGGTTTAGGTTAGGTTGTAGGTTAAGGTTTAGGGAATTGAGAATAAGTTTTAGGTTAGGAAGTTTAGGTTTAGGTTTAGGTTTAGGTTAGGTAGTTAGGTTTAGGTTAGTTTGTAGGTTAAGGTTTAGGTTTAGGAAACCGGTTTCGGGTTCGGGATCGGGTTTAAGTTTGGGTTTCCAAGTTTAGGTTTAAGTTTAGGTTAGGTTGTAGGTTTAGATTTAGGGATTTGAGAAGAGGTTAAGGTTTACGTTTAAGAAATCAGGTTCGGGATTGGATTTAAGTTTGGGTTTTCAAGTTTTGGTTTAGGTTTAGGTTAGGTAGTTAGGTTTAGGTTAGGTTGTAGGTTAAGGTTTAGGGAATTGAGAATAAGTTAAGGTTTAGGTTTAGGAAACCGGGGTCGGGTTCCGGATCGGGTTTAAGTTTGGGTTTTCCAGTTTAGGTTTTGGTTTAGGTTTAGGTTAGGGAGTTAGGTTTAGGTTTGGTTATAGGTTAAGGTTTAGGGAATTGGGAATAGGTTAAGGTTTAGGTTGAGGAAACTGGGTTCGGGTTCGGGACCGGGTTTAAGTTTGGGTTTTCAAGTTTATGTTTCGGTTTAAGCTAGGGAGTTTGGTTTAGGTTAGGTTGTAGGTTAAGCTTTAGGGAATTGAGAATAAGTTAAGGTTTAAGTTGAGGAAATTGGGTTCGCGTTCGGCATCAGGTTTACGTTTCGGTTTTCAAGTTTAGGTTTATGTTTAGGTTAGGTTGTAGGTTAAGCTTTAGGTAATTGAGAATAGGTTAAGGTGAAGGTTGAGGAAACTGGGTTCGGGTTCGGGATCGGGTTTAGGTTTGGGTTTTAAAGTTTAGGTTTAGGTTTAGGTTAGGGAGTTAGGTTTAGGTTAGTTTGTAGGTTAAGGTTTAGCTCTAGGGAATTGAGTTTAGGTTATAGGTTTTGGTTTAGGTTAAGGTTTAGGTTATTGGATTTGAGAATGGGTTCGGGTTTAGGTTATAGGTTTTGGTTTTGGTTTAGGTTATAGGTTTTGGTTTAGGTTATAAGTTATAGGTTTTGGGATTTGACAATGGGTTCGGGTTTAGGCTATAGGTTTTGTTTAAGGTTTAGGTTATAGGTTTTGGGATTTGAGAATGGGCTCGGGTTTAGGTTACAGGTTTTGGTTAAGGTTTAGGTTTAGGTTTAGGTTATAGGTTTTTTGGGATTTGAGAATGGGTTATAGTTTAGGTTTAGGAATCGGGTTCATGTTCGGGATTGCGTTTAAGTTTTTTTCAAATTTAGGTTTAGGTTTAGGTTAGAGAGTTGAGATTAGGATTAGGTGTAGGTTTAGCTCTAGGGAATTGAGTTTAGGTTATAGGTTTAGGGAAAGGTTACGTTTAGGTTTTAGGTTTGGGATTTGGGAATAGTTTTAGGTTATAAGTATAGGTTTAGGTTAGGTTATAGGTTTTGGCTTTGGTTTAGGTTATAGGTTATGGGATTTGAGAATGGGTTCGGGTTTAGGGATTTCAGTTTAGGTTATAGGTTAAGGTTTTAGGGATTTGAGTTTAGGTTATAGGTTTTGGTTTAGGTTATTAGTTTTGGTTTAGTTTAAGGTTTAGGTTATTGGATTTGAGAATGGGTTCGGGTTTAGGTTATAGGTTTTGGTTAAGGTTTAGATTTTTGGATTTGAGAATGTGTTCGGGTAGAGGTTATAGGTTTTGGTTTTAGTTTAGGTTTAGGTTATAGAATTTTGGATTTGAGAATGGATTATGGTTTAGGTTTAGGAAATCGAGTTCAGGTTCAAGATTGGGTTTAAGTTTGGGTTTTCAAGTTAAGGTTTAGGCTTAGGTTAGGGAGTTGAGATTAGGATTAGGTGTAGGTTTAGCTTTAGGGAATTGAGTTTAGGTTATAGGTTTAGGTTTTGGTTTAGGTTAGGGGTTTTGATTTAGGTTATAGGTTATAGGTTATAGGTTTTGGTTATAGGTTATAGGATTTGAGAATAGGTTCAGGTGTGGTCCCTGCAAATACAAATATAATACAAATATAAACACGGTCTGTCCGAATGGCCAGGCCCTTCCAATGCCGTCCATAGGAAATGGACAGCTTCATCATGGTCATAACAGCGGTTCCCACCTTCCAGGGACCCCCGCTCTTCCAGATAGCTCCGATGCACATCCGAGTCTGCTCCATTAATCTCGAGCAAATACATAAACACGGCCTGTCCAAATGGTCAGGCCCCTCCAATGCCGTCCATAGGAAATGGACAGCTTCATCATGGTCATAACAACAGTTCCCACCTTCCAGGGACCCCCGCTCTTCCGGATAGCTCCGACGCACATCCGGGTCTGCTCCATTAATCTTGAGCAAATACATAAACACGGCCTGTCCAAATGGCCAGGCCCCTCCAATGCCGTCCATAGGAAATGGACAGCTTCATCATGGTCATAGCAACGGTTCACACCTTCCACGGACCCCCGCTCTTCTGGATAGCTCCGACGCACATCTGGGTCTGCTCCATTAATCTCGAGCAAATACATAAACACGGCCTGTCCAAATGGCCAGGCCCCTCCAATGCCGTCCATAGGAAATGGACAGCTTCATCACGGTCATAACAGCGGTTCCCACCTTCCAGGGACCCCCGCTCAACATCCGCATAGCTCCGACGCACATCCGGATCTGCTTCATCAATTTTGAGATAATATATAAACATGGGCCTGTCCAAATGGTCAGGCCACTTCATCAATGTATCATATAGTATGAAGGAAAGAAGACTCGCTAATTTAGCTAGGAAGGAGAGAAAGTGTGAGTGCTTGGAATGTCGCCCTTTCTTTGAATAATGGATGCATATTCCACAATGCAATCTGAGAATGAGTAAGTTTTTTAGTTTCTTCAAAAATGCATATGAGCACAGATTTACAAATAAAGATTTTAAAGATTGTAAAACAGAGTAAATGATTATATTAACTTCCAAGTATCGATTAAGAAGAAAAATGTAAATGATGATGGGAAAGAAATCTCGATATATTAAATTATTGAAGGACAATAAGACATACCAAGACTACGGGTGCCCAGAGCAAGATAATTGCACCAATGTTGTACCTAGCTGCATTGACAGAACAAAAAAATTATACGAATGAAATGACAAAAAGCCAGGATATCATGGACCAAGAGGAAGATGAGTACCTGTAACGACCTGAAAATTTCCGTACATTGGGCCGAGTACCACCTCGACCAGAAATCACATAGGATTAAATCCTTTAGAAATTTAACAAAGTTAACTAAGTACTAAACTCGGTAAATCATGAAATCCGTTGGGATCGCTTTAAATACGATCTGCAAGACCCAAAACTTGCAGAATTGGTGACTCTAGGTTACCCTAAAGTCTAGAGCCAAACTCATTACCCGTCTGCTCTCGGGACTGAAACGAAACTTCGTATGAGGTCTAGATCGCACATCGGGAGTCCGATTAACACGAAGCTAAGGAACCAGGACCGCCCCACTGGGCTTGACAATCATCTCAAAAATCAGATGATTCCGATGTCCCACGGCCATTATTTTCACTCCGGAGCGAGGGAGTGTGAAAAACACTATTTCCATCCAAGAGAAAATATCTGGAATAGTGATCTGGCACCTTTCGGTTGCACGTCAGTATTAAGCAACCTGACCGTCGGAATCAGACCAAATTACACCCTCGGATTAAGAAAAATTTCAGGAACATTTACATGTACTCAGAAATTCCGATCGTGGCCCACGGACCGTTGAACTGAAGTGGTCCGCCACGTGCGATCTGGGAATCCGATCGAGCCGAAAACGTAATCCCACGTGGATCCGCAGTGGGTGAGCTTAAGTCCGACGTTTGGCTCAAAGAGGGCCACCAGAACACCCCTTTTGAGCTTGGAAATTGGCGAAATGCCTATGTAAGCAGTTGCCCTTGAACCTGAGTCTATTTTGGGAAGGTTGTGGCTATAAAAGGGGCTTAGAACAGCCCCTCTCACAGCCATACGAATTTGGGTTAAAACCCTAAGAGAGAAAGAGAGAAAAGAGAGAGAACTTGTGGAGATCGAAGCCGATCTTCCTCCTGCTGCTTCCACCTCTCCCACGGCCTACACCGCTATTCCAAGTGGTTTCCCGGCGGTTTCCACCCCATTTGAAGGTAAGAAACCCTAACCCTAGGTCTGATTTGAGCCTAATTAGTGATAGGTTAAGGAAAGACTAATCGAATGCGATCTTTAGGCTAAGAAACTCCCGTATACGGAAGCACCAACCTTCTTGCTGATTCGTTGGAATTCCAAGGGCTGAGGTGAGGACTTTAAGCGTATAAGTTACGGTTTTCAACGCTTTCAATGGCAGATAATGATAGATTCATGATCTGCATGCAAATGCACATGTACAAAGTGCTTTCCGTTTCCTGTTTCGATTAGCGATAAAGATTATGGAATTTTACATACTCTTGATATACGTAGAAATACCGTATACGTATTTTTGTTGAGAAAATGTTTGACATGTTTATTTAATGTTTGATTATATCATGTGTGGATAAAATACTAGTTTGGCGAAAGAGATCGCAAAATATATGTTCATGTGTAAATGCCATGTATGTCGAAATTGCGTATTCTAGAAATCCCGCATGCGTGCGGATTTTGGTTATGTAATTGTAATGATTATTTGTTGTATGAATACGATATACGCGGGAAAAATACTCCCGGGGCTTAGGGACAGCCCAATCACGAACTTGCCTAACATACGTCGTGTATGTTGGAAACGTGTATTCTAAGTGTTTGTGTATGTGCATGTAGGTGTACATGTACATGTACTAGTGCCTTAGATAGGCGCTGATATGGATTCTCCAACTCCCTTAGAGACATGTAGGATCCCCTCCATGCGGTGGTTCACCGCAACCACTTAATTGTAGTGCACACACAATTCTATCCCTATGGGGATAGTGCTCAGTACATGCATTACAATATGCTTTGTAACATGCTTCTCAACATGCTTTGTAACATGCTTTACTTCATGTCTTACTTTATGCTTTATAACATGCCGACTAACATGCTTGTATTGCTTGTTTACCATGCTTTACTTCACATGCTAGCGATGAAAACTGTTTGAGTTTGGGACTATGTTTATAGTCCAACACTCGGTACCAGACTTGTGATTGTGGCTGAGATTCATGTCGCCACAAAGGACGGGTCCGGCGAACCCGAGTCGTACTTCGGTTGGCGATAGTGGTTGGCCACGCGGAGTGCTTTTGCGCTCCATATCGCTCAACTTGTGGTGCGCTCGAGCTAGTCAGGCTCGCCACTTGAACCGAAGTGTAGTTGTGTGTTCACCTTGTTTGGTCGCTACTGCTTGAACCTAGGGTACCAAACTTACCAGTGGTGATTCCTGTTTAACCATGGTACCTAGATCCGCTAAGACGCATGAGCCGGGCATGGTGGTATGGGACACCGTGGTCGAGCTGTCGGCCTATGCTGGGGCCATGTGCCTCCCCGTAGTGACCATTGCGCAACTATCTCGTGAGCCGAATACGGTGGTATGGGACACTGTATTCGAGCTGTCGATACTTCGGCGAGAGCCGAGTACGGTGAGATCTGTGCTCGTGCTGACGGGCGACGAGTCCTCCGTGGTATCATCGAGTGTACTTTAAGTATCTGTGATTGGCCACGAGCCTTTCACAGTAACTAGAGTGTGAGTTGAGCCGAGTACGGTGAGACCTGTACTTGAGCTGACGGCTAGTGATTGAGCCGAGTACGGTGAGACCTGTACTCGAGCTGACGGCCAGCAATTGAGCCGCATACGGTGAGATCTGTATCCGCGCTGACGGGTGACGAACCTGTTGTGATGCCATCACTAAGCTTCTCAAACCATAACATCGTATGAGAATAACTAGGATTGACGACCCTAGAATGGATCATGTTGGGAATGATACAAGGGAGGTACCTTAGTTTCCCAATACTGCTGATTGAAATGGACTAATAATAACTTGGCAATCACGAGCATCATCGCACCGCATGTGCTTTGTAGATGTGGCGCACTGAGGGAGTTAAGCATTCGCGAACGTAAGATGATGTCGCTTGAGGGTGGTTTGGCAAGGGCATACAGCATCATGTCATATCATTTTTGCATTTAACAAGAGTAGTTAGAAATGCTTGATTTGTACTGCTTTATCATTACTGCTTGGTTGATTTGATAACATGTTAACTTATGCATTATTGTTCCACTGAGTTAGCTACTCACTCCCACGATACGGGACGGTGTTGTACACACCAACCAGACTCTGTTGCAGGATTAGAGGGCGCCTTGGTTCAGGAGCCAGAGCCCGACGTTGATGAGGACCAGGAGGAGTTCTCTTTCATGCAGTATTCTGACGGCTACGCCTAGGCCGGCTGCATCGCGGGACTTTTGGGGCCTCTTTGAGGATGTATTTTGGGTTTTTTTTATTTACAAACCTTACATGTATATTGGTGCTCAGCTAGTACTCATACTCTGAAGTTCAGAAAATTTGTTACTTTACATACTTGTATATAAAATTTCAGTCTTCCGCTGTTTTAAATGCAATTGAACTGGAGTATGAATTACTGTTTTGGTTTAATCTCATTCATGTTTATTGCGCTAACTCAGACAACATTTAACCGACATTGTGTATGTTGCATAAGTGATGCGTTGGAACTCGGGAGTTGAGTTCATACTCGACCCCCGAATTTCAGGGCGTTACAAGTTGGTATCAGAGCATGATTTTGATTAAAACCGGACCTGAGTTATGTCCCCACTACGTACGCTGACGCATTATACTTAGGAGGGTGCGCAAACGTTTAGAAACAGTCCTAGGGTCTCCCGATTTCACCGTTCGGTGAAATTCGTTGAAAATAGACGCGTTGATCGAGTTTGTACTCGATCCTGACCGCACACGTGGACTCCAAATCACCCCTTGACCGTCTATCGACGTGTCATGGTCACACTCCACACCAAAAAGAATCCCTTAAAAATCGGGAAAAATCAGATTGATTCTGAAATTTCCGAAAACTGCCCGTTTGGAGCCGAACGGAGTTCGTAGGCCCCCCACGTCAACCCATTAGGAATTTCGACCAAGCCAGGGTGCATTCAGCACCCTGGGCACGTGCCAAGTGGTCCAGGCCGCGGCAGCGCGGCTCCGGCCAAGTCCGGCCGCGGCGCCGCCGCGGGTCGGGCGGCGCGCCGCCGGCCGGTCGACTTTCCGGCGGTGGGTCAAGTGTGGGCTCGGTCGGTTTGACCCCCCCTACCCCATGGCACGTCCCATTTGGGTCTTTGATTAGAATAAATAGGGTTGGAAGCACCCCCTTTGCATTTCACCCCCTCTTTTCAAGCATTTTCAGCCATTTTCGATTTTCTCCAAAAACCCATCCCTCCAACCTCCAAATCTTCCATTTTCCTTCCATTTCTCACCCATCCCAACCTCCCACGACAGCCCTAGCTTCCCCTTTCCCCATTTTCTCAAGTTGGAGCTCTCATATCCCTCTTTGGAGCTCAAAATCGGGTAAGATTCAAACCCATCCCACTTCCTTCTTGTTTCTTCTTCATTTTCTACCTCTTGGGCTCCTCCCACACCCATTGCATTGATTATTTGTGGTGGAGCAAAGAGATCAGCCCTTAAATCCCATTTTGGGCAAATTTCCATGGCCCTCCTTGGTGTGGTGGCCACCATTTTCTCTCTTTCCTCCATCCTATCTTTCATGGGAAAGAGGAAGACCGTGGCTGATGATGCCGGCCCAAGTAGGCCAGCCCATTCTCAAAGAAGATCCGACGTCGGGGCCGGCCCAAGCACCGTGCGAGAATTTAGGTCAAAGCGAGACTTGGATCCCGACCATCCCGTCAGAAATGCTTACCCGATTGGCGTGGAGTATGGGCGCTTTGCGGGCCGCAAAGTTGTGTTTGAAGCCCATGTAGATGAAAGGATGTTCGGGTTACACCCACTGATGGACCACCTGGTGGACATCGGTTGGAATTCGATATTTGATGGCCAGTCGCCTGCATGTGATAACACGGTCCGCGCCTTCTATGCTCACATCGTGGATGCATCTGTTGAGCCTCTTCAGTTTACTGTTTCTGTGAGGGGCATTAGACGCACGATTACAGTGGATGAAGTGGCTCGGATCACCAAGCTGCCGCGTGGTCAGGTACACCCCAGTGGTAGCTTTTCCAGAAGTGCGCGGGAAAGGGATCGCCGCGCGCGATATCTCTGTGGTCGCCGGGTTGCTTGGAGGAGAGGAAACAGCATTGCGTCGACAAAAATGGCGGAAGACTACCGGTTACTCCATCATATTTTCACCTACAACGTGTACCCACGAATGGGTAACCGCACGGAATGTACTCGGGTGATGGTAGACTTCTTGTACAAGATGGGACATGGAGACGATATATGCCTTCCTACGTTCATCCTATCTCAGATAGTGCATGCCGTTCGTTCTACGAGGCACGATCTTTCGCTTCCATTTGGCCGTCTGATCTGCAGGATGGCTCGTGATGTAGGCTACAGGCTGAACATGGAGGATCTTGCACCGGTCCGAATCATAAGTGAAGCGACACTCAGGAATATGAGGATCGGCCCTCAACAGCGGCAAGCCCGACTCGACGACTCTGGTGATGAGTCGGATAGTGCCGGCGAGGAGAGTGATGAGGAGGGCGATGATGATATACAGGAAGAAGAACCTGAGGCTCAGGACACCGAGGAGAGTTCACCTCCTGTGGCTCAGGAGCCTGGTATTGATCGGGATGATTATGACGCGCGATTTGCCCGTCTTGAGGAAGGGCAAGCCGCCCTGCAGCAAGAAATTGGTCAAGTTCGAGCCAAGCTTGAAGAGACTGACGCTTATATAAAGAGAAGCTTCAAGAAGATGTCCCGTACGTTGAAGGCCATCCTGTGCTGTGCGCAGGATAAGAATGCTCCTCCTCCACCGCCTACTTCGGATGCTTAGTCATCCATGTGTTGTGTGTTGTTGCTTATGTTGGTTACCGCGATAGGCGGTTTATGTTTTTATGTTGTTGATGTAGTAGGTAGTAGCATGCTTTGTATGTTTTTATGTAACGAATGTAATGGCTATCATGTGATGTTCTGTCGTGATTCATGTAACTCTGTGTCCATGTATTATGACAATTTTGAGTAAATGAAAAGCATGTAGCCTCTTTATATTGATGATGTGTGGAATGCGTAAGTGCCTCATGATGTGTTTTGTGCTATATCTCACGAATGATCTACCCTATGTTGTATAGGGCATGCCGCGGCAGTATACGCGGAGCACGGCACATCTACGTTTGACCGGCTCTATGGACCAGACTCCTTCTGGTAGTGGCGGTCCTACTGACCGTGGATTGGGATCTGATCAGCCTTCTGCTGGTCCTAGTGGTGGACAGCCACCTTACACACCCCCGGTCAGAGAGCAGTACCGGCCGTCATCTGCTGCACATCATGATTCCCAGGCTGCTCCACAGCCTGATAGATTTGAGCAGCTGATGATGATGATGCATCAGCAGCAGATGCAGCAGCAGAGCAGATGCAGCAGCAGCACAGCAGATGCAGCAGCAGCATGAGCAGATACAGCAGCAGCAGCAGATGCAGCAGCAGATACAGCACAGCAGCAGCATCAGGATCTGATGGCCACTATTGCTGAGGCCTTGTCCCACGGAGGTGGTGCGGCTCCACCTACTACGTCTGCGCATCCTGAGGAGTATTCTGAGCCTCCTGCGCGATGTGAGGATGCGCCTCTGCCTGCACCCGTTGCACCTCCTACTGGAGATGTCGGTACGCGAGGGCTACTCGAGCGATTTCAGCGCTTGAGGCCTCCTTCATTTGCGGGTTCTCACAGACCCGAGGAGGCAGAGTTCTGGTTGGACCGCATCTCCAAGATGCTACGGATGTTACATTGCTCTGAGGCAGAGCAGGTTGAGCTGGCTACCTTTATGTTTGAGAGGGAGGCCAGTTTATGGTGGGACAGTGTGCTGCGCACGGTCGCAGTGGACTTCGTGTGGACTTGGGAGGCTTTCGAGTCTCGGTTCCACGAGAAGTATTACCCGCAGACATATCGACATGAGCGGGAGGACGAGTTTTTTGCGCCTCAGGCAGGGAGGCATGACGGTGACGGAGTATGAGCACCGATTTACCGAGTTGGGCCGCTTTGTCCCCATCCTCGTCAATGAGCAGATGAGGATGCGACGATTTACTGGAGGCTTGCGACCTGACATACGGTCGAAGCTTTGCTGCCACACTATCCCTACTTATGCAGCGCTGGTCCACATGTCTATGACGGCCGAGCAGGATGTGGACCGTCTGGCCCGATCACGCGGTACTATGGTTGCGAGACCGCGCCAGGATACACAGAGCAGGCCTATTTTAGGCAAGAGGCCTCGAGCCGATTCTCCCCCCAGGGCTGCAGCGCCAGTGCTTCCCATGAGACGCCCGTTGGTGACCTGCACGTTTTGCGGGAAACCAGGACATCCCTGCCGAGAGCTGCTTCTCGCGCATGCGGGCTAGCGGATTTGCGCCCCACCGCAGAGATTGGGTCGCTCTTATCCCCAGACCATTTCAGCTCCGCCGCTACAGACCGCTCCTGCACATCCTTCATTCCGACCTCCTGTGCCGTTCTTCAGACCGCCACAGCGACCCCAGGCTCCTCAGCCGAATCGCCAGCAGCAGGCCCGTGTGCATACCCTTGTTGCTGAGGCACCTGAGACGTCGATATCGGCACCGACGGCCTTCGAGGGCACGGCTCATATCCATGGTACTCCCGTTTCTCTACTGGTGGACACTGGGTCCACTATCTCTATCATTTCATGTGGGGCGGTGAAACGCCTATCTTTGCATTCTGTTCCCACTAAGGGAACGAGACTCACTACGGCCACCGGGACCTTCTCGGATGTCACGCGTTTATGCGAGAGTTGCGCGATAGATTTGGGTAGCAGCACGGAGCACGTCGACCTTATTGTTGCTCCGCTATGGCACTACGATGTTATACTTGGCATGGATTGGCTCGCCAAGATGAGGGCGGAGATAGATTGCGATGCTCGGATCGTGACCGCCTATGGACCTGACGGCACAGCGTTCACGTTCTCTGTACAGGTCAGTTGGCCCTGTCGAGTTGATTGTTATGCTGCATTACTTGTGCCGATTGATGGTCCGACACTGGAGGGTACGCCAGTGGTTAGGGAGTTTGTTGGAGTCTTTAAGACTATCCCTGGTTTACCTCCTCGGCGCGAGATTGACTTTACGATTGACCTTACGCCTGGTGCGATGCCCATCTCGTTGCCGACCTATCGTATGCCTCCATGCGAGATGGAGGAACTGCGGAAACAGATTGACGAACTTGTAGAGAAAGGCTTCATTCGACCTAGTGTGTCTCCTTGGGGAGCACCTGTGTTGTTCGTGAAGAAGAAGGACGGGTCGCTACGGTTGTGTATTGATTACCGTAGGTTGAACCAGGTCACGGTGAAGAACAAGTATCCTTTGCCCAGGATAGATGATCTGTTTGATCAGTTGAGGGGGGCGAAGTATTTCTCGAAGATTGACCTTCAGTCAGGGTACCATCAGTTGCGCGTGAGAGAGGAAGATATACAGAAGACAGCCTTCAGGACGTGCTTCGGGCACTATGAGTTTTTGGTGATGTCGTTCGGTCTGACGAACGCACCAGCCGTGTTCATGGATCTGATGAACCGGGTATTTCGGCCCTTCCTTTACCGATTCGTCATCGTTTTTATCGATGATATTTTGATATACTCCACGAGTCGGGAGGAGCACGAGGAGCACCTGCGAGCAGTGTTGGGTACGTTAGAGAGGAACCAGTTGTTTGCGCAATACAAGAAGTGCGACTTCTGGCAGGAGGAAGTCAAGTTCCTGGGACATGTGTTGTCCAAGGATGGGATAGCAGTGGACCTTGCTAAGGTAGCCGCGGTTCAGGATTGGCAGCAGCCTGAGTCGGTTACTGAGGTGAGGAGTTTCCTTGGTCTGGCTGGGTATTACAGACGTTTCATTCGGGATTTCTCGAAGATCGCCAGGCCATTGTCGCAGTTGACTAGGAAGGACCTGAAGTTCGCCTGGAATGAGAAGGCGGAGGCAGCTTTTAAGGAGCTGAAGGACAAGTTGACGTCCGCCCCTGTGCTAGTATTGCCAGAGCAAGGGGTGAAGTACACGGTATATACTGACGCGTCTCGCGTTGGTTTGGGTTGTGTGCTGATGCAGAAGGATAGGGTGATTTCGTATGCCTCGAGACAATTAAGGAAGCACGAGGAGAATTACCCTACACATGACCTGGAGTTGGCAGCAGTCATCTTTGCATTGAAGCTCTGGAGACATTACCTCTATGGAGAGGAGTTCGAGCTTTTCTGCGACCACAAGAGCCTTAAGTATATATTCACGCAGCGAGACTTGAATATGAGACAGCGCCGATGGATGGAGACCTTGAAGGACTTCAAGTTCGAGGTTCCTACCATCCTGGCAAGGCGAACCTTGTGGCAGACGCGTTGAGCCGCAAGAAGATGATTGCATTTGCGGCACCGCTGATGATAGCCGAGTGGGACATGATGGAGTTTGTGCGCGACTTCGAGCAGAGACTCACTGTCGAGGAGCCTTTTGAGTGTGTTGCGCACGTTCGGGCGCGGCCACTTATTGACGACAGGATTGTTGAGGCCCAAAGGGGCGATATACGGCTGTCTGAGCTTCGAGAGCAGGCTAGCGACGCCGTGGATTCCGAGTGGAGAGTTGGTTCTGATGGGGGTTTACGATTCCGTGGCCGCCTATGTGTTCCTGATGTGGCTGACTTGAGACGCGAGCTTCTCGAGTCTGCCCATAACTCGAAGCTTGCGATGCATCCTGGTAGCACGAAGATGTACCAGGACATGAGACGGACTTACTGGTGGGACAACATGAAGGCCCACATCGCTGAGTATGTATCTCGGTGTCTGACGTGCCAGCAGGTCAAGGCAGAACATCGCCGACCTCCTGGACTGCTTCAGCCCATGCCTATAGCGGAGTGGAAGTGGGACTTCATCTCCATGGACTTCATATCTGGGCTGCCGAGGACGAGGAAGGGACATGATTCTATTTGGGTGATTGTGGACCGGTTGACCAAATCAGCCCATTTTCTCCCTATCAGAGTTACGAACTCTGCAGACGAGCTGGCTAGACTGTACATCAGAGAGATCGTTCGTCTGCATGGAGTTCCCTTAGAGATCGTGTCGGACAGAGACACGCGATTCACATCCATCTTCTGGACTCGTATCCAGGAGGCGATGGGTGTGAAGTTGAAGTTCAGTACAGCGTTTCATCCTCAGACTGATGGGCAGACAGAGCGGGTGAATCAGATTTTGGAGGATATGTTGCGAGCGTGTGTGTTGGACTTCAAGGACAGCTGGGATGACTGTCTTCCGTACGCAGAGTTCGCCTACAATAACAGCTTCCAGGCGACTATTGGTATGGCGCCTTATGAGGCTTTATATGGTCGACCTTGTAGGGCACCGCACTGCTGGGCAGAGGTTGGCGAGCGCAGCCTGATTGGCCCAGAGTTGGTCCAGACGACTACAGAGAAGATTGATATCATCAGGCGTCGATTACGCACAGCGCAGAGCAGACAGAAGAGTTACGCCGATACGAGGCGGCGACCGCTGGAGTTCGATGTCGGGGATCATGTCTTCCTTCGAGTTTCCCCTATGAAGGGAGTCCTTCGGTTCGGGAAGAAGGGGAAGCTCACACCGAGATTTATCGGTCCATTTCAGATACTGGATCGAGTGGGTGATGTGGCGTATCGTCTCGCCTTGCCTACGCCGCTTGCTTCTGTACACAACGTATTTCATGTCTCTATGCTGAAGAAGTACGTTCCTGATCCTACGCATATCATCAGATGGGAGCAGGTACAGTTGAGCGAGGATGCTACGTACGAGCTGCGCCCGACGCGTATCCTTGATAGGAAGGAGCAGGTACTACGTAGCAAGGTCATCCCACTGGTGAAGGTGCTGTGGACACATCATTCCGAGGAGGAAGCTACCTGGGAGACTGAGGCCGAGGTCAGAAAGAACTACCCTCAGATTCTCGAGGACTACGAAAAGGTATAAATTTCGAGGACGAAATTTTTTGTTTAAGGGGGGTAGATTGTAACGACCTGAAAATTTCCGTACATTGGGCCGAGTACCACCTCGACCAGAAATCACATAGGATTAAATCCTTTAGAAATTTAACAAAGTTAACTAAGTACTAAACTCTCGGTAAATCATGAAATCCGTTGGGATCGCTTTAAATACGATCTGCAAGACCCAAAACTTGCAGAATTGGTGACTCTAGGTTACCCTAAAGTCTAGAGCCAAACTCATTACCCGTCTGCTCTCGGGACTGAAACGAAACTTCGTATGAGGTCTAGATCGCACATCGGGAGTCCGATTAACACGAAGCTAAGGAACCAGGACCGCCCCACTGGGCTTGACAATCATCTCAAAAATCAGATGATTCCGATGTCCCACGGCCATTATTTTCACTCCGGAGCGAGGGAGTGTGAAAAACACTATTTCCATTCAAGAGAAAATATCTGGAATAGTGATCTGGCACCTTTCGGTTGCGCGTCAGTATTAAGCAACCTGACCGTCGGAATCAGACCAAATTACACCCTCGGATTAAGAAAAATTTCAGGAACATTTACATGTACTCAGAAATTCCGATCGTGGCCCACGGACCGTTGAACTGAAAGTGGTCCGCCACGTGCGATCTGGGAATCCGATCGAGCCGAAAACGTAATCCCACGTGGATCCGCAGTGGGGAGCTTAAGTCTGACGTTTGGCTCAAAGAGGGCCACCAGAACACCCCTTTTGAGCTTGGAAATTGGCGAAATGCCTATGTAAGCAGTTGCCCTTGAACCTGAGTCTATTTTGGGAAGGTTTGTGGCTATAAAAGGGGCTTAGAACAGCCCCTCTCACAGCCATACGAATTTGGGTTAAAACCCTAAGAGAGAAAGAGAGAAAAGAGAGAGAACTTGTGGAGATCGAAGCCGATCTTCCTCCTGCTGCTTCCACTCTCCCACGGCCTACACCGCGCTATTCCAAGAGGTTCCCGGCGGTTTCCACCCCATTTGAAGGTAAGAAACCCTAACCCTAGGTCTGATTTGAGCCTAATTAGTGATAGGTTAAGGAAAGACTAATCGAATGCGATCTTTAGGCTAAGAAACTCCCGTATACGGAAGCACCAACCTTCTTGCTGATTCGTTGGAATTCCAAGGGCTGAGGTGAGGACTTTAAGCGTATAAGTTACGGTTTTCAACGCTTTCAATGGCAGATAATGATAGATTCATGATCTGCATGCAAATGCACATGTACAAAGTGCTTTCCGTTTCCTGTTTCGATTAGCGATAAAGATTATGGAATTTTACATACTCTTGATATACGTAGAAATACCGTATACGTATTTTTGTTGAGAAAATGTTTGACATGTTTATTTAATGTTTGATTATATCATGTGTGGATAAAATACTAGTTTGGCGAAAGAGATCGCAAAAATATATGTTCATGTGTAAATGCCATGTATGTCGAAATTGCGTATTCTAGAAATCCCGCATGCGTGCGGATTTTGGATATGTAATTGTAATGATTATTTGTGTATGAATACGATATACGCGGGAAAAATACTCCCGGGGCTTAGGGACAGCCCAATCACGAACTTGCCTAACATACGTCATGTATGTTGGAAACGTATTCTAAGTGTTTGTGTATGTGCATGTAGGTGTACATGTGCATGTACTAGTGCCTTAGATAGGCGCTGATATGGATTCTCCAACTCCCTTAGAGACATGTAGGATCCCCTCCATGCGGTGGTTCACCGCAACCACTTAATTGTAGTGCACACACAATTCTATCCCTATGGGGATAGTGCTTCAGTACATGCATTACAATATGCTTTTAACATGCTTCTCAACATGCTTTGTAACATGCTTTACTTCATGTCTTACTTTATGCTTTATAACATGCCGACTAACATGCTTGTATTGCTTGTTTACCATGCTTTACTTCACATGCTAGCGATGAAAACTGTTTGAGTTTGGGACTATGTTTATAGTCCAAACACTCGGTACCAGACTTGTGATTGTGGCTGAGATTCATGTCGCCACAAAGGACGGGTCCGGCGAACCCGAGTCGTACTTCGGTTGGCGATAGTGGTTGGCCACGCGGAGTGCTTTTGCGCTCCATATCGCTCAACTTGTGGTGCGCTCGAGCTAGTCAGGCTCGCCACTTGAACCGAAGTGTAGTTGTGTGTTCACCTTGTTTGGTCGCTACTGCTTGAACCTAGGGTACCAAACTTACCAGTGGTGATTCCTGTTTAACCATGGTACCTAGATCCGCTAAGACGCATGAGCCGGGCATGGTGGTATGGGACACCGTGGTCGAGCTGTCGGCCTATGCTGGGGCCATGTGCCTCCCCGTAGTGACCATTGCGCAACTATCTCGTGAGCCGAATACGGTGGTATGGGACACTGTATTCGAGCTGTCGATACTTCGGCGAGAGCCGAGTACGGTGAGATCTGTGCTCGTGCTGACGGGCGACGAGTCCTCCGTGGTATCATCGAGTGTACTTTAAGTATCTGTGATTGGCCACGAGCCTTTCACAGTAACTAGAGTGTGAGTTGAGCCGAGTACGGTGAGACCTGTACTTGAGCTGACGGCTAGTGATTGAGCCGAGTACGGTGAGACCTGTACTCGAGCTGACGGCCAGCAATTGAGCCGCATACGGTGAGATCTGTATCCGCGCTGACGGGTGACGAACCTGTTGTGATGCCATCACTAAGCTTCTCAAACCATAACATCGTATGAGAATAACTAGGACTGACGACCCTAGAATGGATCATGTTGGGAATGATACAAGGGAGGTACCTTAGTTTCCCAATACTGCTGATTGAAATGGACTAATAATAACTTGGCAATCACGAGCATCATCGCACCGCATGTGCTTTGTAGATGTGGCGCACTGAGGGAGTTAAGCATTCGCGAACGTAAGATGATGTCGCTTGAGGGTGGTTTGGCAAGGGCATACAGCATCATGTCATATCATTTTTTGCATTTAACAAGAGTAGTTAGAAATGCTTGATTTGTACTGCTTTATCATTACTGCTTGGTTGATTTGATAACATGTTAACTTATGCATTATTGTTCCACTGAGTTAGCTACTCACTCCCACGATACGGGACGGTGTTGTACACACCAACCAGACTCTGTTGCAGGATTAGAGGGGCGCCTTGGTTCAGGAGCCAGAGCCCGACGTTGATGAGGACCAGGAGGAGTTCTCTTTCATGCAGTATTCTGACGGCTACGCCTAGGCCGGCTGCATCGCGGGACTTTTGGGCCTCTTTTGAGGATGTATTTTGGGTTTTTTTTTTTATTTACAAACTTACATGTATATTGGTGCTCAGCTAGTACTCATACTCTGAAGTTCAGAAAATTTTGTTACTTTACATACTTGTATATAAAATTTCAGTCTTCCGCTGTTTTAAAATGCAATGAACTGGAGTATGAATTACTGTTTTGGTTTAATCTCATTCATGTTTATTGCGCTAACTCAGACAACATTTAACCGACATTGTATGTTGCATAAGTGATGCGTTGGAACTCGGGAGTTGAGTTCATACTCGACCCCCGAATTTCAGGGCGTTACAAGTACCCTCAAGAAAAAACTCATGCCAAGCATATTTAATGTGACGAACTTTCATTATGTCTTTGGTTGGCTTCACCAAGGTTTATCTGCACTAGCAAGACATATTCAAAGAAGGTACAGTACAGACGTGATCACGTGACTTCAAAGCTTTTGGATGTTGCTAACATTCCCATGAAGGTTGGATGCCCGCATTCTGATCCATCCATCTATACATGCATAAATACGTACATCCATACCTAGATACTTACATGCATGCATCCAATTCCATTCAGAATCATGTATACATGCACACTGTATCTAGTATGTACTTATTAATATTATTCATGAGATAAATGTATTGGTATTAGAAACAATGATTTCAAATAGAATGGAACTATTGAAAGCCAAAACCAAGTCCACCTGCCCAACAATGATTGACCTAGAAAAATCAAACTGGCTTTTCATTGATTTGGCATGTTTTTAGTAACTCCCACCAGGTTATTTACTCCATGTACTCAACTAGGTGCCTAGGTCAAAATCAGTCAATTGGATGGGTTGCTGATTGAATGAGAAAATTGGTAATAACTCACCTTACCCAAACATCAATCCGCAGCAACAATCCTGGAGCATTTGCATAAACCTGAATGCAAGAGACAACGACCATAAGTGTGTTACACTGGGTCATGTTGTTGATAGTATCTACTAAATATACCATGTACCACGTAGTGTGGAAAAAGTGTGTCTGAGTGCGTGCATGTGTACATTGCCGAACATCTACACAACCATTCTCCCAAATTTTCCAATTCTTCTCCTTCTTCTCCATGTGAAAACTAACATTGCCAAGCATAGGGATCAACTCCATTCAAATCAGCTTAAGGAAATGAATCAGCTTCTTGATTCCATTCATAAGGAAGATGTTGCCATCTGCAAATTTCCATGCACTTTAGTTACTTGGCAGTAAAATACCTGCAATTTCTGTTTGCATCCCAACTCACAAAGGGCGCTGTTTGATATCATTTTCTCCTTCTTAGCACTAAGAAGGCCCTCATGATGATGCTCATGATCTCTAAATAGTTGTTGACTAGCTGCATATTTTAGAAAAGAGTCAACAAGAGTCTCCAATGACTCCAAAGAAAATTCCTCTTGACATTTTTTGGTGGTAAGTGCTTCCATAACCTATTACAAAACAAGAGTAGCAAATGCTAAATCAGAAAATTTATCATCATCATTATGACTGAAGGAGGTCTCACACACAATTACTTGACCAGTGTGTTATTGCCCAACTAATGTAAATGTCAAAATGTCAACTTGTCGAGTGTGTACAATATCCAACCAATCTAAAAGGTGAACCCACCATGAAGATCTAGCATAAAAAACAGACTGATTCACTCATCAAGCAAGCAACACGTGTACTTTGGATCAGATTAATAGTTCTCTATTGTTTTCTATGATGTGCCTCACCTGATGAGTGGAATTGCTTGATATTCACAATAGGGGATATTTATGGGAATCTACTTTACACACTACTGGTTGTAGGTGATCCATTGTCTTCCTAACATTTTCAAATGAGAACTGATTACCTACGACCGGTTATAGGCTAGTTATATGGATGACCCAATTTTAAACATTCAAAATTTTCAGAGTGGACTGGTTTCCCTATGATTGGATTGTTCTAAACATCAAAGCAGTTGATTCTAAAAAAATAATAATAATAATAAAATAAAATCTTTTCTAGTGTTTATTTGGATGGCCACCAAATCAAGGGCTAGAATCCTCCACAATATTTTGATTTTTGGACCATGGGCCATTCAGTGTTGGTAATATGAAATTGAGAGTTCAGACAGATGTTTTTAAGGGAAAGAATAGAACAGAAACTTGGAGGGCTTAAAAAATGGGTCGTACCAACCACCACTCGTCTGCTTTGCAAAATCACATTTTGAAATAAATTGAGAACAAGTCACCTACAAGGTCCTACCATATGAAGTGGATAGATGCTTAAAGCCCTGTACCACTCTTATGGTGCAAGGGCCTATAGGTGATCATTCTCTGATATGGGGATTTGGATCATCTCCAACTTTCGTGGAGCATGTAATCCTAAACATCACATCCATGCCGATCGCTCTTATCAATATTATTTTTGCGCACAAAATGCATGTTGAACTAATTAAATAGACCATTCCAGTATCGTCCCAATGCAACAAGGAGCTAGCTAACATAATAACTTAAAAGAGTACTTTTTTAAAGTTGGATCATTTCTCATTTATATTTCCAAGAAGGCTACCAATATAAGTTCCAAATGCTTATTCTTCTCTTTCATGACTGACAAACGAACAGATGGCAAAATAAGAAGGTTATGCGAGATGGACTGATGTTTGGAGGGGAAAAGTCTAGCAATCAGATGGCTCGGATCATTTAACGGCATGTGTGCTTTTTTTTTTTTCGTGCTAGGGACATACATGACATAGATGGAAGAGTTCACCTGTTGGATGAAATGCTCAGGTCAATTCTATCTTATTTATCCAATTATGGTTTTGTTAATGTTATCAGATGTGGCCAAATCTGCTGTTTGTGATGAACCATGAATTTTCCTGATGTGCACTTAGTTTGTGTACGTGAGGACATGGTTGTTTTATCCAAGCCATTGATCTGATCGCACCTATAATGGATCGATCGATGAAGTATTTGCAATTGGTCAGCTCTAACCTTTCCATTGTTGGCATGCAATGAATGGTTGAGAAGAAATCCACAGAAAGACCAAAGAGTCGATGGTTAGGATCTTCCCCTTTCAGAGATTTGTTTTCTGCACACGTCTACAGATCAATGGCTTGGATTAAAAAAACCGAGGGCCACCCATGTTACAAACTAGGTGGATGATAAGAAAGTATCATGTTAGTAACAACAAGGAAACCCGAGCTCTTATTATTATCCACAAGTGTGTATAGATACACGTATGTACATTTACATATACATATGCATACATATATACATATGTATATATGTAGATATATTTCATTGAACAGTTTCAATTGATCCATTCTTGCACCTACACACACTGGATGAACATGAAGAGAGATGGATGGGAAGGTCCAAAACACTTGGGTAACCTAATGTGCTTAAAATCTATGCTGTTTATTAGGTAAACATACCTTGGTTGTCATGATTTGAAAAATCAGGCTGATTCAACGGTCAAATGGGCCACTTTGTAAACTCACACCTAAAACCTCTAAATTTATGTGGTATATATAACCCAAATCTTTAAGTACTGTAACTCCATAATTCTTTTATCATGACAAGGAACACCAAATGAATGGTTGGATGACACACTAACACTAAGCTAGGCGCAAAAGTAATGGTGAGAGTTCCCTTTTAAATGTTTCCTAAGATGTGGACCACCTAAGTTTTGGATTATCACGATTTTTGGGTTTAATATTTAGAATGCGCCAGTGACCTGATGGACAGCATGGATCTCATGAAAGTTCCCCCACGTGGCACTTAGCTATGAGTTACCAACTGTTATTGAGGGAAGTCGGCTTTTGGTTAGAGAGAAGTTGAGGCTCATCAAGGTTTTTAGCTTTTTTCAGAAAATACAAACACTCCAGTGGCATTTGCAGGTGAAATATTAACTGCATAATGTATAACACATATTTTTGAATTTCTAATATGCTCATGACTTTATAAAATTTCTCTTCATATCCCTTGAATGCACCAAGTTATTCACTCTTGGAAACTAATTGCAGGCGCGAAAATGTTCTCCACTATAAGCTTGCTCTACAAATGTTACTGGTGGGGCCTATCAAGAAGGGCTGCCAAGCTATGAAAGTGGGACACCTCAAAAATCAAATCAATTAAAAGGCATGATTTTGGAGGTTTTTGGTTGGTGGTTCACTGTTTTCTGTGATATGACCCACATAATTACATATGCCTGTTTTTTTAAAGAAATCTCATCATCATGGTGACTCAATGTACAGCTTGGATCGTAGGTCACATGAAAATAACATGGTTGGCTAAGCCATAGAAAATAATGCACAACCAGCTAAAAGCCTCTTATTCACCTGGTGGCTCAAGGGATGGTTGAAATGGATTGATTTTTGAGGCATCCCAATTTCGTTGGGGGTGACCCTTCTATAGGGGTTGGATGCCATGAAAAATCATGGTGGGCTCCACGCACAAGAACTGTATAATAAGATTACTCTACAAACACTTTAGATGATCCAGCCTCTATTTATTATTTTCAAAATGCTCCCATTTGAGAATTAATGATTTCCTATATGCAATCATACCATCAGTTCTGCCAATGTGCTGCTTGTGTAGAAAATATGTTCCATGAAGATCACTCTCTTGAAAATCAGGCCAATCTGCTCACTAGTTGGGTCACACAATCTGACTTTCTGTTTTCCATTGATTCCAACAATGTGACCCACCTGATGAGCAGACTTGCCCAATCCCTCCAAGGTGAGATCTTCGTGGTGGGGCCTGTAGGTGGCATTCTGGCTGAAATGATAGTATGCTATCACTAAGTTGTGGTACCTTGCCTATAGGTGATCAGTTCTCCCCTCATGTTGTGACATTCCAAGAGTTAAAACAAAGTAGACATTTTCAAGGGTGTAAAAGAAACTAGTTATAGCTACTGCTACAATCCGTTCTTGGTGATCTCGTGTCATTTCACACGCCCTTGCAACCCTCTATTTTCTTGTGCATGTGTGGCCTACCTAATCCTCCTGTTACCTGATGAGGTACGCAATCCCATGGGTGCATCTTCTATGATTTTCTATTTTGTGTAACTACGTGGGCCACTTGATGTGTGATCTATGGGTATAAATGTGCCGGTGTCAGGTCTAAGGGGGCCCCATTTAAGATTTGGATTAGAATTTCAGACTAGACTCAGCTCATTATAATTTGGGTCCAGGTCCATATAAAAAACTACATACCTCATTTTTTTAATGTGTCTCATCTGTTTATGGGAGCACCCATACATGACTCAGTGATCTGGATGACAGTGAGTGGGCCCACCTGTACAGAATGCTGGCGAAAACATCTTTAGTTCAAGCGGATCATTCTATCCCACCTCTGATTAAATGCTGTTGTTTGCATCTTCATGCCACCAAAAAAAGATATTTTGCTTCAGCTATAATCTGTTGTCTCTGGTACTTCTGTAATAAAGTTGCAGCTTAGTAATTGTACCCACAACCCCCATGTTTATAGTACCAGAAATTATCCAATGTGAAACACTGGAATGGAATATTGTTGCACATTGATCTTGATCATGACCATGATGGGATATGGTGGCCTACCATCTGATCACCGTCTGATCATGGGGGGCCTAAGAGTCTTAAGACGCAATTCACATTCTATGATTCTTTGATTATTCTTCATTCCTGTTGTGTTTATGACATTTCTAGGCTGTATTAGCAAAGTAATATGTTTGTCTTTTGAGGTCTCATGGTTCTAATTTTAAGTTTTAAATTTATTTTTTTACTTCCCACTTTAGTAGGAAGAGAAAGAACAGATCTAGCAAAATGGGGAAAACTTCGCCGAAGGAATTGTTGGAATTCAAGCGGAAGAGGCAAGTAAGGACTAATTCAAGGAACAATTACCTGAGGCCAGGTGCTCTGGCCCAGCTGCGATACAGCAGGGTTACCACCCGATCATCGTGCACGGACATTGGCAGGAAAAGGGTTCTTGTGTTGGATTCTGAGAAGGTGAAAGATGACTTGCTACTTCAATCCAAGGTTGCCGATGTTGACCACAGCCCTTCAATGCTGTCACCAGAAAGGATCAGTTTCCGGCCAGCTGTAGAGCTGACAGATGAGATTAAACAACAGAAATTGCCGGGAACGCCGAAGACGCCTCGAAGTACTGATTGCGAATTTGAGTCGAGGTTGGAGTCTCTTCCCATCGACATTCTGGTAACATCCATGTCCAAGTTTTGCTTTTTAATTTAATTTAATTTAATTTTCTTCTTAAGCTTGACTATATGATGTATGTTTATGATTTTAGGTTAAGATCATGTGCCATTTGCATCATGATCAGCTGAGTGCAGTTTTTCTAAATCATATAGTAATCAGAGGTGGGTTCGATCTTTTTTTGCTCAAATCCATGTCAATGCATGAGAATCATGCATAAACATAGATTTTAAGCAAAATGCATGAGGGGAATTACAACATAGATATCATGCACACGATATCACATAATGTATTGTTTGATTAACTACACATGTGCAATATTCTTGACAAGAGACGTACCATATGCTTGAATCTGAAATATGCAGCTCCAATCCTCCCACATGCAACATCCACCTGAAAGAATGCGCATAACCGTCATGCTTGAGTAATCAATATAGGAATGTACAAGTAAAACCATAAAACCAGTGATACTCACTGCATTTTCAGGATCTCCTCCATAGTTGACGATCTCATTCTAAAGCCCTTCTCCCTCCTCCTTTATCCGGGCTTGGGACCGGCAATGTAAGGAGTTGCATTGGCGGAGTTAAAAAAGGGCTTAGGCTCCATTTGGTTTTTTTTAAAAAAATGCTTTCATAAACACTAATGTGATGACCAAATGGAGCCTAAGACTATAAATACATTCAAATATAGAGTACAAAATTCATTCAATATTTCAAAAAAAAAAAAAAAAACAAGTGCCAAGTTAGTTCTAAATTAGTTCAAAATGCACACTACATGTTCAAAATTAGTTCAAAATGCACACTACACATGTTCAATTATAGAGTACCAAATTTGTTCAAATTATTGAATTCTCAAAGCCTCTTTCCCCCATTGCACAAATGATCCCAGACCGACCTCTCCAAGTGTAGATGCGAACCCATCTTCTTTCCACAAAGGAGCGTGAGGTTGTACAACCTCAGTCAAGATAACAACAAAAGCTCCATCCTCCAACGGTTCGCAATGGACAGTTGCATTTGGATTAACTTCGTGTACTTCACCACGAGCAACTACACCACGTTTTCCAAAACCAAGCAAGTCGCATCTCTTACCGATATATATAATATCCGGCTACATTTACACATAAAATGGCATTGGTATTGTTAGCGCTTATAATATAATTGTAAGCTCAATACAGTAAAAAAAAAATATTTATACTTGCATACCGACGATGCCTGAGTAGATTTAACGACTGTTGGTGATGAGAGATTTTGAGAAGACTCTCTCCCTTTCTGCATATCCACCAATGTTTTCTTCATCTCAACTATATCTTGAGTCACATCATCTAATTTTTTCTTCACCTGAGTTAACTCTTGAACTACGCCCTCTTTTTCTTTTGTCACATTCTCTACCTTTGAACGAGCAGGGGCTGACTTCTTCAGTCCTACCTTGCTTATTGAGCAACCTAGACCCCGCATTCGCCCTCTTTTGTCAGAACCAACCAACTGTAAAACATTGTAAATCAAGTTATTAAAATATTCATAATTACCATAAAACTTAAGTAATTTTAAATTTTATTATTACCTCTGTAAGGGCATCATCCATGCCGGTCATCCTAGAAGCAGGATTGCTACTAGAGAGCTCCTCTAGTTTTTCCTGTGAAAAAATACAAATGAATGCAATATAATTCAAAGTTATACATAGGCTTTTCATAAGGGTACTAGTTAGTGGTACGAGGGATGCACTTACAGCAAGGTCAGGATACTGGACAACTTTGTCCTTTCTTGTATGGGCTCTTAAGAAGACTTCACATCTACTTATCTCGGCATCAGACGTAAGATTCTTCTCCTTCGCCTTTAGGACATTACATATCATTGAAATACATATCATTAATAAATTTAGATGAATGATAATTCAAATTTAAATTCAATTTTAAACTATAATATCTATTTTTAAATACATACCATCTTATGGCGAGTAACAGCCATGCTGTGCCTCCCAAGACACGCAGGTCCTTTTAGCTTGGCCCGATTGATTTTATTCCTTACGCTTACCCTCTTGAATTCCTCGGTGGTGCGTTGATCCACGAAGACCCTCCAATCCTCCATAGGGATACCTGGGGGGGCAGGACCATCTCTCACAGCAATAGGATCCTTGTCTTTAATATATTTTGCAGTCAATCTTCTCTTGTAATTCCTCCACGCTTCATTGATGCATTTTATAACGTACTCAAGACTTGCATCCCAACTTTGACCCTCAAACTCATAAAACTGTGACAGTCTTTCTGTGACCATACGAATTTGTTCATGAGGCACCCGGCGAAAGTCCTGGTATATGATTGGGATATGAGAACGGGTGAGGACACCGACATGCGATGCAAAGTCTCTATGATCGGAACAATCCTCATTCGGTTGCCCGAATTCATTTGTCTTTAGGACTTTTTTCCTATCAGGTTGCACAAGTAAAGAGACCCCCTAGTAATGCCTCTCTTTCTAGATGAAGAAGAAGCTGACACAATTACATAAAAAGAATAATAGTTATATATACACATAATTGATTAACGCCAATATATAAGAAAAAGGAAATTTACAAATATAATTAAGGAGAAGTATCTTATTACGTTTGGTGTTGCTTGAATTTGTACTCTCAGGCACCTGCGCACCCAATAGTTCTGGTTGTGAATCCATGTGCCTATTTCTTCGCTAATATGAAAAGAAAAGAAAAAAAAGCTAATGGTTAAGAAATAATTTAGATCACAGATAAAGTACAAAAAATTCACATATATTATCCAAACCTTGATTAGATTTCCTCCAATAAATATCATTTTGTTACATGCTTAGAAAATACAAACAAATCAGTAAATTCTCTTTGATCGTTTTCTTTTCTTTGTTTTCTCGACCACAACACTAACGTCTTCAGATTCATCGAATATCAACTCATCAACCATTGCTAATGAGGTAAGATCAGGTCCTGCATCGGCATTGCTTACAGCCTCTAATCGTTCCGATAGAACGCATGTCTCTTCTTCGACAAAAATTTTTTGGGAACCTCCAAGACGACATGCCAGTCAGCATTTTTGGATCTCTGGAGTAGAAAACTTGCGTGGCATGCTCTGCAAGAATGAAGGGCTCGTCACCGACTTTGTCTGAACTGTAAAGACTAGACAAATTTACTAATCTCAAATTCGCTTCGACATCAAAAGAAACACCATGATGTGTCACTTTCACCCAATCACACTTAAATAGGACGGGCTTGTACCCTGTTCGGTATTCCAATTGGATAATTCTACGAAGGACTCCATAGTAAGGTTGATTTTCATCCACTGTATTGATATCCTTAGCACTTGATCGGAAGGTTGTCATACCCTCTGTCCTAACCCCACTGTTTTGGTTCGTTTTATTCTCCTCATAGTCCTTAGTGACAAATAGGAAACCATTAATACAATACTTATTGTATTCAATAGAAAAAGCTAGAGGTCCTCTCACTACATCTTTAAATTCATTATCGTCAGATTCAATGAACTCTGGTTCCCTCTTCAACCAAGATATGAATTCGTCCTCGCTAGGCACCCTGTTGGTCCTCTTATAGCATCGCTGCAAGAAATCTTTGTGCTTCCTGCGCGATATTCAATAACATTGTTATATTGAAATCGCATAAAGTAAGGAAGATATATATATATATATATATATATATATATATTATATATATATATATATATATATACATACACATATACGAGCTTATTGTATATACCCTTCCCACTTGTCGTAGCTGGGATGACTCTTCAGTACCCATGTACGAGCTTGTTCGTATTCAATACCTGCTAGGATAACACTTTGAGCCGAACCTACTGGACCAACGTCGTCATCATTAGGGTCATCATCAACGATATCTTCCAACTTACGTAGTCCTGGAATGAATCCGTTAAACCGTTTTTCCAGCCTTTCCAATAGGCATGTTTTCTGTTTTCTTTATATTGGTTGCAGAATATAACCGTCTCCTCTTGGATGTACTGCTCTGCAATACAACCCTCAGGTCGTGTCTTGTTACGGACATAGGCCTTGAATGTCTTCATGAACCTGACAAAGTTAATAAGACATTATATATACATGCAAATGTAGATGTTAAGCCGATTTATTCTTACTAAGCTCACAGCGTACCTTTCGAATGGATACATCCATCGATAGTATACAGGACCACATATGCGAGCCTCGTAAGCCAAATGGATCGACAAATGCATCATAATGACAAATATCGATGGCGGGCATATAGTTTCAAGCTGACATAGCGTCCTAGCCATGCCCCTCTCGAGAGTAAGGAGTGTTTGAAGGTCTACGGTTGTCGAGCACAAGGCATTAAAAAATGTGCAAAAGCTTGTAATTATAGGACGAATGACCTTCCTATCCCTGAATGCATGCTGGATGAGAACTGGGAGCAGATGTTGCATCAACACATGATACGAATGAGACTTCATTCCCTTTAAATCCAAGCAATCTTCCTTTACGATGGTCCTCCAATTCGCACTAAAACCGATAGGAACACGCAGCTCATGCAAAGTCTGGATGAAAAGTTTTTTCTCTTCTTTTCTTAGACAGAAAGGACCTTGTTTCTGAATCACCTTACCATTGTTCTTTTTCAGCCATAGACGCTTCTTAATTCCCAATTGTTTCAGATCCCTGCGTGCATTAGCATCATCCTTGGTTTTGCCAGGCGTGTTCAACATCAAGGCAACTAGGATTTCACATATATTTTTCTCAATATGCATGACATCAAGGTTGTGACGCACGGGAATATCTTTCCAATACTCCAGATTAAATAATATAGACCGTTTGAAGAACCACGGTGATTCAACATCATCCGCCAGCTCTTGTCGACCTCCTTCAATACCCCTTATATTACTCTTCCCAGTCTTCCCCCACTGCATATTCAAGTTCGCGGTTTGTCTTTTGACCTCAATCCCATCCAGACGGATCGGTTGACGTCGTATCTCCACCTTCTTGTTGAACGTGCCAGCACTTGTGTCCTTCCTAGCCTGTTCTGACATTGGCAACCATCGTCTGTGGCCCATATAAACATGTTTCTTTCCATATTGGAGTCGCAGAGAATCTGTGTTAGGACCACATACGGGACAACCATATTTACCCTTTGTCCTACAACCAGAAACGTTACCATATGCTGGAAAGTCATGGATTGTCCAAAGCAGAACGGCACGCATGTTGAATTTGTTTTCATGGTATGCATCGAACGTCGTGACCCCTTCTCGCCATAACTTTTGCAGTTCATCAATCAATGGCTGTAAATAAACGTCAATATCCTTTCCCGGTTGTCGCGGTCCCTCAATGAGCAAAGTCAACATAGTAAACTGAGGTTTCATGCAAAGCTTTGGTGGAAGGTTGTACGTCACACACATAACGGGCCATGAACTATGTGACATACTGAAAGTGCCAAATGGGTTAAACCCATCTGTAGCCAAACCCAATCGAACATTGCGAGGCTCAGCTGAAAAATCTGTATACTTGTCATCAAGATTCTTCCATGCAATAGAATCAGCCGGATGCTCCATCTTTCCATGTTGAAATTTCCTGGTTGAGTGCCAAGACATTTCTTTCGCCAACCATTGCACACTGAACATTCTTTGTAGCCTTGGTGTTAATGGAAAATACCTTAACACCTTCCTAGGTATTCGAGATTGTTTTTCTCAGAATCCATTTCAGTCTTGTACCTAGAAGTTTTACAATTTGGACAAATGGTTTTCATCTCGTTCTCTCTCCAGTATAAGATGCAGTCATTTGGACAAGCATGGATTTTCACATAATCAAGACCCAACTTTGTAATGATCTTCTTCGCTTGGTAGGTATTAGTTGGGGCCTTGTTACCGTAAGGTAACACCTTCTTCAGTAGTTGAAGGAGCTCTGTAAAGCTTTTTTCACTCCATCCATGATTCACCTTTAATTTGAAAAGCTGTACAATGAAAGTCAGCACGGTGAAATCTTGGGCCCCAGGGTATAGCTCAGTCATTGCGTCTCGCAGATTTGCTTCAAACTCATTAGTTTCATTTTCTCCAAAGACGCCTTCAACTATAGGGGTCACATTGGGCTCATCCTGTACAACTTCATCTAGGTTATTACCACCAAGTTCTTGAACGATCGCATTGTGAACCTCGTTTAAGTTCGGGACACTATGGTATTGTTGGGAACTTGATTCACGTACAGTACACTTAGGTGATACATGCTCCCCATGCATGTTCCAAACCCTATAGCTTGGGTCGAATCCATTTTTCATTAGATGTATTTCCATATCATCATAAGAAACCGGAAAACGTGCACATCTGCAAGTGGTGCATGGACAAGGAACGGATTCTCTACCAGGAAGGTTTTCTTGTGCAAACTTTGAAAAACTTCTGATTCCAGAAAGAAAACGTGGGTCTGGGAAACTTAGTGTCATCCACTCCCTATTCATTACAGCCGGATCTCGATTAAACAAGGGGTCCATTTTCAACCTGCACCTTACCGAAAATTAAAGTTGAAAATTAGCCTCATGCACCATCTTCCTCAAAAGTTAGGGATTTGAGAAGTGCTATCAGATGATTGAACCCATACAGATATTATCTACCAAATACAATGTATTAAGAAGTTTGCAATCATTGTATTTTTACAACAAATTAATAATGTTGCTAACATTTTGCTCTACCCAATGTGG
The DNA here is from genome assembly GCA_021015155.1 of Magnolia officinalis. NCBI lineage: Eukaryota > Viridiplantae > Streptophyta > Magnoliopsida > Magnoliales > Magnoliaceae > Magnolia > Magnolia officinalis. Next base: position 55,897,008 of record JAJHSJ010000008.1, read on the forward strand.
TTTCTGTGAAACCACTACAATGAGATATTTCATAAAAAGTTTCAGAAGAAAGATACTTTCAGTTTTAAGATGGTTAAGAAAACAAATACAGCAACAGTACACATTCAACAGTACACATTCAACTAGAAAGAGGCTAAGTTTTTTTAAAATATGCAAGTGTTTCATACAAAATGTGGTCCGCTAAATCAAGGGTTGCATCAGTAAACCATGGGCCCAACTTGCATATACAAGTATTCACACTAAATATGCTTATTTCTTTAAGTCTAAATCCTTGTACTTATTCTTGCATAAGATGATATAAGGACTATTAATATGAAGCATGCTTCTGGCCCATCACTTGCAGACCAATGGCCTAAGTTGGCCCGTGCCGACCGGGCGTAGAGATGGGTTAGTCTCATCAGCCTCAAACACAGCAAGTCTACCAGCTTTCACAACCTCCATTAACGTTCAAAAGAAGAAGTTTGCTGATAAAGGCCTTGATATTTTCAAACACAGCAAGTCTACCAGCAAGTCTACCAGCTTTCACAACCTCCATTTATGTTATGTTCCTTTCATAATATTAAGATATGATTGTGATATTTTTACTAGGTGGGCACACTCTCGGAATGCCTCGACCCATCACTCACTGAAAAAATGCCTCGACCTTGAACTTTTCCACCAATTCCATTAGACTATTCCATGCATAACTGATTCAGGAAGATGTTAAGTGAAAAAAGGCCTCCACTCTCCTGCTATAGTTTTATCAAGGCCCTCTTAGGATGACCATGTTTTGGATGGTTTGTTGGGAAAAACAAGGTGCTCACCATCAATCACGTGCGGAAGAGAATGACGGTATCACTAATGTATCTCCTATGTCTCCGCGACACAGATGGTGAACGACCTCTTTATGCACTGCAAGCTACGTTTGGGGACGATTTTTCAGCCTATTTGATGCAGAACGGGTTACTCTGAGCTCATTGGTGGCTTCTTGGAGGCATGGGATGGAAGCAAGCTGCAGCAGAAAAGGAACATTAATTTGTGGCGATCATCGTTGCTTGTTGTCTTTTCATCTATATGGAAAGAGAGAAATAGTAGAGCATTTGCAACAGGAAGATGTGTTCCAAACTGCTATGCTATCTATGAAGTACAAATGACCTTCCCTTCATAATCTTCAGTTGATCCGATTGGAAAGGAAGAAGCTGAGTCGCTTGAATGTACGATTGAGGAGAATGAGGTTAAGACTTAAGCAGACCATTTCGACTCTAGGAAGGTACAAAACCCCTAGGCCTGATGCCTACCATTGCTTTCTTCCACGCGTTTTGGGTAGGGGTGCAACTCGAGCGGGTTGGGTCGGATTGAGGGTCAACCTGAGCCTGACCCAACAACAAGAGGACCCAACCTGCAACCCAAACCAACCCGAAATCCTCCATACCCAACCCAAATACATGACATTGTTTCCAACCCAACCTGACGTCATATCAGGTCAGTGTTTTCCAACCCAAATCTGACCCAAGAACCTTGACAACCCAACCCAATCTGAATTTGGGTTGGGTCAATCGACCCAAACCCAAGTAGCAGCCCTAGTTTTGGTGAGCTGTGAAAGGCAATGTTATGCAATTCATCTCTAAGTTTTGTGCTAGAGGCAGACTATTGAAGGAGTTGAGAGCTTCTTTTATTGCGCTTATCTCAATGAAGGCAATGGAGGAGGACCTAAGGTACTTTTCAGCAGCTCAGCCCATACAAAATCTTGGTGAAGGTTCTTTCCATTAGGATAGTGGTGTTGGGCAGCATTATTTGTAAATCTCAAGCAGCATTTTTTCATGGCAAGCAAATATTGTATGGGGCCCTTATTGCTCATGAATGTATTGACTCAAAATACAAATAGGACACTGCTGGGGTAATCTGTAGTCTGAACTTGAAAAAATTGTACAATTATGTAGACTAGGACTTCTTCAGCTATTTGATTTGCAAAATGCATTTGGTTTCAGATGGTGGGTAGTGGATGGTTGAGTGAGTGGCTCCTTTTGTGGTGATTGTTGAAGTGCTAAGCAGAATGATCGATTAGGCGGTTCAAAGAGGTCAATTCAATGGGTTCAAGGTTGGTTAGATTGGCATCTGGCCTGCCTTCAATATACCAATGACAGTTTGTTATTTTGTGTGGCCCACCACAGATGGACAGTGCCCAAAAATCTCATCACTACGACAATCTTAACCTTCACGATTTGCAGCTCACATGAACATTTAAGAAGAGAAACATGACATCGATCCACATTCAACTATAAAGGGTCCCCAGATTGGTCACTAGGATCTTCCAAAATTCTAATCTAGGAGCATTTTGGGGCATGGTCCATCCAAGGTGGGACGCAACATACCGACGATGTGGATTACAGAACCATTGACTCTGCAGTCAGAATTGAAAATCCATGCATACTGAAAAAAAAAAAAAAAAAAAAAAAAAAAAAAAACCATACAAAATATAATCTTTAAAAAAAAACATCATAAAAATGAATAAAACTCATCCAACGATCATGACAAATACAATAAGGAAATATAAATAAATAAATATGCTGAAAAAGCATGATGTATGTGTGTATGCATGCATGCATGTATGTATGTATGCGTGTGAGTGGCTGGCGGCTCAGTGAGTGATGTATCAGTAAGGGTGCACATCGAGTTGAACCGAGTCAAGCTGGCGGCTCAGCCACTAGCTGACCTCAGCTCGAGCTCGTCTCGGCTTGGTTTGGTCAGGGCCTGTTTGGCCAGGCAAGGTGGATTGTATTAGGTTGTATTAGGGTGGATTGGAAGGAGCAATCCCGGGATTTGGCCGGGCGTGCCAAACAGGCAGAAGTTGGATATAGCAATCCCATGGGATTGCCAGCAATCCGCTGACATCACCATCATTACCTTGAAATCCACCCAATCCCTCCTAATCCCATCTTTTTTGCCTGGGACATGTTTGGTTAGACGGAGCAATCCCAGGATTGGCCGGTGTAATCCCGGGATTGGCCAAGCGAGCCAAACATACTCGGTGGTGAGTTCCCTGGATATAGCAATCCCATTGGATTGGCACCAATCCACTGACAGAGCCATCATTACTTGTCATCCACCCTAATACAATCTAATCCCATGGGATTGGCCCGTCCAAACACGCCCTCAGCAACTCGGGCTGAGTTTGAGCCAAGATCAAGTCGAGTTCGCCATTGAGGCATTTTTACAAACATCTGGACTACAACTTCAAAATCTCACTATAAGTAAAATAAAAGCAATGGTTTTACATTACAGATATTTTATCAAACACCTTCTATGCAACATAAAAACTAAGAAAAAAAGAGTATTTGTTTCATGTACATACTTTCCTTGCCACCAGCCACACTTGGTGAGCAACATCAATAGCATGGTAACCGAGTCACCGAAAACCCTCAACTGATTTCGAAAACAGAGACAGAGAGAGAGAGAGAGAGAGTAACCTTCAAACCAGTTGAGACCTTCCCAGCGAAAACTCTCGATGGATCTCGGTGAAAGTGGGTTTTGAAAACGGAGATGGGTTCGGAAACAGAGAGAGGGGAATGCGGCCAAGAGACGGGGAGAGGGTGAGGGAGAGCGGGAGATCGAGAGATGGCGAGGGAGAGGCTGAGTGCGAGAGAGAGAGAGAGAGAGAGAGAGAGAGAGAGAGAGAGAGAAATGGAAATGGAAATGTGGTTTTCGGAGATGCGCGCGAGCGGGAGAAATGGAGCCAGTGTTTTATTTGGGGGTGGGGCGCGTGACGGACGGGCCATAAGGACGGTTTGAGTTTTAAAACGTGGGGCCCACCATGATGTATGTTATTTATCCACTCCGTCCAATAATTTTAAAATATTATTTTAAGGGATGTTGCAAAAAATGAGTCAGATCAGATTTGTAAGAAAACCACACAACAAATTAACAATGAAAATTTAATTTTTATGATTTCTTATTGTGTGGTCCACTTATACCTTTAATCTACAAACTTTTTTTCCTAATCCACTGAAATTAAATATCCGAATTTATAAACGGCTTAGATCAAACACATATATTTCAGTGAGCCCCATGGAGCCCCTTAAGCACCATGAATAGGAATGAGGAGGAAGGATTTAGCTACGGGTCAATTAGGCTTTTGGCTACAGTTTAGATCCGTAGCTAAATTGCTATGGATTAAATCCGTAGCTAAAGGCCTTCACATTCCATAGCCTTTGCTCGATTTTTTGGTAGTGTTCATTCAATATCCACTGTATGATTAATGCCTTTGTGACATGTAACCTGAGTAACCTTATCCATAATAGTTACCCCATCCTCCGCATTCGTCGTCAGAATCATTAATTGGTTCTCTTTTTATGGCTTCAACTACGGGAAAACTCTGGGCTGACTACGAGCTATAGGTGTCCAAAAGATGGTCGTTTACCTCTTTTGAATCAAATAATGGAGATGCCTTTCCATCGTCCTCATTCATAAATTCAACAAGTATTTTCAACCGCTTTTTATGATTTTATTTGTACGGGATTCCCAACCGCCTATGGAATGATGCGGGACTTTTAAGAAACTTTGATGATATATCGATTGGCTTATTTCTCATACTTGTGCTTGCTTGGGCATCATGTTATCTCAAAGGGGGTTGTTGTTAATGTCTGGTCCTGGATGCCATTTTCAAGCTTTCTTTTACGACCTCTGTTGAGGGTCTAATATTGCATATTGGACCCCAGTTACTATCTGGATTTATGATCATCACACTGCTTAACGGGTTATTTTAATCATGTTTGTGATACAAGGTGAATCTAGGAGCGTGGACTGGAAAGGACGGTAAAAGCATGGATTTAATGCTCTGACATCACCAAGGCATTGGACGGGACCCCAGGGGACCAAGAACGATGAATTTACATGCTCGAGATCAGAGAAAATCAAGTTGTTCATGTTAAAGAGGCCTGAAATTGGTGCAGAATGCAGGATCACATGGTTCCCGCCATCAGATTGACTCGAAACTTCATACGTGTAATGGGGGCCGTAAATTAACGGTACATATTAAATTTCAGCCATTGAAGATCTCAGGAAGTGGTCCAACGGACAGATCAGCCCATTAATCTCCAATTTGGGGCCCAACTGATATTTGGAACTGCTTCAACTTTGGTATTGACGGCATAAATGATATGGCAGAATGAATGGACGGAGCAGATTTCTCATAAACATCTCTGTGGGACCCACGTGTACAGCATGTGTACGGTGTAAAAGTGCACCGGGTGTGTACCTAACCACTAAACAGTCGGTCAGCGGCGCTGACCGACTTCTGTTTTTAAAAGACATCGAAACGGCAATTGCCGTTTTCACGACCAAACAGAGATTGTCGGTTGATGTTGTGGGCCCCACTCATCATCTTAAATGATGATACGAGCCGTTCATTCGTTCCACGGGTCGACAAACATGCTTACCTAGATGCAGAATCGTAAAATACTGAAAGAAATCAATTTTGACCGTTCAATGGAAGAATGGACGGTGGGTTTAAAATTCTGTGGGCCACCACAAGTATGATCTAAAACTTCGCATCTCCGACCGAAATTTTACCCTGCATCCACTAGACGGTGTGGATTTTGCAGACAAAGAGCGGAATGGGACCCACAGACTTCACAGCGGAAGACGCTGCGGTCTCCGTTGCAGCGTCCGGAAAAACCAAAAATTCCAGATCTTTCTGGCCCACCGTCCGTGATCAGATGGATGATCTGATCCGTCCATCGTGTAGCCCATCTACGAATTCCCCTAGGGACGTTGGATTTTTTTGGAAACTATCAAAAACCTGGCTGATTTTCTGTTGGCTGCGGAAGCAGTTTCCGTTCCTGCTGCGTACACGCACCGACTTGCCGTTTTTGTGCATGCTTTCATCTCCGACCCCAGGAGGATCTACACGCAGCTACCATCCTAATCTACTATAAAAGAAAGAGAAGACAGGGAGAGGGGAGGATCATCTTCGGCTGAAGACAGGAAGAGACAGGGAAGAGGAAGAGACAGGAAGAGATTTTTTTTATTTATTTTTAATGTTTTCTTCCCTTTCCTGTTGAGAGATCTAGCCAAACATGTCAGGCTAAACCCTTAGCTAGGGCTAAGGGGTGAAGCTTGTAGCAGGATGGGAGTTGTTTTTATGCTTTTGGTTTAACTTGGATTATGAATTTTACTTTATTCTAGTTGTTCATATGGAATGTCTTTAGTTTTAATGGTCCATTGTGACTTAAATTACACTGGATCTACGACAGCTTTTGATATTTTCCATGCGTGTATGGAGGTTATGATCGTAGGAACCCTGTTGTTCACCATTGTCTCATGGGCATGGATGGATGACAGAATCCTTCCCTATGTTCATGCTCTCGTAGACTGGATGTGGATTGGTCAAGTTCTATTGATTACCTTGTCTCCTGGGCATGGTCTTGTGATGGAATCAGGTCTAATTCTCATGCTTCTTATCTCTTGAAAACTGGATCAAAGGAAGTTCATAGTTGAAATTTCATCTAGCTAAAAGCGTAGATCTCCCTGATCTCTACAAGTGGATCCCCTGAATCCCTAGTTCCCTTCTCTGAATTCTTAAGTTTTAAATAATTATTTCACCATTATTCCTCAAAGTTCACCTGTTTAGATTTCATCTTAGCCTAGTTCTAGATCTGGTTATTTTCAGATAACGTACAGTTTCAGTCCCTGTGGATTCGACCTCGGTCTTACCGAGATTTTTACTACATCACAACCCTATACTTGGGGAGTGAACAAGTTTTTGGCGCCGTTGCCGGGGATTGACGGCTACGTTTTTTTGAAATTAACTGGTTTTAGGATTAGATTAAGATTAGGATTTTTTTTTTTCTTAGGTTTTATTTTTAGAATTTCCTAATTCAGGTTTCCTTTAATTTTTAGAAATTTTATATTTAAGTAACTTTCTATTTTAGATGATTTTCCCTTTTTAGAAACTAACCCAACTTTCCTATTTTGTAGGATTCTGAGATAGGTTTCTAAATTGGTAATTTCTCTTCTCCTTGCTATTTCTAGATTAGGATTCCTTTTTAGCAAGTTTCTAATTCTAACTCTTTTAGAATTTAATTTTGTTTCCTATTTTATTTTTAGAAACTTTCTGTTTAAAGACTTTCTGTTTAGAAACTAACTTTCCTGTTTTGTAGGCTTTCAGAAATTTCTAATTCGGTAAGATCTTTCTAAATTCTACTTTCTATTTTTAGAATTTCCAGTTTAAGAACTTTCCTCTTTTGTTTTTAGAAATTTTATACTCTCTTAGGAATTTCTCTTTTTCTAAATTAGAAACTAGTTTACTGCTATTTTCTTCTTAGGATTTTCTAATTTTAGGTTAGAATTTCTCTACTTTCTATTTTTAGAATTTTCTATTTCTAGGCTTTCATTTATTTTAGAAATTCTTTCCTTTTTAGAAACTCACATTACTTTCTATTTTAGGATTAAGATTTCTAATTTAGAACTTTCTAACTATAGGTTAGAACCTTCCTCTTTTGTTTTTAGAAACTAAGTTAGTTACTTTCCTTTTTAGAGACTCTTTCTAATTTTAGAAACTAACTCACTCTTCCTTAGAAACTTTCTAATTTCTATTTTTAGGAACTAATCTCTTTTTGGTTTCTTTTTACAGGTTCTTAACTTAGGGACTCCAAATTTGGTAACTTCCTTCCAACCCTCTCTTTCTTTTTAGATTTTTATTTCCCCTCTTAGGATTAGATTTAGAATTTGATTGAGGGCTGTGAGTATTTCATGCCCAAGTGGGCTCGTGACAACACTCGACGTCTCTTGACTGAAGGAGGATTAGTTGAGGGGTTAACTGTCCATCGCAGGACTAGACACCGCTCGAATTCCCCTGAGTTAATTGAGGATATGGCTGAAATCAACCTCGTCTACCCCAACCTAGGGTAGAAGATGTTCAGGATGAGAATGAGGTGCATCAAGCACCCCCGCCTCGTACCTTACGAGATTACTTACAACCGGCGGGGGTGAGTACGCCCTCATGCATGGTTTTTCAGGAGAATGCAGGACATATGGATATCAAGCCAGGGGTGATCCAACTCCTTCCTAAATTTCATGGGCTTGAGTCAGAGAATCCATATCTACATCTGAAAGAATTCGATGAGATCATGACTACCCTATACTTTCCTAACGTGTCTGATGACACGGTCAGGTTAAAACTCTTTCCCTTTTCTTTAAAGAGAAAGCCAAGACGTGGTTACATTCATTACGTCCTCAATCTATTGGCAGATGGAATGACATGACAAGGGAGTTCATTAAAAAGTTTTTTCCATATCATAAGACGAACACCCTTAGGAAGTCGATCATGAACTTCGCCAAAGGGAAGATGAAACATTCTTCCTATGTTGGGAGCGGTTCAAAGATCTTGTCAGTTCATGCCCACAACATGGTTTTGAAACGTGGCGCATCACAAATTTTTTCTATGATGGACTGACATCTCCCATGCGCCAATTAGTTGAGACAATGTGTAATGGGGAGTTTATGAATAAAGGTGTCGATGAGGTGTGGGACTACTTTGATAAACTTGCTGAGAACACACAAACATGGGACATCTCCCCTAGACCGAGTACTACGCCTAGGCCGACTCATTCCAAAGAAAAAGGTGGAATGTACCTCCTGAAAGAGGATGATGATATTAACGCCAAGGTAGCCAATCTCACTCGAAAACTCGAGGCCATGGAATTAAAGAAGGATAAGGCCAAGGAAATTGTTTGTAGTATTTGTGGTTGCAACATTCACACTACTGAGAATTGCCCAACTATATCTGCCTTTCAAGAGGTATTGAATGAGCAATCCAATGCTGTAAGCAATTACCAAAGACCTTTTAGTGGGCCCACCTCTAACACATACAATCCTGGCTGGAGGAAACCATCCAAACTTCAGTTGGAGGAATGGACAAACCGCTACACCTCAAGGTTTCCTAAATCAAAATCCAACTCAAGAGAAACCTCAAGAGGATCCGGTTCTGAAACATTTTCAAAAGCAAGAGCTTTTCAATCAGGGTATGCTACAGGCCTTTCAAGACCTTACAAAAGCAATACAAGGACTTAAGGCTGAAAATGCGATTGGGAACAAGGGGAGCTTCCCAGCTCAACCTCTTCCCAATCCTAAATCGCAATATGAAATTAGCGACCCAAGCTCTTCAAATCAGATGGAGCAAGCTAAATCCATCACCACTCTTAGGAGTGGAAAAATCATTGACAAAACCATTCCGGTTAGGGCTGAAAAGTCTAAGGACCCGGAAGTGGATAAAGAAGATGGATCTAGCCATGCCCCACCAGAGTTAGAACCGGAACCTCAAGGGAAGCCAGTTGCTCCATTTCCCCAACGGTTGGTTGCACCAAAACCTCTCTCTAACTCTCAGGATATTCTAGAGGTGTTGAAACAAGTGAAGGTCAACATACCTCTACTTGATGCCGTGAAACAAATACCTTCCTATGCCAAATTCTTGAAAGACTTATGTACGACCAAAAGACGGCAAAATATTCAAAAGAAAGTCTTCCTGACTGAGAAAGTGAGTGCCATCCTAAAACAAGATGTGCCGCAAAAATTCAAAGACCCGGTAGCCCAACCATATCATGTGTAATTGGGGACTATCGAATTGATCACGCACTTCTTGACTTAGGAGCGAGCGTTAATCTTATTCCCTACTCGGTATACAAACAGTTGGGTTTAGGTGAATTAAAACCCACCTTAACTACACTACAACTTGCTGATCGCTCTGTTCGTGTACCAAGAGGAATAATTGAGGATGTGTTGGTCCAGGTTGATCGATTTTACTACCCAGTAGATTTCATCATCCTGGATACCGAACCCATCAACAATACAAGCACTCAGATTCCCGTCATTCTTGGTCGCCCATTCCTTGCCACTTCAAACGCAATTATCAATTGCAGGAATGGTGTCATGAGTATGTCTTTCGGGAATATGACATTAGAAATGAATATCTTTTTCAACACTGGCAGACGGGTAGAGGAAGATGACGATATCCACGATATTAACATGATCGATACTTTCGTGGAAGATAGGACACCCCTTACCTTATCCTCTGATCCTCTAGAGACGTGCCTGGCCCACTCCCATGAGTTTGATGATGACATAATTAGGGAGACGTGTGCCATGCTTGATGCTGGGTACCGGTACTTGAAGTTAACCGGTGGAGGCCTCAATTTGAAAAGTTACCCCACACTGATGAAGTGCCTCTACCGTCTAACCTCAAGCCACCGAAGCTTGACCTAAAACCTTTGCCCTCTGATTTAAAATATGCATACTTAGGTCAAGATGAGACATACCCGGTGGTGATTTCTGCCCACCTTGAGAAAGAACAAGAGAGTAAGCTTATATCTACTCTCCTGGAGCATAAGGGAGCCCTTGGATGGACAATCGCGGACCTCAAGGGAATCGACCCCTCGATTTGTACTCACCGCATATATCTTGAGGATAATGCGAAGACAGCTCGGCAACCACAACGTAGACTAAATCCAAACATGAAGGAAGTGGTTAAAGCCGAGGTTCTTAAACTATTGGATGTGGGTATCATATACCCTATATCCGATAGTCAATGGGTGAGTCCAACTCAGGTGGTTCCTAAGAAGTCCGGATCACCATCGTAGCCAATGCCAATAATGAACTCGTGCCGACTAGAGTCACTACTGGTTGGAGGATGTGCATTGACTACAGGAAATTAAATACCGTCACGAGGAAAGACCACTTTCCTTTGCCCTTCATTGATCAGATCTTGGAAAGGTTAGCTGGTCATTCCTATTACTGTTTCCTTGACGGATATTCGGGCTACAATCAGATAGAGATCGCCCCTGAAGATCAAGAAAAGACTACGTTTACATGTCCCTACGGCACCTTTGCTTACCGAAGGATGCCGTTTGGACTATGTAATGCTCCTGCCACCTTCCAGCGATGTATGATGAGCATATTTTCTGACATGGTGGGGCAATATTTAGAGGTCTTCATGGACGATTTCTCTGTCTTCGGTCCATCTTTCAGCGAGTGCTTGGAAAGTCTTAAATGTGTGCTGAAAAGATGTGAAGAAAAGAACTTGGTACTTAATTGGGAGAAGTGCCATTTCATGGTTCAGAAGGGAATTGTCCTTGGACACATTATTTCATCCAAAGGAATCGAGGTGGATAAGGCAAAGATCGATCTTATCTCTAACCTACCTCCACCCAAGAACATAAGGGACGTGCGATCCTTCTTAGGACACGCCGGGTTTTACAGAAGATTCATAAAGGACTTTAGTCTCATCTCTCGTCCTCTATGTAATCTACTTCAAAAGGATGCACCATACGAGTGGACTGAACCATGTCAAGAAGCTTTCACTAAGCTTAAGGGCATATTGACTAGTGCACCTATCATACAGCCACCTGACTGGAGCATTCCTTTTGAACTTATGTGCGACGCGTCTGATTATGCTCTTGGGGCAGTTCTAGGCCAGAGAAAAGATAAGAAACCCTACGTTATTCATTACGCAAGTAAGACTCTAAATCCTGCCCAAGTGAACTACTCGACTACGGAAAAGGAACTCTTAGCCGTAGTGTTCGCCTTGGACAAATTTAGGTCCTACTTGATTGGATCCAAGATCATTATTTACACTGATCACGCAGCGCTTAAGTATCTTCTGTCTAAGAATGATGCTAAGCCCCGCCTGATAAGATGGATCCTCCTACTCCAGGAATTTGACCTAGAAATAAAAGATAAAAAGGGAGTAGAGAACGTAGTGGCTGACCATCTTTCTCGCCTTAATCCCTCTGATTCCTTTGAGACGACACAGATTAATGACATGTTCCCTGATGAACAATTGTTCAGAGTCTCTCATTCACCTTGGTTCGCTGATATCGCCAATTATCTTGCCACAGGTTCCATACCGACACATTGGACTGCGCAAGATAAGAAGAAATTTTTCACCGAGGTGCGCAAATTCTTCTGGGATGATCCATACTTGTTTAAATATTGCCCAGACCAAATCTTGAGGAGATGTGTGCCAGACAATGAACATCAGAGTGTCATCTCCTTCTGTCACTCACAGGCCTGTGGTGGTCACTTTTCTGCAAAAAAGACCACGGCCAAAATTCTGCAGTGCGGCTTCTATTGGCCCACTATGTTCAGGGACACTCATGAGTTTTGCAAAGCTTGTGAGCGTTGTCAGAAATTGGGAGCATTGTCCCGTCGAAATATGATGCCCTTGAATCCCATTCTTATCATAGAGGCATTTGATTGCTGGGGCATCGATTTCATGGGACCATTCCCCCAATCTTTTGGAAATTTATATATTTTGCTTGCCGTAGACTATGTCACGAAATGGGTCGAAGCGATTCCGTGTCGAACTAATGACCATCGCACGGTCATTAAATTCCTGAAAGAAAACATCCTTTCCCGATTCGGAACGCCTCGAGCCATTATTAGTGATGGGGGCTCACACTTTTGTAATAGACCATTTGAGAGTTTAATGAAGAAATACGGTATCTCTCATAAGGTGAGCACCCCATACCACCCACAGACAAGTGGGCAAGTTGAGATTTCCAATAGGGAGATCAAACACATTTTGGAGAAAACGGTTAACCCTGACCGTAAGGATTGGTCAATTCGATTGACCGATGCCTTATGGGCATACCGTACTGCTTTTAAAACCCCTATTGGAATGTCTCCCTTTAGACTCGTCTATGGGAAGGCTTGCCACTTGCCTGTGGAGTTGGAACATAGAGCTTACTGGGCAATCAAAAATCTAAATTTCAATCTGAACAACGCTGGCTCGCTACGCAAACTTCAATTAAATGAACTTGAAGAAATCCGGAACGACGCGTACGAGAACTCGAGAATTTACAAGGACAGGATGAAGGCGTTTCATGACCAACACATTCTACGAAAATCATTCACGCCAGGTCAGAAAGTCCTTTTGTATAATTCTCGATTACATCTCTTTCCGGGTAAGCTTCGATCTCGTTGGACCGGTCCCTACATTGTCGTTACTGCATATCCTCATGGGGCCGTCGAGATAAGAGACCCCGACAATGGCAAGGAGTTTAAAGTAAATGGACATCGCTTAAAGCCATTTGTCGAGAAATTTGATTCAGAGGACATGTCCATGCCTCTGACTGATCCTGTTTACCAGGAATGATCTCCTAGTCTGATGGAGGTATAGGTAGGTTTCCTGTTTTCATAGGATTAGGGTAGTTTCTTTAGTCTGGCTGAAGACGTTAAACTTAGCGCTCCTGGGAGGCAACCCAGCTTTTGATTTCATGATTAGTTAATTCAATGTTTGTGGGTAACATTGCTGCAAACCCTCACGAGACTACAACTCGTCCACTAGGGGCAACCTAGGGGTTTAAAGGCTTATTGCATATGCTAAATGCAATCGAGAGCACCTGCGAAAGTGGTATAGGTAAGATTTTATTTTTGTTATGCTTTCTCTCTTGGGCTGACTTGCTTTCATGTTGATACCTTTATGGAAAAGCCCCTTGATTCTTTCGTCCAGGTACTATCTCCCCATCACTTCTCATTTACTTTCGTTGTCCCATGTGCATTGCATGCTTACATCTTTTACATTGAGGACAATGTAGATTTTAGGTTGGGGGTGGGACATTAGGTTTCCTAATCAGTGTTTTCTTGGTCTTGAGCAAAAATTGTGAAAATTAATTTTAATTTTTTCTGAATTTCTGTGAATTCGAAGTGATTTTGACAGCCATCTTGGATTTAGAATTACAAGATAAGTGATGTTGGTAACTTATGACTCTTGGATCCAGTATTTGTTAGATTTCACAATAAGTTCAAACTGTTAATCTAGGATTAGAAGTTTTAAACATTGATTGAGTCATGATTCCACAAGACACATCCTGCTTGCACATTAAGGTTTCAGTTCAATATTGAAGGATTGACTTGGTAATCAGTAAGCATGAAAGGAACCAACCTGGGGAATTTGTCCATCATGTTCAATAAGAAGAATGAAAGAAAATGAGAAAACCCAGCTACAAGATAGCTGCCTACGGAAAGGGTTGGGCGAATGGAATTCACCATGGGTTTGCTCCCCATAGGTGTAGAGTCGATTCCCCATGGTTGTCTTTAATAAAAAAAAAAAATGCTAGAAAATACAAGATTTCTGGGCGATTGATCTTCACCATAGGTTTGCTCCCTATAGGTGAGGATTTGATTCCTTTCATTGGCATTAATTTTGATGGAGAAATCGAGGGATGGAATGTTGATCTATGAGGCAGGTTTTGGTTTAGGTTTGGATTGTTATGGGTTTTCTTATTTATTACCAATGATATCATGAAAGAAAGAAGTAGATCCTAATGTTGATAAGCTGAGATCACACTATACACTCATGGAACTCAATGTGTAGAATTATTCTAGTAATGGATTAATATTTGAACTTGATTATGAAGTCTACCATGCGCTTACCTCTAGGAGAAATTTTATGCCCAACATTCATGAATCTTAAATTTCTCAATATCTGAATCGTTCTTCGAAAATATCACTCGGTTTCATGGAATTTACCCTGTAAATTCTCAATCTATTTTTCGCATACTTTGCTCGGGACTAGCAAAATGCTGGTTGGGGGTTGTGTTGAGGGTCTAATATTGCATATTGGACCCCAGTTACTATCTGGATTTATGATCATCACACTGCTTAACGGGTTATTTTAATCATGTTTGTGATACAAGGTGAATCTAGGAGCGTGGACTGGAAAGGACGGTAAAAGCATGGATTTAATGCTCTGACATCACCAAGGCATTGGACGGGACCCCAGGGGACCAAGAACGATGAATTTACATGCCCGAGATCAGAGAAAATCAAGCTGTTCACGTTAAAGAGGCCTGAAATTGGTGCAGAATGCAGGATCACATGGTTCCCGCCATCAGATTGACTCGAAACTTCATACGTGTAATGGGGGCCGTAAATTAACCGTACATATTAAATTTCAGCCATTGAAGATCTCGGGAAGTGGTCCAACGGACAGATCAGCCCATTAATTTCCAATTTGGGGCCCACCTGATATTTGGAACTGCTTCAACTTTGGTATTGGCGGCATAAATGATATGGCAGAATGAATGGACGGAGCAGATTTCTCATAAACATCTCTGTGGGACCCACGTGTACAGCATGCGTGTACGGTGTAAAAGTGCACCGGGTGTGTACCTAACCACTAAACAGTCGGTCAGCGGCGCTGACCGACTTCTGTTTTTAAAAGACATCAAAACGGCAATTGCCGTTTTTCACGACCAAACAGAGATTGTCGGTTGATGTTGTGGGCCCCACTCATCATCTTAAATGATGATCCGAGCCGTTCATTCGTTCCACGGGTCGACAAACATGCTTGCCTAGATGGCAGAATCGTAAAATACTGAAAGAAATCAATTTTTGACCGTTCAATGGAAGAATGGACGGTGGGTTTAAAATTCTGTGGGCCACCACAAGTATGATCCAAAACTTCGCATCTCCGACCGAAATTTTACCCTGCATCCACTAGACGGTGTGGATTTTGCAGACAAAGAGCGGAATGGGACCCACAGACTTCACAGCGGAAGACGCTGCGGTCTCTGTTGCAGCGTCCGGAAAAACCAAAAATTCCAGATCTTTCTGGCCCACCGTCCGTGATCAGATGGATGATCTGATCCGTCCATCGTGTAGCCCATCTACGAATTCCCCTAGGGACGTTGGATTTTTTTGGAAACTATCAAAAACCTGGCTGATTTTCTGTTGGTTGCGGAAGCAGTTTCCGTTTCCTGCTGCGTACACGCACCGACTTGCCGTTTTTGTGCATGCTTTCATCTCTGACCCCAGGAGGATCTACACGCAGCTACCATCCTAATCTGCTATAAAAGAAAGAGAAGACAGGGAGAGGGGAGGATCATCTTCGGCTGAAGACAGGAAGAGACAGGGAAGAGGAAGAGACAGGGAAGAGATTTTTATTTTATTTTATTTTTAATGTTTTCTTCCCTTTCCTGTTGAGAGATCTAGCCAAACATGTCAGGCTAAACCCCTTAGCTAGGGCTAAGGGGTGAAGCTTGTAGCAGGATGGGAGTTGTTTTTATGCTTTTGGTTTAACTTGGATTATGAATTTTACTTTATTCTAGTTGTTCATATGGAATGTCTTTAGTTCTTAATGGTCCATTGTGACTTAAATTACACTGGATCTACGACAGCTTCTGATATTTTTCATGCGTGTATGGAGGTTATGATCGTAGGAACCCTGTTGTTCACCATTGTCTCAAGGGCATGGATGGATGACAGAATCCTTCCCTATGTTCATGCTCTCGTAGACTGGATGTGGATTGGTCAAGTTCTATTGATTACCTTATCTCCTGGGCATGGTCTTGTGATGGAATCAGGTCTAATTCTCATGCTTCTTATCTCTTGAAAACTGGATCAAAGGAAGTTCATAGTTGAAATTTCATCTAGCTAAAAGCGTAGATCTCCCTGATCTTTACAAGTGGATCCCCTGAATCCCTAGTTCCCTTCTCTGAATTCTTAAGTTTTAAATAATTATTTCACCATTATTCCTCAAAGTTCACCTGTTTAGATTTCATCTTTTAGCCTAGTTCTAAATCTGGTTAGTTTCAGATAACGTACAAGTTTCAGTCCCTGTGGATTCGACCTCAGTCTTACCGAGATTTTTACTACATCACAACCCTATACTTGGGGAGTGAACAACCTCTTTATAATCTTGTTATTCTTGTTCCTTTAAAAGTCTCTCTTGTTCTTCTCTACTAACTGTGGAGGCAGTTCCTCTGCTTAACCCTTCTTCAATTATAATAAGCCTACGTTTATATCTGTTGTGGCTGGTTGTAGTTGTAGGAGAAAGGGTGGAGAAAGTCTTGTATTTGAGTCAAAAATGGCAAAAAATAAATCTTGGACTTCCTGAGGAGCTTTATTACATAGTGCAGCGTCTCCTCCCTAACAAGTCAAATATAATTTTAATCGATTTGTTTTGTTTAGAAATTTTTTTTCCACACAACTTGCATTGTAACTCTATCTTTCCATCCTAGGAGTAGATTTCGACTCTATAATCTCAATATCTATCGACGGATCATCTTCCGAAGACATATCTATAGGTATTTATTTTGAAAGAAAAATATTTGGTTAGGTTAAGGCAACATAAATAATTAAGGAATGAAGATAAATAAACTCAATTAGCGAACCATATGATATGAGATTTAAGCAACATTAACTAATTTAAAAGTATAAATGAAAAGAGAAAAATATCCATCCACCTATCAAATATAATAATTTAAGTCCACAAAAAATAATTGTCAAAATCTTGTTGTAACTTGTAAGCAAATGCAAGAGAAATAGAAGACAATGTCTTATCCTGCAACTTCTTTCATGTAATTGTTGCAGGTACTATCTCATTTTACTTGTCACTCTCTTCTTCGAACTCCTTATCAACAGAGTTTCCTTTCCCCCAGATCGGACGCAACCAATCCTATGTACAAACGAGCGCTTCAACTGATTTCAATGTAAGTGAGCTTCGATACTTGTTCACTACCACACTCCCCATACTAAATGTAGATTTTGATGCCACAGTTGAAATTAGAATTGATCATATGTCTCGTGCCATTAATGAGAGCACATGGTATTGTGAATCACGAAATTTCAACTTCCACCAGTCTAAAACATCAAATTCTTCACCTTTGTACTTTACAAGTGGCTCCTTGAGATGGTGGCTAAGTTCTGATTGGGTCGTTTGCGTTTAAGTCTCAACCTATGTTAGGAAAGATATGAAATCATAGATCGTGTTTCGTTGTTCATCTATAATAGAACTAGAACCCACTTTAGGAATACACAGGCCTGCGACTGCAGTATTGTCATTTGCGGCACCCAAAGTTTTTTACATAGAAATTGTACAAATCATCAACTACAGCACGAATCTTATCGACCTCAGAGGTACTCTTCTCACCATACAACTTATTAAAGATAAATATAACCATGAACATCTTTTATCGAGGATCAAGAACGACCGCAATAGCCATTACCAGACTGCACTCAGACCAATACTTATTAAACTTTAACAGCTTATCCATGGTCATTATTTGTAAAAAGTCTAGTCCAATACAAATTCTATGCAAAACATCTTTTACCTTCCAAAGTTCTTGCAAAAATATATTTGTTTTTGGATACTTGCTTCCTGAAAATTTCTTCGTTGTGCCATAAAAAACTGAAAGAAACTTGCGAACTGATTCAAGTCTTGATCAATAATCATCAGAAGGCAACCAAAGATACGCACTATCACGCTCTGCATAGTGAGAGAATGCATTTCTGAAAGCTATCGATGAATCCAATATTTCAAAAGTTGAATTCCAATGTATTATAACATCTAGCTTCATAGTTCTTTGAGATGACAAATTCAACCATTTTAAGATCTCATTCCATGTATATAATCATGAAGGTGACCCTCATATGTACTTCACACTCTCTTTTATGTTCTCAATCGTTGGCTTAATTGTTTTAAGACCATCTTGTACAATTGAGTTTAGGATGCGGGCACAACAAGTAACATGAAATATCTTTCCACTAAAATATAAGTCACCGATAGCTCTGAACTAGTTCCGCAAATTTGTTATCACGCTATCATTTGCAGAGGTATTGTCTAAAGTTATTGAAGAGACTCTTCTCAATGCCCTACTCCATAAGACATTTGTACACGCAGTCTAAAATCATCAATCCAGTGTGAGAAGGTGCAACATAACGAAAGTTTAGGATTCTTTTGCA
Organism: Magnolia officinalis; assembly: GCA_021015155.1. Classification (NCBI taxonomy): domain Eukaryota; kingdom Viridiplantae; phylum Streptophyta; class Magnoliopsida; order Magnoliales; family Magnoliaceae; genus Magnolia; species Magnolia officinalis. The sequence goes on from JAJHSJ010000008.1 coordinate 55,915,725, forward strand.
GAGCCTCCATTCATCACCAACGTAGTAGACAGTTAGTGACATATATCCCTTTCGTTGATTGGATGTCATCTACAAATCTGATGTCAAACTAATTCGAGAAACTGATTCCAACTATCCTTTCAACTTGAGCTTCTCGCTTGCATACATCTTCATGCACACTCTCTTTATTGTTGTACAGGAGACCTTCTCGTATTTGGGGTTAAGTCCTTTGGCTAACTTGATAAAAGAATGACTCTCTACTATCTGATATGATCTTTCATTGGCAATAATAAATATGGCCATAAGCTAATTCACATGGTCTCTTTTATACTTATAGATGGATAATGTACCTTGTGACGGACCCACTAAAGATTGGGTAAATGAAAGTGTTTGTTGTCCTAAGGTCTGACTTTTCACTTTTTTTATGACACTTCATGGTCTCTTTTATACTTATAGATGGACAATGTACCTTGTAACGGATCCACTAAAGATTGGGTAAATGAAAGTATTTGTTATCCTGAGGTCTAACTTCTCACTTTTTTATGACTCTTCAAAATGTGTTTCTTCAAAGTTATGGTCGACCCATCTACTTGTTTAGTATATTGAGCCTTGTAGTACTTGCATTGTATCTTCACCATGCCATTTTTAAGGGTTACTTCTTTTAAAATTTTCCATAGTACCGATCTTTTTTTCGTTTTTCCTGTAATTTGTGACTGTGAGGTACTAATATTAATGGACACCTCTTCATCTAATAGAGCTAATCATTCATCTTCTAAGATCATCGGCGATGTAACTGACAAACTGCCGAGGGTATTTAAAATTTCTTCACTAACCATCTAATAATTAAAAGATACTAAATCATATTAGCATTAGCACTCTAATGCCTTAAAGATTTATATTATGCCCTAAATTAGTCACCTATCCAAGGTTGGATAGATTATAATACTTTCATATTCCCATTTAAACGTCCATGCTGAAAATTCAACAGCATCTCCCCATGTCTCTCCAGATAAGTTGATCTTTCATTACATTCTGATGCCAAATATCTAAGCAATGTGAAGATATTTGACATTAGAAATGAAAATAAAGAAACATATCTAGAGAGAAATGGAGAGATGGAGTGTAGATCAGGCATGAACATTTAAATAGGTTATATGAAAGTATACTATCTATCTAACCATGAACTGTCCAAAATGGGTCAATTTGAGCGATTTTTATGCCACCAAAAAACACTATATCTATGTTTGGCCACATAGAAATCCTCAAATGGGCAACTAACCATCTAACTCACAAGTCACAATAATAAGCTAAGAAAAAAGTAATATAATTCATACATATTAAGCTAACTATATAATGCACAAGCATAATAATAAGCTACGCAAAAAAGCAATGTAATCCATACATATTAAGCTAACTATCTAATGCACAATAATAAGCTAAGCAATAAGCAATGTAAACCATAATTCCAAAAAAAAATTAACCACTAATTGTTTAATTCAAATAAATAAAACACATTAGTAATTTAGGATTTAGGGTTTAGGGATTAGATTTAGTCGTTTGGGTCTTTGAGTTTACAGTTTAGAGTTTAAGGTTTAGGGTTTGGATTTAGGATTTAGGGTTAGGGGTTTAGGATTTGGATTTAGGGTTTAGGGTTTAGTGTTTAGGGTTAGAATTTAGGGTTTAGGGTTTGGAGTTAACCTTTAGGGTTTAGGGTTCAGGGTTAAGGTGTAAGACCTGTACCCTAGATCGTACCGTTCTGTAGGCTTCCGCGATCCTACCGGTCGAATTCCGGCAACCATCGACTCGTTCCGACATTTGCGCACGATCTTAAGCCGAGTCCTGCCTACTGGAGGTGGCTCGATCCGAAACTTGTACGTTGGTGACCGCGCCGTCGCCGCGGTTCCAACGGCGGGACTCGCACACCGAACCGATACCTAGGTGGGAAGATGCCAGTCTGCGTTCATTTCGAAGAAAACACCGCACGTTGCGAATTACGAGGGAATCTCTACGAGATGTCCCATCAATCAATCAATCACTCGTTCAAGTACAAGTCAAGTCACCCCATACCCAAGTACAACAACCCATCCCTCTCTCTTACATAAGCAAGCCCAAAGTCAACTCTCTCTCCCATTTTTCAAAGCCACCCTTACCCATAACATCATCACACCACTCCCTCCATCCCTTCTTCCTTTATTTTATTTCTTTCTCTCTCTCATTCTCTCATTCCCTCCCTCTCACACGTCCAAGCCTCCTCTAAGCAACCCAATCTCCCAAAAATTTCTAAGTGTGGCCCACCTCCTCAACTTCCATCTCAACCGTCCGATCATCATCCGCACCGTTAAAACCCGATCGACATCCATAAGAACCGTAGGTGAGGAGTTTTCTAGCCAAGGGAACAAGGAGGATCACAACAAGGTGGGTGATCCACCGTTAAATTTCTTTTCTTAGGGCCACTTGTTGGTGGGACCCATTTTTTTATGTATGAATTGTATCATGTGGGGCCCATAGTGGCAGGGCCCCACCATCACCGCCTTTTGTCTCTTGTCTTTTTCTCTATCTCTCTCTTTCTTTCTTTTCCCTTGAATGTTGTGGACCCCACCAAATTATGTTAAATCTACTCCATCCATCAGACGGTGTGGTCCACCGCATTTTAGGTGAAATCCACCCTTTATATATGCATACATATGTAGTAGCATATTATATTATATTATTATAATATATATTAATATATGTATATATATAAATATGCATGGTGGGCCACGTACATGTGGGACCCACCATGTGCATGGTGGGCCACGTGCATGTGGGACCCACTATGAGGCCCATGTATACACCATCCAGCGCGTCCAGAGACGCTGGACGTGAAAGTGGCTCCCATGGAGGAATGTGTACTGACATGGGCGTGTACTTCCAAGCTAACTTAAAAAAAAAAAAAAATTCTTTTGGAATGGGCCACCCATATAGGCCCCACCTTGATGTTTGTGCATGATCCAAGCCATCCATATCAACCCCTGCATCATTTTAGGCGTTGAGCCAAAGTCTTAAGGTGATTTGATCATCGGGTGAGCCATACCCTCTAAAACCATGTAAAGACATACCAGAACATATAAAAGTACTCGGTGGGACCCACCTGGAGTTTAGATGCAGCTGAAATTCGGTCTGGACGGCTAAACAAGTGGGACACACATAATGGGTGGGCTGGATTGTGAATCACATCTCGGTGGGCCCCAAAAAAAAATTTAAAAGCAGCAGCGCTGCTGTTGCAGCCGACGCAGGCAGTCGCTGCCTGCATGGGTGGCGGGCGGACGGGCTGGGCCTTCAGGGCCCAGCTTTGGGCCCCATCATGGTGCGTTTCGACCATCAGCACCGTGCATTTGATGGTCCCCCTTTAAATTATGGGGTATCCCAAAAATCAGCCGCAAACGGAACTCAGGTGGGCCATATCATCTAAATCATGTGAAGACATGCCTAAATCATATAAAAGCACTTGGTGGGGCCTACCTGAATTTCTGATGTGGCTGAAACTTGGTCTGAACCCTCAGACAGGTGGGACACACATAATGTCTGGGCTGGATTTGTGAACCACACTTCGGTGGGCCCCACCCACCTAGGTCCAAGTGGCCTTATAAACGGTTTGGACGGTATATAAACATTACAGTGGGCCCTGCCCAGGGTCCACGTGACCTCGTGAGCAGGTCGGTTGGCAAATAAACATTATGGTGGGCTCACTGGCCGTGGGCCCAGGTCACGTGTGACCTTATAAACAGGTTTGATGGCAAAATGAATATTATGGTGGGCCCCCTATTCATGTGGCCTTATCAACAGATTGGATAGTAAAATAAACATTATGGTGGGCTTCACATGTGGCCCACTTGGATGCATATGGGCCCATGTACTTAGGCCCATCTTGATGTATTTTTTTTGGGCCCATTATTAAGGCCCTCTTGGATATTTATGGGCTCATGTATTTAGGCCCATCTTGGCATGTATATAGGCCCATTATTGAGGCCCACTTTGGTATATATATGGGCCCATGTATGTAGGCCATCTTGATGTGTTTATGGGCCCGTTGTTGGGGCCTACCTTGATATATATATAGGCCCACATTATGAGGCCCATTTGAGGTATTTGTGGTCCATTGTTGAGGCCCACTTGGATATATGTAAGGCCTATGTGATTAGGCCCATTTGATACACATAAAGTTTATGTGATTGAGCTCATTTTTAATGCATTCTAAGGCCCATGGGTAATGACTCATTGCAATGAACCTAAGGCCCATTGGTGAGGCTCATTAAGGTGGCCCACTTGATGAATATAAGGCCCATGAGATACGGCCCATTTGATGCATTTGAGGCCCGGTGGGATGTACCTAAGGCACATTGCAATGTGTGATTCCGCCATGATTTATTTAATGGTATTTGAGGTGAGCCGAGCCTTGGGGACAATGTTGGTTTGACGTCCACATTGTACGAGTAATGTTGGTTCGATGTCCACATTATAACTCTCCCTAAGGCCACTGATAGGCCCGTATCTGTTTCATGTAGGCCATCTAGGCCCATCTTCATTGAGAGGATAGTTTATTGCTTTATAACATGTTTAGCACAGCCCCATGATTCATGATCATACGCATCATATGTATGCTTGAGATGAGGAGTGTCTAATCATAGCATATGCCTTCGGGCAGACTGTTTACGGGCTCCCTGATAGGCAGAATTGCCCAACATGAGCGCGTGCTTCACGTAGGATGGTTGCATGATTAGTAGTGTGGTTCATGCACTTGCATCTGTATGATTGAGATATGCCCTAGCGACATCAGGGCCATAGCCTCCACAGATATATCGTGGGTGGCTGGTTGGATACCGAAAAATCTTGTTCTAAGCAATTGGGGCGCCATAGATGTCCCTGGGTGAGAGTCTCTGAACCCGATGGTATCAGAGGATGACTCCAACGTCGAGACCGAGTGGATATACGAGCGCACGAGGGCCGAATACCATGAGGCCGCGTCTCCCACTGTGTCGTGGTCGGTTGGAAAGGGGTGTGGCCTTACTCGCCCGAGAGCAGGGGGCATTACTAGGCTGAGTTTGACCAGCTCGGAAATGGGTTCTCTATCGACGTGCCGGATAGGTATTGGCTGACTATTGGCCAGGCGGATAGTGAAGTTTCTTACGCTCACTTGGACTGTGCTGCTTGGAGAGAGACAGTGCCATTTGGAGTGTACTGAACCCCGGTGTTTATCCAGACTGAGAACTGTATTGACATGAGGATTTGGATGAGATTGGCATGCTTGAGCTGCATCTTGCATCGTATGGTCTTGGTATGGCCGATGCATTCATATCTTGTACTATATAGCCTTGTTATGGCTGGTTGCATTTACGTACTCATCAGCACTATTCCGCATTACTCTGACCTTGCATTTTGAGCACGCTCATATTGCCCACACACTTACACCACCCTCTAAGCTTTCTATAAGCTTATGCACGATTGATGCGTGCAGGTGACGTCAGGACGCAGCTGTAGTCTCGCCGCAGTTGGAGCGTGTCGCCGAGCTTTTGGAGTTTTGATATTACCACTATCTTCTATTTCCCTTTATACGCACTGTACTCAAAGTTTTTGATCATAGTGGATTTTGTGATGGTGTTCTTGTGGTTATTGTTCGTGGGTTATGCTTGGTTATGCTCATTACGAATCAAATTGATATAAGAAATCCTCCTTGTAGCATCCCAGGATCGGAACCTGGTATATGGGTGCCGGGAGCCGAGAATGGGGTACTACGGAGGCTGTCGGCGCCGGATTCGGCGATCGAGAATTTTGTGAGCCCGGTCTCCGAGTTCGGGGTGTGACATAAGGTTAGGGTTAGGGTTAGGTTTTAGGTTTAGGGGTTAAGGTATAGGGTTAGGTTTGATATTTAGCTCGGTTGAACCCGAGGCAGGCCGGACGCACCACAATGAGCCTGACTGCACCACACCCAAGCCAGGGCACAGTGAGCTCGACTTCACTGTAGCTGAGCCAGGCCAGGCACACCACACCCGATCAGAGCAAGCCCGAACGCAACACAGCAAGCCCAGGTCGCTCCCGAGTCCGCCCGGACGCACCACAATGGGCACAGGCTGTTCAAAGCCATCCATTTGATGATTCATTTAATTAAAACAATAAAAAATAAAAAATACCTGAAATTGAGCCGGATGGGTGCTGTTGTGCGAACGGGTGGAGGACAGAGAGAGGATGAGGAGGAGGAGGAGGAGGACTGGAGGATCTCGAATTAGTAAGGTGGACGGATGGGTGTTGTTTTGCGGATGGGTGGAGGAGAGAGAGAGAGGAGGAGGAGCCAGACGAGTGCTGATGTGCGGCTATGCCGGAGTAGGGGGCTCGGGATCAAGTTGCGTGCGGTGACCGGCTGGTAGGATTAGGGTAGAGAATGGTTTTTTTTATATAGTACCCGATAATCGGATCGAGTCAGGTTTCAAATCGGGTCGAGTCCAATCGAATCAAGTTTCAGTTCAAGTTGGGTTGAGTTACTATGTAAATCGAACTCAACTCGGTCGGGTTTTAGATCGAAATAGGGCTACTTGATCCAAACTCGACTCTGTCATTCGGTTCGGGTCGAGTCGGATGAGTTGAGTCCACCAAGTCGAGTCGCCCCTTGCCCAACTCTAATCACCACTGTTTCATGTGGCATGGTCCACTTGATAATTGAATGTGCTTTATTTTTTGGATAATACCCTAAAATGATATTGAAAAACAGATGGTGGGCCCATGGTAACCCCATAGTAAGGGCCACACCATTTTAGGTAAGGATGGGGCTTCACCAAATTCCCCATGAGGGATTATAAATTAAAATATCTCTTAATTATGATCTTATAAAGGCGAGCCATTAATATTTTAGTCCATTGAATGTTATTCGGTCTTTTCCAAGATAAAAATGCATTTTTGTCAGTCATTTTCTCTTATGGCGGTAGCTTTCCACGGAAGTCAAGAGGGCATTTTGAGAATGGGGTGTGGGCCACAGTAAATCAATAGTTGGGGTCACTCGTCGGGCTATCTGATCCGTTCACTTTCATCGGACAATTGAGAACCCATAGTACGGTCATTTAAGAATAAAATTTTAGAACTATGTGTGGCCTATAATTACATTAATGTTGTATGTTAATTTCAAATTATTTCCCCTGATGTAGTTCATCTGTTATTAGAGTTGTACATGAGTCGAATCAAATCGAGCTTGGCACAACTCGGCCAGTAACTAATCCCAACTCGAACTCGGATCAGCTCGGTCCTCGAGCCTGACTAGCCAGCTCGGCTCAGTTTGTTCAGCAGCTCGGCTAGTTTGAGCCGAGTTTGAGCCTATGCGACATTTTCTCAAACACAAAGCTCATCTTCAAATTGTCATATATATATAGTGATTTGTTTCGTATCCATTCCTTCCTTGCCACTAGCCGATCCCTCAGAGAATGTATGCACTCAAAACAACACTTCATTAAGTCATTTCATCAAACGCTTAGCGATTAACATCAATATCAAAATCATCGAGTCACTGAGTTGATTCGATCTGAGTCAATTCTAGCTTAGGTTTGATTTGAGTCGAGTCAAGCTCAAACTCGACTAAAAAAATTTTCTATCTTAAAAAATCAACACGACCCGGTTCGAACTCAGTTTCGAACCAAGTCGAATCGAGCTTTTTTTAGTCGAGTCGAGCGAGTTAATTAAGCTAACTCGTTTCGTGTACAACTCTATTTATGATGAATTTTTTTCCTTAAACTTTAGTAGATGGCATGAAATTAAACCTCCTTTATAAGGACATCTTGAATCTGCTCCAAGACAAGAGGGCCCCACATAAGGTCTCATGTGGGTTCAAAAGGTGGGGCCCTTGCATCGGAAGCCTTTAATTTGGCCTTTTCTTCTTTCTTCTTCATTTTTTTAATCGTAGGAGGGGACCACATGAAGAGCTTAAGCCTCTTTGACAGTTAGTGGTTGTATGAACGGACATTATATTCCTCGGTAATGATGAAAAACTCTGCCCAACCTCTAGTGAAGCTTTGGTGAAGCTCCGGGCGCAAAAAAAAAAAAAAGACTTTTTTTTTTTAAATTAAAGTTCTCAGGCCACAATCTTCAACGAAGAAGGTATGACAGCTAAATATATGTTCTTTTATGTGTTGTATTTGTTTTTGTTGGAGGGTATCAATGGTGGGAGTTTCTGATAGGGATGAGGGTGTGGCGGTTCCCTTTGTAGTTATTATTTTTTTGGTTGGGTATGAATGGTGAGAATTTGTGAAAGGGATGAGGATGTGAAAGAATGTTGTAATCGATGAATTTTTACAATTGAAGAATGTTGTAATAGATAAATTTCATAAGGGAAGAATGTTGTAATAGATGAATATAATGAATGCTGGAATTGATGAATACCATAATGGAAAGTGGTGTCCAAATGAAATAATTCCAAAGTCATTTGAAAGTTCATCAAGCTATCTTTCTAATAAGCGCACATCAATCTACGATCCTTGATGAATTTTTGGGTCCACCTTTGAGCAATAAAATGTTATCTAAATGAGTTGATTCTAAATCCATTTGAAATTTTATCAAATTATCTCTCCAATGAGTATAAGATCACCCAAATCGGACATGTAACAAAGGAGTTATGACAAATTTTGTGGAATTAACTATCCACAATGCATATCACCTGATCCACAATCCTTGATAAACTTTGGGCTTACTTTTGATCAATAAATTGATGTTAAAACGAGGTGATTCAAAATATATTTAAAATTTTATCAAATTACATTTCGAATGATTACAAGATCACCCAAATTGGATATGTAACGGAGTTATGACCATTTCGTTGGATTAGTGATCCATAGTAAGTATTGGTGATCCACAGTAAAATCAGTTAACCATTGTTAATATCAAAGATCCTCACTAAATATCTGTAATTCATAGTGAATATCAGCGATCTACAGTTAATATCGGCAATCCTTACTATGGATTGCCGATACGCACTATGGATCGTTGATCCAACGAAAATGGCCATAACTCCCTCTTTACATGTCTGATTTGGGTGATCTTATATTCGTTGGAAGGATAATTTGATAACATTTCAAATATCTTTGGAATCACCTCATTTAAACACCATTTGATTGCCCAAAATAAGCTCAAAGTTTATCAAAGACTATAGATTGCCGATACATATTATGGATCACCGGTCCCACAAAAATAATCATAACTTCTTTATTACATGTCCAATTTGGGTGATATTATACTCATTGGAAAGATAATTTGATTAAATTTAAAATGGATTCTGAATAATCTCATTTGGAAACTAATTGATTTTCCAAATTGGGCCCAAAGTTACTATGAATTGCTGATACTCACTATAGATCGTCGATCCCTTGAAAATGGTCATAATTCATTCGTTACATGTATGACTTAGGTGATATCATACTTGTTGGAAAAGTAATTTAATGAACTTTAAAATGAATTTTAAATAAATTTATTTGGATACCATTTAATCACACAAAAGTGGGCCCAAAGTTTATCTATTGCATATCTCATTCGGTGATAAATGTTATAATGAACTTTAGGCCCACTTTTGGGCAACCAAATGGTGTCCAAATGAGGTGATTCCAAAGATATTTGAAAGTTCATCAAATTAACTTTCCAACAATTATAATATCACCTAAATAAGACATGTAACGAGGGAGTTATAATCATTTTTTTGGAACTAACGAACCATAGTGAGTACCGATGATCCACATTGATTATCGTCGACCTACAGTAACTTTGGGCCCCTTTTGAACAATCAAATGGTGTCCAAATGAGGCGATTCCAAAGCCGTTTTGAAATTTCATCAAATTACATTTCCAATGAGTACAAGATCACTAAAATCGGACCTATAATACGAGATTTATATGACTATTTTCATGGGATTTGCAACCCATAGGGAGTTATGACAGTTATGACTGTCCATCCATTTTATTATTCTTCCACTACAATATTATTCCATTTCAACATTCATCACTTTCTTCCATGATAAAATTCATCTATTATAACATTCCTTAATTACAAAACTCATCCCTTTCACAAACACCCATCATTTATACCAATTAATTTATTTAAAAAAAAAAACCATAATTATAATGGGAACCACCACACCATCCTCTCTTTTACAAACTCCCACCATTGATACCCACCAACAAAAATAAAAACAACACACATAAACCACTATTATCCTAACCTAAACCTATCTTTAGCTGTTATAGCTTCTACGTCGGAGAGTGTTGTTGAAAATCTTTAAAAAACACTTAGAAGTTCACTAGAATTGAGGGAATAATGCCGAATGCACACCAAAGTGGGTCCCAATGAGGTCGCAATGGTCCTAATAGCCAAATGATCTCTTCCGTGAAAAAAAATATATAATAATAATAATAATAATAATAATAATAATGAAAATGACAAATTGTATTTCGCTATCTTATCTAGCTCCTAGATTTGTCAAAATTTGTAGTGCCAAAACCTCTTGGAATCTATATATTGTGTAGCTCAACTCTATATCATCCTTGCCTAAATTCAAGTACAAGTTCAAGAAGTTCAAATTCAAGTTCAAGAAGCTCAAGTACAAGAACAAGAGATTCAAGTATAACATCAAGAAGGTCGATTACTAGATCAAGTTTTCAAGCTTCAACTATATCAAGACAGTGTACATTACTTAAGAATTCAAGCTCGCTCAAGTAAAGCTTAAGCCCATATACTCAAGTTGATACTCAAGTCACAAGGTCATTAGTTCGAGCTCATCTTCAAGTATACAATGACAAGCTTCATGTACTTCAAGATAAACTATCAACCAAAGCAAACGATGTTTTAATGTTCAATTTTCACCTATAAGGTATGAATGACCCTAGATTGACCATAGGTTGGGTCATATTAATTACATACTTAATTTGGGTCATTATATAATTTTATAGGCTTTCTCTCGACTAGTCTTAGCTTATGTTCGACTAGTCTAGACACTGGCTCGACCAGTCTAAGATTTTTCTCGACCAGTCCAAGGTTTGTTGTAAATTTTTGAAATTTATGTTGGACCATCAACCAGTCTTGGAGCCTGTTTGACCAGTCGAGTGAACAGTGCTCGACCAGTCGAGCAGGCTCGACTCAAAGTCCAGCAACCTTTCTGGGTCCCACTCGACCAGTCGAGTGCAGGGCTCGACTAGTCGAGCAGGCCACTCGACCAGTCGACCAAGCCACTCAACCAGTCAAGTAGCGATCTTATCTTATCACGCCCGAAATTTTGAAATATTGTTGGTCCTTTGACCAGTCGAACCGACCACTAGGCCAGTCGAGTGAACAGTATTTTTTCCTATAAATCGAAGACGATTTTCAGAGTTTTTCATTCCATTCCAAGATATTCAAGTCACAACTCTAAGAGAACTTGTCCCCACATTTGAGAAGTTAATTGGTTAGTATTTAAGATTCTTTCAATAGCTTTTTGCATTTGATTTTGTAATCTCTATTCAATTCTATTTCTTTTGAAAGGGAATATTACTTTTACCCTTTTTGAGATCAAAATCAAATCAAGCTAGCCTAGGTCAATTTAATCTAAAAATCATTTAGATCTAAGAACCTTTTCATATGTGAGTTTGTACATTGAACATATACGTTGAACATCTACATCGAATTGGTTCTACTGAACTTCATTAAAAGAAGAATCCTCAGATAAGTACATTTCAATTTTCTGTATTTGGTTTGTAAGATTGCCAGAAAATCTTTCATTTTTGGTTTTGACTGAGATAGCCAGAAAATCTCAGTGAGTTGGGTTTTTAATTGTGGTAGCCCTTTTGAAAACACAATTGTGAAGGTTTTGGGTGAACCTTAGAAAACCTATTTCATAGTGAAAGCCAATATCCCGATGGTGAGGATATTGGGAGTGGAGTAGTTTTGTGGCTGTTTTCTAACAGTTGGTGTACACACAAGTGAACCACTATATTGCTGGATTGTGGTGGATGGTTGAATGTGCATAAGTGTGTGAATGTTGTAATTTATTTTCAGCATTTGTGGTGAATGATTGTAATTTACTTTATGCACATGTGGTGAATGTTATAATAGCAGTAGAAATTTTATTTCTGTTTTATTCTTTATTCCTCTGTATTTGTTTGGGATTTTGATACACAGACTGTTCTAGAAATCAGGTTGTCCTACCATATGCGATTGATTTTGATATCCCCAGCAGAGTCGTCATTTTGTTTCAAACAAGAAACAAATGCATTTGATTTGGGGAAATTATTTTATTCAAATGTAACAAAGAGAATATATAAAACAATCATTGTATTATTAATTATGAGTTTATCTACATCCCTTCCATAGCCCTTGATTCCAAGTAGATCATTTGAAATAAACTAATTGTAATTAACAAAGCTTATATGTTGAATCTTGAATCTAGCAACATTTCGACAGTTGCTTAAGTCATCTCCTAGGACTTAGGAGGAATGTTGAATTGATCAATCAATCTCTCTTTTGAGCTTGTCCTTTGTGCAAAGGAGAGAGCCTGAAGTAATGAATATTGAACTTGAATGCTTTCAGCGATTCCGGTAGCACTTTGACCCCTATTTAGAACTGGCCACATAATGACCTGGTAGCGCGACCCGCGCAACCAGTTTGTCGGTTGCGCAGTCAGTGTAACAGATGAGTAGGTTGCGCGGCTCACGCAACTGACCCCTTCTTCTGCTCCTCACCTTCAGTCTTCTTTCAGAGCTTTGCTCGTCTTCCAAAATTTCTCTCTTAAATGAGAGGAGTGGGGTATTTATAAGCCCTCACACGTGCCAACTCTCGATCTTTGTGCCATGGGGCCCACTTTACATTAAATCGGACCATCCATCATGATCTTTCTCTACTCTCGATTGCGCTACTCACGCAACAGAGAAGTCATTTGCGCAATCTGCGCAATGTACAATCAGTTACGCGACCCGTGTAAGGATGAAATCTGCTTTTTTACATGTTAAACTGTTTGCGCCACTCGCGCAAGTGCTTTGATTGGTTACGTGGTCCGTACAACCATTTGTGCGACCCGCGCAACTACCAAACAAGGTTTTTTTAGTTCTTTCTCCTTTCTTCACTTAAAGTTTGATTTATGATCTTCATCCTTTCTTGATGATTTTTTTATGCTTCAACAGGTGTAAGGTTGTCTTTAGAACAACATCTGTATCAACCTCTCAATACTTGTACATTCGAGGTTGCTATTCATTTCTACTATTTGAATTGATAAGTGTTATCTTTATTTATTTCTTTCTTATTTCGTATTTATTTATTTTTTAATTTGGCATAGTCCTATTCACCCCTCCCCCCTCTAGGACTCTTAGCTCGGCCTTTTCAAGTGGTATCAGAGCCTAATAGCTCGATGTATTTTTTGTTATTTTGATTAATTTCCTGAGCTAATCGATCTGAGCTTTTTAAGATGTCAAATTTTAATAGTCTTTCAGTCACTAGGCCTCCAACATTTGATGGCTCCAATTATGCCTATTGGAAAGCCAGAATGAGGATTTTTTTAAAATCCATGGATGAGAGCATGTGGCAAGCCACAGTGAACAATTGGACCCCTCCTACCACTGAAGTGACTGGTACTGATGGATCTAAAATTGTAAAAGTCACACCTTACTTTTCTTGGACCGCTCTTCAAAAAAGTGAGAGTAGTGTCAATGCAAAGGCTTTAAATGCTATTACTTGCGCACTATCACTGGATGAATTCAAGAGAATTATATCCTGTGATACTGTAAAGTAAGCCTGGGATATTTTGGAAATGACACACGATGGTATAACAATTGTCAAGAAATCTAAAGTTCAAATCCTCACAACTAAATTTGAGGAAATATGTATGGAAGAAAGTGAAACTTTCATGGACTTCTATACAAGATTGAATGACATTATCAACTCTATATGGGGTCTTGGTGATAGGATCCCAGAAAGTAAAGTCTGTGCAAAGATACTGCGCTCATTGCCTGAACGGTTCAATTCAAAAGTGACCGCGATCCAGGAACTTCGTGATACGGATAATATGAGGGTTGAAGAACTGGTTGGTTCTTTACAAACCTACGAGTTAAACTTTAAAATTCTAAAAGGTAAGTCCATCGCCCTCAAGTCTTCTAAAAGTATTTCTCATGAAAATAGTAATAATTCTGGTTTAGAAACTTCTGAAGATGATATGGCTCTTTTAGCCAAAAATTTTTACAAGATTTTCAAAAGTAAAAAGAGGGTTGATTTGCAAAAACCTATTAAAAAGAAAAGACCTAGATCTAAAAATTGGAAATCTTTAAAAGACAGCCAATGCTACAACTGCCATGAATATGGGCATCTAGCAAACAAATGTCCTAAGAAGGACAAGTCTAAAAAGAAAAAGATGTTGGCTACATGGGATGAATCTTCCAGCTCTAAAGTTTCTTCTAAGTCAGAAGATTCTGAAACCGAGTCGGCTAATGATGTTAAGCCCTAATGACTTTAGCCAAGTTCACTTTCTCAGATAATGATGATTCAACCAGTGAAGAAAATCTGAATAGTGATCATGAAAATGAAGAAGACCTTCAAGATGCTTATGATGCCCTATACAAGGAAAGTTGCAAAATAGTTGTAAAATTAAAACTTTAGAAAGAAAAGTTTTTAAAACTAAAAGAGAATTTTGATAATCTAGTCTTAGAAAAATCACACTTTTTAGATTGCTTTGAAAAAACTAAGTGCGACTTAGATTTCAAAACGTCCCAAGTTGAAAACTTAAAATCTGAAAATAAAAAGCTAAAACTAGAAGTCTCTTCGCTTTTGAGTTTGAAGGACACATGGAGGTATGCCCAAGGTGATCCTAAATTAGAAAAACTTTTATCCGGATCCAGAAAATGTGGCGATTGATCTGTTTGGGCTATGATAAAAGTATTCCTCCCAAACATAAGAATACTCCACCTAAATTTGTTAAAGGGGAGTCTTCTAACTCAAAAGGGAAAAGTATGAATCAAAATAATTCTAAAAATACTAAAACTTTTCAGACTTTAAAACCTAAAAGTAATCATTTCAACTATAAAATTAGAATTGTTTTCCTTTAGCTGAGAAAATTGTTGACTTGCTTAAGGAGCTCTTAAACTCTAACTCAGTAGGTAGGACTTATAATAACTATAAACATAAGAAGACCAACTATACTCCTAAACCTAAAACAGTAATGAAAAGTGTCCCTAAGGTACTTGTTGGTTGCCCACACCGCTTTCAAAGCTTCAAGTCATTCAAAGTGGTACCTAAATAGTGGTTGCTCCAGACATATGACAGGTGACAAAGGTCTGTTCACCAGTCTTAAAGACATGACTGATGGTTCAGTCACATTCGGTGATGGTAGAAACTACAGAATTGTTGGCCAAGGTACGGTTCAGTTCTTTAACCTCCTTTATTTGAGAATGTTTTATATGTAGAAGGTTTTAAAACATAATTTATTAAGCATCTCTCAAATATATGATAATAATCATAGTGTAAAATTTACCAACCAAGATGTGAAATTTTAAATAAGAATGGTTCTGTAATATTAACTGGTCGCAGAACTTCTGAGAATTGCTACATTGTTGTGATTCAAGCTCATCTAAGCTATCGTGTTACATGGTCCAAACCGATGAGACTGAATTATGACATAATCGCCTAGGACATGTACACTACTGCAACTTGTATAGATTGAGCAAAAGAGAATTGGTAAGAGGTCTACCCAAAGTAAAGAAAGTAGATAAAATATATGGAAAATGTCATATTGGTAAACAAATCAGGAGTGCTCACAAAAAGGTGAACTCCAAAGCCACATCTAAATCACTCGAACTTCTCCACATGGATCTCATTGGACCAACTAGAACAGAGAGTCGAGGTGGTAAGAAGTATATTCTGGTGATTGTAGACGACTTTACCAGGTATACTAGGGTAGTCTTCTTAAAAGAGAAATCAGAAACTCTCGACAAAGTAAAAAAGGGTACTTAAACGTATCCAAACTGAAAAAGAATCACAAGTCACTAAGACCCGTAGTGATCATGATTCTGAGTTTGAAAATAGCAGTTTTGAGAAATCTTGTTGTGACCAGGGAATATCACATGAATATTCTGCACCCAAAACACCACAACAAAATGGTGTAGTGGAAAAGAAAAATAGAGTGTTTCAAGAAATGACAAATGTAATGCTAAATAGTATGAAACTTCCCAAAAATCTTTGGGCTGAAACCGTAAATACTGCTTGTTATATAATTAACCGCGTTTATACTAGAAAATCAAATAGTAAAATGACTTATGAAATATGGTTTAATAAGAAGCCTACTGTCAAATACTTTCGAGTTTTCGCCAACAAGTGCTACATCTTACGTGACCGAGAAAATCTGGGTAAATTTGACACCAAAAGCAATGAAGGAATATTTTTAGGGTATGCTCTGAATAGTCAAGCATATTGGGTTCTTAACAAGAGGACTAGTGTAATTCAAGAGTCCATTAATGTGGTTATAGATGATCACTTGAATACACTTGTCTCAAGTTCAGAAAATGATGAAGTTCTTTTATTTGATAAATCAGACTCTTCATCTAGGCAAAATAATACTGAACTATGAACAATTAAAGATCATCCATCTTATCAAATCCTTGGAAACCCTCCACTGGTGTGCACACTCGTAAACAACTTGAAGATATGTGCAACTACGTATATTTACATCTCAGATAGAACCAGCTAATGTAAAAGAAGCCCTTACTGACAAAAACTGGATATAGCAATGCAAGAAGAGCTCAATCAGTTGTTAGAAATGATGTTTGGTACTTAATTCCAAGCCCAAAAGATAAACACATTACCAGAAAAAATGGATTTTCAAAAATAAGTTTGATGAATTGGTAATTATTAGAAACAAGGCTAGGCTGGTTGTACAAGGGTACACTCAAATTGAAGGCATTGATTATGATGAGACCTTTGCCCCAGTAGCTCGTCTCGAATCAATCAAACTATTTATATCCATTGCGTGCTTTAAAAAATTCAAAATATATCAAATGGATGTAAAGAGTGCGTTCTTAAACGGTGATTTGCATGAAGAAGTGTATGTTGAACAACCAAAGAGTTTTGAAGACCCTAAGCATGCTAATCATGTTTATCGCCTGAAAAAGACACTCTATGGTTTGAAACAAGCTCCTAGGGCATGGTACGAAAAGTTCACTAAGTTTCTACTAAGTCATAACTTTGTAATGGGGAGTGTTGATAAGACATTATTTGTAAAGAAACATGATTATCATATTCTAATAGTGCAAATCTATGTTGAGGACATTATTTATGGATCTACCTGTGCTAACATGACTGTTGCATTTGCAGATCTTATGAAATCTAAATTTGAAATTAGCATGGTTGGAGAACTAAACTATTTCCTAGGTTTGCAAGTCAAACAGCTCCCTGATAGTTTCTTTATCTCTCAAACCAAATATGCTTTGAACTTAGTTAAAAAGTTCGGATTCGAGAGTGGAAAAAATTTTGATACTTCAATGAGTACTACTCTAAAACTCTCTAAGGATTCAACAGGTAAGAGTGTGGATCGTAGGTTGTATCACAGTCTGATAGGTAGTTTACTTTATTTAACTGCGAGCCGACCAGATATTGCTTTTAGCGTCGGAATTTGTGCTAAATATCAGTCTAACCCTAAAGAGTCACACCTGATTGTTGTTAAGCGCATTTTACGATATGTCGTTAGTTCAACTAATCTTGGTCTTTGGTATCCACATGATACTAGTGTGCAATTAGCTGGTTACACGGATGCTGATTGGGCTAGTAACATTGATGATCGTAAATCGACCAGCGGTGGTTGTTTCTATGTCGGGAACTCTTTGGTTTCTTGGCTAAGTAAGAAACAAAGTTCTGTATCGCTCTCCACAGCTAAGGCTGAATATATTGTTGCTGGTAATGCATGCACTCAGCTTGTATGGATGAAGAGAATGCTAAGCGATTACGAAATTGCACAAGAATCCATAGTTTTATATTGTGACAATTCAAGTGCAATTAATATTTCTAAAAATCCAATTCAGCATTCACGAACCAAGAATATTGACATTAGATATCATTATATTCGTGAACTAGTGGAAGACAAGATAATTTCATTGGAATATATTCCGACCGAGAATCAACTTGCAGACATATTTACAAAACCGCTCGACAAAAACAGGTTTGCAAAATTAAAATTTGATCTTGGTATGTGCAACATGAGCTGATGATTTGTGCTTTTTGTATCATAATGTAATATGTATCATTTTAAAAAGTTTTTTTAAAATTCAAATAGATGAGAAATTACAAATTTTCAGTGGTGCACGACCAGTCGAATACACACTCGACCAGTCGTGGCTTGACCGGTCGAGTATGTACACGACTAGTCGTGGAACTCAGGTTTTGCCTTTTATTTGAGAAAAAACACATTTTCTTCATTTGGTTCTTCTTCTGCAACAAGCCCTACCACGACCAATCGAACCCATCTTTGATTCCTCTTTGGTAAGTGCTTCATTTTCAATTTCCTTATAGATTTGAGTTCTTAGATCTTCCATTTCCTTGATTTTGTTGTTTATTTCAAGGTTTATGGTAGTTTGTTGGGTTTTCTAGCTTAAAATTTGATTTTCTTGAAACCCTTCTTTCTTCTATTACATTTCTTGTATTCCTTGTTTTTCTTATTGCAATGGAGAGTAGAAACAAGAAGAAAGGATCACGTGGTCCCTCTTCCTCTCGTTCCGCTCCTATCACGGTGCGCCATCTTCAGTCACCCGAAGAAGATCCCGAGTATGTGCGGGATATTTGATTACGCAATGTGATAGTTGAATGGACAGTTAACACAGATCATTTGGCACCTTTTGATATCCTTCCACTCCTTCAATCTGTAGGATGGAATAACATTTTACGTTAGGGCGGTCCGACATACCATTCCATTGCGCAGGCCATGTATGCTTGCATAACTAACTTCTCTTCTGAGAATCTTACATTTACAATTTCTACTATAGAAGGTCCAATTGAGGTGGACCGTCACCTAATTTCTGGATTAATGGACCTCCCAGTTAATGATGACGGTATTCCCATTAGTTTTCTTATAGTTAAAACCGTCTGAATCTGAGAAAAGATTGCTCACTAGAGTTCAACATGAATGCGGAATGGAGTTCTGGGAATGTGCACACTTCCAAGTTTATGTTACCCAGATACAAGGTTCTTCATCAGATTTTCATTTCTAATGTCTATCCTCGATATAGTAACAAAACTGAGCTCACTACTTTCATGGTCCGTATTCTACACTCTATTGTTACTGGAGTCTCTGTGTGTCATCCTTCACTTACCTGTTATATCATGATTCAGTTCTGTCTCCATCCAGGTCATAGTGATATACCATTTGTATATCTTATGACTGTTTTAGCCACCCATAGTCGAGTGGCTATGCCTGTTGAAGAAGCTCTTATTCACCATCTACCCTTCACAACTTGAACATTAATAAATGAATTTGAGATTGGCTCCAGGCCAAGTTAATGTGGGTGTTAGTGGAGGAGTCGAAGCAAATGAAGAGGAGGATGCTTTGCCTTCAGATGATGTCAATATGGATGACATTTTTTATGAGATTGAATCAGACTCTGCAGCTGTCCTGATTTCCAGCCATCTGATTTTGATGAACGTTTGCGTTCTCTTGAGGAAAAGGTAGAGGGTATGCATGTGTCCCAAGAGGCTCAATTTAAATTCATGCGCAAATATCTGAGGCGCATTAACAAGGGAATACATCAAATCGATCCTTCCATACCTACTCCTTCCTCTAGTTCTGATTAGTTTTGAATTTCTAATCTGTAATAACTTTTATACTCGAATTTCTCTTAACTTTATATTCTTGGACATGTTTTCTTGTATTATGGACATGTTTGAATGATTATCTTGCAATATTTATGATTATCTTGAACCTACTTCTTTCTATCATTACTCATTGCTCTTTTATTTCCATCATAATTTATAGGTTCTTTCCTTTGTCATATTGTGACAAAAAGGAGGAGAATTTGTGTTGAGATATGCCTATTTCATAATGATATTGGATTCTATTTCTATAGAGTGGATGTTAAAAATGTGGAAATGTAGAGAAGTGGTGGTTAGGTAGCAAATTTCAAAATTTTAAACTCTCCTCTAGGATTCCATAGTGTAATGTATTAAGGGGGAGTATTGGTTTCCAATTTGTAACTGGTGCATGATTCTTTGACCCGGTTGTAACTGATGCATGATTCTTTATTGTGCATATATGATTCTTTACTATGTGTATTATGCATCATATTATTTATTTGGTTTTGTCACAAATTTGACAAAGGGGGAGATTGTAAATGCTATCTTATCTAGCTCTTATATTTGTCAAATTTTGTAGTGCCAAAACCTCTTAGAATCTGTATCTTGTGTAGCTCAACTCTATATCATCCCTTGCCTACATTCAAGTATAAGTTCAAGAAGTTCAAATTCAAGTTTAAGAAGCTTAAGTATAAGAACAAGAGATTCAATTACAATATCAAGAAGGTCAGTTACTAGATCAAGTTTTCAAGCTTCAACTATATCAAGACAGTGTGCATTACTTAAGAATTCAAGCTCGCTCAAGTAAAGCTTAAGCCCATATACTCAAGTTGATACTCAAGTCACAAGGTCACTAGTTTAAGCTCATCTTCAAGTATACAATGACAACCTTCATATACTTCAAGATAAACTATCAACCGAAGTAAACGATGTTTGAATGTTCAATTTTCACTTATAAAATATGAATGACCCTAGATTGATCATAGGTTATATCATGCCCCAAGCTTGAAAACCGAGCTCACAAAATTCCCAATCACCGAATCTGGTGCCGACAGCCTCCGTAGCACCTCATTCTCGGCTCCCAGCGCCTATACGCTAGTTTCCAATCCTGGGATCCTATAAGGAGAATTTTCAATATGAATTTGTTTCGTAAGAAGCATAACCACAAGTATACCCAAATCATAAAAACAAACATCATCACCACATATCTACTAATATAATCATTAAGTACAATACTGAAAGGGAAAAATACATGCATATAATAAAATTTTGATAAGGCTCGGCTGCACGCTCCTGCTCCTGCTCAGCTACAACTATGTCCTAGTGTCACCTGCATGCATCTATCGTGCATAAGCTTATAGAAAGCTTAGAGGGTGGTGTAAGTGTGTGAGCAGTATATGCATGCTCAAAATGTAATATCAGAGTAAACAGAAATACTGGTGAGTTTATAAATCATACAACATCAGAGTAAGCGGAAATACTAGCAAGTCAACAAAATATCATCAATCTCATCCAGCATATGCGATGAAAAGATATAACAAGACAATGTCATATACTGAAAAAGTAATGTAGGTCGGTTATGCAATGCGGAGACGTAATGACCCAAATATCAAATACCGAGGATGCAATACAATATGCAATTCGGAAGAGCTGTGAATACTGTCAGCCTCATATAGGTCATGTAGATGTAGAAACATACCAACCCAAAATGCCATATGCCGCGGATGTAATGCAATATGTTGTACGAATGAAATGATCAAGCTAGAGCATGAAGTCGGGATAATAGTACGTAGTATCGCATGTTATGGGGTCCATCACAAGGGACTTTTATCCAAACCAGTCTCATACCTAAATTTGGATAGTCAGACTCAATGTGGTAGACTCTTGATCTCAGGTTGGTCGGTGCCCCAACCGAAATCATGGTCATTGCGAAGGTACACATAACAATTAGTTGCTCACCACCAGCCCGAGTGGATAGTGAATGAATGAATATAATGCTGAGTATGCAACTCCTGCTCCATAAATCAGTACTGTACATCTCTGAGATCATCACCGGGGTCTAGTACACTCTACGCCAGCTTACCGCCCCATCAAGCACACAATACAACTGGATAAGTAGAAGAGACCTCACTACCCGCTTACCAATATCGGCCCAACTCGTCGATAGCGGACCCATTTAGGAGCTGGTCAGACTCAACTTAGTTATGCCTACTCCCTCAGGCGGGTAAGGACACACCCTCTCCCAACCAACCATGACATAGTGGGAGATGCGACCTACTGGTATACGGTCCTCATGTGCTCATATATATCCACTCGGTCTCGACGTTGGGGCGTCCTCTGGTACCAAGAGAGTTTATGGATTTTCACCCAGGGCCATTTATGACATCCCGATGTTAATAACATATTTCCGGTGTCCCATCTGGCCATCCACGATATGCCCGTGGAGGCTACGGCCCTGTTGCCGCTAGGGCGTATAGTAATCACAACACACAATGCCAGATGCATGAGTCATACAATTCAGTTATGCATCAATCCTATGCATACCGTGCGCTCATGTGAGACAATCTCCGCCTATCAGGGAGTCTCATAACAACCTGCCCAATGATATATGCAATGGTCAACCACATCTCATAACAAACATGCAGATGATGCGTATAGGCATGTATCATGATGCTATGCTGTCACATACTCATAATCGGTATCAATAATCGACATTGTCAATCGACCTCGACAATGTAAACATTTAACCAACATTGCCTCCAAGGAATGGCCCGCATAGAGCCTAACATATAGTGGACCCATGGCCTCACACAAGGGCCTAATATACAACACCATGGGCCTCACTCAAGAGTTTAATACACATCACGATGGGCCTCTCACATGGGCCTTATATATAACACAACGGGCTCCATCGCCTGGCCTTCAAATGCAACATAATGGGCCTCATTACATAGGCCTCACATACATTACATATGCCTCAAATGCATCAAGCCGAGGCCGAATGCTCATTAGAATGGGCCTCAAATACGGGCCGCATATACATCACAATGGGCCTCGGCAATCGCCCTCAACAATCAGTCTCGACAATCGAAGTCAACCTCGATAATCAGAAACGACCTCAATAATCGGAGTCGACCTTGATAATAATCGGAATCGACCTCAATAATAATCAGAATCAGCCTCAATAATCGGAATCGTCCTCAATAATAATCGGAATCGGCAATCGGTCACGATAATCGGCCCCTATCGCTAATCGGTCAATCGGCCACTACAATCAGAATCAGCAATCGGCCACGACAATCGGAATCAATCGATACTCGAAATCAACAATCGGTCACAATAATCATCCTCAATCACTAATCGATCAATCGGCCACGACAATCGAAATCGATCGATAATCGGAATCGACAATCGGTCACGATAATCGGCCTCGATCAATCGGCACCGATAATCAACATCGATAATCGGACTATATACACAGCGGGATCCCTATATGAACTGCCGATCAAACCATAATATAAAGATCGACCCTCAGCCGTGGTTATATCAAATCCGATAGCATGGAGCCATCCGTTTATGGAGAATGAGGCCCACTTATTTAGGTTAACCCACTAAGAGAATGATGAGAATGGGCCTAACAAGGCCTAAGGGAAGGTCACAATGTGAACATCCAACCATCATTGCCCATCAATGTGGACATCTAACCAACATTGCTTCCAAGGAGTGGCCCACATCAGGGATTCATACACAACGTATCGACCACACATACATCACGTTGGGCCCCATTTATGGGCCTCTCATATATCGCGTTGGGCTTCATACAAGGGTCTCAAACGAATCACAATGGGCCCCATTTATGGGCCTCTCATATATCGCGTTGGGCTTCATACAAGGGTCTCAAACGAATCACAATGGGCCACGCCCATGGCCTCAAATACATCACAATGGGCCTCACCCATGAGCCTCGAATACATCACAATGGGCCTCGCCCAAGGGCCTCGAATACATCACAATGGGCCGAAAATATGTAACAGTGGGCCCTACACATGACCTATATACATCACAGGTGGGCCTTACACATGGGCCTCAAATATACATCATGATGAGCCTCATGGATAGGCCACAAATACATCTGGGTGGGCCCCACGGATGGGCCATAAATACATCATGGTAGGGCCCACCGTATACTCTCCATCCAATCTGATTATAAGGTCACAAAGACCTGAATAAGATGTAAAACAATTTCATACAGATCCAAAGCTTCTGTGACCAAAAGGGGTTTCAAGGGTAGCTGTTCAATTCACCACTGTTTTCCACTATGTGGTCCACCTGATAGTTGGACGGTGTCGATCATAAATGCATCATGGTGCGCCCGACATAGCCTGTCAGATGGACGGCTGATACAAAATACATACAATCAAGGCGGGCCTCATGGATGGCTATAAATACATCAAGGTTGGCCTCATCACATGGGCCGCACCAAAAATCATTTCAATAGTTGTAGGTGTAACATGTGTATCACCGCACACTATCATTCTATGGGGCACATGGCCCACTAATGATGATCAGCAGTGTCCAAACGTTGTCCGTGTAAATCTGCACCGTCCAAACATTGTCCAACACTGTCCAACACTATCTAGACGGTGTGGATGAAATGAATACATCAAGGTGGTGTCCACGATTCAGATGGGACCCACATAACTTGCTAACATCAATACATCAGCCATATAGCTGATGTAAAGTACACCAGCCAATCAGCTTCCATCCCAAGGTGGGTCCACACGTGTGGCCCACCAATCCAGGTGAATGGATGGACGGAGTGGATTACACATACATCACGGTGTGCTGCACCTACCACCGTACAAATATGGACGGTGCGGATATAAGATACTTACATCAAGGTGGGTCCCATGTGGGGCCTACCAGATATACATATAGATATATATTATATATTTTATATATTATATATAATACATATCTCAGGTGGGCCCACAAGATATACACATAGATGTATATTATATATTATATATAATACATATCATAGGTGGTTCCCACGTGGGGCAACCAGATATAATATAATATAATTATATATAATATTATATTTTAAAAAAAGCAACGTCCAGAGGCTCCCACCTCACATGCGTGGATTAAAACACTTACATCAAGGTGGTTCCCACCTCACATGTGTCACATGTGCAAGGTGGGCCCCACAGCAGCAGATGGGCGGTGTAAGATATAATACATACATCTAGTGGGTCCATGTAAATGGACAGACGGTGTGGATGACGTCAACACAGTTGGGTCCCACAGACCCTGCTCTGCTGACGTCAATAAAGCAGCTATATAGCCGCCTGCGTCAGGCAGAGTAGGTGGGTCCCACGTAGGGCCACCACCACATATATTGTATAATATATATATAATATTATATTTTTTTATTAGCCTGCTAGTACACTACACTCTCAGTTCACACTACACTATTAACCACACCCACTATCAGTTCACGCATGCCACTCTCAGCCACGTTTAGCGTCCTTGGACACTGGACGGTATGGATACAACACAAGCATCATGGTCAGGGGTCCCACATGGCCGTGGCTCACCTGATTTGGATCAATCTGATATTTGTATTTTCCCTACATCCAGGCCTGTCCAGATGGGATGCCGAGTGGGTCCATTCGATGGATGGTAAGGATAAGATGCATACTTCATGGTGGGGACCATCCGGGTGGGCCACACGGCCATATCATCACAAAAATGAAAGAGAGGGAGAGAGAGAGAGAGAGAGAGAGAGGAGAGAGAGAGAGAGAGAGAGAAAGAAAAGAAAAAAGCGACGAGTATGACGGGAGGGACCCCGGCACTGTGGGCCCTCCCTTCCATGATTTACAACCTACATTAAGTGGGTCTCATTACATGTGGGCCCACCAATCCAAATCAACAGTAGAGATCCTTCCTCCACCAAAATACAAGGTCTAGATGACTCTATTATTCAAAGAAAATAAACATCATGATGGGGTCCATGGAGAATGGCCCCACATGGAATGATCATGAGAATCATGGTGGTCCATCGGCTACACCTAGGGTCCAAAGTGGGATCCATATCATCAATCGATAGGCCACACTTGACCCCTCATCAAAATACAAAAATCTAAGCCTACGGAACACCCACCATTGATCTTCTTGGTCCGATGGAAAGGTAGTCACCTAGGCTTTGATTTCAACGGAAGGTGATGAAGTTTTGATGGTTAAGATGGGAGATGAGAGGGTAGGAAGTGGGTCATGCAAAGCTCTCTCATGGACCTCTCATGGACGTTGGGTTGCTTGCTTGAAAATGGAGAAAATGAGAGAGAGAGAGAGAGAGGATGGGATGTAAAGAGAGAGAGAGAGAGAGAGGGATGGGTGATGGAGTGAGTGATCTGTACTTGACATGTAAGGGTGTGTAAGAAAGCGAGAGTTGACTTTGGGGATGGTGTTGTACTTGACATGATGTGGTGATTGATGGGATTGATTTGATTAAAGATTCTCTTGAGATTTGCAACGCACGGCGTTTTTCTTGAACTGAACGCGGACCCACATCTCTTAGCCTGAGTATTGCCTCGGCATGCGAGACGTGGCATCGGAACCGCGGCGATGGCGCGGTCGCACTGGTACAAGTCTCGAGTCAAGCCGACTCTGATATACAGGACACGACTTATGATCGCGTGCAAACACTGATAATAAATTGCGGGTCGTCGAAATTCGACCAGGAGGACCGTGGAGGCCTACCGAACGGTATGGGCTAGTATATAGGTCTTACATGTTAGGTTATACTAATTGCATACTTAATTTGGGTCATTATATAATTTTATAGGCTTTCTCTCGACTAGTCCTAGCCTATGTTTGACTAGTCCAGAACTGGCTCGACCAGTCTAAGATTTTTCTCGACCAGTCCAAGGTATGTTGTGAATTTTTAAAATTTCTATTAGACCCTCGACCAGTCTTGGAGACTGCTCGACCAATCGAGTGAACAGTGCTCCACCAGTCGAGCAAGCTCGACTCAAAGTCGAGCAACCTTTCCGGGTCCCACTCGACCAGTCGAGTGCAGGGCTCGACCAGTCGAGTAGCGATCTTATCTTATCGCGCCCGAAATTTTGAAATATTATTGGTCCTTCGACTAGTCGAACCGATCACCGGGCCAGTCGAGTGAACAATATTTTTGCCTATAAATTGAGGATGATTTTCAGAGTTTTTCATTTCATTCCAAGATATTCAAGTCACAACTCTGAGAGAAATTGTCCCCACATTTGAAAAGCTAATTGGTTAGTATTTAAGATTCTTTTAATAGATTTTTGCATTTGATTTTGTGATCTATATTCAATTCTATTTCTTTTGAAAGGGAATATTACTTATACCATTTTTGAGATCAAAATCAAATCAAGCTAGCCCAAGTCAATTTAATCTAAAAATCATTTAGATCTAAGAACCTTTTCATATGTGAGTTTGTACATTAAACATCTACATTGAACATCTACATCGAATTGGTTCTACCGGGCTTCATCAAAAGAAGAAACCTCAGATAAGTACATTTCAATTTTCTGTATTTGGATTGTAATATTGCCAGAAAATCTTTCATTTTTTATTTTGACTGAGATAGTCAGAAAATCTCAGTGAGTGGGGTTTTTAATTGTGGTAGCCCCTTTGAAAACACAATTGTAAAAGTTTTAGGTGAACCTTGGAAAACCTATTTCATAGTGAAAGCCAATATCCCAAGGGTGAGGATATTGGGAGTGGAGTAGTTGCGTGACTGTTTTCTAACAATTGGTGTACACACAAGCGAACCACTATAATTGCTGGAGTTGTGGTGGATGGTTGAATGTGCATAAGTGTGTGAATGTTGTAATTTATTTTCAGCATTTGTGGTGAATGATTGTAATTTACTTTTTGCACATGTGGTGAATGTTGTAATAGTAGTAGAAATTTTATTTCTGTTTTATTCTTTATTCCTCTATATTTGTTTGAGATTTTGATACACAGACCGTTTTAGAAATCAGGTTGTCCTACCATAAGCCATTGGTTTTTGGTGTAAGGTTATCCTTAGATCAACATTTATATCAACCTCTCAATACTTGTACAGTTGAGGTTGCTATTCATTTCTGCTATTTGAATTGATAAGTGTTATCTTTATTTATTTATTTCTTATTCCACATTTAATTTAATTTAATTTAATTTTTTTTAATTTGGCATAGTCCTATTCACACCCCCCCCC
Organism: Magnolia officinalis; assembly: GCA_021015155.1. Classification (NCBI taxonomy): domain Eukaryota; kingdom Viridiplantae; phylum Streptophyta; class Magnoliopsida; order Magnoliales; family Magnoliaceae; genus Magnolia; species Magnolia officinalis. Next base: position 55,943,731 of record JAJHSJ010000008.1, read on the forward strand.
CCCCTCCAAAAGACTTTTAGTTCGGCCTTTTCACTACCCAAGGAAGGGACCTGCCTATTAAACCCATCTCATGTCTTTATGTGGGGGCCCACTAGATTGTCTTAGAGCATCTCCAAGCCGTCCAGATGAAAGAGATTTTAATTTCATGTCATCTGTGGAAGTTTGAGGGGAAAACTCATCACGGGTGGACCACACTAGTGGAAACAATCCGAAGTTAATGCACAATGCCCATGCATTTGTGGGCCACAACTAGCTCTATTTTTTATTTTTTAATTTTTAAATAACCTTATCATTAGTTCATGACTATCCGATTAAAGTGAATAGATTAAATCGGTCGATGAGTGGACCCAATCGTTGATTTAGTGAAGCTCATACCCCATTCTTAAAAGGCTCTCTTAACTTCTGTGAAAAGCTATCACTGTACGAATGGACGGCTGACAGAGTGACATTTTCATACTCAAAAAAGTCGAATAGTGCTCATGGGGCTAAAATATTAATGGCTTCATATACTGATGTCATCATAGTTATGACATCATAATTGAGGACTATTTTAATTAATAGCTTGCTATGGAGCGGATTAGGTGGTACCCTTGCTATGTGGGGCCCACCTTGATGAATGTAATGTATATCCATGTTGTTCATCTGTTTTTTCAGCTCATTTTACGACAATTTCAATAACTTAGGTAGATCCAAATCTCTAGTGGACCACCGCACTGGAAAAAGGTGGTGACTAACCATTATAATCATTTTGTAGGCCATAAATGTTTTGGATTAAGCTGATCTTTTTATTTTCCTTTCGTCAGCTCTATTTGATCTTATAAACGGGTTAGATAGCAAATGAAAATTATGGATATGCCCAGTTGGAAAAAGGGATGGACTACATAGATATACAACAAATCATCAAGGTGGGTCCCATGATAATGGTAGTACCCACAAAGGTAAGGTGTCACCCGGGTAACACCTAATCCGCTCCCACGTGTTACCTGGGTAACCGTATGGGCCCACCTTGATGTATTTACCATTAGTAACAGTGATGAATGACCATTAAAAACAGTGTTCAGGAACATTTCATCTTTGTATTTTCCCTTTTTTTTTTTTTTTTTTTTTTTTTTTTTTTTTTTTAACACACATGCACACACCCCCACACACTCACGCCACACGCACACACAGCCCACACACGCACACCGTGGGATTTCACCACCATGGGTACCCGAACCATTGACCCGGTGTTGAAACTCCAGGGAGTCTACCACCCGGGTAAGAGTAAGGACCCTATTTTCCCTCTATTCGGTTCTCCTTGACATTATACGTTTGGATATACGTTTGGATAGAAGATAAATATTATGAGGACCTTATGATGGGCATGTTCGAATTTTTAATGGTGAGGCACTTAACCAATAATGTTTCCTGTGACGTGGTCATCTGAGATTTGGATCTGCTTAATTTTTTTGATCCAGCCGTAAAATGGGCTGGATAAACGGATGGACGGCGTATATCTTGCATAAGAAGCGACTCTAGATGTGGTGACACTCCCAGTCTCACATGCTGAGTGGTTATATGATCTCAACCATACATGTTATGAACTACCTAGGATGGACACAATCTGCGTCCTACCCTACCAGTCTCTAGCAACGAACTGGCAAATCTGTGTAGGGCCACTGTGATGTATCTGTTTATTAATGCCATGCATCTCTATTCTCAAACTATTATTTTTTAAGGTTTAAGCCTAAAAGTAAAGCAGATCCAACGGTCAGGTGGACCACACCAAATAGTAAAAGTGGGTTACATTAAAAGAACAAATTATTAAATGTATTAAATGCAAAAGTAATTTATCGTGTGGTGGACTTGAGCGTTGGATCTGCCTATATTTTAGCTCATATCTTAAAATGTTTCCAAAAAAGATACGAACGGTGTACATAAATAGATACGTCACGGTAGGCGCCACACAGATCTGCCCGTTCGTGGCTAAAGACGGGTGGGGTGAGACTCAATCCGCGTCCACATAGAATATGGGCCACCGGTAGAAAATTATTATGAACGGATCATCAAAGGATGTCATGTCCTTCCTGAAAATTTAGATTTTTTTTTTTTTAAAAAAAAAAAAAAACAACACTTGGATACTCGGCCAGAGTATGATGAGCCATGACCATGCACACAGGCGCAGACTTGTGGTGTGCATTTTACTTAATTTTAGCCAGCCGTCTGTGGGACACACCTTAGTGGAATCATAACTCAAATACACAGTTCAGATGACTGATTTGTTGGAAATCCAGTGGACGGTTAATATGGAAAATAGATAACAGTCCAGTGACCAGATGTTGGGATCGTTCAACCAACATATTAGTTTTTGGGCAATGGCCCACCCATCACATCTCCACTCGTAAATGGAGTGGGCGTCGCAATTGGGACCGCATCGACAAATGCTAGGATTCTTACTCCACCAATGTACCAGATAGTTTCTTTCTGATACTCTGTCAGTATTAATGCTCTCCAGGAGGGTCCGTTCACATGGGGTGAGATTCGATGAGGCCTTGGAAACACCGACTTCGGTGGACGCAGATTAGATACTGTGAGTAGCGAGACTGGCTACCGAAGTGACGTCACCAAGTTCTGTTGGCCTGCCAAGATGTATATTTTGTATCCACACCGTTCATCCATATGGAGAGATTATATTAGTGAATGATCCAAAAAATGAGTCAGATCCAAAGCTCTAGTGGACCCCTTCATAGAAAACAGTGGGGAGAGTGACACCCACCATTAAAAATTTCTAATGGCCTTAAAAGTTTTCGATCAATCTGATATTTGTGTTTTCCCTTCTTTTATATCTGCGTTAACATATGAACAGCTTGGATCTTTAAAAAAATTATAGTGGACCTTTGGAAGGTTTCAACAGTGGGCGTCACTCTCCCCTTTGTTTTCTGTGGTGGGGTCCACTCCAGCATTGGATCTGCCTCATTCTTCGGTCATGCCTTAAAATGATCTCTCCAAATGTATGGACGGTGTGGATACGATACATACATCATAGTGGCCCCACAAAACTTGGTGACGTCACTTCAGTGAACTGCCAGTAGCTAATCCACGCCCGACTTCGGTGAGGTGGTTACTGTGGGACCTACCTTAATGTGTGTTTTCTATTCACGCGGATTGCGTCCTACCTCGCCCGCCTCTAGCCGCGAACGTGCAGTTCTGTGGGCGGGCCCACCGTGATGTATCTGTTTATATATACCGTTCATCCCTTCTGTCAGATCATTTTAAGGCATGTACACAAAGATGAGTTAGATCCAGCGCTCAAGTGGGCCACATCAAAGATAACTGTTGCATTTAATGCAACCAAGCTTATTATTTGGTGTGGTCCAATTGAGAGTTGGATCTGACTTATTTTTGTGCAAATACCTTGAAATGATGTGAGAAAATGGATGAACGGTATGGATATAAGAATAAATTCACTGTAGGCCCACCAACGGAACTGCCCGTTAGTGGCTAGAAACGGCCGGGTTAGGACGCGTACATGCATAAATCAGTGGGCCCGCCCACAGAATTGCCCATTCGTGGCTAAAGATGGGAAGCGGATTGGTTGGTGTAACACACACGCTATATACCGGTATAGATACGTTTCGTGCGAAGACGAGCGCCGAGGCACCTCGAGCTCCCGGTTTCAAAGGAGATCAAAGGCCCATAATGATGTATTTATTATATCCAGATCGATCATCCATGTTTAGAGATCATCTTAGGGCATTAGTCAAAAAGTGAATCATATCCAAAGCTCAAATGAACCACACCAAGTGAATCATATCCAAAGCTCAAATGGACCACACCAAAATAGCAGCGGGATAATGATTTTCACCACTAAAAAATTAGTATGGCCAAATATAATGTTTATTTTCCATCTAATATGTTCATAAGGTCACAAATACCTAGATGAAGAGGAAAAACAAATTTCATATTGATCAGGAACTTATGTGTGTTCCAAAAGAGTTTCAATGGTAGAAGTTCAATCCCTCGCTGCCTTTTGTAGTGTGGTCCACTTGATATTTAGATCTATCTTATTTTTCGGCTCAAGCATTAATACATGCTCACAAAACGGATGAATGGTTTAGATATAACACATACCTCATGATATGATCCAAAGAACTTGCTGACGTCAATACACAGCTGTTCAGCTGCTGTGTGGTACACCCGCCAATCCGCAGCTGCAGTTCCTGCGCAAGGATTATGTGTGGGCCTATTGCGATTTTTGTGAGAAATCAAATTCGTCCATCCGTTTTCCGACCTCATTTTAAGACATTCTAACAAAAATGAAAAGGATCCAAAACTCAAGTGGGCCATATGAGATGAAACAGTGGGGAAAGGAATGCCCACCGTTGAAACCTTTCTAAGCTCCACCTTGCTATTTATATGCCATCTAAACCGTTTATAAGGTCATTTTCACTCAGATAAGTTGAAAACAACAGAAATGTGTACCGTTACAAAACTTTTATGGCCATATAAATGTTTCAACCGTTATCACTAAATATTCACTTTTTCCTCTTGTGTGGCCCAATTGAGCTATGGATCCTCCTCATTTTTGGTCTCACGTCGTAAAATAATCTTAAAAAAATGGATAGAGTGATTGGATTTCTCACAAACATATAAGTAGGCCCCACACAAAAACCTTGCGCAGGAACTACCTGCCAAAGGCTTTGCAGGAAATCCACGTCCAAGACGGGCGGGAGTAGGACGGAAACGGATTGGCTACTCCGGACGCGGATTGGCTACCCCCCCTCACCAGCCAATGGCTGGTGGTCGGTGCTACGTGGGACCTAACATGATGTATGTGTTTCATCCATGCCGTCCATCAATATTTACGGATCATTTTACGATATGAGACCAAAAATAAGGTATATCCCAATCTTAAGTGGACCACATTACATGAAACAGTGTTTAATGAGCATCGACCATTAAAAAACATTTTGTGGCCATAAAAGTTTCGGATCAAGACGATTTTTGTTTTTTCCCTTCATCTGGGCTGTATGACCTATTCAACATATTAGATGTCAAATAAACAGTACAATGGGCCTTAGGAGGATTTTGATAATAGATATCCAACTACTATTGTTTTCATGTGGTGTGGTCCACCTGAGATTTGTATACCTCTCACTTTTGAGACCGAGCCATAAAATGATATGTAAAAATGGATGAACAGAATGGATGAAACACATACATCAAGGTGGGGCTCACAGAGCACCGACCGCCAGCCCCGGGCCTGGTGTCAGGGGAGTAGCCAATCCGTTACCGGCTACTCCCCCTGCCACCGGCTAATGGCTGGTGGTTGGTGCTCTATGGGCCCCACCATGATGTATGTGTTTCATCCATGCCATCCATTTATTTTTCTAAATCATTTTATTGCATGAGAGAAAAAATGAGGTATATCCCAATCTCAAGTGAACCACATTACAGAAAACATTGTTGAATAAATTTCGACCATTAAAAACTTTTTAAAACTTTTTAGGAGTCATAAAAATTTTGGATCAAGCTGATCTTTGTTTTTGTCCCTTCATCTGGGTTTGTATGACCTAATCAACATATTGGATTTCAAATAAATACAGTAGGCCTTAGGAGGATTTTAATGGTGGATATTCATTCACTATTATTTTCGTATGGTGTGGTCCACCTGAGATTTGTAATCTTATCATTTTTGTATCAAGCGCTAAAATGATATATAAAAATGAATGAATGGAATGGATGAAGTACATACACCATGGTGGGGCCACATAGCACTGACCACCAACCACGGGGTTGGTGGAGGGGGAGTCGTCAATCCGATCTCGGGGACGCGGATTTCCTGCGAAAGCCTTTCGCAGGAAGTTCCTGCGCAAGGTTGTTGTGTGGGGTTCATCACCATGTTTTTGGAAAATGTACCCTGTTCGTACATTTGGTGAGCTCATTTTAGGACAAACTACAGAAAATGAGGTGGATCCAAGACTCAAGTGGGCCACACGAGAGGAAACAGTAGGAATTCAGTTAGAACCGTTGAAACATTCTTATGACCATAAAATCTTTATTTTAGGCTAAATTTTTTGTATTTTCACTTAATCCCTATGTTAATAACCTTATAAACAGTTTGGATGGCATATAAACATCAAGATGGACGCCAGGAAGGTTTCAACTGTAGGTATTTTTTTCCCCAATTTTCCCTCTCATGTGGCCCACTTTAGTTTTATATCCACCTCGTTTTTTATTGCTTTTCTTAAAATGAGCTCACTAAACAGATGAATGGAGTATATTTTCCAAAGACATGGTGATGGACCCACACAACAACCTTGCACAGGAACTTCCTGCAAAAGGCTTTCGCAGGAAATCCGCGTCCGCTCTCGGGTAGGAAATGAATTGGCTACTTCCCCTGCCACCAGCCAATGGGTGGTGGTCAGTGCTATGTGGCCCCACCATGATGTATGTGTTTCATCCATGCCTTCCATCTATTTTTCCATATCATTTTATTGCATGAGAGGAAAAATGAGGTATATCCCAATCTCAAGTGGGGAAACAGATTGGCTACTCCCCTGCCACCAGCCAATGGGTGGTGGTCGGTGCTATGTGAGCCCCACCATGATATATGTGTTTCATCCATGCTGTCCATCTATTTTTCTAGATCATTTTATTGCTTGAGAGAAAAAAATTGAGGTATATCCCAATCTCAAGTGGACCACATTATAGGAAACAGTGTTGAATGGATTCGACCATAAAAAACTATGGGCCCGCCCACAAAACAACCCATTGGTCGCTTGAGACGGGCGGGGTAGGACGCAATCCATGTCGGTTTTCTATATCCATGTCGTCCATCCTTTTTTGAAACTAATTTTAGAATATGAACCCCAAAATGAAACAGATCCAACTCTCATGTGGACCACACCACAGGAAACGGTGGTGATTGAACACCCACTATTAGGAACTTTCTAGGGCCCACCATAATGTTTATTTTCCATAAACAGTTGATAATTTCACTAGGACCTGGATGAGGGGAAAACCCAAACATCAGCTTGATTCAAATCTTTTGTGGTCCATAAGAAATTTTTAATGGTAGAAATTTAATCACCACTGCTTTCCTTTGTGTGGTCACCTGAGAATTGGTATTGCTTCAATTTTAGTCATGTAGACACCCCACCTAAGGTGGATAACCCGATCATGATTGGATGGAACCTAACGTTAAAGTAAACTCAGATCGGAACCCTAAACCCTTACACAGACCTTAAATCCTAATTCAAAACCTGGGCTAAACAAGCAAATCAAACCCAACCCAACCATAATCCATACCTTAATTCCTAATCCGAACCCTAACCTAAGTCCTAAACCCTAATCCAAAATCAAACCTTAAACCATAGAAACCTAACCCAAAAACCAACCCTTGAGGAGAAACCTAGGCAAAACTTATCAACTCACCCGGGCAACTCACCCAGTCAGCCCATCTATCCAACCTACCCAGTCAACTCACCTACCCAAAACCCAAACCAATATTGGGCTCCAAATAAGCCCAAACTCAATGCCCATTCAAAATCCAGGGAAAGTAAAAGTGACACCCCTTCAAGCGGAGCTCCCCACACTTACAAGAGAGCTCACCTGCCAAAGCAAGAGAGTTGGCATGTGATAAGCGGTCCCCGATGGCCACTTGACACATGCAGGTATACCATTTTGGCAGAGAGCCCCATCCATGTGCATTTGTTGATCAAAGCACACCAAATGTATGACAAAGTGAAATGACTGCAGTACCCCTCTCTTGAACCCAAATTTACACCATACGCCGTCCAATCCAACCCACGAGGTTTGGTCACATGACAATCTCAAATGTTAGCTATCCAAATCCTTTCTAACTTCGAGCTTAGTAAGAATTACAAGAAATTTATGCTGAGAAGCTGTAAATACCCCCACTCCCTTCATATTTCAACAGCCTACAAAAATCCATAACAACCCAAAAATAAAATAAAATAAAATAAAAACCCAGAAAAACCAAACCATCCTCACTCATCCCTTAAGCCCTTAGCTTATCCTTTCCATGCCTCCAGCAAGGGAGAGGAGACGCTTAGCCCAGCCTAATCCAGAGCCCACCTGAGCCATCAAGATCTCAATCCAATACTAGCAACACTACCATCCAACTAGTCGTTCAATCTTCAATTTGTTTCTTCTAAATCCCAGCATTAGTATTGTGCAACACTTACCCACTTCTCAACCCTCCTGCTCATCTAGTACATCATTTCTACATAACATTATATCTTGCACCCAGTTAGTATAAACATATGCTTTGTGACTTGCCGACTTACTCAGATCCCGACGATTAGATATTTTTGTTGACTACTTATTCACTTTGGAAAGTGGATGAGTTAGGGTAGATTTAGATTTATCTAATCCAAACCCAAGCCTGTCATAAGCTTTGCATTTCACACAACATTCAACATACACTCGCATCTTTCGTACCTAAGAATTGATACCTAATCCTCAAGAATAATCAGATCTTGTGAAGTAGAGACCGCATGACGGTATAGGCAGAGTGGGCTCCTAATCCCTTTCCTCTCTGTAACTGTGGTCCCCTACCCTGAATCTCTAATTGTAAACCAAAGAGTCATCTTAGGATTGAGAATCTTAAGATCCTCACTCCTAGTGTTTCTATAGGGTCAATCCAATTGTAGAGATGAAGTAACTAGCTAGTAGCAACTCCAGTCAAATATGATACCATCTTAATCACAACACAAAGCTCTTGAAAAAGGGAACCCATAAAGCACAAGTCGATTCCGCCCCAGGATCTAATGTCCGCAAAATGACAACTCCACTAGGGAGGTGCTAGTCACACCAGTTGTGACCCGAGTTGAAAAGCAAGATCTCATAAATTCCTGAGGTTTAACACTTTTCAAACACTTGCATTCTCATCTGCATATATTTCATTTTTTAAAAAAGGAAAAATAGATCATCAAAAACCAATACTAAACCATTGAGCCGTTACGAGTTAGGCGGTCTCATAAAAACCCCTCCTTTCGTAGCATCATTCGTATTGGGTTATAGATATTCATGGCCAACCATGAGGTAGATGTTCTACCCTTCCATGCTCTTGACCTTGCAGAAGCTCAACTTGCACAACCACAACAAACATAAGTCGCGCTATTTTCCTGCATCCAAGAATCAACATAAGGTGTGAAGGCAATGCAGGAAATGCCCCTTCAATTCATGCAAGCAGAAGCCACTACAACCAACAACCAGGCTAGTTTGATACAATGACAACCTACTCCTAGACTCTTACCAACTTCCAGTTCAAAGCAAGCACAACCATCGAGTCTGCATAGAATTGCCAACAACAATTAGCGTAGCCTTCTACCATGGGGCATCTCCTTAAGTATCCTCCCACAACCGAGAGTCAATTCCAAAATAATCTCGTAGTCAGGATTTTCAATCAATTCAGTAACAATGCCATAGCCGGGATTTCTAGTCAACATCCAGATAACCTCACAGCCAAGATTTCAAATTAACTTCAAACTAATCCTGCAGCCACGATCTCCAGTTAATTTCCAACATACCCTACAACTGGGATTCCAAATCAATTTCAAGAAGCAACAACTTCACTGCACGGATGATGCAAATAAAATACTTATACCATGGTGGGGTCCACTGCATGGATGGTGCAGATAAAATACTTATACCATGGTGGGGTCCACTGCACGGATGGTGCAGATAAAATACTTATACCATGGTGGGGTCCACTACACGGATGGTGCAGATAAAATACTTATACCATGGTGGGGTCCACTGCACGAATGGTGCAGATAAAATACTTATACCATGGTGGGTCCACTGCATGGATGTATGACTTGGAATAAAACACATATATCATGGTAGGCCCCACATAGCACCATAGATGCACTGAGTGGATACAACACTACATCCAGGTGGGCTTCACGCGCCCTGTGTAGATGGACAACATGGATACAAGACACCTCACATGGACGGTGTGTATAAGAGACATACACTGCAGTGGAGTCCACGTAATGTTATATGGACGCTGTGGATATAAAATAAATGCATCAAGGTGGGTCCCACCTGCCCACACGTGTCACATGTGTGGGGCAAGTCCCATGTCCACAACAGGTGTACGGGGTGGCTATAAAACATATATATCATGGTTTCCCACAAGGCTGGGCAGCATGAATATACAACACATACATCATCTTGGGCCTCACAATACAATCCATGGTGGGACGCCCCAAGTGAATAATCTAATCCGTTCACCGTCTTGGCCACCTCGAATGAGGTCAAATAGACTCTGACTAGGACTGGTTTGGATGACAAGGGACTCCAAAGAGGGTCATAGAGTGTTTCAACAGATGGGCATTAATACCTTTAGTACAACCCACTTGAGATTCATATTTGCCTCAAAATTTGGCACATGGCCTAAAATTATAAGGAGAAGATGGTGGATGGTGTGGATTAAACAAATTCATCATGGTGGGATCCACGTGTGGTGGCAGCCCAGTAAGGCTTCCACCCTCACCGTCACTGTTCAATAACGTCGTCCAGGGACTTACTTTTCTTCTTCTTCTTCACTATCTTCCTTTATTTTTTTATTTTATTCTACTATGTGGGGCCCACTAGTGGATAATCCATTCCGTCTATTATATCGACTAGCTCTCTATGGACCAAATGAGTCTAATGATGGATAGGTCCACTACTTATACACACAATGGTAGGTATTAGAAGGTTCCAATAGTGGGACTTTGTTTCCCTCGGTGCGGTCCACTAAGAACTAAGATTTGTCTCATTTTTCGACTTATAGCCTAAAACTACATGGGGAAGGTGGTGGACGTCATGGATTAAACAAATACATCAAGGTGGGGTCCATGGTTGGGACGCCCCCACTCCACGTCCGCATGGTTGACGTGAGGGGGTGCTCTCACTACCACCATCAGTTGTGGTGTGGTCCACCTGATGGTTGGATCGAGTAGATTTTTGGGCTCCACGGCTAAAATGTGCCAGAAAATGGACGTATGGTGTGGATCTAAGATATACATCAATATGGGTCCCATGAGTGAAAACTCACTCCAAACCTTCCATGCAAAAAGTAAGAAATGAGGTGGGTAGCCCAACCCCTTAGCATTTGTGGTATGGCCCACTTGAGATTCGGATTAGCTTCAATTTTCAGCTCAATGCCTAAAATGAGCTGGAAAATTGAATGGACGGCGTGGATTTAATTCATACATAAAGGTGGGGCCTACATGAGCAGCCCTCTCTTAAAGCTTGTTGAATCAAGCTAATATTTTTATTTTTCATCTGACGTCCAGCGTCCCTGGATGCGCTGGACGGTTTGGGCACAACGAATGTATAAGGTGGGCCTTGCTTAGGTGGGCCACCAAATGCAGCGATGGTATGGCTAAAACATACTTCAAGATGGGTCCCACCATATGTGGGCCCTTAAATCACAAAATCACAACATAAAATTACCCACCTTTGATCTTCTTGGACTTCTTCCGCCAACATGATCTAGAGCTCCAAGGAAACGATTCCGACAGTTGAGATGGACTTTGGATGGTGGAGATGGGAAGTAGGAAGGTGGGCCACACATGGCTTCTCATATGGAGGCTTGGACGTTGGAGTCTCATGGTTGCTTGAAAATGAAGAAAATGAGAGAGAGAGAGAGAGAGAGAGAGAGAGAGAGAGAGAGAGAGGATGGGATGGGTGAGTGAGGTGATGGGTGTGCTTGTGTAAGGGTGAGAGTTGACTTTAAGGGGGGTGGTTGTACTTGGGGATGGGTGTGAGTGATGGGAGTGATGTGTACTTGATTGATGTGATATTTTCTAGGGATTGCAATGCGCGGCGTTCATCCTCGAACTGAACGTGGGCCCACATCTTTCGGCCCGGGTATCGTCTCAGCGTGCGAGACGCGGCGCCGGAACAGTGGTAACGGCGTGGTCGGACTGTTACAAGTCTCGGGTCTAGCCGACTCTGGAATACAAGATACGATTCAGGGTTGCACGCAACTGTCGATTACAGGTCGCGAGTTGCGAAATTTGACCGAGAGGACCGCGGTAGCCTACAGAACGGTACGGGCTAGGATACGGGTCTTACATATTAATCTAACTTATAATGCACAAGCACAATAATAAGCTATGCAAAAAAGCAATGTAATCCATACATATTAAGCTAACTATCTAATGCACAATAATATGCTAAGCAATAAGCAATGTAAACCATAATTCCACTAATTGTTTAATTCAAATAAATAAAACACATTAATAATTTAGGATTTAGGGTTTAGGGATCAGGTTTAGTCATTTAGGTCTTTGAGTTTACGGTTTAGAGTTTAAGGTTTAGGGTTTGGATTTAGGATTTAGGGTTTAGGCCTTTAGGATTTAAGGTTTTGAGGTTTAGGGTTTAGGGTTTGGAGTTAACCTTTAGGGTTTAGGGTTCAGGGTTAGGGTTAGGGTTAGGTTTTAGTTTTAGGGGTTAAGGTATAGGGTTAGGTTTTATATTTAGCTTGGTTGAACCCGAGGCAGGTTGGACGCACCACAATGAGCCCGACCTCACCGTACCTGAGTTAGGCCAGGCACACCACACCTGATCAAAGCAAGCCCGGACGCACCATAGCAAGCCCAGGCCACTCCCAAGTTAGCCCGGACGCACCACAACGGGCATAGGCCGCTCAAAGCCATCCATTTGATGATTTATTTAATTAAAACAATAAAAAACTAAAAAAATACCTGAAATTGAGCCGGATGGGTGCTGCTATGTAGACGGGTGGAGGAGAGAGAGAGAGAGAGAGAGGAGAGAGGAGGAGGAAGAGGAGGAGGAGGAGGACCAGAGGATCTCTAATGAGTAAGGTGGCCGGATGGGTGCTGTTGTGTGGATGGGTGGAGGAGAGAGAGAGGAGGAGGAGCCAGACGAGTGTTGATGTGCGGCTATGCCGGAGTAGGGGGCTCGAGATTGAGTTACATGCGGCGGCCGGCTAGTAGGATTAGGGTAGAGAATGGGTTTTTTTTTTTTTGTTTACGTAGTACCTGATAATCGGATTGAGTCGGGTTTCAGATCGGGTCGAGTCCAACCGGATCAAGTTTCAGTTCAAGTCGGGTTGAGTTACTATGTAAATCGAACTCGACTCGGTCGGGTTTCAGATCAAGATAGGGCTACTTGATCCAAACTCGACTCTGTCATTCGGTTCGGGTCGAGTCGGATGAGTTGAGTCCACCGAGTCAAGTCGCCCCTTGCCCAGCTCTAATCACCACTGTTTTGTGTGGCATGGTTCACTTGATAATTGAATATGCTTTATTTTTTGGATAATACCCTAAAATGATACGGAAAAATGGATGGTGGGCCCACGGTAACCCCATAGTAAGGGCCACACCATTTTGGGTAAGGATGGGGTTTCACCAAATTCCCCGTGAGGGATTATAAATTAAAATATCTCTTAATTATGATCTTATAAAGGCGAGCCATTAATATTTTAGTCCATTGGATGCTATTTGGTCTTTTCCAAGATAAAAATGCACTTTTGTTAGTCATTTTCTCTTATGGCGGTAGCTTTCCACGGAAGTTAAGAGGGCATTTTGAGAATGGGGTGTGGGCCACAGTAAATCAATAGTTGGGGTCACTCATCGGGTGATCTGATCCGTTCACTTTCGTCGGACAATTGGGAACCCATAGTACGGTCATTTAAGAATAAAATTTTGGAACTATGTGTGGCTTATAATTACATTAATGTTGTATGTTAATTTCAAATTGTTTCCTCTTATGTAGTTCATCCGTTATTAGAGTTGTACATGAGTCGAATCAAGTCGAGCTTGGCACAGCTCGGCCAGTAACTAATCCCAGCTCGAACTAGGATTGGCTCGGTCCTCGAGCCTGACTGGCCAGCTCGACTCAGTTCGTTCAGTAGCTCGGCTAGTTCGAGCCTATGCGACATTTTCTCAAACACAAAGCTCATCTTCAAATTGTCACAGAATGCAAAATAGTAACAACAGTATGCAGGTATTTCATCAAACACTCGGTTTGCAACATTAAAATTATGATTTGAGGGAAGTTTTATAATGCAAAGTTTATATATATATATATATATATATATATATATATATATATATAATAGTGATTTGTTTCGTATCCATTCCTTCCTTACCACTAGCTGATCCCTCGGAGAATGTATGCACCCGAAAGAACACTTCATTGAGTCATTTCATTAAACACTTAGCGATTAACATCAATATCAAAATCACCAAGTCACTAAGCTGATTCGATCTTAAGTCAATTCTAGCTTTTAGGTTCGATCTGAGTTGAGTCAAGCTCAAACTCGACTAAAAATAATTTTCTAGCTTAAAGAATCAGCACAACTCGGTTCGAACTCAGTTTCGAACCAAGTCGAATCGAGCCTTTTCGAGTCGAGTTGAACGAGTTAACCAAGCTAACTCATTTCGTGTATAACTCTATTTATGATGATTTTTTTCCTTAAACTTCGGTAGATGGCATGAAATTAAACCTCCTTTATATGGACATCTTGAATCTGCTCCAAGACAAGTGGGCCCCACATAAGGTCTCATGTGGGTTCAAAAGGTGGGGCTCTTGTATGGGAAAGCCTTTAATTTGGGTTTTTCTTCTTACTTCTTCATTTTTTTTTAATCGTAGGAGGGGACCACATGAAGAGCTTAAGCCTCTTTGACAGTTAGTAGTTGTACAAACGGACACTATATTCCCCGACAATGATGAAAAACTCTGCCCAACCTCTAGTGAAGCTTTGGCGAAGCTCCAGGCATTAAAAAAAAAAAAAAGAGCTTTTTTTTTTAAAAAAAAAAAGTTCTGGGGCCACAATCGATGAATTTTTACAATTGAAGAATGTTGTAATAGATAAATTTCATAATGGAAGAATGTTGTAATAGATGAATATAATGAATGCTGGAATTGATGAATACCATAATGGAAAGTGGTATCCAAATGAGATAATTCCAAAGTCATTTGAAGTTCATCAAGTTTTCTTTCCAATAAGCGTACATCAATCTACAATCCTTGATGAATTTTGGGTCCACCTTTGAGCAATAAAATGTTATCTAAATGAGGTGATTCTAAATCCATTTGAAAATTTTATCAAATTATCTCTCCAACGAGTATAAGATCACCCAAATCGGACATGTAACAAAGGAGTTATGACAATTTTTGTGGAATCACTTATCCACAATGCATATCGCCTGATCCACAATCCTTGATGAACTTTGGGCTTACTTTTGATTAATAAATTGATGTTAAAATGAGGTGATTCAAAATATATTTAAAATTTCATCAAATTACATTTCCAATGAGTACAAGATCACCCAAATTGGATATGTAACGAAGGAGTTATGACCATTTCGTTGGATCAATGATCCATAGTAAGTATTGGTGATCCACAGTAAATATCGGTGAACCATTGTTAATATCAAAGATCCTCACTAAATATCTACAATTCACAGTGAATATCAACGATCTATAGTTAATATCGGCAATCCTTACCGTGGATTGCCGATACGCACTATGGATCGTCGATCTAACGAAAATGGCCATAACTCCCTCGTTACATGTCTGATTTGGGTGATCTTATATTCGTTGGAAGGATAATTTAATAACATTTCAAATACCTTTGGAATCACCTCATATTTCGCAGGAAAAGTAGGTAAAAATATTTACAAAACTTTTTCCTGCGAAAAGTTTTGTAGGTAAAAACGTGGATGAGACTTTTACCTATGAAAAGTTTCGTAGGTAAAAAACATGGATGAGACTTTTACCTACGAAATATTTCGTAAGTAAAAGTCTCTTTCTTTTCTTTTTTCAATATTCTACCTCAAAATTCCTGATATACACCTGTCACAATATATTTCATCATATTCTTCCTAGTATACACCTGTTATATAATATATTTCATCATATTCACATTCACATCCATCTAAACCCAAACTACGTAAATTCATCCGAACATAAACTACATCCATCCAAACACAAACAATCTTATCCACATCACATTCATCCACACATAAATACATATAAGTTTAACATCATAAATAAAATACAAAAAAATTATTCATAGCCTATTTCCTGGTGGGGCTCACAAAATTCAATGTTATGAGCATATCGCCGACTGTGCACACACACCTAGGTCCTTACTCATGCCTTCATGGTAGATTCAAAATAGTTTCAATACAAGGTCACGAGTTCAAGTACCCATTATGGCCGTAAGTGACTCTGGTGTGTGAGTGTGTGTTAAAAGAAAAAGAAAGAAAGAAAATGCCGATTCATCTTTTTGGGTTGAGCCTAATGGTACTTGGTGATTTCTCATCAGGTAGATATTATTATTAGTTGTTTTTAGAAAGGTGGGATTAGGCCACTTATAATTATATTAACATGATAAAATGTTGTACGTGAGTAGACACCACAAAATAAACAATCCTATGAAAAAAATAATAATGAAAAGAGAGAGAACATATGAGAGGTGATCATTATCTCCTTTGATGGATTCAAGCTGTATGTGCCCTACCCAACTTCCTATAAGGAGAAGTTATATGGGTCTTGGAATAATGTTGGTGACAAATCCACCTCGTCTATTAATATTATCATATTGTGTTAGGACATGACTATAAAAATGAGATAAATCCAAATCTCAAATAATCTATGCTATAAGAGATAGTGGAGATGGAAATAGATGCATTGTGATGCTTAAGTTCGAGTATGCTTGCCAACAAAGCAAGATTTTCTTGTTTGTTGCCATGTGATTGGGCTACATTATTACATCAATCGGGTTCGGGTTCGGGATCGGGTTTAGGTTTTGGTTTTCAAGTTTAGGTTTAGGTTTAGGTTAGGGAGTTGAGATTAGGAGTAGGTGTAGGTTTAGGTTTAGTGATTTGAGAATACATTTAGGTTTTAGGTTTAGGTTTAGTGATTTGAGAATACATTTAGGTTTTAGGTTTAGGTTTAGGTTTAGGTTTAGGTTTAGGTTTTAAGTTATAGGTTTAGGTTATAGGTTTAGGTTTAGGTTTTAGGTTTAGGTTAAGGTTAGAATATAGGTTATAAGTTTAGGTTATAAGTTATAGGTTTTGGTTTAGGTTAAGGTTATAGGTTTAGGTTTAGGTTTAGGTTAAGGTTTAGGTTTAGGTTATAGGTTATAGGTTATAGGTTATAACTTTAGGGAATTGAGAATAGGTTAAGGTTTAGGTTTAAGAAATCGGGTTCGGGTTCGGCATCGGGTTTAGGTTTGGGTTTTCAAGTTTAGGTTTTAGTTTAGGTTAGGGAGTTGAGATTAGGATTAGGTGTAGGTTTAGGTTTAGGGATTTGAGAATACATTTAGGTTTTAGGTTTAGGTTTAGGTTTTAGGTTTAGGTTTAGGTTATTAGTGTAAGTTATAGGTTTAGGTTTAGCTTAGGTTATAGGTTAAGGTTTAGGGAATTGAGTTTAGGTTATAGGTTATAGGTTATATGTTATAGGTTAAGGTTTAGGTTTAAGTTATAGGTTTAGGTTTAGGTTATAGGTTTTGGGATTTGAGAATAGCTTTAGATTATAAGTATAGGTTTAGGTTAATGTTGTAGGTTATAAGTTTATGTTAATGTTGCAGGTTATAGGTTTAGGTTTAAGTTTAGGTTTAGAGATTTGAGAATACATTTACATTTTAGGTTTAGGTTTAGGTTTTACGTTTAGGTTATAAGTGTAGGTTATAGGTTTAGGTTTAGGTTAGGTTATAGGTTAAGGTTTAGGGAATTGAGTTTAGGTTATAGGTATAGGTTGTAGGTTATAGGTTATGGTTTAGGTTTAGGTTATAGGTTTTGCAATTTGAGAATATGTTTAGGTTAATGTTGTAGGTTATAGGTTCAGGTTATAAGTTTATGTTAATGTTGTAGGTTATAGGTTTAGATTTAGGTTTAGGTTTAGGGATTTGAGAATACATTTAGGTTATAGGTTATAGCTTTAGGGAATTGAGAATAGGTTAATGTTTAGGTTTAGAAAATCGGGTTCGGGTTCGGGATCGGGTTTAGGTTATAGGTTTAGGTTAGGTTTAGGTTTATGTTATAGGTTTAGGTTAAGGTTATAGGTTTGGGTTTGAGTTTTCAAGTTTAGGTTTAGGTTTAGGTTAGGGAGTTGAGATTAGGATTAGGTGTAGGTTTAGGTTATAGGTTAAGGTTTAGAGAATTGAGAATAGGTTAAGGTTTAGGTTTAGGTTAAGGTTAAGGTTTAGGTTTAGGAAATCGGGTTCGGGTTCGGGTTCGGGTTTAGGTTTGGGTTTTCAAGTTTAAGTTTAGGTTAAGGAGTTGAGATTAGGATTACGTGTAGGTTTAGGTTTAGGGACTTGAGAATACATTTACGTTTTAGGTTTATGTTTAGGTTTTAGGTTTAGGTTAAGGTTATATGTTTAGGTTTAGGTTATAGGTTAAAGCTTTAGGGAATTGAGAATAGGTTAAGGTTTAGGTTTAGGAAATCATGTTCGGGTTGGGGATCGGGTTTAGGTTTGGGTTTTATGTTTAGGTTTAGGTTATAGGTTTAGGTTATAGGTTTAGGTTTAGGTTTAGGTTTAGGTTATAAGTGTAGGTTATAGGTTTAGGTTTAGGTTAGGTTATAGGTTAAGGTTTAGGGAATTCGGGTTCATGTTCGGGTTCGGGTTCGGGTTTGGGTTATATGTTTGGGTTAAGGTGTAGGTTTAAGTTAAGTGAATTAAGTTTAGGTTATAGGTTTAGGTTTAGATTTATGTTATAGGTTTAAGTTTGGGCTAAGGGTTTAGGGATTCAGATTCGGGTTCGGGATCGGGTTTATGTTTGGGTTTTCAAGTTTAGGTTTAGGTTTAGGTTAGGGAGTTGAGATTAGGATTAGGTGTAGGTTTAGGTTTAGGGATTTAAGAATACATTTAGGTTTTAGGTTTAAGTTTAGGTTTTTAGTTTAGGTTTAGGTTATAGGTTTAGGTTTAGGTTTTAAGTGTAGGTTATAGGTTTAGGTTTAGGTTAGGTTTTATAGGGTCTGCTCCAACAATTTTGAGCTAATACATAAACACGACCTGTCCAAATGGCTAGGCCACATCAATGTTGTCTATAGAAAATGAATAGCTTCATCATGATCATAACAGTAGTTCCCACCTTCCAGGGACCCCCGCTCAATATCCGGATAGCTCCGACGCACATCCGGGTCTGCTTCATCAATTTCGAGCAAATATATAAACACGGCCTGTCCAAATGGTCAGGCCACTCCAATGCTGTCCATAGGAAATGGACAGCTTCAGCATGGTCATAACAGCGGTTCTCACCTTCCAGGAACCCCTGCTCAACATCCGGATAGATTCGACGCACCTTGGGATCTTAACAAAGAGAAATAAAAACACAGAAAAATAGATACAAACGAAATCATCAAAAAAACACTAAGGGATTTAAGAAACGAGGTAGACATATATAAGATCTCAAACTAAGAACACGATTAGAAGCATTTAGGAGAAATGCATTAAGGTCAAAGTCATTTTCAAGCCATAAATAACATCAAACAAGCCATGCCAAAAAAAAAAAGAAGATCAAAACACAAAAACAAAGGATCGATGGAAATATCAGACATATCAGGTAAGAAAAACCAGATTCGAAGCGAAAATCAGATGAAATACTTTAAACGGAGGGAAATCTCACATCATAGTGGCATAAGTCCTTGTCCTCAACTATATCGACAAGGAAGTGGTTCGCATGGACCATGCACTTTGAGCCGAGAGTTCCGAACCCTGGCCGAGCTGGGAATCGGATTGCCTTTGTCAATGATGGTGGTGGTAGCTGCTGCGCTGGTGCTGGCACAGGCGCCATCGACGGTGCTGGTGTAGAACGTTCATCCAAGGACACATGCTGCTCGAAATCGTGACTTAAAGAGGAAGAAGACACAAAAGCAGTATTCTTTCGGTCCTTTTCTCTCTGGTCCTGCCTTATTCCTCACAAATCGTTTTAATGTGTGAAGGTATCTATACACAAAACCACTATGTTATACGTATGAAAACATGGATATATGTAGCTTATGGAATGAATAAAATTTTTAATAGGTTCTACCACCTTTCGATCGGATACATCCAACGATATTGTACTGGGCCTACAAGTTTCGCCTCGTGCGGTAAGTGAATCGCTAGGTGTACCATGACATTGAAAAATGTAGACAATTGTTCTTAGCTCGCATCCAACTCTTATGCATCTCTACAATGAAAAGACTAGAGTCAATTTACGGAAATAGGTTGAAGATTAGGCTAGGTTATAGGTTTAGGTTATATGTTTAGGTTTAGGGAATCGAGAATAGGTTAAGGTTTAGGTTTAGGAAATCGGGTTCGGGTTCGGGATCGGGTTTTGGTTTGGGTTTTCAAGTTTAGGTTTAGGTTTAGGTTAGGGAGTTGAGATCAGGATTAGGTGTAGGTTTAGGTTTAGGGATTTGAGAATACATTTAGGTTTTAGGTTTAGGTTTAGGTTTAGGTTATAATTGTAGGTTATAGGTTTAGGTTTAGGTTAGTTTATAGGTTAAGGTTTAGGGAATTGAGTTTAGCTTATAGGTTTAGGTTTAGGCTATAGGTTTTGGGATTTGAGAATAGGTTTAGGTTATAAGTATAGGTTTAGGTTTAGGTTATAATTGTTCCCTCATGGAAACTGTTTAGGAACTTGCTATATTAAAAGGAGTGGGGCCCAAAGAGTTGTTGTGGAAGTCCGTGTGAGCTCCAACCTTCCCACGTGTGTTGTGCACGTGCTGCCTGTGACATTCAAGAAAGCATAGTAAAGCATTTCCAAACAACTTTGATTAGTCCACACGCCAGCACACGTGACCACACGTGCTTTCAAGATTCTAATCAAGTGGGCCACTCTCTTTAGATCTTCTTGCCTAATAAAAGTTATGCAGCTTTACTCGTTGAGATGGCTAGTGTAGTATGTACAAAGCAAATGAATTGGATGTAACTATTCTTCTAGTCATCCATTTGTTTCTTACACTATGGCCCATCCGAGGGGAGAGAAACAACATGATCTTTAGGCTAGAAGATCTAAACTGTATGGCCCACCTGATGGAAACCTCATCTCTCACATAATTGTTCCATATAGGCATACGTGATTATGTGTAAACGGGAGAGCCTCTACACATGTGTGTGCTTCTTCATGTGATAGTTTAGCACCATTTCAAAATGGGGGCACTTATCCACCTGCACTACCTAGACCAGTCAAATTGTAAGGCACGCTGTGGATGGAGCATATGTGTTTAACCATACTGATTAAGCAATCCTAACCATCCAATTGATGGCTATCAAATGTATGGTTAGAATAAATGATTGGTCCAAATTCTACGGTAAAATCAAATGATTAGTATAATATTCTATATGTAATTTTTTGAGTTATTCTCCTACATCCACAGTTGGGTCAGGGACGGTCTGTGTTGCCTTGCAGCTACATCATATGTTCGGATCACCATCATTTTAAAAATGTGGTGAACTATCTTAGGACTGTATCCTCATAAAATAATCAATGCTCATCATCAAACAAAAGAGCTTATGTGTTCGAAATAGATCCGAGGCTACTTAAAAAATGAAAAAGGAAAGATGTTAAAATGGGGTTTTTGAGAAACTAATATTTGATGGATTGAGATTAAGAAAAATTGCAATTTCTCTTCCCTTTTTCTCTATGCCAAGTCCCCTAAGATGAAGTCACTGTCTGCATAACCACATGTTTAGATACAGTAAAAGCACAAGGGAAAGAAGTGAAAGCATTTGATTTTAAAAAAAGAAGAAGAAAAGAATAGCTAAAATGGAAGATTTTGATACTTTTAGCTCCTAACCCATGGTAGTGCAATCACCCTATTTCAAGAACCCATGATAGCATTTTGCATTAGAAAGATGATAAAATGACCTTAGCAGTTTTTGGTATAAATAAAAAATCAGCAGCCTTCTTAACCACTATCTCATGGCTAGCTTCACCAATAAAATGTAATGAATATAAAAACATGTGTTTATGTCCAACAAAGAGATGAGCATCACATACTCTAAAGCATCATGAGCAAGAGCTACCCATGACAAATCATCCATCCAAACCTACCAAGGGTGATGAGCATCACATAACTCTAAAGCATCATGGGCAAGAGTTACCCATGACAAATCATCCATCCAAACCTGCTACGGGTAAGATAATTTTGAAAGAAAGAACATCACTATTGTGTAATGGATGTAAAACCAACATCAAGAAAATGATGGGTAATCATGGACTTAATTGCATATGTACATGCATACATGGATATACAAATATGTTATTAGAAATTCTGACTTTGGACAACCATGGTGGCACATGTGATGCCATTAGAAGGTAGGCCTTGTACATGGGCTTAGCAAACCTCTAACAGACCTTATTTCATCATACATGAGATTGGATTTCAAAAATCCAATAATGCCATGGGGTTTCCAATCATGGGGGTTTTGAATCCAGGGGGTTTCCAATCATGGGGCCCACTGCCAAACATGGAGTGGAATTGGCACAAGACCAATTGCAATTCCATCCCACCTAATCCCTTCTAATCCCACTACACAAACACGCCCTAAATCCCCATATCCCCAAATCCCTAAATTGATATTAAGATTGAGAGAGAGAGAGAGAGAGAGAGAGCGTGTGTGGGTAGGGCATTCGGCAACGAACCGCAAGAGAGATCAAAGAGAGACAGAGAGAGAGAGGATGCGAGAGAGACAGAGAGAGGATAGGGTGGAGAGATCAGAGAGAGAGGAAGAGAGAGTTATAGAGCGAGAGGAGGGAGAGAGCGCGCACGTGAGAGAGAGAGAGAGAGGAGAGAGAGAGAGAGAGAGAGAGACTACCGCAGTCTCTCTCACGGGTTGGCTTACATACAGGTGACTAGTGTGTTGGCTACTGAAGTGATGTCAACAAGTTGTGTGGGTCCCACTGTGATGTATGTGTTGTATCCACACCGTCCATCCATTTTGAGATATTATTTTAGGGCATGAGCCAAAGAATGAGGCAGAGAAAAAGATGTAGTGGACCTCACCACAGAAAACAGTGGGGAGAGTGATTCCCATCGTTGAAACTATCCTAAGGCCCACCATAACTTTTATTTGAAATCCAACCTGTTCAAAAGTTAAAAAAGACATGAAATAAGGTAAAACACAAATATCAGCTTGATCTAAAACTTTCGCGGCCGTTAAATAATTTTTAATGGTGGGTGTCACTGTCCCCACTGTTTTCTGTGCTGGGAGTCCACTGGAGCTTTGGATTTATCTTTGGATATTGCCTTAAAATGATCTTTCCAAATGGATGGAAGGTGTGGATATAAAACATACATCATGGTGGGGCCCAAAATTGAGAGGTATATAAATATCAGGTAGACCACACCACATGAAAACAATAGTGATTGGATATCCATCATTAAAATCCTATGTAAGGCGCACTGTACTCTTTATTTGGCATCCAATCTGTTTATTAGGTCATACAGGCTTAGATGAAGGGGAAAAACAAAAATCATTTCAATTCAAAACTTTTATGGCCCTCAGAATGTTTTAAATGGTTGACGGTCATTCAACACTATTTCTTGTAATGTGGTCCATTTCAAATTGGGATATGCCTCATTTTTGGTCTCATGCCATAAGATGATCTTTAAAAATAGATGGACAACATGGATTAAACACATACATCATGGTGGGGCCCACACAACACCAACCACCAACCATTGGATGGTGTAGGGGGAAGAGCCAATTCGTTTCCCTTATTTGTGGTGTGGTCCATTTAATCTTTGGATATGATTCATTTTTTGGATAATTATGTAAAACGATCTCGAAAACTGGATGAACGGTGTGGGTTGATCCCAAATTTTCGGTAAATCCAAAACTCAAGTGGACCATGCCACACAAAACAGTGTTGAATAATGATTTCCACCGTTAATACCTTCCTTGGGCCCACTGTAATGTTTATTTGTCATCCAACATGTTCATAATATCAAAAAAATATGAATGAAGGGAAAACACAAACATAAGCCTAAATGTGGGCCACACCACATAATATAATGGAGGGGTCTCCTTAAAACATTCATAATCATATATTGGGCCTGCCTAAATGTGATTGACATATCCAACCCACTCATTATGTGTGTCCCTCTTGGATGAGGGGTCAGACCAATTTTTAACTGCATTTAAAACTCATGTGGGCCCCACCAAGTGCTTTTATATTTTTTAGGATGTCTTCAATTAGTTTTAGATGGTATGGCTCACTTGAGTTTCGTATACAAATGATTTTTGACATATCTCATAACCTAAAGGGGACACATCAAATCCACGGTGTTGATGTTCAACACATATCATGATGGAGCCCACAAAACTTACTAACATCAATTCTTAGGTTCTCACGAGATCAATACATTGGGTCACAATTTTGACCAGAATATTTGGCCCATTTTACATGTCTGGTCCATTCACTCTATTTTACTGATCATTACCCTAAAATTGACTAGTTACTCGCCCCGATCATGCTACATATGAGAGAGATATTAGGCAAACACGATTGATCAACAATTTGAGTGAATTTTGATTTAAACATCTGAAGTTATTTACTTTTCAATCTGGACTGATTAGCTTGTCCAAAAACGGTTAAAGGTTGTTCATAATATAAAAATATATGAATGAATAGAAAACACAAACATCAGCTTGATCCAAAACTTCTATGGCCTCCAAGAAATTTTAAATGGTAAAGGTTCAATCACACTATTTCCTGTGGTGTGGTCCACTTAAGCTTTGGATATGCTTCCTTTTTGTTCTTTAGACCTCAAATTATCTGTTAACATGGATGAATGGAGTGGATAAAATAAATAAATAACGGTGGACCCCACAGAGTTTTCTCTGGTAAGGGTAACGAGTAACTCACCTAAATGTAGTGGAGAAGGGTTTCCTTAAATGTGATTCACATATCCAACCCACTCATTATGTGTCCCGCTTGGACGAGGGGTTAGACCAAGTTTCAACCGCATCCAAAACTCATTATGTGTGTCCCACTTCGTCAGTAAAACTCTTACCACGATAGTTTTCAAGGCAGCGAGAAAATTTTCTAAGTTAAAAAATATAACATTTTTACAGGCGAACATTTTCGTTGGTAAAGACATTATTCCCGACGGGTTTAGTTCATCGATAAAAACTCATCGTGAAAATTTTCTAACTTCAAAATTTAACATTTTTAACGACGAAAATATTCGTCGGTAAAAGTTTTTGGGTGCTTTTTTGCGACGAAAGTTTTTGTTGGTAAAACTCGGAGTGAAATTTTTTTATATGAAAAATATAACATTTTTACTGATGAAAATTTTGGTCGGTAACGACATTATTCCCGACGGTTTTAGTTCATCAGTAAAACTCAGGGCGAAAATTTTCTATCTTAAAATTTTAACATTTTTACCGACGAAAATATTCGTCGGTTAAAGTTTTTGGGTGCTTTTTAACGACGAAAGGTTTCGTCAGTAAAACTCAAAGCGAATTTTTTTTTATTTGAAAAATATAACATTTTTATCGACGAAAATTTTCGTCGGTAAAGACATTCCCGACGGTTTTAGTTCGTTGGTAAAACTCAGGGCTAATTTTTTTTTATCTAAAAAATATAACATTTTTACTGACGAAAATTTTCGTCGGTAAAGACATCATTCCCAAAGGTTTTAGTTCGTCGGTAAAACTCAGGGCGAAAATTATCTAACTTAAAAATTCAACATTTTTACCGACGAAAATATTCGTCGGTAAAAGTTGTTCGGTGCTTTTTAGCGACGAAACGTTTCATTGGTAAAACTCAGAGCGAAATTTTTTTATTTGAAAAGTATAACATTTTTACTGACGAAACTTTTCGTCTGTAAAGAGATTATTCCCGACGGTTTTAGTTCGTTGGTAAAACTCAGGGCGAAAATTTTCTATCTTAAAAATTTAACATTTTTACTGACGAAAATATTCGTTGGTAAAAGTTTTTGGGTGCTTTTTAGCGACGAAAGGTTTCATTGGTAAAACTCAGAGTGAAATGTTTGTATCTGAAAAATGTAACATTTTTACCGATAAACATTTTTGTCGGTAAAGACATTATTCCCGACGGTTTTAGTTCGTCGGTAAAACTCGGTGCGAAAAATTCTAAATTAAAAACAACACTTACCGATGAAAATTTTCATCGGTAAAACCATTATTCCTGACGGTTTTAGTTCATTGACAAAGAAAATTTGTGAGTAAAAAACATGACACTTTTACCGACGAAAATTTTTGTCGGTAAAACCATTATTCCCGACGGTTTTAGTTCGTCTGTAAAACTCAGGTGGCAATTTCTAAGTGAAAAACATAACACTTTTTAGCGACTAAAATTTTAGTCAGTGAAAGTGTTGACAAAAGTCCAAAATTTTCAAAATACCACGAAAATGTTCTTAAAAATTAAAATGCTTTTACTGACAAAAAATTTCGTTGGTAAAAATATTATTACTGATGAAAAATAATTTCGTAGGTAAAAACGTTCTTTTAACGACGAAATTTTTTCCGTCGGCAAAAAGTTCATCGGTGAAGGCACCGTTTCTTCTGGTGTATAAGAAACATGGTAGGCTCCACAAATAAATCAACGCTGGGCGCCCTCCCTAACTTGTCCCATGTTCTATGGTCCAGCAGATCTCCCTTTCGGATGGTTTGACCAACCTCCTCTTTTAACGTGAATTTGATGGACGGTTCGGATTCCGCTGGTCCTGTACCACTTGAGAGCGCCCCATTTCCGGCCGCGCGAATTTCCGAAATCGGATTGCCTGCGACAGCCACGAATTTCCGAAATCGGATTGCGTATTGAGCAACTCGGTATGCTTTTATCGGACCGAGTAAACTCTGTTGGGCCCACTGTGAATACCTGTGGTTTATCCACACCGTCCATCCGTTTTTCCAAATCATTTTAGTCGTTGTAAAAAAATTGAAGCATATAGCAGATCTCAAGTGAACTACGCCACAGGAAAAAATTGAAAATAATGATTTCCACCGTGGAAACCTTCCTAGGGTACACCGTGATGTTTTTATGTAATCCAACCTGTTCATTAAATCACGAAGACATGAATGAAAGGAAAGCACAAATATCAGTTTGATCCAAAACTTCTATAGTCCTCGAGAAAGTTTCAACGGCAGATGTTCAATTAACACTGTTTTATGTGGTGTGATGCACTTGAGCAGTGGATATTCTTCTGTTTTTTTTTTTTTTTTTTTTTTTTTTCAAGCCATATAATCATCTGGTAAAATGGATGGACGGAGTGGATAAAATACATAAATCACGGTGGGCCCCACAGAGTTTACTCAGTACGTAATCTGCTTGCCAAATTCCTGCTATAGGAAGCTAGGTTGGCCCAGGGTGATGTTTGTGAGAAATCCAACCCGTCCATCCATTTTTTTTTTTCCAGTTCATGCTACTACACGGGTCCAAAAAATGAGATAGATCCAAAATTCAAGTGGGCCGTGCGACAGGAAAAAGTGGGTAGGCAAATGCCTACCGTTGAAATCTCCTGTGGTCCACCGTGATGTTTATATGCCATCCATACCGTTCATAAGGTCATTCCTACTGTGATGAATTGAAAACACAAACCTATTATCCAGATCCGAAACTTATGTGGTCCACTGTGGACGTTCAATCCTCGCTGTTTCCCATCATGCGGCTGACTTGAGTTTTTTTATCTGCCTCATTTTTGGGCCATGCGGTAACATGATCTGGCAAAACGGATGGACGGGTTGGATTTCTCACAAACATCACGGTGGGCCCACATGGCTTCTTGTGACAGGAATTCCTGCCAAAGGCTTTTGCAGGCAATGCAGATCCTTCCGCAATATATACACGTGTTGTGCGGTCGAAAGAAAGGTCCAAAAACAACCTACTATTCCTTTCGGGTGATCGCTAAAAGGCGCCGGCGGCGGATGTAAGAAAGAGCATCGAATGGCTGATGAAAAGAAGGGTTTGCCGCCAAAGAGCCCATGGCTGCAGCCCCTGCATGGATTTCTGACCCACAGCCGGAAGGGACATGCTCCGTACACTTGGACCAACATGGAACGGTTCACTTCATCAGCGGCCAGAAAGCCCCACCATCTATCCACAAGTGATTCTTCACCACTGGTTGAAAAAATCAACGTCTTCGATGAATCCAAAATCTGTGGAAACAGGAGCAGTTTGAAAGACGTGAGCCCGCTTGCGGGTCAGATCCCGGCGTCGGACAATACAGCAACCTCGGCAGCAGCGACGTGGACTTCTGAGCCCATGAGAGTGAGTTCTTTCAAGAGAGATGCTGAAGTGGGCAACCCGCGCAAAGATGAACGTACTGATGACTCCAAGAGGGTGAAACGGTAGGCCCCACTTCCATAACTTTATATCATGATCCCTAGTGCATGGATAGTGATTACAATGGTTTGGATCGCCCGATCGTGACCGTATTTGATTTGGGACCAATTAAAGATGTGGCCGCTTTGGCAAGGTGGTCTCCATCAATGTGCATGGTGCATTGGATCCGTGTTATACTTGGGACGACCGATCTAAGAGATTGGTCAATGGGATGGTTTCAATCAGTGAGCATGCACCATTGGACGGTTCCGATGAGTGAACACGTATCTCTTTCATTGTTTTGCAGAAAATTGCATGAATATTAATGTAGGTACAGCTAAAACAATAATAATAATAAATAAATAAATAAATCAAAAGAGCAAATCAAAATAAGAAAGAGTTTACGTAAATCCATAATATACTTACATTATGGGAAAGCAACATATAAATTTATTCTTCTTTATAAATAAGTGAAATTGAAATAGATAGAAAACTTCCTTCTCTCCCGCTCGTGCAGAGAATATTCCTACGCTAAGGAATACCTCAAAGAATGAAATACATCTCTCTAAATGTGACCCTCACTTTATATGGACCACCACACGATAGATCCACCGGCCAAAACTGCACAAACTAGTCATCACCGTACATGGCCGTACATATTGATGTACGCCAGGAGACATGTAGACACGTGAGAGAGAGAGAGAAACATCCTCAGAGACATTGCTAATAGCATATTGGACGGTTTCGATGAGTGAACATGAACCTCTTTGATTAGACAGTTTAGATCAATGAGAATGTGATGTTCTCCCGTTGATATTTGCCCTACACAATAGTTGAACTTGATTGGATGGTCCAGATTGTTGTATAACCATCTAATGCTAGAGTGAATTATAACTGTGCCTTTTTTTTTGTATGTCCACAAGCGTAGAGCATGCACATGTGAGATGGGATATGGTTAATCAGTTTGTTTGTGTTTTCTTTTTCTGTGAAATCTTCTGTAGTTTTGGAAACTTGAATTAGCATTCTTGTTATTACAGCATAAAGGCAAATCGGTTATCTGCACAAAAATCACGTATTAAAAAGCTGCAATACATCTCGGACCTCGAACAAAGAATCAATTCATTGCAGGTATGGCTGAGAAATATACAAACCGAAATCTTTTATATTTGTATTCTTATCAGAATTTCTAAAAATCATGAAATCATTCTTATATGTTACCAAACAGCTCTTTCTAACCAACACAACACATAAGAGCCTCATTGTGGGATTTTTGAGAATCATACTAAGAATATATAAATTCCAAAAATCATATTTTTTTTTTAAAAAAAAAAACATATTTTATCTATATATGCTGTCCACTAAAAACAATCAACATTGAGTTATAACGGCCCACTAAACAGATATCTACTAAACTAAATATAGTCTAGATTGTATATTCATGTTTGTTAGTCGAATTTGCAGGTGAAAATCGGGTTTCTCTGGCCTCAAGTTGGTTATTATGATAACCGACGGCTAGCATTGGACGTGGAGAACAATGCAATCAAGCAAAGAATAACGTCTCTCATGCATGAGAAGTTGTTCAAGGATGGTAAGCAACATGCTTAGACTCTCTCTGTCTCTCTCAGTATTTTGAAAGTTTGCTTGAATACATTACGATGTATTGTTATATGAGGATTGTTTATTACCCCGCTCATCCCTAGATAGGAATGGACAGGTATGTATGGGTTTTATCCACCGTCCATTTTTCCATATTATTTTATGCTACAATTCCGTTAAGTTAGGTTTTTCAAAGGCCCATGTGGACCACACCACAGGAAGCAGCAATTATAATGACACCTACCGTTGAACCTTTTTAGGGCCCACCGTGATGGTTGATTGCCATCCAATCTATTCATACAGTCACATAGACCTGAATGAATGGAAAATAAAAATATTAGCTTGATCCAAAACTTCTGTGGCCTCCAAAATGTTTTAAGTGGGTGTTTAATCCCCACTGTGTGGTCCACTTGAGCTTGAAATAACTCATTTTTTAGATTTTACACTAAACTGATATAGAAAAATGGATAATCGGTGTGGATAAAACCTATAAATCACGGTTTCCCCTGTCCATTCCTAGCTATCATCTTGTAGTTTCAAACGGTTCATATGATGGGTGAGAATATGTATAAAAAAATAATAATAAAAATTTTAGAATAATTGAATATCTACGGTCTCAATGAATAATTAAAGATCTTTTTTTATGTAGAGTGGGTTGTAGAAACTTTCATGTCCAAGATGGATCAGAGAAGGCCCAATCAGAGGTGGAAGTCATCAAGACCGTCAGAAACTTAAAATAGGCATATCTCACAAACCGGAATGAGTTACTCGACGTACCATATATTATTTTGGGGTAGGACGAGCTACTTTAGCCAACCAACCTCACTATGTGGGGTCACCCCTGCTGAATTTACGAGATTCCATCATATCGATGGCCAAATTCCATATTTATTTCCATTTTTACTATAAATAATAAGTTTTAGATTGATTATAGTAAGTTACGAATTTCTAGGAGTTTTTAGTTTTGGTTTGCTTCTAATTTCTCTCCTATTGCTTGGTATCCTTATTTAAAGTGTTGTGAACTCGTTTATATCAATCAATCAATCAAGAAGTTTCTTTTCATATATCTTAAAATTATTTCTATTTCATTTCCTCGTGGATTTGAGAAGTTTCTGTAAGGAATCCAGAAAAGCTCCATGGATTCGGAGTAGTTATCCTTGAGGAAGACGGTGATCAACCTCATCACGTTTGTCCCTGGGTCATTGGTATCGAAGCGAGGACTCCCCTCGGGCTGATGACAAACAATGAAGGTATAAACAAAAATCATGTAGACGGTGATCCAAGGATTCATTATCTTTCGGAAAGAATAGAAGCTTTCCACCAGGAAAGTCAATTGACCATGCAAGGGCTATAAATAACCCTTGACCGTATTGCGGATGCGCTAATTTCACCACGAGCCTTATATGATACTCAACCGCCCGTGATTGCTATACGGCACAACCTCGATTTTCGTAGAGCATTACCTGTTATGAATCGTAGGGCTATACCAGATAATGCGAGTTCTAGCGACGAAGACCTTGATGACAGCTTTTCTTGATGACTAGTCTCTGGAGGAGATCATCTAGATCATATTGAAAGATACTATTGAGGTAAGGTCGAACTTCCTAGTTTTAGTAGATTATTATGTATAGAAGATTTACTCGATGGATTGCCCCTTATGAAGCACATCCAACATCACATAGGCCTTGTCCCTAAGCTAACTTGCCCAACCGCCTTCACTGTAAGGTAAGTCAGAAAGAATGTCAGATCTTGAAGGCAAGAGTAAATGATCTGATCCATAC
Organism: Magnolia officinalis; assembly: GCA_021015155.1. Taxonomy (NCBI): domain Eukaryota; kingdom Viridiplantae; phylum Streptophyta; class Magnoliopsida; order Magnoliales; family Magnoliaceae; genus Magnolia; species Magnolia officinalis. Next base: position 55,975,373 of record JAJHSJ010000008.1, read on the forward strand.
TAATCAAGTCAAGGAGAGCATGAGTACATGTATTATGTCAATTAAATAGCCTAATGTCAATTATAAGAAAATGACTAATAAACATCGATCGACATCAAAAGTTATCTTAAAATCATAAACCAAGTCCCTTGAGTAACTCGATGACTAGTTTTTTTCCAAGTGAAGGGATCTGATGTAAAATGTGTCACGGATACATTCCTCGTATGGCTGGGCCAAAAAAATGTGGACCGTAAATTGATCATAACTTTTGATCCGGGTATTGTTACTGCGCACCAGACCGAGTATCATGAACTGAAACAGCACGAGAACTCAAAGACAAGTTCTTTTGAAGTGGAGGAGACTGATGTAGAGCGGGTCGCAGACACTTTCATGTCCAAGATGGATCACAGAAGGTCCGATCAGAGGCAAAAGTCATCAAGACCTTCAGAACCTTAAAACAGACATATCTCACAAACCGGAATGAGTTACTCGATGTACCATATATAGTTTTGGGGTGGGACGAGCTACTTTAGCCAACCACCCTAGCTATGGCTTCCCATGTTGAATTCCGTGTTTATTTCCGTTTTTACTATAAATAATAAGTTTTAGCTTGATTATAACTCTTCATCCATTGGACTTTAGGAGTTGTGTCTAGCATGAAAAGTGCTTAGAATAATTAGGAGAATAACGTGGTTCAACCACATAGGAAACGTACTATAAAAAGTAAATTTACTATTTATAACAAGTTACGAATTTCTTGGAGTTTTAGTTTTAGTTTGCTTCTGATTTCTCTCTTATTGCTTGGTATCCCTATTTAAAGGGTTGTGAACTCATTTATGTCAATCAATCAATCGAGAAGTTTCTTTTCATATATCTGAAAATTATTTTTATTTTTCTTCCTCGTGGATTCGAGAAGTCTTTGTGAGGAGTCCAGAGAAGCTCCATGGATTCAGATTAGTTATCCTTGAGGAAGACGGTGATCAACCTCATCACGTTCATCCCTGCGTCGCTTTTCTAATCTTCGATCCAATTTGTGGCCCATCATATAAACGAAAGGACCCACTGTAGAAAACATATGGCTAATTCCATATGTATTTTATTGCAATATGTCTTGATGTATTCTAACAAACCTCTATCTTGATGGAAGTTAATGGAATTCGTGCCATTTTTGTAGCTCAATTTCAACTGCTGCTAAAAGATGGAGAGATGCTGAGGCAGCTCTATATCCTCCAACAACAACAAGCCATGATGGATTGCAAGGAACCCGTCAATCCCAATATCTAAAGGGTGTTTGAATTTCTCGTATTTCAAACTTTCTTCTTCTTTATTTTTCTGTTAAGTGCGCATCTAATTCCACAGAAAGGGAAAAAAAAAGTCCTTGATATCTCTCCTTTTAGCAATTTCTTCTTTTAACAATGGCATTGGATGGACGTAGACATAGTAGCCATGCATGCATGTTGTGCACAAATAAAGCACACCTAACATGCATTTGTCTCAATCCAAACCGTCCACAATGTTGGCCCCACTTCAGATGGGCCTGAACCCAAGTTAGAGGAAAGCTTTTTATTTATTTTTTTTAAAGAAAGCATTTGAAGAGGAAAAAAAAAAAAGTGGTTTGATTTTATTTAAAAAAAAAAAACTTTTTTAGTACTTTTTCTAACAAGAATACATTCTTAGAAAATGTTTTCCAACCAGAAATCAATTCCCAATTAGCAGAAATGACAATTTCTAGAAACTGTTTCCACCCAAATACTTTCTAACCTCCCATGCAGGTTGACATAGGCCGAAACGGGTACTTGATTTACTACCACAATGTCTAAAATGATCGTATACAGGCAACAGTATCACAACTTGCGGTACCATACAATCTTTCTCCCCAACATGCCACAAATACATCATTACCATGAAAATGGTGGGCCCCGCCATAAAGATCACCCTTTTCAAAAGGAGGATCCGACCTTTATGTCAAGTCAGTTACTTGGTTATCCATGGATTCCAACGGTGTGGTCCACCTGATATGTTGATGTATCGAGTGTTATCTGGTGTCATCTTCATGGTGGGGATTACCGTTTCAACAGTACTGATGTCCTACACAAGTGAAATGCTTGCAGGAAAGATGGTGTTGTACCACAAGTTGTGATACCTTGCATGTGTATGTTCTTTTGGCAATGCCTGTATAATTTCAATTCTCGCCTTAAATACGGTCAGCTACAGTTTCGATACTATGGCTTTTAAACTTGTCTAAAAACAACCCCTAATACAAGTTAGGAAAGAAATTTTCTAATTCAATAGTCCACCAATCGATGCAGATTTTAAAGGGGAAAAAAAAAAGAGTGAAATAAGGAAAATACAAAATTAAGAAAGTAGTTTGCTACAATACGTCGCTCATATGGCAGCATGGTAGGTTAACACAAGATCCAAGCCATTCATCAAGTGGGTCCTATAATGTGGACAACTTGCTTAAAAAAGCAGGCCAATAAACTCATCTGTCCACATGTTGTTAAATAAACCATTTAAAGGTTAGCTGTTTTCCGCTAAGAATTTTTTGGTAGATGGGCCATTCATGGTGGGCCACACGTGCACAAATTGAGAACCCGAGCCATACGATACAACCTCTAAGCCCAAGCTTTGTATAATGCAGGATCCTTACTCTTGCTGGGGTGGTAGACTCTCAGGAGTTTCAACACCCGGTCGAGGGTTGAGTATCCATTGGGAGTGAAATCCCACTGCGGCGTGAGTGTGTGGGGTGTGTGTGCGAGCTTTGTATAATGCATGGCACACCAGTGAGAAAAGATTTTGGGCTACATGTGGGACCCGTTCAATCGTCAATGTAGGGCCATCTATTCATTCGATGCCACCATCGGCAAACAAAGGCGCAAATATGATAATGATCATGGATGGGCCATAGTTTAAAAATTAGGAACGGTCTTATTTAAGCGGTGAAGATGGGACACAAAAATCAACAACAGACGTTCATCTAGAAAAGTTGATGGTAAGGATGGTCTGAACAAGGAAATTTCTGGTTAGTGGATGCATAGTTCAGATCATCACGCATATGCCACGTGTACATTACACAATATCCAGGGCACTGGATCTGTTCCCACATGTGGCTGGCCCTCACATCTCTAGATTTACTTGCCTAAAACAACTGTAATAAAATATTTTAGATGTAGTTAATTTTCATATTTTTCCAATTTTGTACTTACTTTTTGGTGGTTTGCTAATTCGACACGTTCCAACGTGAAAAACGTATGACTGAGAAATCAGGTCTTTCTATAAAGTGGGTCACACCGTCTGATCTTTTGGCTAAAAATCACGCCATTAAAGACTTCAGTCACGACATCATGGGGTATGATCGCATACGTTCTTGATCTGTGTAGGGTCCACCTGTGATGTGCATTTGAAATACAAACTGTGCATATGATGCTTCGTACATTCTACACATCATCCACATCCAAAACTAGAGTCGCACAACTGGGAGCAATATACAAATCACGACTAAAACGTATATATTCACGTGGTGTGATATGACACATCTGAGTTTTGGTGTGTCCATTCATCCTCGTGGGGGGCATGTAATGAATGGGTTGGATGGCATATACACCACCATGTGGACCCCACATTCGACATGGAAGTTTCTATGGCAGGCATCACACTACCTAGCGTCACTCATTTTTCCGTTTTGTGTGGCCCACCTCATTTTTCCGTTTTGGGTGGTGCACGTGATGAATGACGTAGCCTGCTTAGAGGGCTGGCCCCATGGCTGATTCTGTGGGAAATCTAGAAAGCCAAGAACACCGTCAGGTTTGACAGAAAGCAGGTTCCGGCTGCAGCCCCGATAAATTAAATGGTGGCTGGGTTGGCTAAGTAAGGGGATTCCAATCCTAGAAATCTCTCAATGTTCCATCGGTTATCCTTTATAGACTTAGGGGTTGTCGTCTCTAGTACCCCAAGAATGAGTTTGAATTTACATAGGGGAATCGGGTGATCTTATCTTTGCGTTCTCTAAAAGATATGGGGTGGGTTCCAACAACATAGCAGAGCTGCGAGCGGTGTACAATGGCCTCGCCAAATGCTTGAACCTAAACTTACTTCAAGTGGTGGTTGAATCAGACTCGAAGCTGCTGGTGAACTCATTAAACTACTTATCCCAATCGACTTGGAAGTGGAGGTATTGGTCAGACAGGATAGAAAGAAGAAAAGGGGTCTAATTCGTTTTGTCCACGTCATGAGAGAAGGAAATGCCACAGTAGATGGGCTTGTTAGCTGTACAAACCAAATTTATCGGCTTTACCAAAGCCTTAAAACAACTTAGAAAAACTGATTTTATAGGAAGGAAGAGAGATATCAAAACAAATAGAAATTTAAAAATTCAAATGGGGTAACTATTTTACTGCTACTACACACTTGCTGTAATCGGATACACAATGTGTCTTTTATAGGCTTTTGCACCTACTGTGAAATACCTAATGTGCCCTCATTCCATTAACTACATTTAATCAAGTTCTAACAGATGGAATTCCACTAGCCACAACACGTGAAAATTGTGAAAATTCCAATAGCCATAACGTGTGGCTTTTCAATCACTTGAAAATTCCAGAGGTCGCTAGAGTATCTCAACCGTCTATTTGGTTTGGACGTTACAACACTTCCCTTCAAACCAAAACCAATTTTATTCCAAGCATTGACCTTAGTCATCTGAATGTATCAGTCGGTAATGCCTTGGTGAATATGTGCGCAACTTGTTCAGTGGTGTGACAGTACTCCAATTTCACCACTTTCTGCTTCATTTGATCCCTGAGAAAATGGTATCGAGTATCAATATGCTTGCTCCTTCCACGCTGCACTGGATTTTTTGAGAGCTCGATTGCCGAATCGTTATCCACATATATAACTGTGGATCCTTCCTGCTGATGCTTCAGCTTCTTTAGCAGGTTTCTCAACCAAATCGCCTCACAGACCGTGGATGATACTGCCACGTACTCTGCTTCACATGTGGACAAAGCAACAACACTATGCTTGTTTGAGTTCCATGTGAAAGCAGTCGATCTAAGATAGAATACATAGCTAGTGGTGCTCTTTCTTTCATCTTAGTCACCTCCTCAATCACTATCGGAGTATCCATACAGTATTGCCTCATCATCGTATGGATTAAAGACACCGAATTCCATAGTTCCTTTGACATACATGAGGATTCTTTTTGTGACTAGCCAGTGTGATTCTTTTAGCGCTTTCATGTACCTGCTTAGAAGTCCAACACTGTAGACGATATCCGGCATGATTGTAAGATACCTTAGGCTTTCAATCAGACTCTTGAACATAGTCGAGTCAATGCTTCTTCCTTCTCTGTCCTTTGTCAGTTTTAAGCTCATTGCTACTGGCGTGTTTACGACATTGCAATCGGCCATCTTGAACTTTTCAAGCAATTCCTTGGCATACTTCTTCTAAGATATATAGATGTCATCATGTTGTTGCTTCACTTCAATGCCCAGAAAAAAGGACATCAGACCTCCGTCGGTCATCTCGAACTCCTTAAACATGGCTTTCTTGAATTCATCAAACATCGGTCGGCTGTTTCCTATAAACAACAAATCATCAACATACAGGCATGCTATAAGCATATCGCCATGAGCATTCTTCTTGATGTAAACTGCATGCTCATATAGACATTGGGCGAAGCCGTTCTCTTGAAGATAGTTGTCGATACGTGCATTCTAAGCACGTGGAGCTTGCTTCAACCCATAGAGATTTTTCTTCAGTCGATACCCTTGTGTTCCTCTCCTTGCATAACAAAGCTTTCAAGCTGGTCAACATAGACCTCTTCTTCTAGAATTCCATTCAGGAATGCAGATTTCACATCCAGTTGGTAGATCATAAAACTATGATGGGTTGCAAGGGAGATAATCATCCTCACAGTGTCAAGGCGAGCAACAGGAGCGAAGACTTCTTCATAGTCCACCCCGTACTTCTGTTTGTAGCCCTTTACTATGAGCCTTGCCTTGTAGCGATCGATCTCACCATCAACATTTCATTTGATCTTGTACACCCATTTGACGCTAATAGATCTTTAGCCTTGAGGAAGTAAAGTTAGATCCCATGTATGGTTCTTCTCAATGGCCTAGATCTCCTCTTTTATAGCGGTCCTCCAGCATTCTTTTTCTACAGCCTCCTCAAATGTAAGAGGCTCGTGGTTCGCATATAAGCAGAACAAATTTACTTCCTCAGTTTCAGTGTATATATCGTTGAGGCTTCTCATTTTGATACGAGCCAAGGGTGAAGGAGAACTGGATGATGACGTGTTGGCTGAATTTTGATTTGATGGAATACTTCTAGAGGATATGGAACGTATTCGTGGACTTCTGCAATTCGAAAGGGGGTAATGTGGTCTTCTTCATATTCTTCGGCCTCGACCTGATTTCCTTTGGCCGAATCTTCTTGGCTCCACTTCCAGGCTTCTTCCTCGCAGAATACCACATCTATACTTACCACCACCTTGTTAGTTAGTGCATTGTAGAGCTTGTATGCCTTCGATGCTTCACTGTAACCGATGAAGATACACTTCTTGCCACAATCATCAAGCTTTTTCCTTCTCACTTCTGGAACTTGAGCATAGGCGACACACCCAAAGATCTTAAGGTGCGCCACGCTTGGCTTGTATCCACTCAATACTTCCTACGGTGTCTTGAATCTGACACTCTTGGTCGGACACCTATTGAGCAGATAGGTAGTATATGTAACTACCTCTGCCCAGAAATTCTTCGGTAGACTTTTCTCCTTCAGCATGATCCTTGTCATGTTGAAAATGATACGGTTTTTCTGTTCCGCAATTCCATTCTGCTATGGTGTATAGGCTGCAGTGTGTTGTTGCTTGATTCTTTGATCCCTGCAATACTCTCCACCTCTGTCAGATCTAAGGGTTTTGATTTTAAAATCACTTTCTTTTTCAACAAGGGCTTTAAAATTTTTAAAAATAGTAAAAGCAGCAGACTTTTCTTTGATTACATACACCCACAATTTTCTACTGAAATCGTCAGTGAAGGTAATAAAGTATTTATTACCACTAAGAGAGATTGGCTCCAACGGTCTACAGATGTCAGTGTGAACCAATTGCAACGGTTCTCTTGCTCTTCGGGATACTCCACTCGGAAAGGAGTTCCTTTGCTTTTCCCAAGTGTGCACGCCTCACACACTTGTTCTGGAGCTTTAATGGTGGGAAAGCCATGCACCATACTGGATGACGACAGAAGTTTCAGGCCACTGTTAAGTGTTAAATATTGCATATCAGACCTCAATTATGGCTGGAATTACGAACATGGTACTATTTAATGCCGTATTTTATTCGTGTTTGTGATGCAAGGCGTATTTACGAGCTTGGACTGGAAAAAGGTGCTAAAAGCATGGATTTAACGCCCTGATGACACCAAAGGCAAGGGACAGATCCTAGGGAACCAAGATCGAGGATTTACACGCTAGAGATCTGAGGAAACCAAGAAACTGAAGTTCAAATGGCTTGAAAAGGGTCTAAAATGCAAGATCACGGGGTTCCCACTATCCGTTCAACTCAAAATTACATACATGGCCTGTGGACCATAAATTAACCGTACATATCAAATTTCAACCATTGGATCGTTGTGAAAGTAGTCCAACAGACAAATCAGCACATAGATCTGTGAATGGGGCCCACTTGATCTTTGGATATGCTTCAAACTCAGACTTTACCCCTTACATTAGTTGAGGAAACGGATGGACGGAGAAGATTGCTCAGAACCATCATATGTGGACCCCATCTGAGATGGGTGTGCATAACCTACCTATGCACTCGCGGTGCACCGATCCACCGGAATCGGTCAGTCCGCAGTTGATTGATGAAAACGGAAATTTCCGTTTTCAGCGTTCGCAAGCAACGGACGCTGATTCGCATAGTGGGCCCACACCATCGATCGCATGGAAGATCGGGACCATCTATTCGATCCAGAGGTGGGGCTTGACCCTCGCCTAGGTGGCCTTTTGGCCCCATGCACGTGTACGCACATGGATTGTTGTAAAATACAGGACGGATGGCAGTGAGAAAAATCCTGTGGGCCAAACCGAATCTAATAAGAAACTATCCATTTCCAGTTGGTTTTTCGACGTGCATTCAGTAGACGGAGTAGATTTCCTTGAAGATATCAATCATGGGCCCCACCATCAAAACAGCGCAAGAAATTACGCAAGCCTCTACGTCCAGGAAAACTGAAAATTGCAGGCAGTTGTGGGCCACCGTCCGTGATCGGATCGATGATCCAGACCGTTCAACCTCTTGAAAGGGTGGTCCTAACTCTATCCATGATGCCAATTTCTAAATGATTGGACAGTCAGTCGAGCAAACCGGTTCAAAAGCAGGTGTTTTCACTCCTTTTTGCGCACGCCATTTCTCTGCTGCGTAATCTTCTCACCGACTATTGCTGCGAAAGATTTCCACCGTCCCTAGCATGTTATAAAGAGAGAAGCGAGAAGGGGGCATCTGGGGGTTTTTGGGCTTCAACGTGGATACGTGAGAGAGAGAGAGAGAAGATATTAGAGTTTTGTTTTGTTTTTTTTTTTTTTTTTTTTAATTTTCTTTTATATATTTGCTTAAAGGATTGGGCCCATTCATGTGGGGCTAAACCTCTTAGCTAGGGCTAAGAGGTGATGCTTGTGGCGTTATGGGATGTTTTATGGTCTGGATTCATGTTTTTGAAGTGATTTTGATTTGGTTTTATTTTAAGGAATTCTTCTAGTTGTCAATGGTTTGTTGTGACTGAAATTACAGTAGATCTGTGATGGCTTGAGTAATTCCTTTTCCGTTATTATGGTGTTAGGAAACCCTGTTGTTCACCATTGCCCCTTGGACATGGTTGGATGATAGAACTTTTCCTACTTTCATCGAGATTGGCTGTGGGTTGGTTGAACTTCGTTGTTTGCTTTGTCTCACGGGCATGGTTTTGTGATGGAATCCATACTAATCTGCATCCCTCTTATCTTTTGAAAACTAGATCGAGAGAAGTTTAAATTGTGCTTTAGCGATATATCTTCCAACTGGATGAAGATGGAACTTGAAGTCTAGTTGAGTTCGTGAATTAGCATAGATCTTCCTATCTTTACAAGTGGATCCTCTGAATCCCTAGTTCCGTACCTTTGATTTCTACAAGTTTTTAGTTTATTATTTCACCATTATTCCCTTAAGAACACTCGATTTAGATTACATCTTATTCTAGTTCTAGTTCTAGTTAGTTTCAGATTATGTACAATTTTCAGTCCCTGTGGATTTGACCTCGGTCTCATAGAGTTTATTACTACATCACAACCCTATACTTGGGGAGTGGACAAGTTTTTGGCGCCGTTGCCGGGGATTAACGGTTACGCTTTATGAGATTAACTAGTTTTAGGATTAGTTTAAGTTTAGGATTTTTATTTTTTGGTTAGAATTTTTTTTCTATTTTTAGAAACTAACCTGTTTTCCTATTTTGTATGATCATGACATAAGCTTCAAGTTTGGTAATTTCTTTCTAATTTTCTACTTTTTCTATTTTTAGAATTTAGGTTTTAGTTTTAGAAATTTTATTATTCTAGGGTTCCTTTTTAGAAAGTAACTTTTTATTTTTAGAACTTTTCTATTTCTAGGCTTTCATTTATTTTAGAAATTTTTTCCTTTTTAGAAACTAACATTACTTTCTATTTTAGGATTAGGATTTCTAATTTAGAACTTTCTAACTTTAGGTTTAGAACTTTCCTCTTTTGTTTTTAGAAACTAGGTTAGTTATTTTCCTTTTTAGAAACTCTTCCTAATTTTAGAAACTAACTCATTTTTCCTTTATTTTTAGAAACTTTCTAATTCTAGGTTTAGGAAACTTTCCTTTTCTAGAAACTAACTTTGTTTCCACCTTAGAATTTTCTAACTTTAGAATTTCTATTTTTAGGAACTAATCTCTTTTGGTTTCTTTTTGCAGGATCTTAATATAGGAACTTCTCAATTGGTACCTTCCTTCTAACTTCTCCTCCTCTTACTTTCCATACTGCTGTAGAATCTTTTCTTTTGTTTTTTTTAGGATTAGATTCAGAGTTCGGGTTTCACCATGTATATGCACGAGTGGGAACGTCAATATGCTGAGATAGCTTTTGAGCATGCGAAACAATGCGAAGGGATGTATGATGATTATGATAAACATCAACCTATGTCTCAGATTTTTCCTGAACCAATCATGGAGAACCGACCTGAGCATAACACTCCATTGGTTAAAAAGTCCTTACGCGATTATATACGGGAGAACAATTCCACCCCACGAATAGTACGTGAGTGTTGGGGTTATCATAACTATGGGAGTGAGGATTATTATCACCCATCTGAGAAAAAGAAAACAATGCGTGATTATATTATGAGTGATAATAAGTATTACCAACCATCAGATTCTCTCACTTATGATCCGTATGACTCTAACCAGTGGAAACATCAATGTCAGGAAGCTGAACCATCTATATATCATAGTGATAATTCTCTTGGGTCCTCTACTTTTGAAACTCAATCAGAAACAATCCAAGAGGATTCACTTCAAAAGCTCATGAAAGCACAAGAGCAATTCAATCAACTTGTCATACAATCATGCGAATTGCTCAAATCCTCAATTCCAATCATTCAGTCACATCTTATGGAGAAGGAATCCTAGTCTCATCTCAATCTAGAAGCACAATGTGAAGAAGGTTATCATAATTCGCTTGTGGCAGAAACTGAAATTATGAATGAGGAATTGGATTCCATTAATGAGCAGATGGTTCGATTTCCCGATGAGTCGATCTCAATAACTGTCCAAAGGAATGATCAAGAGACGTGGGTGTCTTTCAAATATAATGATAGTGACAAACTTCACTCACATGACACACATGATTACACTGATGAGGTAGAGGTTAGTTTATTCGAACCTCAACCCAATCTAGGAATAGAATGTGAGGAATGTGATCCCATCCTAAGTTCACACTGCACGGAACTGGATGATGATGAGTATTGGGATTCAATCTCAAGTGTGGCCCCTGCCAATGATCAAGAGGTTCAAGAAGTTGCCAACCATAATGATGTACTCCACCTGTCTGAAATGACTGATTTGAATGTGGAGAATGAACCACTTTCACCTAATCCTTCCAACCCTTGTGATACGTGTTTGGACCACTGCCATGAATTGAATGATGATATGATTCGGGCGATAGATGACTTGCTTGATATAACTCTGGAATTTGAAACTACCCAGTTAAGGCTACAATCTGAGCTACACACTTTAGATGATTTAATGCTTCCACTGAGAAGCTTCAATGACCAGAGTCTTCACATAAATTCTTCACCTATTAATTGTCCATCTGTCTGTGAAGGGCAAGAGCAAGCGAGCATGCGTCCATCTACTTCAAAAGACGATGGAATCCTTGGGCTCATCATCGCTGCAGATTTCGATACAGGAGACGATTCACTCCTAGCTGACTTTCCCACATCTTTGAACTCATGCTTGGCACACCTTGTGGATCCCAACGACCTCATGATACAAGAAAAGGTGGATTCCTTACATGACACCACCTCGGTGGTTGTCACGGACCAAGCGCACCCTTACTCTAAAGCCACTTCTTCCCCAGATCCTAATTGTTTATCATTAAAGGAAGATGAACTGAAAATGAAACTGAAGTCTAGAACTTTGGAATGTGTTGAGGCTACATCACTTCTGGTGAAGTTTTCTAAACTTTATCTATTTATAGTCTCTGATTCACCATGGGATACTAACGTTGAAACTTCTTCTGTCACAGGTGAATCGTATTTACTTTGGATACCTCAAGCAATTCAATGGAAAAATTCCTATGAGGTACATAAGTCTTTTTGGAAAGTCATGCTCCAGGGTGCCTAAACCTATTGCAAAAAGGGTTTTTGGATGATCCTGTTGAGGAACTTACTGAGAAACTTATCAAGATATTGGCCGGAAGAGGAACCTTGCGGCACGATCGAGTAGTTTTTCCTTGCTTTCATAAGACTAGGGTAGTTTATTTTATGTTGTTTTAGGATAGACGGTAAACTTAGCGCTCCTGGGAGGCAACCCAGCTTTTCATTTCATTTTCCTAGTCAGTTAATTTAATGTTTGTCGGTAACATTGCTGCAAACCTTCACAAGACTACAACTCGTCCACTAGGGGCAACCTAGGGGTTTAAAGGCTTGTTGCATACACTAAATGCAATCGAAAGCACCTGCGAAAGTGGTATAGGTAGGATTTTGTTTTGTTATTTTTGTTGGTTTCACTCTTGTACTGACCTGCTCTCTCCCAAGCAATCTCTTGAAACATCTCTCTCGATTCGTTATCCAGGTACTATCTTCCCATCACTTTTTCTTTACTGTCGTTGTCCCATGTGCATTGCATGTTTATATCTTTTACATTGAGGACAGTGTAGATTTTAGGTTGGGGGTGGGAGATTAGGTAACCTAATCAATGTTTTCTTGGTCTTGAGCAAAAATTGTGAAAATTTTTAAAATTTTTTCTAAAATTTCTTATGAAGTCGAAATGATTTTGACAGTCATCTTGGATTTAGAATTACAAGATAAGTGATGTTGGTAATTTATGACTCTTGGATTCAGTAATCTATTAGATTTCACAGTTAAGTTCGAAATATTAATCCATGATTTGAAGTTTTAAATATTGATTGAGTGATGATTTCACATGCCACATCTCGCTTACACATTAAGGTTTCAGTTTGATATTAAAGGATTAACTTGGTGATCACTAAGCTTAAAAGGAACCAACCTGAGAAATTGGAAGGATTGGGCGAATGGTCTTCACCATAGGTCTGCTCCCTATAGGTGTAGATTTAATTCCCCATGGATGATATGTGAAAAAAGTTAGGCGACAAGTTTTCACCATAGGTTTGCTCCCTATAGGTGAGGATTTGATTCCCCTCCTTGGCGTTACTGTTCATAAAAATATCAAAGGCTGATAGAATGAAAAGATAGTCTCAAAGGCAAGTGTTGGTTGTCATGAATTCCGTTGTTAATTACCTGTGATATCATGAAATTGACAATTGGATCTCTTAATGTTGATAAGCCGAGATTACACTATACGCCCATGGAACTCAATGTTTGGAATTTTGCTAATTAATGGATTGATATGTAGAACTTGATTATGAAGTTTACCGTGCGCTTGAGTTTAGGAGAGAGTAATACCCATCATTCATGAATCTTAAAATTCTAGTATCTGGATTATTTTTCAAAAATCGCTCGAGTTGATAGAATTTGTCCTGTAATTCTCAACTTATTTTTCGCATACTTTGCTCGGGACTAGCAAAATGCTAGTTGGGGGTTGTGTTGAGTGTCAAATATTACATATCAGACCTCAATTATGGCTGGAATTACAAATATGGTACTGTTTAATGCCGTATTTTATTCGTGTTTGTGATGCAAGGCGTATTTACGAGCTTGGACTGGAAAAAGGTGCTAAAAGCATGGATTTAACGCTCTGATGACACCAAAGGCAAGGGACAGATCCTAGGGAACCAAGATCGAAGGATTTACACGCTAGAGATCTGAGGAAACCGAGAAACTGAAGCTCAAATGGCCTGAAAAGGGTCTAAAATGTAAGATCACGGGGTTCCCACTATCCGTTCAACTCAAAATTACATACATGGCCTGTGGACCATAAATTAACCGTACATATCAAATTTCAACCATTGGATCGCTGTGGAAGTAGTCCAACAGACAAATCAACACATAGATCTGTGAATTGGGGCCCACTTGATCTTTGGATATGCTTCAAACTCAGACTCTACCCCTTACATTAGTTGAGGAAACGAATGGACGGAGAAGATTGCTCAGAACCATCATATGTGGACCCCATCTGAGATGGGTGTGCATAACCTGCCTATGCACTCGCGGTGCACCGATCCACCGGAATCGGTCAGTTCGCAGTTGACCGATGAAAACGGAAATTTCCGTTTTCAGCGTCCACAAGCAACGGACGCTGATTCGCGTAGTGGGCCCACACCATCTATCACATGGAAGATCAGGACCGTCTATTCGATCCAATGTGGGGCTTGACCCTCGCCTAGGTGGCCTTTTGGCCCCATGCACGTGTACGCACGTGGATTGTTGTAAAATACAGGACGGATGGCAGTGAGAAAAATCTTGTGGGCCAAACCGAATCTAATAAGAAACTATCCATTTCCAGTTGGTTTTTCGACGTGCGTTCAGTGGACGAAGTGGATTTCCTTCAAGATATCAATCATGGGCCCCACCATCAAAACAGCGCAAGAAATTACGCAAGCCTCTACGTCTGGGAAAATCAGAAATTGCAGGCAGTTGTGGGCCACCGTCCGTGATCGGATCGATGATCCAGACCGTTCAACCTCTTGAAAGGGTGGTCCTAACTCTATCCATGATGTCAGTTTCTAAATGATTGGACAGTCAGTCGAGCAAACCGAGTTCAAAAGCAGGTGTTTTCACTCCTTTTTGCGCACGCCGTTTCTCTACGGCGTAATCTTCTCACCAACTGTTGCTACGAAAGATTTCCACCGTCCCTAGCATGTTATAAAGAGAAGCGAGAAGGGGGCATCTGGGGGTTTTTAGGCTTCAACGTGGATACGTGAGAGAGAGAGAGAGAGAGAGAGAGAGAGAGAGAGAGAGAAATTAGAGTTTTGTTTTGTTTTTTTTTTTTTATTTTTATTTTCTTTTATATATTTGCTTAAGGGATTGGGCCCATTCATGTGGGGCTAAACCTCTTAGCTAGGGCTAAGAGGTGAAGCTTGTGGCGTTATGGGATGTTCTATGGTCTGGATTCATGTTTTTGAAGTGATTTTGATTTAGTTTTATTTTAAGGAATTCTTCTAGTTGTCAATGGTTTGTTGTGACTGAAATTACAGTAGATCTGTGATGGCTTGAGTAATTTCTTTTCCGTTATTGTGGTGTTAGGAAACCCTGTTGTTCACCATTGCCCCTTGGACATGGTTGGATGATAGAACTTTTCCTACTTTCATCGAGATTGGCTGTGGGTTGGTTGAACTTCGTTGTTTGCTTTGTCTCACGGGCATGGTTTTGTGATGGAATCCATACTAATTTGCATCCCTCTTATCTTTTGAAAACTAGATCAAGAGAAGTTTAAATTGTGCTTTAGTGATATATTTTCCAATTGGATGAAGATGGAACTTGAAGTCCAGTTGAGTTCGTGAATCAGCATAGATCTCCCTGATCTCTACAAGTGGATCCTCTGAATCCCTAGTTCCCTACCTTTGATTTCTACAAGTTTTTAGTTTATTATTTCACCATTATTCCCTTAAGAACACTCGATTTAGATTACATCTTATTCTAGTTCTAGTTCTAGTTAGTTTCCGATTATGTACAATTTTCAGTCCCTGTGGATTCGACCTCGGTCTCACTGAGTTTATTGCTACATCACAACCCTATACTTGGGGAGTGAACAACCACTGAAATTTAGATGGCCAAAGCGAAGATGCCATGTCCAAGAATTATTCTTTGTTTTACCATAAAAACACTTCTCGAGCATTGTGTTTATATGGAGCGGAAACATACGATTCTTCACCATCTTGACTTTCGTAATCAAATGTTCATGCATATCTCTTATGGAAAGAGAAGAATTCTCCGTGTGTATAACATACTCTTTTTCGAGGAGTTGTCCGAGACTTAGTATATTACTTTTCATGTTGGGCACGTAGTACACATTAGAGATGTAGTTTGGAACACCATTCTTCTGAAAGATTTTGATTTTGCCTTTACCTTTCACAGATGTCTTTGGCGAGTC
Organism: Magnolia officinalis; assembly: GCA_021015155.1. NCBI lineage: Eukaryota > Viridiplantae > Streptophyta > Magnoliopsida > Magnoliales > Magnoliaceae > Magnolia > Magnolia officinalis. The sequence continues at coordinate 55,991,137 of JAJHSJ010000008.1, forward strand.
GCCGAATGTCACATCACCATGAACTCCTTCTGTGAGTTCTTCAAATAGGCTTTTGTTCCCGCACATGTGATTGCTCACACCTATGTTGAGATACCATACATCTGGTTAATCACATCCTTTCTCTTGTGCAAGGAGCACTGTGGAGTCTTCCTGATCATGACTCGATGCTTCAGCATAGTTGGATCGTTCATCGTGATCCACTGGCTTGCTCCAACAATCTGAGGCATAACGGCCGAATTTGTTGTAATTCCGGAACTGAATATTTCTCATATTTCCGCGACTGCGTACTGATCAGCCTCTATCATTCCCTTTTCCACGAAAATTAGTAAATTTCTGTTGATTTTGTGGATGGTTCAGATGATATCCACGTGCCCTTCCTCTTACATTAGTGTTGGTGCCGCGACCTCCACGATTTGTATGACCACTACTTTGGTCATTTAGAGTCAGCTTAAACTCTAAGGCATGTTCCAACGTCAATGCATTATTTTTCTGCATTCGTTGCTCATGCACTTGCAACGATTCCATCAACCCTTCGACGGACAAGTTTTCCAAGTCCTTTGACTCTTCAAGGGCCACAACCACATGCTCGAATTTGGTTGTGAGAGATCAGAGTATTTTTTCTACTACCCAAATATCTTCAAACTTTTCGTCGTTTCTTTTCAAATTGTTAACTATAACAAGCAATTTTGAAAAGTAGTCTGAAATGGACTCACCTTCCTTCATATGTGTAGCTTCGAACTCGGCTCTAAGGGTTTGGAGTCGAACCCTCCTGACACGATCAACACCCTTGAATATGGTGCTGAGACTCTCCCATGCTTGCTTACATGTCGTAGCTTCGGCGATTCGTTCAAAGGTAGAGTCATCCAACCCTTGCTATATAAAAAATAAAGCCTTCTTGTCCTTTTTCCTTTGATCTTTGAGAGTCGTCTTTTGTTCGGCAGAATAGGAAGCTTCTTGCTCCATTGTGGGTTCTACATACCCATCACTAACAATATCCCATAGATCTTGGGATCCGAACAAAGCCTACATCTAGATGCACCAGTTTTCATAGTTATCCTTAGATAACTTTGGAATCTGTGGCTGGATCGAGGACGCCATCACTTCTTCACACCACGGATCAACAATGTTTTTTTCTTGACATAGCAGTGGCAACACCTTGATCACACGATCTGAACCTTCAAACTAAAGCTGGTCCCACAGGATCGTCTCGCTCTGATACCAGTTTGTTGGTTGTACAAACCAAATTTATTAGCTCTACAAAGCCTTAAAACAACTTACAAAAACTGATTTTATAGGAAGGAAGAGAGATATCAAAACAAATAGAAATTTAAAAATTCAAATGGTGTAACTATTTCACTGCTGCTGCACACTTGCTGTAATCGGATACACAATGTGCCTTTTATAGGCTTTTGCACCTACTGTGAAATACCTAATATGGCCTCATTCCATTAACTACATTTAATCAAGTTCAAACAGATGGAATTCCACGAGCCACAACACGTGGAAATTCCAATAGCCATAACGTGTGGCTTTTCAATCACTTGAAAATTCCAGAGGTCGCTGGAGTATCTCAACCGTCCATTTGGTTTGGACGTTACAATAGGGCTGGCCCATTTGGGGGGCGAGGTTCAAGGTGACATCTTCTTCAAACAGGTGTCAGATCTCCCTCTCCATATTAGAGGGATTTTTTTGTTAGATAGAGTGGGGCTGGGATACATTAGAGAATCCCGCAGGTGGGTGTAGTTTTTCTTTTTCCTGTTGGCTCAGTTCTCATTGCTGTGTATAGGGTTCTTAAAAGATAGGCTATCCCAGGAGAATTTTTTCTGTCCGAGGGCAGCCCAAATGTCAATTCTCTTATATAGTTTCCGCATGAAATGAATTGTTGCAAGCTCCACAAAGTTAAAGAGGTTAGATTGGGATCTTGGCTTAACACAGGGGGCTTATCTAATGGACGGGTTGGATGCTATGACACATCATGGGGTCTCCACACAGATGGTAAATACTAGAATCCACACAGATGTAAGTACTAGAATGTTAAGAACAAACGGATAAAAAAATGTTTTCACTGTTAGATGGACGGCCTGATTTTTTCAGGCAGAAGATCAAAAAAATAGATGGTGACATGTTGTATGTGTTGTTGATAACGGCATACGTGTGCTTGTGTAGATTGTAAGAGCTTTACACTCATGTGGAATTAATTAGCTCCATGCTAAGAAAGTGCATCTTTTTGGGATACAATCAATCTCTAGTGAGGCCAAGGATCTGGATGGTCAATATATATCTACATGTATGCCTATTGTGCTTACATCAAGATGAACTACTGCAAAAGCACATCTTTTTGTAGGCATTGTTATGATTTAGCCATTATTGAAGGAACATAGAGATCTGTTTTGGGTCAAAATGTTACATAGAAATCCGTGTGAGATGGATCGCCATTGGAATGTTGACAATACATAATTTCTCCACATTAGTTGATAATTTCACTTAGAAAAATATGAATTTATATGAAAGAAAAATTAAAACTTTTGAGCATCTTTTAAGAGTTTAAATTATATTTGTGGAAAAACAAAATGTCTTCTCCATATTACTTATTAAGTAATTGAATATTTCATAGAGATAGGAAGTTCGATGAGGTAATTGTTTGAAATTGTACTAAGGAAGAGAGACAATGGTTTGGGATACATGTTAATTTCAAAGACGACCTATTTAGTAAAGGTGATTAGTCAATTAACATAGTGTAAATGCTATAGTGTAAATCAAGTACCCGAAGAGTTGTCAAATTTTATTGTGCCAAACCATTTAGAATTTGTATCATGCTTTGAGTTGATTTGATCAGGTTCGTGCATTTTAAAGTTGTCTGCGCATTTTAAAGTTGTCTACATCTTCATCGAACTTGCCTATATTTTCAAGTTGAAGAGAAGATTGTTGAAGATCATGGTTTCAAGCTAAAATTCAAGAACTCAAGTTCAAGTTTGAAGTTCAAATACTGTACGCTAAAGACTCAAGAACTCAGGCGTAACTTAAGCTCAAGTTGAAGAGATCAAACTCAAGCTTCACATATCACAATAATTCAAGGTTCTAAAGCAAATTATGTTTCAATTGTTCCAACTCACAAACAAGGTATGGATGACCCTAGATTGACCATAGGTTGAGTCATATTCATTGCATATTTTATGTGGGTCATTTCATATGTTTATAGGTCATTTTCTTGACTAGTATTAGTCCTTGTTCGACTAGTCCAAGTACTAGCTCGACCAGTCTAAGAGTTTTCTTGACCAGTCCAAGGTTTGTTGTGAATTTTCAGAAATTTCTGTTGGACCCTCAACCAGTCGTGGAGACTACTCGACCAGTCAAGTGAATAGTACTCGACCAGTTGTAAAGGCTCGACTCAAAGTCCAGTAAGGTTTTCTAGTCCCACTCAACCAGTAGAGTGCATTTCTCGACCAGTTGAGCAAGCCACTTGACCAGTCGAGCAAGCCATTCGACCAGTCGAGTAACGACCTTATCTTATCGCGCTAGAAAATTTAAAATTTGGTTGGTCCTTCGACCAGTCAAACCGACCCTTAGACCAGTCGAGTGAACAATATTTTCACCTATAAATAGAGCATGAATTTTAGAGTTTTTTCATCAATTCAAAGCTAAATCAAGACACTACTCTGAGAGATAAGTTTGTGAATTCATTAAGTTTATTGTGCTCGTTTTAGATTCTTCTTATAAACTTTTGTAATTTGATTTTGTGATCTTCATTCCAATCTTATATTAAGAAGGGATTTGTGTTTTACCCTTTCTTGAGATCAAAATCAAATCAAGCTAACCCAGGTTGATTTAATTAAAAATCATTTAGAACTAGAACCTTTTCATTTGTGAGACTAGACATTGAACATCTTCATCTACATCGGATTGGTTCTACCGGGCTTCTTCAGAAGGAGAATTTCCAGATAAGTATCATTTACATTTCGTATATCTTTTATGGTTTGTGAGGTTGTGCCAGAAAAATCTTATTTTAGTTTTGTCCGAGGTAATACAGAAAATCTCAGAGTGTAGGGTTTTTGTAATTGTGTAAGCCCAACTAAAGACACAATTGTGAAGGTTTTAAGGTTAACATTGGAAAACCTTTTTCATAGTGAACGCTAATATCCCGAGGGAGTGGATATTAGGAGTGGAGTAATTGTGTGGCTGTTTTCTAACAGTTGGTGTACACACAAATGAACCACTATAATTCCTGCAGTTGTGGTGGATGATTGAATGTGCTTATGTATGTAAATGTTCACTACAAGAAATATGGTTTTTACCTACGAAACTTTTACCTACGAAATTTTTTTTCGTAGGTAAAGATGACTTTTACCGACGCAAATACTTTTTGTAGGTAAAAGCCTACTTTTACCGACGAAAGTTAATTTCGTAGGTAAAAGGCATTTTTACCTACGAAAATTTTCGTAGGCAAAAGGTCCTTTGATCTTTTTCCACCGAAAACCCAACTTTTATTAGGTAAACCACATATTCACCTACGAAAATATTCGTAGCTAAATGGTGTTTTGAATTCAAATATCCAAAAGTTTACTTTCACCTACGAAATTATTCGTAGCGAAAGGGTCTTTTGAATTTTTCACCCCACCGCCGAATCAAAAACGTGTTTTGAATCTCCTTCTAACTATGAAATGAAATTTCGTAGCTAAAATCCCTCTTTATCTACGAATATATTCGTAGCTAAAGGGTGTTTTTAATTTTAAAAAGAGCAAAAAAATGGAAAGCTTTACTTTTACCTACGAACTCTAATTTCGTAGCCAAAAGCCATATATACAATGTTTTGATTTTACTTTTACCTACGAAATAAAATGTCATAGCTAAAAGCCATTCTTGTTTTGAATTTACTTTCACCTACAAAAGAAAATTTCGTAGTTAAAGGGTCATTTGAAATTTTCACCCTCCCACCGTAAAAAGCCGAAAACGTGTCTTGAATCTACTTTTACCAACGAAATCAAATTTCGTAGCTAAAAGCCATTTTAACTAAAACCTCAATTTCACCTATGGATGAAAATATTCGTAGCGACTCTTAGACGTTTACAAAGGATAAAAAAATCAAAAACTTTACATTTGCCTACGAAATTAAACCCTATCTTTGCCTACGAAAATATTCGTAGCTAAAGGGTCTGTTAAATTCCCTTCCTTCCTCCTTCCACAAAACTAATTGCACTCACCTTTGGCTACGAAAATATTCGTAGCTAAAGGGTCTTAACAAGCCTTTTACCCTTTACCCTTTTTGGCGCGTGTTGGAAAATGTTGGCGGTAAGACTTTTACCGACGAAAATTTTCGTCGGGAAAAGTTTTTCCTAAATATTTTTTTCATTTTTGCCTATTACCTAAATGTGTGCATATATATATATATATATATATATATATATATATATATATATATATATATATATATATAGGTAGTATTTAATTAATTTGTAATATCACATGAAAAAGAATATTTAAAAGTTACAAAATTTTAAATATGTTTAAATAATATTTTGAGAACAAAATAATCCTTTTGAAATTTGATTTCGCTATTTAAGAGCAAAATAATCCTTTTGAAATTTGAGAACCAAATTTTGAGAAAAAATTAAAATATGAAAAGTTTTTTGAGATTTTGCAAATAAAAACTCAAAATTTGTTTTTGAAATATTTTATAATAAAATGCTATTTATTTAATAGAGTAAAAAAAATATATACCTTTAAAAAAAATGTTAAATTTATTTGTGAAAAATAAAATTACTAAATTATTAAGCACACCCACTAATTGAATCTTTAATCGTTTTTGGACAATTTAATCAGTTTAAATTGAAGAGGAAATAATTTCAGATGTTTAAATCAAATTTCATTGAAATTGTTGATCAATCTTGTATGCCCAATATCTTTCTCATATGTAGCTTGATTGAGGCGAGTAACTTGTCAAATTGAGAGTATTGATCAGTAAAATAGATCAGTGAATGAATCAGACATGTAAAATGGGCCAAATATTATGGTTAAAATTGTGACCCAACTTACTGACCTCGTGAGAACCTAATAATTGATGTTAGTAAGTTTTGTGGGCCCCATCATGATGTTTGTCGAACATTAACACCGTGGAATTGATGTGCCCCCTTTAGGTTATGAGATATCTCAAAAATCATCGGTAAATGAAAGTCAAGTGGGCCATACCATTTAAAACTATGTGAAGACATCCTAAAAAATATGGTGGGCCCCTATAAATTTATTTGTGACTTTATTAACAGATTGGATGGACAATAAATGTTATGGTGGGCCCCTATAAACTTTTTAATGGTGAAAATCCTTATCCTTGCTGCTATTTTTATCGAGGTCAAACCTTTGTATATGATTCGTTTTTGGTGTAATAGTCTAAAATGATCTCAAAAGATAACTAGCTTGGTTAGGTGGATCCAACCATCATGTGGCCCGCCATTTTAATTTAGAGGTTTTTGGGTGGTTGTCCATTGCCTTCCATGCAGCGGACCAACTGATGAATGGGTAGACCTGATTTTTTGGTGCATTCGGTAATCATGGTGGGGCTCACATGATGAGTGTGCTTCCTGGGTATCAAATCCAAGCCGTCCTTCGGTGGGTCTATTATGTAAATTTTGATGTCTGAAATTGACAGTTGGGCCAGTCATCTTTTCTAGTGGGCCATAGGGTTGGAAGCAATGGACATCTTGATTTTGGCCAGATAGTCTAAATGGTAGAACCCTTTTGATGAACCCTAGTTCGCTGAAATAGGACCGTTTTCAAAAAACAAGAGCAGGTTTTTGTCATGTATAAAAACTAAGCTACATAATCTGATCGTTGTTAAGGAAATCCAACCGAAGGTATTGAAATGAAAAATATGTAAAATAATTAAGTATGTTAATGAAAAACATTTTTAAAAAATGTACCAGAATGCAAACTTAAAAAAATAAAAATAAAAATAATTAAAAAAAAAACACCCTTAAATATTAAACAGTTTTAGGACCCCAAAACAGACCCTCCCCATGGAACGAATTTCATCAATTTTTGCACTAGGCTGTATCTTCCACAGAAGTTGTTCAATTGTTATTTGATTGCCTATAAATGTTACTCAACTGCCTGCCTGAGGACCACCGTCTTGTTTGCTTCCCATCTAACCCACTTATCATGTAAGCCCCACCATGATTACCGAATGCGCCCAAAAATCAGGTTTACCCATTCATCAGTTGGTCCGATGCATGGAAGGCAATGGACAACCACCCAAAAACCTCTAAATTAAAATGGCGGGCCACATGATTCGTTATGGTGGGCCATTCAAACCATCAATATTCTGGTCTAGAGCATCCAAAAAATTGATATTATGATCAAGACAATCCAAACCATCGATTTTATGATCTAAATTGTAATTTGTGGATATTATGATCGAGACCATACAAACTATTGATATTATGATACAGTCCATCCAAAACATTTATATTATGGCCTGTACCATTCATACAGTCTATTTTATAATCTACGTCATTCAAACTGTCAATATTATCGCCTGTACCACCCAAAACATCTATATTATGGCCTATACCATTCATCGAAGCTGATTTTTGTTTTTTCCCTTCATTTTGCCCTGTATGACCTAATCAACATATTGGATGTCAAATAAACAATATATCAAGCCTTATAAGGATTTTAATGATGGATATCCAATTACTATTGATTTCATGTGGTGTGGTGCACCTGAGATTTTTGTGGTGGGGTCCACGACTGATTTTTATCTACCCTATTCTTTGGCTCATGACGTAAAATGATATCTCAAAATGGATGGACGGTGTGGATATAACAAATACATCATAGTGGGGCCCATAAAACTTGGTGGATGTTGGTCGGTGCTCTATGGGTCCCACCATGATGTATGTGTTTCATCCATATCATCCATTCATTTTGACAAATCATATTAGGGCTTGACGCCAAAAATGAGAGGGATATAAATCTCAGGTGGACCACACCACATGAAAACCATAGTGATTGGATATCCACCATTAAAATTCTCCCAAGGTCCACTGTACTTTCTATTTGACATCCAATATGTTGATTAGGTCATACAGGCCCAGATGAAGGGAAAAAAATATTAGATTGATCCAAAACTTTATATGGCCCCAAAAAGGTTTTTAATGGTCGACGCTCATTCAACACTGTTTCCTATAATGTGGTCCAGTTGAGATTGGGATATACCTCATTTTTTGTCTCATACCATAAAATGATATGGAAAAATAGATGGACAGCAGGGATGAAACACATACATCATGGTGGGGCCCACAGAGCACCGACCACGTGCCACACGTGGCCCGCTTGTGAGAGAGACTTAGTCTCTCTCGCTCTCTGTCTCTTTTACTCTCTCTCGCCCCTTCTCTCACTCTCACTCTCTGTCTCTCTCACTCTCTCTCGCGCCCTCTCTCACTCTGGCACGCTGTCTCTCTCGGTGGTCTCTCTCTCTCCACCGCGCTCTCTCTCTCTCTCTCACTCTCTCTCGCGCGCCGTCTCTCACGCTTGCTCTCTGTCTCTCTCACTCTCTCTCGCGCCCTCTCTCACTCTCGCTCTCTGTCTCTCTCGGTGGTCTCTCTCTCTCCACTGCGCCCTCTCTCCACCACCCTCTCTAAAGCTCGGTTGACAGGTATCTCTCTCTCTCTCTCTCAATCTCAATACCGATTGAAACGATTTAGGGATTTGGGGATTTAGGGATTTAGGGATTTGGAAATTTTTGCCCATGAATCAGGTGGATCCATCACTCAGGTGGGCCACGCGAGAAGGAACAGTTGGGAGGGGGACGCCCACCGTTGATTTGCGTTGGGCCCCACCCAAGTTTCGGAAATATAGGGTCATTGATTTTTTGATGTAAAGCTGTGATTTTCATTGAATTTCGGTAGTCTGTGGGAAGCATTCGGGGTTTTTTTATTAGTTAGTTTGATTTCTATTGTGCTTTTGTTGAATGATGATATTTTTCCTTTATTATTATTATTTTTTTGTTTGAATTTCTATTTATTCTGCAGATTTTTTTTTCCTAATGTAGAGAAGAATCTTGATAGTTTAATGAAATGCAGTACACGTTGTTGAGTAGTTCAAGAAATACAGGCCCTTTAAATCAGTCTTGATGATGCTGAGAAGGAAATGCAGTACACGTTTGTTTTTGGGTCCTTTGTCAGGAGATTTGAAATAGGTGTTGTTGCTTTTGTTGGTTCTGAGAAGGAAATTGGAAGAAATGTGATAATTCTCTTTGTTTGTTTGTTATGATATTTTCTGATGAGATGGGAAGTGGGTCTTGTTTGCTTGTTGGTTTGAGTCGTGTTTCCTAATTAGTTATGATCCTTTTTTTTTGGGGGGGGGGGGGGGGGGGGGGGATAGATTGGTTCCCCTACAGCTTTTGTAGATGAGAATTTCCTGCAACTAGACTTGTGTCGCGTCCTACTTGGTGTTTGTATGGCATGCAACCTGTCCAGTAGGGTCGCCCCATCATGAAAATGGGATTCCTTGAAAATCAGGCTGATCCAGCATCAGGTCTGCAGCACCATGGAAGACAACAGGCCACCACACACAAAAAAAAAGAAGAAGGAAATCCAGATTCATGTGGCAGCCCACCCAATGATTGGATCGGCCTGAATTTTAGGGCATCTCATTTTCATGGTGGGACGACCCTGCTGGATGTATTGGATGGGATGGACACATCATGGTAGGCGCTGTGTGCAGCTAGTTGTATGAAAGTTTGTTTTTGGGATAGGGAGAGGAAGTTAGGAAGCCGAGAATATGATTTAGGCTGCATTTGGAATCACTATTTTGGGTTAACATCCGAAGATTCCAAACTAAGCCTAAACTAGTTGTTACAACTCAATTCTAAATATCATCATTTAACAAAATATCAGTTCACCCTTTACAGAATCCTCTGTAATTGTACAGTTGATGATTAACTCTAAACAAATCATAGTCTGTTGATCATAATACCTTGGACGCTTTTAAAAAGAAAATCACTTAATCATCAGGTTCCAAACTTCCAACTCAATTAAAATAAATGATTGATTCATGATTTTAAAAACTGCATACTTTGGAACTCAATTTTTTTGGAAATTGTGGAAGTCATCCAGGGCAAGTAAAGTCATTGATTTGGTGGGCCACCACGTGCACATGTAAAGTAAGAAAATTGGCTTATGTTTCAAAGATCGAGTTTTATTTGGATGGCAACTAAGAAGCATTCCAAATCATTTATGGAGGCCTACAGTTCAGATTTACCAATTGCTATCAAACATTTTAAAAATAGACATGCGTGATTCCTGATCAATGAGGCTACGGTCACAAAAGGGGAAGCTTATTTATAATTCTTCAAAGAGGGTCGATCCAACAATATTAAAAATAGGATACTCACTTAAATAGAGAATTTCTTGGATGGTTGTTCATGGTTTTCTATGATGTAGAATGTGATATTTTTGAACATCTCATTTTCATGATGGGATTACATCACTTGATAGTTAGATAGTTGGATCGATCTGATATTTTTGAACATCTCATTTTCATGATGGAATAATCTCGTGGGACGGAAATCAAGCATATACCTAACTTTAAAAACTAATAATTGATAAAATAGGAAGTATAGGCTTCTAATGCATTCAGTCCAAGTATCTTAATGCGTGAAACAAGTGGGGCTAGTAGTTCTGAAATCGAAACTTTGTTTTGATACACTCTTCCATAGATGAAAGATGCTCCAAAAATCTTACTCGAAGCTCCTGTATAACCTCTCGATGGGGCCCAAACTTTGTTTTGATACATAAAGTATAGGCTTTTCATCTATGGAAGAGTGAAACAAGTGGGGCTAGTATAGGCTTCTAATGCATTCAATCCAAGTATCTTAATGTGTGAAAAAAGTGGGGCTAGTAGTTCTGAAATCCAAACTTTGTTTTGATACACTCTTCCATAGATGAAAGATGCTCCAAAAATCTTACTCGAAGCTCCTGTCTAACATCATGGACGGTATAGAATCACCAATTTTAGATCGCTAAAAATTTTATACCGTCCATCTGTAGTTGGATGGGGCCCACCATGATGTATATGTTTTACATTCTCATGTCCATCCATTTTGGACAACTAATCTGGTGTGATCCAAAAAATGAAGTAGATCCAAATAGCAATAGTCGCAGAAGGAGAGTGACTTTTGCACAATAGCAAAAGCATAATTTTAGACAGTAAAAAGTTCAGTTCATAGGAATTTGCAGAGTTCTGTAGTTTAGAAATGCATGTTCTCAGTTAGAGTTGCAACTGAGTTCAGCTTGATCCATAGTCTATCGGAAAATTTAGTTCAATAGTAATGAATTTAGCAATGCATTTCAGTTCACAGAAATTCCAATGGTATGGACTTCAACAAAATGTTCAGTTCAAGCTACAGTCCACATTCCAGTTCAAGTTCAGTTTACAAATGAGTTCCAGTTCACAGATTTGTCAGGAGTTTAGTCTATGAATCAGTTGACAAATTAGATTAGGATCTGCTGCAATCGCATGATGCAATCCAGTTCACATGAGTGCATGAATCAGTTTACAAATGAGTGCAAGAAAGAAAAGTAACCATTGATTTGGAAAAAACCCATTCATGTGCATCACTTCACAAAAACCTGCAACCCATCACTGCAATCACAGAATAAGTCAATGAATCACTTCACAACCATCCATTGATCTGCATCACTTCACAAGCATGAGCATAACATTAGTTACAAAAGTCTAGGATCTGTTGCAATAAGGAAAAGTCAACCAGTTACATAAATGAGTTGATGAATCAGGCTACAAATGAGTGCATGAAGCCTAAGTACTACTCCTACATGTGGTGACAGGTCTGCATTCATGGCTATCAGTTTAGAAATGAGTCCACAAAAGGTGTGGTTTGAGGGAAATATATAAATATTAGCTTGATGACGTCAAGCAGTTTTAAGCAGTAGGCAATCACTCCTCACTGGATATTATAAATAAATATGTTTCTTTATGGACTGTTTGATAATTCGAAGCCTGCCTCCACTTTTCTTACTTTGTGGAGTCACTGCTTCCAAATCTACATTACATGAGTTAGTAATGACATGGAGCACTTTTCTTCTTTACTGTTTTCTTACAAACTCAATGGTGTGGTTTGAGGGTATTTTTATGTCTTTGTGCTACTGTGGAGCTGATAGTGCACTTGGGGCTATAGCCAGAAGCAACTTTTCTTCTGTATATATTACATAAGACATCTCCTATGGTTTGAAATGCTAATTTACTGTAATAAAAGGGAATATTTGTAGACATCTCCTATGGTTTGAAATATTTCAAGTACCTCTTCTCTACTAGAGATGTTAGATGAATGTAGGCCAAATGACAAAAATAGAATCAGATAATTGTGTGATGCCTTGATTCATTTTTAATGAAATTGGAAATGGGTCAGCTTATTGGTTTTTGTATTTTTGGAGTGTTGGAATATTCTCGTCATGCTCTTGTTTTAAGTTTTCTTGCTCACATTCACCACATGCACACACGCATGTTGACATAACAATACCTACATCTCAATTGCTCTCTTGAAAACGTTTTGAGGGGTTCTTTTATACTCTGGCTACCCATGTTCTTGATATGCAGAACTTAGAAATTGGACACAGAGCATACACTTAAATCAACTTAAACCAACTAATTGTGGAACCCACTGTCGCTGAGCGAGGGTTCCAAAATCAGATTGGTTAAATCCTCAGCCCATTGGCCTAAATTCAATCAGTGAAGATGGTGCATTCCTTCAATTTTATCCTTTAAATTTGAGGCTGATCCAAAATAGAGGTGGGTCACATCACAAGGAACAGTTGGGATGAAGACCTCCACCCCCCATAAACCTTTTATATTTTGAGTGTGACCCAACCTGTTTTCTAGATGCCATTTAATCCATTCAAAAAATGCGGCGCACCAGGATGGATAGGCATGACAAAAATCTGGGCTATTCAAAACTTGAGTGGGCCATGACACGTGAATTCAAAAGTTTTTAGTACCAGTTTCCACGTATGGCGCACCTGAGCTTTTGTATCGGTTAGATGTTTTGAATCCAAAAGGAAAATGGACGTCAGCCAGGTAGTTGGTGTCAAAGCTATGTTGGCCCACCATAATGTATGTATTTTATCCATGCCGTCCATCCATTTTGCAGCTCATTTTAAGGCATGAACCTAAAAATGAGGCAGATCTAAATTTCAGGTGGACCACACGACATGAAACAACGGGATTGAATGCTCATCGATGAAATCCTTTTGAGGGCTATAGAAGTTTTAGATCAAACTGATATTTGCATTTTCCCCTTCATTCAAGCCTGTGTGACTTTGTCAACAGGTTAAATGGTAAATAAAATTGTGAACATTCCATCAACATTGTTTTCCTTTGATGCAGTCCACCTAAGAGTTGGATATGCCTCATTTTTGGGCTTGTACCCTGAAACAAGCTGGCAAAATAACTGAATAGCATGAATAAAACACATAAAATCTTCGTGGAACCCCACCGAGCTTTGACACCAGCTAGGTGGCAAGTGTTGGGGGTCACCAGCCAAACCGCATCCAAAGAAAATGAAGGGACTCACATGTCCAAGCCGATTGTATACTTTGTAACTCGTGCGCTTTATTGCACTTAGCAATTTCTGTAAAGCTCGCTGTCAGTGTATGTTTATTCACATTGTCCATTTCTCTTTCTTTTTTTCAACTCATTTTAAAGCTTTAGCTCAAAATTGAAGCATGTCCAAAGCTCAAGTAAGCTATACAACACAATCACATGAAACCGTGGGAGTAATGATTTCCACCATTTGACTTACAATAATATTTATTTGTCATCCAACCTCTTTATAAGATCAAGAGGACGTAGATAAAGTAAAAACACAAATATCAGCTTGAGTGAAAACTTCACAATAGAAGTTAATGATGTGTTTGAGTGAAAACTTCACAAATATCAGCTTGAGTGAAAACTTCATTTGATAGATGGACAGTAGCTTATGGTCCAACTGGTTGGACTTGAGACATTCTCATGTTTGTGAAGTCTTTTATTTGACTTTAAGATATTACATCCATTGCCTTCTGTTCCCTAAAATTGTCCGATGCAAACTTTCATGAGCTTGTATATTACATTTTTTTGTCTTAAATTATTATTGTTGTGATTAGTTAGTTTATAGTTGTGACATGTAATTTATAGATTTGTAAGTTAGATAATTAGTTACTCGTTTGAGGATTTCTATGGGGCCATACATAGATATAGTGTGTTTTTGGTGGCATAGAAATCGCTCAAATTGTCCCATTTTGGACAGTTCAAGGTTAGATGGAAAGTATGCTTTCATACAATCTATTTAAATGTTCATGCCTGATCCGTGGTCCATCTTCTTATTTCTCTCTGGATATGTTTCTTCTGTTCCGTATCCAATGCCAAATATCTTTACATTGCTTTAGATATTTGGCATCAGAATGTAACGTAAGATCAACTTATTTGGAGAGGCATGGGGAGATGCTGCCGGATTTTCGGCGTGGACGTTTAAATGAGAATATGAAAGTATTACAATCTATCCAACCTTGGATGAGTAACTAATTTAGGATTTAATTGTATTAGCTTAGAAAATGTTGGAGCAGACCCGAATTTGCGTCGGAGTTATCCGGATGTTGAGCTTAGAAAATGTTGTAGCAAACCCAGATGCATGATTTTCCTTTTCAACTGTTAGTCATAAAGTGACAGAACTTGTTTCAATTTTCTTGGATGGATGATGAATGTATTTGCGAATGTAAATGAAAATAAACCACTTATAAACTAAACCTAAACCTAAACTTATAACCTTAACCTAAACCTATTTTCAAATCCCAAAACCTATACTTAGAACCTTAACCTAAACCTAAACATAAACCTATAACCTAAACCCAATCCTGAACCCGAACCTTAACCTATAACCTATAACCTAAACCTTATCCTATAACCTATAACCTAAACCTTATCCTATAACCTATAACCTATTCTCAATTCCCTAAAGCTATAACCTATAACCTAAACCTAAACCTAAACCTAAACCTAAACCTAAACTTATACCCTTAACCTAAACCTATTCTCAAATCCCAAAACTTATAAACTAAACGTAAACCTAAACTTATAACCTTAATCTAAATCTATTCTCAAATCCCTTAACCTATACTTATAACCTAAACCTATACTTATAACCTTAACCTAAACCTAAACCTACACCTATAACCGAAACCTATTCTCAAATCTCAAAACCAATACTTTTAACCTAAACCTAAACCTAAACCTAAACTTAAAGACCTAAACCTAAACCTATAACTTGAACCTAAACCTACTGTCAAATTCCAAAACCTATACTTATAACCTAAACCTATAACCTAAACCCGATCCCGAACCCGAACCTTAACCTATAACCTATAACCTAAACCTTATCCCATAACCTTTAACCTTTTCTCAAATCCCTAAACCTATACTTATAACCTAAACCTAAACATATAACCTAAACCTATACTTATAATCTTTGTCTTTTCAGCAACATTCACCATACGAATTTAAAGTCCAACGTATGAACCGTCTAGATCAATCAACCGTGGCCCACTTCTATAGAGTCGGTGCTTCAAGATCAGACAAACCCGACCACCTGTCCGATCAACGTACTTTTGTCACTTTCAAATGCAAAAGCGTTTGCAAATTGGTTTCAACCGTTCATTAAGAAGACAGTGACGATCTCCCACATGTGCGACGAGAAAACACGTGTATCCTGGGATTTCACATTTTCCAGAAGAACAACCAAAGTAAGGATAAGAAGAATTGCGTAACGGTGGAAGCTTTAAAACGCAAAAGTACAAAACCCGAAACGTTACAGAAATCGAAAACAGTCGAAAATCCGAAACTTTCAGATTTACAACAAAGCAAAACCCTTCAAAATTCCTCATATCGTCGTTATTTAATAAACAAATATTGACAACAAACTACCATCACGAATCACACCCGCCGGAATCTGACCCACAAGCGGTTGGTATGTTAGTATCCGGCCATCATCATCTCGTGGTAACGGGCATCCATGGCAGCCTTCTTCTTCTGCATCCTTAACTGTTCATAAAACCTCTCTATAAATTCCTCCGCCTCCTTGTCCACGCGGGAGTCCACGTCAGCTGGGTCCTTGATCGGGAAGGGTGAGTCGGTGACCCGCAGCTGCCGCACCATCGGGCTCTTTCCGAAACCCGGGAGGAACGGAGCGGGCGAAACGCCGGCTGATATATCGGAATTGAGGATCTCGAGCGCTTTGTGGAGGATGGTAATGTTGTCTTCGGTGGGGGTTGGGTGGATGCAGGAGAAGTAGTGGTGGTTATGGTGGTTTTGAAAGGAATGGTGGTGGGACTTGCGTTTGCTGAGGTGGAAGGGGAAGGCGGGGCTATTGCTGCAGCTGAACTCGTACTCTCGGGGGGCGAAGAAGGAGGAAGATGCGTGGGTGTTGGAGGATCGGCAGCTGAAGTCAGAGTGGTGGTGGAAGATGAGATTGCCGATGGCCTTCATTCCTGCGATCTTGATGAAGCTGTCCATTTCCTATAATGACCATGATGAAGCTGTCCATTTCCTATGGACAGCATTGGAGGGGCCTGGCCATTTGGACAGGCCGTGTTTATGTATTTGCTCGAGATTAATGGAGCAGACCCGGATGTGCGTCGGAGCTATCCGGATGAGCGGGGGTCTCTGGAAGGTGGGAACCGTTATAATGACCATGATGAAGCTGTCCATTTCCTATGGACAGCATCGGAAGGGCCTGGCCCTTTGGACAGGCCGTGTTTATATTTGTATTTGCAGGTACCACACCGCTAACCTATCTTCAATTCCCTACAGCTATAACCTATAACCTACCTATAACCTAAACCTTAACCTAAACCTAAGACCGAAATGTGTTCTCAAATCCTTCAACCTAAACCTACACCTAATCCTATTCTCAACTCCTTAACCTAAACCTAAACCTAAACTTGAAAACCCAAAGCAAAACTAGATCCCGAACCCAAACCCAATTTCCAAAAACTAAACCATAACCGATTCTCAATTCCCTATAGCTATAATCTACCTATAAGCTAAACCTTAACCTAAACCTAAGATCTAAATGTGTTCTCAAATCCCTCAACCTAAACCTACACCTAATCCTATTCTCAACTCCCTAACCTAAACCTAAACCTAAACTTGAAAACCCAAAGCAAAACCTGATCCCGAACCCAAACCCAATTTTCTAAACCTAAACCATAACCGATTCTCAATTCCCTATAGCTATAACCTACCTATAACCTAAACCTTAACCTAAACCTAAGACCTAAATGTGTTCTCAAATCCCTCAACCTAAAACATAAACCTAAGACCTAAATGTGTTCTCAAATGCTTAAACCTAAACCTACACCTAATCCTATTCTCAACACCCTAACCTAAACCTAAACCTAAACATGAAAACCTAAAGCAAAACGCGATCCCGAACCCGTTCCTAAACCTAAACCTTAACCTATTCTCAGTTCCCTACAGCTATAACCTATAACCTAGACCTAAAACCTAAACCTAAACCTAAACCTAAATCCTAAATGTGTTCTCAATTCCCTCAACCTAAACCTACACCTAATCCTATTCTCAACACCCTAACCTAAACCTAAACCTAAACTTGAAAACCCAAAGCAAAACCCTATCCCGAACCCAAACCCGATTTCCTAAACCTAAACCTTAACTATTCTCAGTTCCCTATAGTTATAACCTATAACCTAGACCTAAAACCTAAACCTAAACCTAAACCTAAACCTAAAGCCTACATGTGTTCTCAAATCTCTCAACCTAAACCTACACCTAATCCTATTCTCAACACCCTAACCTAAACCTAAACCTAAACTTGAAAACCCAAAGCAAAACCCGATCCCGAACCCGTTCCTAAACCTAAACCTTAACCTATTCTCGGTTCCCTACAACTATAACCTATAACCTAGACCTAAAACCTAAACCTAAACCTAAACCTAAATCCTAAATGTGTTCTCAATTCCCTCAACCTAAACCTACACCTAATCCTATTCTCAACACCCTAACCTAAACCTAAACCTAAACTTGAAAACCCAAAGCAAAACCCGATCCCGAACCCAAACCCGATTTCCTAAACCTAAACCTTAACTATTCTCAGTTCCCGACAGTTATAACCTATAACCTAGACCTAAAACCTATAACCTAAACCTAAACCTAATGCCTACATGTGTTCTCAAATCCCTCAACCTAGACCTACACCTAATCTTATTCTCAACACCCTAACCTAAACATAAACCTAAACCTGAAAACCCAAAGCAAAACCCGATCCCGAACCCAAACCCGATTTCCTAAACCTAAACCTTAACCTATTCTCAGTTCCCTACAACTATAACCTATAACCTAGACCTAAAACCTAAACCTAAACCTAAACCTAAAGCCTAAATGTGTTCTCAATTTCCTCAACCTAAACCTACACCTAATCCTATTCTCAACACCCTAACCTAAACCTAAACCTAAACATGAAAACCCAAAGGAAAACCCGATCCCGAACCCAAACCCGATTCCCTAAACCTAAACCTTAACCTATTCTCAGTTCCCTACAGCTATAACCTATAACCTAGACCTAAAACCTAAACCTAAACCTAAACCTAAAGCCTAAATGTGTTCTCAATTTCCTCAACCTAAACCTACACCTAATCCTATTCTCAACACCCTAACCTAAACCTAAACCTAAACGTGAAAACCCAAAGGAAAACCCGATCCCGAACCCAAACCCGATTCCCTAAACCTAAACCTTAACCTATTCTCAGTTCCCTACAGCTATAACCTATAACCTAGACCTAAAACCTAAACCTAAACCTAAAGCCTAAATGTGTTCTCAATTTCCTCAACCTAAACCTACACCTAATCCTATTCTCAACACCCTAACCTAAACCTAAACCTAAACTTGAAAACCCAAAGCAAAACCCGATCCCGAACCCGAACCCGATTTCCTAAACCTAAACCTACACCTATTCTCAGTTCCCTACAGCTATAACCTATAACCTAGACCTAAAACCTAAACCTAAATCTAAACCTAAACCTAAAGCCTAAATGTGTTCTCAAATCCCTCAACCTAAACCTACACCTAATCCTATTTTCAACACCCTAACTTAAACCTAAACCTAAACCTGAAAACCCAAAGCAAAACCTGATCCCGAACCCGTTCCTAAACCTAAACCTTAACCTATTCTCAGTTCCCTACAGCTATAACCTATAACCTAGACCTAAAACCTAAACCTATACCTAAACCTAAATCCTACATGTGTTCTCAATTCCCTCAACCTAAACCTACACCTAATCCTATTCTCAACACCCTAACCTAAACCTAAACCTAAACTTGAAAACCCAAAGCAAAACCCGATCCCGAACCCAAACCCGATTTGCTAAACCTAAACCTTAACTATTCTCAGTTCCCTACAGTTATAACCTATAACCTAGACCTAAAACCTAAACCTAAACCTAAACCTAAACCTAAAGCCTACATGTGTTCTCAAATCCCTCAACCTAAACCTACACCTAATCCTATTCTCAACACCCTAACCTAAACCTAAACCTAAACTTGAAAACCAAAAGCAAAACCCGATCCCGAACCCGAACCCGATTTCCTAAACCTAAACCTACACCTATTCTCAGTTCCCTACAGCTATAACCTATAACCTAGACCTAAAACCTAAACCTAAATCTAAACCTAAACCTAAAGCCTAAATGTGTTCTCAAATCCTCAACCTAAACCTACACCTAATCCTATTTCAACACCCTAACTTAAACCTAAACCTAAACCTGAAAACCCAAAGGAAAACCTGATCCCGAACCCGTTCCTAAACCTAAACCTTAACCTATTCTCAGTTCCCTACAGCTATAACCTATAACCTAGACCTAAAACCTAAACCTAAACCTAAACCTAAATCCTACATGTGTTCTCAATTCCCTCAACCTAAACCTACACCTAATCCTATTCTCAACACCCTTACCTAAACCTAAACCTAAACTTGAAAACCCAAAGCAAAACCCGATCCCGAACCCGATTTCCTAAACCTAAACCTTATCCTATTCTCAGTTCTCTACAGCTATAACCTATAACCTAGACCTAAAACCTAAACCTAAAGCCTAAATGTGTTCTCAAATCCCTCAACCTAAACCTACACCTAATCCTATTCTCAACACCCTAAACTAAACCTAAACCTAAACCTGAAAACCCAAAGCAAAACCCGATCCCGAACCCGTTCCTAAACCTAAACCTTAACCTATTCTCGGTTCCCTACAACTATAACCTATAACCTAGACCTAAAACCTAAACCTAAACCTAAACCTAAATCCTAAATGTGTTCTCAATTCCCTCAACCTAAACCTACACCTAATCCTATTCTCAACACCCTAACCTAAACCTAAACCTAAACTTGAAAACCCAAAGCAAAACCCGATCCCGAACCCAAACCCGATTCCCTAAACCTAAACCTTAACCTATTCTCAGTTCCCTACAGTTATAACCTATAACCTAGACCTAAAAGTTAAACCAAAATCTAAACCTAAACCTAAAGCCTAAATGTGTTCTCAAATCCCTCAACCTAAACCTACACCTAATCCTATTCTCAACACCCTAACCTAAACCTAAACCTAAACCTGAAAACCGAAAGCAAAACCTGATCCCGAACCCGTTCCTAAACCTAAACCTTAACCTATTCTCAGTTCCTACATGTATAACCTATAACCTATACCTAAAACCTAAACCTAAACCTAAACCTAAAACCTAAATGTGTTCCCAATTCCCTAAACCTAAACCTAAACCTAAACCTAATCCTAATCTCAACTCCCTAACCTAAACCTAAGCCTAAACATGGAAACCCAAACCTAAACCCGATCCTGAACCCGAACCCGATTTCGTTAACCTAAACCTTAACCTATTCTCAATTCCCCAAAGCTATATAGCCTATAACCTAACCCTATTACTTATACCTTAACCTTAACCTAAGCCTAAGCCTTAACCTTTTAATCTTAACCTTACCTTAACCTAAACCTAAACCGATACTTATAAATCTTAGTTTATTTGATAAAAGTTTATTTACGGTTAAGTTATTTTCTTTATAAGTTTATTGCCTTAATCTATTATTTACGAAATTGCAGGATAAATTTGAATTGAATTTGAGTGTTCCGCACGTTTCCTTTGCCGTTGACGACATGATCAAGGAGCGGTTCAAGGAGTACCGCTCCTTGTTACATAAGCGGTACAAGCAGTGCGTGAGCAATGAGGAGGGCGCACTGTCCGCACCGCCGCACGTGACCCGTGATGACTGGCAGATACTCTGCAATAGATTTTCGTCTGATTCTTTTAAGGTAATATTTACATATTTACAATATCTTTAAGGTAACAATTAAATTCGCAATTAATAACAATGTATTATGAATAATGTATTCAGAAGAGGAGCAAAATAAATTCTAACAACAGGAGAAAGTTAGCAGTGAACCACGTAGCTGGTTAAAAGTCATTTGTACAAATTCGTCACGACATGGTAAGAAATTACTAGTAATTATTAGGTTGATATATTCTAGAAATGCATTTTATATTAACTCTATTGTCCTTTCGATTGTGTGCAGCGAGATTCCGTCACTGGTCAGGAGCCCGGACCAATAGACCTCTACAAAGGGACTCACTGTCGGCAAGGCGACGGGATCTTGGGTACATCCCAGTGCCGGTGAGATTTGGGTAAAAATTCTTACATTGTCAAATTTAATTGCGTTAAATTATAATAATGTCATTTTTTTGAAAAAATTCATATGTTTTCATTACAGGCGGCGATGGACACCTTACGCAGTCAGCCCACTCCCGATGGTACTCAGCGGAGTGAGCCAGAGAACCTGAGTGAGGTGCTTGGCACCCGTTCTGGATACGTGCGTGGGCTTGGCCATGGTGCCAAGCTCATGGCACCCGCTAGAGTTGCCTCCACCCGATCCAGCGTCGTTGGTGAGAGTGCCACCCACCGAGCTGATATCGCAGAGAGAGAGGTTCAACAACTACAGGTCGTCGTCAATGACATCAGAGAGCAGCTGGAGAGGCAGATGGAGGAGCAGCAGAGGAGGATGGAGGAGCTGACGAGGGAGAGAGAGGAGCAGGAGAGGAGGAGGATGGAGGGAGCAGGCGAGGTTGAGGGAGGAGCAGGAGAGGATGAGGATAGAGGAGCATGCGAGGCTGAGGGAGGAGCAAGGAGAGGAGGATGGAGGAGATGCGGGTGGAGCATGAGCGACGGATGCGGATATGTTTTAGGCTCTCGCCGCACGCTTACCCATCGATGCCCCACCACCTCTGCCTCCATCTTTGTGATTTTTTGTATTTTATTTATGATATTAAACTTTATGTATTTATGCATGATGTATTTATGTTTGGATGGATTTTTTATGTACTTTGGAGTTAAATGGATGTGATTGTGGAATATGATGATATATTACATAACAGGTTTATATTGTAACAGGTGTATATCAGGTGTATATCAAGAATTTTGTGCTGGAAATTGCAAAAAAAAAAAAAAAAAAAAAAAAAAAAAACTTTTACCTACGAAAATATTCGTAGGTAAAAGCTCCATCATATTTTTTGCCTACGAATATTTTCGTAGGCAAAAGTCTCATCCAAGCTTTTACCTACCAACCGTTTCGTTGTTAAATTTCTCATCCATGTTTCTACCTAAACGGTAGGTAACTAAAAGAATTTTTGGCTACGAAATTAGTTGTAGGTAAAAGTTTTCTAAAGGTTTTTACCTACGAACATATTTGTGGGTAAAAGTCTTGTAAAAGTTTTGTAAATATTTTTCGCTACAAAATTAGTGGTAGGTAAAAAGTGTTTTTAATAGTTTTAGCTACGAAATTGTTGGTAGGTAAAAATCTTGTAAATATTTTCCACTACGAAGTGTTTGGTAGGTAAAAAATCTTTTAAATACCACGCTACGAAGTTTTTGGGAGGTAAAAAGTGTTGTTTAATAATTACTTTTAGCTACCAAAATATTTGTAGGTAAAAAGTTTTTAAATATTTTTTTGGCTACGAAATTGGTGGTAGCTAAAAAGTTGTAAATAATTTGCCAACAAAAGTAGTCATAGGTAAAAGTTTTATCAATTTTTACCAATGAAAATTAGCGTTGGTAAAACGTTTTTCCTACGAACAATTTCGTTGGCAAAAGTCTTATCTTTACCAACGAATTTTTTTTTTCGTGGGTAAAAGCTTTCCCCCTCGGGCTTTTAGCGAGAAATTTGCCAACGAAAATTTTGGCGGGCAAAATTCTTTGCCTACGAAAATCAGACTTTTACCTACGAAAATTTTCGTTGGTAAAAGTGGTTTTTCTTGTAGTGGTTGTAATTTACTTTAAGCATTTGTGGTGAATGGTGTAATTTATTTTATGCACTTGTGGTGAATGTTGTAATAACTTAGTTTATTTTCTTTTAGTTTATTTTCTTTGCTTCTTTATTGGTTTGGGTTTTTGATACTTACAAACGTTCTAGTAAGGTTGTCCTACCATAAGCCTTTGGTTTTTTGTGTTAGGTTATCCTTAGAACTAAGTTTGTATCAACCTCTCAAGACAAGTACATTTGAGGTTGCTATTTACTTGTCCTTCTTTATTTTTTTATTGTGATATCTTTCTTTCAATTCCGCATCCCCCCCCTTTAGGACGTTTAGCTCGGCCTTTTCACATAGCAGGTGTGTGAACAAAAGAGAACAATATATGAAATCTATATGGTGGGCCTTATTGATCAATAGTCTGAATTTCCATAAGGGTTGGATAATGTGATCGATCATACCAGTAGACCCCATGAAGTTGTGATTCATCTAAAATTGCATAAGGGATGGTGCACTACAAATGTGTCACACATACAATATTTTATTTAGATTAGGATTGTCAAATTCACGTGGAGCCTAAGGGAGAGGAGTTTCAATGGGTTTCAAACTCCTCAACCCTCTAAACTATATTAGTAGGGATGGGTCCCCAAGCCTACACACATTGAAGCCTTTTCATCTCATCCCGGCGCTTTTCTAAAGGTGTAAGGCACAAAAGACTACAACATTCGGTCTACAAAAATGGAGTCTTTATCAGGTACGAATTTTGTTCTGATTTATCGATTCTCATATCTAATGCATTGTACGGTCTTTTCAATTCCGCATATTATTGTTTACAAATAGACAATGACGAAAACACACACGTTCTTCATGTGACATATATATAAACAGTGTGGAGTAAATGATGTTAGTGATGTAAGGCCAAGAAGCTCATCTTACCCGCAAGTGTTGAGTATCTTCGATTTACATGATTAACATTACTTAAGTTCATGTTTAAAAGAGTCACTTGCATGTCATAACTACCTCCCAGGGGAGTAGTGATTATATGACCGATTCTCTCCAGGATTGATTGGTAGGGCCCATCTTCAACCTCGTCAGTTCAATTGAAGGCCCAAATCAATTGAATTTATAATAAATTAAACTTTTCATGATATTCAATTTTGCTCATGAATAGTTTTATGTAAACAATTTCTGTTGTGAGTATATATTTTTTTTTAACTAGTCACAATTCCAACTCAAACGCATCATTTTTTTGCCTTAACTGTGTCCAATTATGTTCATTAAAAAGAGTCCATAGAGATAATTTGGGGTGCGTGCAGCTGAACCTTGCATTGGAAAAATCAGGACATCCAAAACCATCTAAAAATGCAACTAAATCAAAGGTCAATCGTTACAAGACATGGTCCAGATTTAACAATATGTGTCTCAAAATCATGAAGCATTCAATTTTTGAGACATTTTCTTGATCGAAATGGGAAACTGATTTAAGAAATCGAATATGGCTAAAATGGGCTTCTTACTGAACAAACTAGCCCGCTTATCTGATGAGGAAAATGAAACATTCATGAATACATTGTATAGCATATCGAAGTGGTATCTAAGATTCTCTTTTTGGGCCTCAAAATTAAGGATGACCAATTTGTTCACTTGTTCATGAATAACTTAACTCCTCAATACAATACGTTCCTAGTGAATTATAATACACTAAAGGATAAATGGACATCGGATGAACTGATTTCTCAGTATGTCCAATAGGAGAAAAGGCTAAAGGCACTAGGCAAGGTACAAAATGTTAATCTTTAAATATCAGGACATGGACGCGAACATAATGGAAAGGGAAAGATGAAACATGGTTCTGATAAGAGATCGTCAGGTCCTCTTGTTCTTCCGGCTGGAAATGAATCAAGTCATAAGCGGAATAAAAAGAATAATTTCTTTTTCTACAAGAAGTCAGGCCATCAAAAGAAAGACTGTATAAACTATAGGCAGTTGCTCATAAGGAAGGGTAATAATCCTATCCTAAACTGATTTAAATCTAATCCAAGTGATGTGTTGGTAGATTCTTGATGGATAAATTCAGAAACAGCTATTCACATCTATACTTATGTATAGAACTTGATATAAAGTAGGTAACCAATTAATGTGGAATGCTCAGTATACGTAGCCAATGGTGTTAAATTTGATGTGGAGGCAGTCACAATATGTAGGCTTAAGTTATGGTCAGGTCATTTATTAGATCTAGTTGATATATTTCCTGTGCCTTTTATAAAGTGAAATTTAATTTTTGTTTCTCATTTAGACAAGTCAGGATATTTTTTCAGAATTGATAATAAAAAGTTAAATACTTACTTTGATTTATTTTTTTTCCAGCATTAGATCTATGATGAACAACATATACCAACTAGACTTGAATGGCTCACACGTCTATAATGTAAATGTTCTGCATTGAAATAAAGTACGATCTAAGCAAAGATTAAACTATGAAAATTCTTCAACATTATGGCACAAACAATTAAGCCATATCTCTCGTGAGATATTGAATAAGCTAGTGCGGGAAGGGATTCATCATTTTCCAGCTTTCTTTAACTATAAAATATGTGTTGATTGTATTAAGGGTAAACATATCGAAATCAGAAAGAAATGTATAATAAAAAGTGTAGGACTATTAGAGGTGATAGACATGGACATTTGTGGGCCATTCCCTATAGTATCTTGTAGTAAGTACATATATTTTATTACTTTTATAAATGATTACTCTCATTTTGGGTACATTTATCTTATAAATGAAAATTCAGATGCCCTGTATGCTTTTAAAATATATAAGGCTGAAGTTGAAAATAAACTCGATAGGAAGATTAAAGTCGTTAGGTCTAACTCTGGTGGTGAATACTATTGTAGATAGGACAAATCAAGTCACAATCTAGGACCCTTCGCTGGATACTTATAAAATTGTAGCATTGTGGCCTAATATACCATGTATAGGACTCCAAAGCAGAATGGTGTGCTTGAAATGCGTAATCGCACCCCTTATAGACATAGTGTGTACCATGATAAGCAATTCGACATTGCTAGAATCTATATGGGGTGATGTGATTAAAACTACAGTTCATATACTTAACAGGGTCCCTAACAAGGTTGTAAAAAAATAATAATAATAATAAATCTCTTTTGAGTTGTGGAATGAGAGAAATCAAAGTCTCTGATATCCCCACGTTTGGGGATGTCCAACTGAGGCCAAAGTTTATAGCCGATATGAAAGATAACTTGATCCCAAAACCATAAGTCGATTCTTTATAAGATACCCGGAAAAAGTCAAAAGGTTATTGATTCTACTATCATTTCCACTCCATCAAGACTATTGAGTCCGAGAATGTCAAATTCATTAACAATACTGAAAATAGTTGAAGCACGGAAATTAGGAATTTTGTATTTGAGGAAGTGCTGGTTGTGACTCCCGTCACGGCTACTTCAGGTCACATGGGTACAAATCTTACAGTTGATCCTGTAATCACTACAGATCAACATGATGAACCTCATATACAATCCATCGCAGAAGGAAATCAAAGTCACAATCAAGAGGGTAATCCATTAAGAAGATCTAAAAGAGAGAAGAGGCCTACGATTGTAGATTATTACATCATATACCTGTAGGAGCGCGAGTTTGACATAAGAGTGGAAAAGGATCTTAAATTCTTTACACAAGCCAAATAAAGTGTTAACCCATCCCGATGGATTGATGTCATGAAGGATGAATTAAAATACATGAAGGATAATAAGGTTTGAGATCTTGTTGAGTTACCCAAGCAATAAAGCCGATTAGTTATAAATGAGTATTTCAAAATAAACGGGACTCCAAGGGTAATGTCCAAAGATATAAAGTCAGACTTGTTGCCAAGGGTTTTAATGTGAAGGTACTGATTTTAAGGAGACTTTCTCACCGGTATATAAGGAAAGACTCGTTTAAGATCATAATGACTCTTGTGGCTCATATGGATTTAGAACTACATCAAATAAATATAAATATTGCGTTTCTCGATGAAGATCTAGATGAGAATGTATACATGTTGCAACATGAAGGTTTTGCAACTAACGATTCAAACATATGGTTTGTGTCAAACCTGTGTCTTAGTGACCATTCCGTTCCTTAGGATCCCACGGTCCTCCCGGTCAAATTTTCGAAACCCGAGACCCGTAGTTAGTATTTACGGGTGACCTTAAGTTGCACCCTATAAATTCGAGCCGACTCAACCCGAGACCTATACCATTCCGACCGCATTGTCTCCGCTATTCCGACGCCATGTCTCGTGCCCCAATCCAACACTTATATTGTAAGTTATGGCATGCACATTATTCCGACCATTGATCACTTGATTGTGGGACCGACCTATTCCAGATTGCACATTTTCTTAGAAACTCACCTTAGGGTGACATCACCCTAGGGTGACATCACCCTACCCTAGCCCATAGCCCCATGCCTCTTACATGTACTCATTGCTAGCCACCCATGCCTCTCTTACAAGTCATCATTACCTAGAAAACTACCTCTCTCTCTCTCTCTCTCTCTCTCTCTCTCTCTCTCTCTTATCTCTCTCCCGCTATCTGTCATTTCTCATTCTCCCTAGCAAGAAGCCATGGACGTCCCACCTTTCTCCAAAATCCAGTAACTCCCTCTCTCTATTACCCCCAATCCTACCTCTAAACTCCATCTCAACCATTGAATCTTGTTCCCTTGGAGCATTGGAACCCATTGGTGGAAAAATAAGATCAAGATCCGAGGTGGTGCATGTTTAGCGCTAGATTTACTTCTTTCTTGTATGGATCTTTAGTTTTTATTGCATAGGATCATGTAGGACCCACCAATCAATGGTGGACATCCTACTTGACCCTTTGGATGTGGCCAACGGCTCATCCTTGATGCATGCATGATCCATGATGGGGCCATTCTCCATGGACCCCATCATGATGTTTTTATTGAATCCATGCTATTGATGGGTCATCTAGACCCTTGCTATGTGGTGGGGATGGCATCTTCACCTTAGATTCTTTTATGGAGGGCCATGCAATGCATTAGACCCATCTTGATGTATGTATTCATGCATGTATTAGAGGGGCCCATAGTGGCAGGGCCCCTCCATCACACATTTCTCTCTCCCCTTTTTTATGATGATGATGTGTGTCTGGTCCACCTAATGTGAACAACACATCCAGACCATCCAATAGGGTGGGACGACCCCGCTGTCCAGAAATTTGGATGCAGGCTGGCCCACCTTGCTGTCCTGTTTTTGTCTATAAGGAAACTACAAATATGAGCTTGATCTAGATGTGTGTGGCCCATCTAGGTGGACCCCACCTTGATGTATGAGATAAATGTCCACCATCTAGCAAGTCTTATGGGCTGTAACATGCAGCACCATGCTGCTGTCCAGAATTATTTTTTTCCCCATTTGTTAGTTGTTTAGATGGAAAACCCAAATATCAGTTGATTCTAACTTTGGTGGGCAACTCATGTGGGACCCACCTTATAGTATTTCATCCATGTCGTCCATACATGGCAGGTAGTGGGCCCGCCTTGATGATGTATTACATCCAGGCTGTCCGTCCACTGGACGTCTAGGACGCCTGGATGGGAGAAGTGTAAATACAAATATCAGCTTTATTCAAAGCTGAGGTGGGCCACACGTGTGGACCAACCTCTGATGTATGCATTTCATCCATGCAGTCCACCATCCACACGTGGATAGTGGGACCCATGTGAGGTATCTGTTTTATATTCAGGCCGTCCGTCTAGGCCCGGTTGTATTATGTACGAGGCCCGGTATGATGTATGTAAGGCCCTTGTGTGAGGCCCAATGTGATGCATGTGAGGCCCTTGTATGAGGCCCACTGTGATTTATATGAGGCACTTGTATGAGGTCCAACGTGATGTATATGAGGCCCTTGTGTGAGGCCCAAGGTGATGTATATGAGGCCCAATGTGATGTATATAAGGCCCTTGTGTGAGGCCCAATGTCATGCATATGAGGCCCTTGTGTGAGGCCCAATGTGATGTATGTGAGGCCTTTGTGTGAGGCCCAATGTGATGCATGTGAGGCCCTTATATGATGTATGTGAGGCCCTTATGTGAGGCCCAAGGTGATGTATATGAGGCCCAATTGTGATGTGTGATTCCACCATGATGTATGTAAAGATGTTTAGATGCCCGTTCACCTTCCTAGTTGGTATTAAAATGGACCATGCCTTGGGAGCAATGATGGTTAAATGTCTACATTGTAAGGGCAATGGTGGTTAAATGTCCGCATTGTAACACTCCCTAAGGCCCGTTGTTAGGCCCATTCTCATCTCTCTTTAGCGGGCTAACCCAAATCATTGGGCCCCCATAATTGTTAGGCACATTCTTGATATGAGTAGGCTGTCTAGGCCCATCTTGATAGAGGAGAGTACATCATCATCATGATTCATGCCCAT
>JAJHSJ010000008.1:56021057-56023557 GCA_021015155.1 Magnolia officinalis
TGTCCTACTGTATGGCAGCTTCTACTGATATCCACTAACACTATTTGAAGCTGTCTGATTCTTTAAACCTGGAGATGAAAGAAGGCTTTTTGAAGGATAAAGAAAGCTGGTAAAGACGACGGAAAATAGTAAAGAGGGCTGAAACCATCAATGACAAAAGTGCATTAAAAAAAAAAAAAAAAAAAAAAACTCAATAGTATGCATGGAAAGGACTAAAACGATAAAAATAGCTTATACAAGATGGAGTCAGCATGACGAATAATGTGATCAGCAAAACTTTATATATAAAAAAAAAAAAAAATTTTTTTTAAATAAAATAAAATAAATAAAACACCTCTAGAAGAGTGTTTGTGGACATAGAGTCAAGACACCTATGTTTTTCTTAACGGACCATCTTCTTTTCCCAAGAAATCAAAAGAAATTACTCATTGCACAAGAAAATGCAGAAAAGAATAGCCTCAACAACTAGTGATCAAGAAAAAAATCTTTAGAAAAAATCCTCAAGCCTTCCCTAAAAGCCTTAGCTTCTACATCGTTGGAATCACCCCAATCAGATGGGGTGATTCATGAACCATGACCCCAAGTCTTTCCTTTTGAAACCATGCCAACATCACAGTAGGGTCACTGATCATCTATATTTATATTTGTAGAAGGACACTTTATCACAATACTAGACAAATGTCCCATTGTGATGATCTAAGATTGATTCAATCTAGTGCTTCACTATTGAGAACCAATTTAATTGAACTCCTAGATGGACTTCTCTAGTGGAAGATTCTAGATTTCTTGAGAATGGGTGCACCACGTGGATTTGTATACAATGTGCCCCAATCAAGGTTTTGACCGGGCCCAAAAACAATACAAGACGGTGTAGCAGACCATATTTGACCTATATTAGAAAATAAATCCCATATCAGCTGATTTATTTTTTGGGCAAAATAATATATATATATATATATAATATATATATATATATATATATATATATATATTGAAAATTTATCTGGATAATAAGAGAAAAAAAAATGCATAACACCATATTCTATCTTTTCTTTCTTTATTTATTTATTTATTTTGTTAACATGTATTCAATTGTGTATCATACCATTCTTTAATAATTATGTTGTATGTCAGCTTGACCTCCTGAAAGTCAACCAAATAGGCCCTAATCGAACACAAATCAAGCATTGATTTGGTGGATTATGGCCCATTACATGTAAATACAACGAAAGGAATATAAAAACAATGAAATAAAAAGTGACAGTTTCCCCCTTTTTCCAATACTTCCCAAAATGGTCTATTCTACTTCCATTCGTTGAGTCCAACTTAAATTCTATGTTTCGATCTTCAAAATAGACATAGATCTAGTCTAAAATTAGTTTTCTAAGCTTCCTCCATGGTGGAAATGAAGAAAGAAGTGGAACAATAAGAGCCAAATTAAAATATAAAATTTCTAAGTGGGGACTTTATGGCCTTCATTAGCCCATATCGACCTTTATCGGCAATGGGCTGATACAACCCATTTTTGGGGTAACGGAGCAGTTCAACCATGTACGCATAATGAGGGTGACCGATTCAGTTATGATACATGGCCCTCAGCCGTTAGTTAGGGCTCCGTTAACATAATAGAGAATATGAAGCACATCTAGATGGACTCCAAGATTTCTATCTAGTTCATAGCATTTCATTAAGATATATTGTACGGCTTGCCCATATATTCATGGCCATGCTTCCAAGTATTGTAGTTGTCTATAGTGTGCATAAAGTTAGTTTTGGTGTGGGTTCCTATAATACATTTCATTATCATAATCTAAGCCTTATCCAAATTATTTGGGGTCGGCTACCTGAATCATGTTACGCCATTCCAATCTATCAGGGGCCATACCTTCACTCCTTTAGGCCTTTACACCATTCCAATCTATCAGGGGCCATACCATAGGTCATCAAATCTTTTCTTACAACCCCCATCCACATCCTTTAGGCCTTTACCTTGCCCTTTTGGAGCCTTCAACTTGTACCAACTCACTCCTTCTAACTAGTGCAGTTCCTGGCTTCCGTTTCACATGACCAATCTATCAAGTCTACTTTTCCTCCTCTTATTACCTATTGATGCTACTCCTAAGTTCCCTCGAATGCATTCATTTCTAATTATATCCTTCCTTATCAAGCCACTCGTCCGTATCAACATCCTCATTTCAACTACACTCATCCTAGGAACATTTTCTTCCTTAACTGCCCAACATTATGTCCCACAAAGCATATGGCTGGTCTTACAGCTATCATAGAAAATATCCCATTCAGTTTGAGTGGACCATAGAACTCCGCTTGTGAGAGTTTTGTGCTCTCATTGCCAGTCCCAGCCTGGATAAAGGACGGTTGCATCAGGTTGGCGGCTGGCATCGAACTAATAACATATCTTTCATCAAAATCCAAACAATATGACCATAGAGGGCATGCATGCCCTCTATAATATTGATTGGAAATCTAATGTTTTATGATC